>CM053275.1:57989249-58589249 GCA_028583415.1 Protea cynaroides | reverse complement strand
ACAATCTAGACAGTTACTCTGTAGTACAAGGAAGAATGAAAGAAAAGGTACATCATGGAGCTGGAGGTGTTGGAGGAAGAGGTGCCTCGTGATCTCTATCGTAGTCCTCAGCATACACTCTAGTCAACCAGGCTACCTAAGTCTGGGTCTTCTGGAGACTAGCTATCAACTCGACCATCCGCTGATCGAACACACGCTGAGCATCTAGGAGCTCGCCTACTCTCCCATCAGTCGCACGCTGAGCATCTAGAAGCTCGCCTACTCTCCCATCAGTCACGCGTTGAGCATCTAGAAGCTCTCCTACTCTCAGATTAGTCATGGGTTGAGCCTCTCTAATCTCGCGCAGTAGCCCCATCATATCATCAGAGGGTGGGCGTGAAGGACCAGCCATGTGTGAAGGAGCCCGAGATGGACCAGCTCCAGTAGAATGTAGAGGTGATGGAGGAGGTATAGAGTCTATATCCATGTACATACGATCCTCATCCTCAGCATCACCCCCATGGACCCCTGCTCCTGCTGCTGCTGCTGCCGTCACGGCGTCTGCTACCTCTACTCGAGTACGAGGATGCACCAGAGCGTTCCTCTCATTATCACTGACCTGAGCATCACGTATACCCATCTTACAGATGGCCTCCCAATCAAGATCCGATGAGAAGGTCTTCTCTTAAATCCTCTCATCTACTAAATCAACGTGTAGGCGGGTGAGCAGTGTAGTGATCAGACGTCCGTAGGGTAGGTTGCCCAACTGACCAGGCAACGTAGCGCGGATCATCGTCTGGATAATAATAATAAAGAAGACAGACAGGCTGCCTAGTGCAAATACAGTAGAGGACATACTGGTAGAGGACATACTGAGTCAACTCGGAGATCCTCTCATAATGTCCACTCTGGGGTATCAGGTTGTGCTGGATAATTTTGTAGTACACCCGAGGCTCTGGACGTAGGTTGATCGCATTCATCTCCCAGCGATCATCTCTGATGAGCTGACTATCAATCTCAGCACACATCTCCAAGGATAGGAACTGGAGCTCCTTGGGAGCACAGTACACCAAAGGGCCGTCATTTGATATGCCCAAAAGATCAGCCAACTGTTGGCAGTTAAATGAAACATCCACCCCTTTAACATAGCTAGTGATCTTGAGCTCCCTACCCCTCTCTGTGTCATTGCGATCCCCCACTACCTGGAGATTGCATTAGAACTGTCTCACCAAATCAGGACGAGTACAAGCCTCATAGGTGATCATATGAAGCCAGCCCATGTCACCAAAAGCACCCTCCAAGTTGAACAAGGCTAGACTAGCCAAGTTCACACAGTGACCCCCTTCTACCTTCTTACGCTTATAGCAAGCATACTAAGCTTTTGCTTCGTTGGAGTAGAAACGAACTGGGTCATGAGCCCTAGGAACCTTGGTACGAGCCATACTATCTGTCAAGACATAGAAAAACAAATAAAATATTAGTAATGGTGAAAAACTCAAAATTTTAGCATTATAATGACATAATTTGGTCAAAAACCTCACTTTTCACCCAAACAACTGGGTAGGAGGACTTACATAGGTTCCAAACCATCCTGCAAAGCTCATACAGTTGGAAATTTAATCTAGAAAGATCGAATTGAAGAAATTTCAATAAATTCAAAAAATCTCAAAAATTAGGTCAAAAATGAAAAAATTTAAGTTTTTAGATAACCAACCGATGATACTCAAATATTTTTGAGGGCTTTCGTCCATTGGGTGGCCAATAGCAAAAGCCCCCAATAAAAATTAAATTTTTACGGTTAGAAGAAGTTTAATTTGAAGAAAACGATGTAAATGGATGAAAACCTAGTTTAGAAAGCTTAAAAATGGGAAACAGTAGAGAGCATAACTGAAGAGACGGAGTGGGAGTCGTGAACGGAAGAAACAATCACCAAACCCTAGGGGTCGATACTGTAGCAACTCAGGGGAAGCGAGTTGAGTTGGAAGAAAGGAGAAAGAATGGGAAATGAATCCAAAATCGGATTTAAAAACCTAATTTTGGATCCTAGGGTCACAGAATTCGGCCAAAATGTGCGACCCTACGTCAGATCCTACCATCGACCCTAGGCTCTCGGTGATCTGACAGAGAACCATGGGTCGGACCTAGGGTCAGACATATACCGACCCTACGATCGACCCTAGGCTTTTGGTAAGCTGACAGGGTTTATTAGGGTCGCATACCCTAGGGTCGCATAAGGACCGACCCTACCATCGACCCTACGATGGAAAATACAGTATTTTGTCAGAATGATCTGAAAAATTGGAAATTTATATTGATTAGTTGGATTTTTGACTTGAGAACAACTTATATTGATTGCCTCACATGTGCTATGATTGTTTTCAGACACTACCACCACCAGAACAAGAAATGGCTGGGCGAAGGGTGACCAGACGAGGCCGTAACCCAATTCCACCACCACCACCTGTGGAGGAAGACAACCATGAAAATCATGAAGCACAGGAGAATCTGAATATGGCACCACCAGTGGCTAGTGGCCAGGAAAATCCTACAAACTTGTCAGCCCCACCTACAGATCTGGCTACAACGGTAATGAACTTGGCACAACAGCTGCAACAAATACAGCAGGTGCAAGCCAATATGCAGGCTGCTATAGGCATGGCTTTTCCAAGTGCACATACGACACCTATGCCAGCAGGACAAGCTAGTGCAGTACCAGGGGGAAGCAACACAGTTTCCCACGCACCTCAAACACCAGTCATGCCGGCTCAAGTGTAGAATCCTGAGGTAGCTCAAGGAAGTTACCAGTACCAACCACTTATATATGGGGCCTATGCTCCGTATCAGCTGGACCACTCCCGACTGATCGAGCATTTTCTGAAGATAAAGCCCAAAGAATATAATGGTAAGCCAGCTGATCCTTTGTGGCCAACACACTGGATTGATGAAATGGAAAGAAATTTTATGATGACGACAGTGAATGAGGAGGATAAAGTGCTGTGTACAACCTTCATGCTGAAAGGCGATGCACACCACTGGTGGAAGTCCATACGGACTTATCTGTTAACAAAGCACGCCCAATTGACCTGGGTTATATATAAAGAGGCATTCTTTGAGAAGTACTTCCCTAGAAGTTTCAATGATTCTACAGAGAGAGAGAGTTCCTGAGTCTATATGAGGGCCAGATGACTGTGGATGCATACCAACAGCGTTACGAAGAGCTGTTTTTCTTTGCACTCACCAGCATGCATGAGGAAAACACAAAGACCTGAAGGTTCGTCATGAGACTCAGGGGAAGCATCCGTGAGCATGTTCTAGGATTGGAAAAGAAGGTTTGCAACGAAGCCGTACAAATTGCTCGAGTAATAGAGTCGAGCCAGAAGGAGAGCTACTTTTCTCAAAACAGGGGTATTAAAAGGCCAAATGAAAATTCATACAACGGAGGGAATACAAGGACATTTAAACCCTTTCGTACTTAAGGCTTCAATGCTGCAGCCAAGACTACTCCAGCAGCTCAACCGCAACAAAAGCAAAACAATGAAGGAGTAAAACGCTTTAATTGCAACCAAGTAGGACATTATTCAAGGGAGTGTCCTAAACCCAGAAAGCAGCTACAACAAGGAAAGGTTTATGCTGTTACTTCTGAGGATACTTCTGTATCGCCTGATGTGGTCACAGGTATGACCTGAACCTTTCATTTGTGTTACATTGTGTGAGCATGTAGACTAAAACTAAAACAAATCACAGGTATCGTACCTATTAATGGCATACCCGCTAGAGTACTCTTTGATTCTGTAGCTACTCATTCTTTTATATCTGTGTCATTTGAAAAGAAGCTGAATCTACCCCTCAAATCTTTAGACTACAAACTGCTTGTACGATCGCCGATGGGATTAGAAGTGGAATTAGAAAAAGGTTATGGACCATGTCCAGTTCTTATTGATGAGAAGACTTTGGATGCAACCTTGATTCAACTTGAGATGGCAGACTTTGACGTCATCTTGGGAATGGACTAATTAGCTCGACATTCTGCAAACCTATTATGTGCAGAAAAGAAGCTGACATTTAAAGACAAGGAAGGAGCAGAGTTTAGTTTTACAGGAACCAAACTTCCCCGTAAACGAAAACTCATCCTCTCTACATTAAAGGCTAGGAAATACCTCGAGAAAGGAGGAGTTGGGTATCTAGTATCAGTGGTCGACCTCACCAAGGAAGCACCACAAATGGAGAATATTGATGTTGTGCATGACTTTCCAGATGTATTACCTGAATAACTACTAGGACTACCACCTGACCGAGCGACAGAGTTCGTTATAGATCTGATACCCAGAGCCGCACCAGTATCTAAAGCATCCTATAGAATGGCTCCTACTGAATTGAAGGAATAAAAAGTACAGTTACAGGAATTACTGGACAAGGTTTACATCAGACCTAGCATATCACTATGGGGAGCGCCAGTATTGTTTGTAAAGAAAAAAGATGATAGCGTTCGACTGTGTATAGACTACCGGGAATTGAATAAGCTGACGATCAAGAATCGGTACCCATTGCCTCAGATCGATGACTTGTTCGATCAGTTGCAAGGTGCCAAGGTGTTCTCCAAGATTGATTTTCAGTAAGGATACCATCAGTTGAAGATTAAGGACAGTGATATTCCAAAGACAGCATTCAGAACAATATATGGACATTATGAATTTTTAGTCATGTCTTTTGGATTGAGTAATGCACCCGCAACTTTTATGGAACTCATGGATCGAGTATTCCATGATATGTTGGATACATCGGTCATTGTGTTTATTGATGATATATTGGTCTACTCCAGGGACAAGGAAACTCATGTCATGAATTTTAAGAGCCGCTTTGCAGCGATTAAGGAAAGAGAAGCTTTACACCAAATTTACAAAGTGTGAGTTTTGGTTAAATGAGGTCACTTTCTTACGCCATGTTGTA
Organism: Protea cynaroides; assembly: GCA_028583415.1. Lineage (NCBI taxonomy): Eukaryota > Viridiplantae > Streptophyta > Magnoliopsida > Proteales > Proteaceae > Protea > Protea cynaroides. The sequence goes on along the minus strand of CM053275.1, from coordinate 58,584,323 downwards.
TCTGCTGAAGGAATTAAAGTGGATCCCAGCAAGATTGAAGCCATTGTGAAGTGGGAAGCACCAAAGAGCATTGCAGAAATTAGAAGTTTCCTAGGTCTAGCTAGGTATTATGGACAACTCGTGGAAGACTATTTCAGAATTGCCGTATCTCTCACCAGTTTGACTAAGAAAGGAGAAAAGTTTGTTTGGATTGATAAATGTGAGAAAAGTTTCCAAACATTGAAGGCTAGATTGATATATGCTCCGATCTTGACTATTCCTATTCAAAGACAGCCATTTATTTTGTACACTGATGCGTCTGAGTTGGGTTTAGGATGTGTACTTATGCAAGGAGAACAAGTAATTGTGTATGCCTCAAGACAACTGAAGACACATGAGAAGAATTATCCCACTCATGACTTAGAATTAGCAGCAGTAGTACATGCTGTCAAGATATGGAGACATTATTTGTATGGAGAGAAATTTCAGATTAAATCAGATCATAAGTCTCACTTATCTTTTTAATCAGAAGGAGTTGGACATGAGACAAAGAAGATGGCTGGAATTATTGAAGGACTATGATTGTGATATCCAGTATCATCCAAGAAAGGCTAATGTAGTTGCTGATGCGCTAAGCAGAAAAGCAATGATAAAATCTCAAGGAGAGGTTAACACGACTGTAGCAATGTGTACTACAGGAAAAGTGTTCAATTACGGTAATGAGCAGTTCGTGATAGATGCACCGGGTGAATCAACCAACCAAGGGTTTATTCATCGGTTTTCAAATATGTTCGCAACATTGAAGATTGTACCTGATATAATTGATGAAGTGAAAGCCGTTATTAAATCAGACCCTTATCTGAGAACGGTACAAGAAGACATTGAAAAAGGTAGGACTATTCCTGAGTTCACCTTGGACGATGAAAAGGTACTGAAGTACAAAGGAAGAGTATGTGTTCTTGAAGTGGAAAACTTGGACATTAGACACAGACTAATGAAGGAAGCTCACAGCACCGCTTATTCGGTACATCCTGGAAGTACAAAGATGTATCATGATTTGAAGAAATTATATTGGTGGAGAGGAATGAAAGCAGATGTAGCTAAATTCGTGTCTCAATGCCTAAATTGTCAGAGGGTGAAGGCTGAATGACAAAGACCTATAGGATTATTGCAGCCGCTACCAGAACTAGCATGGAAATGAGACTGCATCACTATGGATTTCATCACCGGATTACCATTGACTCCTTGAGTAGTTGACGCAGTCTGGCTTATTGTAGATCGTCTGACTAAGACAGCTCGTTTTATAGCTATACGACCACAGTATACCCTGGAGAGGTTAGCTAAGTTATATGTGGATAACATTTTTAGATTACATGATGTACCTGAAAGCATTGTGTCCAATAGAGACCCACGCTTTACTTCAATGTTTTGGGAAGGAATGCAAAAGGCTATGGGTACAACGTTGAAGTTCAGTACTGCATTCCATCCTCAGACAGACGGATAGTCGGAGCGTACCATTCAAATTTTAGAAGACATGCTTCAGGCCTGTGTAATTGATTTTAAATGATCATGGGATGAGAAACTACTATTGATCGAGTTCGCCTATTACAACAGCTATCAGGCTACTATACAGATGTCACCTTATGAAGCATTGTATGGAAGGAAGAGTCGAACTCCTCTGTTTTGGAATGAAGTTGGAGAACGTAGCATCGTTGGACTAGAATTTGTTGAAGAGACTTGTCGAGTAGTCAACATCGTCAAGGAAAGAGTTAGAACGGCTCAGAATCGCCAAAAACAGTATGCAGATACTCGACACCGAGACCTTGAATTTGTTGTAGGTGATAAAGTAATCTTGAAAGTATTACCTATGCGAGGTTTAAAACGATTAAGACAGAAAGGTAAGCTAAGTCTGAGATATGTCGGGTCATATGAGATTCTAGCTAAACGTGGAAAATTGGCTTATCAGTTAGTACTACCACCGTCTATGTCAAGTGTGCATGATGTATTTCATATCTCATTGTTAAAGAAGTACGTCAGAGATCCAACGTATGTTTTGACAGCGGATCCACTAGATCTAACTGATGATTTGACATTCGAAGTTGCATCAACTGAAATCACTAGTTTTAAGGTTCAACGTCTATGCAACTATGACATATACTATGTTAGGGTCACCTGGAGGAGCCGAGATATAGAAGAGATTACATGGGAAGAAGAGAATGCTATGCGAAAGTAATATCCTCACCTTCTTGACTCGGAAGGTATGTACAAATTTCGAAGACAAAATTTTTAATAAAAAGGGGGGAGTTGTAAGACCCGTATCGAACTAACTGGTCTTACCACCTTGTACCAGGTCTACCTATCATGGTCGAGCCAAGTGGACAAAGTGCATGAAGAAATCACAAGACCAGGTATGAAGTCTAATCCAAAAACAGCAAATGTGAGGGTAGGGTCACCTGCCTAAATAGGTAGGGTCGACCCCACCTCAACAGAAGTCCAACCCATGACTTTCTAGTCGTAGGATCGCATGACTATAAAAACGTAGGGTGGATGGATTTTGCGACCCTACGTCCAACCTTACGGTGACAGATAGAAATATAAAATTAGAAAACTTTTCTAATTCAAAGGGGATCTTTCCTAAACTCATTGGGACTTATTATGGAGGATTTTCCTCTATAAATAGGATGTCCCTTAACCACTTTCACTCCTTTAAAACCCTAATTGAGAGTGAGAGAAAGAGAAAGAAAATGAAGAGAAGAAGAGAAGGAACTTGAAGAAAAGACTAAGGAAGAGGAGGAAGTTCAGAGAAACCTCTGAATAAAGGTATGAACCTAATTCCTTACCTGAATAAGAGATCCTAGAATAGTTATGAAGAACATAGGATTAGGAGAAACCCAAATCATCTATCCATGGACAAGTTTCAAGAGATTCTATGGAGGAAATCATTAAGGACTATGAATAGTGTATAACTTGTAGTTTTGAGCCATACAACAATCATAGAATGGACCACGAAAGTAAGCCAAAGGATCCAAATGTGAAGGAATGGACTTTAGAATGAAAGGTCGACTCAGAATACGTGTGGTCGCATGTAGGGTCGAATGATATCCGACCCTACGAAACCACAGGATCGACCACATGCCCTCGGCAAGTCCCAGGGAGGGTGTGGTCACACGTAGGGTCGAATGGTATCCGACCCCACGTCCGACCCTACACCCTAGGGTCGCAGAAACTGCTACCTTAGGTGCAACCCTACCTGCAACCCTACGATTTCAGTTAGTCTAAATCTATTGGAATTAATTCTAATTAAAATCTATCGACTTGTAGGTCTTTCTAGTGATTTAAAAGTGATTCATAAAGCTTGAACGAGGATCTATGCTCAATCAAAGGTAAGGGAACAAGACCTAAACTAATTGGCTAATAATAAACTGTTTTCGTTTATTGAGTCTAATACCATGAATGATTTCTATGCTTGTATGATTGTAATGTGCATATCACATGTCATCTACTATTCCTGTTATTACTGTTCATGCATATTAAATTTCTTTTATTATAACATGATGATGATGATGATGCTAAGAATAGGCATATGAATGTATGTGTGTGGTTAGTGTACTTGATGCGAGTGGAGCATCAGGGGAAGGGCGTGATAATGTGGTTCATCCTGGTCACCAGACTCTAGCTATATCTCTACTCAAGTATTATCCACTAACATCGTCGTATCACCATTACCTTAGCATAACTATTACGTCATAGGGCATCAAGGGAGGTGGTCTCGGACCGTGTAGTCTCTGACTCTGCCGGGTGGCCTTAGCTCTATCTCTATGGACGTATGGAGGGATGCTGGGGTGAGGCCTCGGATACACTGTTTGACATTAGGATTGGTTAGTTGCGAGCTTAGTTTGCAAGCCCTCGCCAATAGGGGCTTACGTGTTGGTATGGGTAGAGCATCAGGGGAAGTGTGATGCGGTGCGGTCCTAAGCACTTTAGCTCTATCTCTATTCCATGGTGGGTGCATGTGGGGGTGGCAATGGTGTTTGATCCATTGGGCGGTTCCACACATTCATGTATAGAGGTGTGACGGCCACCTATCCTTTCTATTGCACATTGCAAACTTATGAACCAGATCAAAGATATGAATTGAATGCATGCATATGTTTGTTGTATTGTTTTGTTTACTCACTGAGCCGTGATGTGTGCTCACCCTTTTTGAATTTGAATATTTTTAGCTGATAATGCAGGTACGACAGTGGAAGATTATATGAATGCTCCAACATACGGGCATGCGGCGGCAATGGAGGCAGAAGTGATGATGGAATCGCATGATTCATCATGCGAGTGCAACTCCTGTGTTTTTTATTTGATTTTGTTTATGTTATACAGACAATGTAATTGATTTAATTATTTTAATTTATGTCTTAGTCCTTTTGGGAGATAATTGGATAATTTATTTACTTTATCACAGCTAGACTCTCAGTTTATTTGATATTAAAGACTTCCGCTATCGCATATTTATTCTAATTTTTGGTTGTGGATGTGTATGGTTTAAGCAAATGGACACAGCCTATTCGAGATCCTGGTTGAACCATTGGTTTATTAGTGGTTCATCACACCATTTTGAATAGTACAGAATTGGGGTGTGGCATACTAACATCGTCGTATCACCATTACCTTAGCAGAACTGTTATGTCGTAGGGCATCAGGGGAGGTGGTCTCGGACCGGGTGGTCTCTGACTTTGCCAGGGGGCCTTAGCTCTATCTCTATGGATGTATTGAGGGATGCTAGGGTGAGGCCTTGGATGCACTGTTTGGCATTAGGATTGGTTAGTTGCGAGCTCAGTTTACAAGCCCTCGCCAATAGGGGCTTACGTATTGGTATGGGTAGGGCATCAAGGGAAGTGTTAGTGGTGTTTGATTTGGACATTTTAGCTCTATCTCTATTCCATGGTGGGTGCATGTATGATGAAAATGATATTTGATCCATTAAGCGGATTCACACACTCGTGTATAGAGGTGTGGTGGCCACCAAACCTTTCTATAGCACATTGCAAACTTATAATCTAGACCAAAGATATGAATTAAATGCATTCATATGTTTATTGTATTGTTTTGTTTGCTCACTGAGCCGTGATGTGTGCTCACCCTTTCGATGTTGAATATTTTTAGTTGATGATGCAGGTCCTACCGTTGAAGAATATATGAATGCGCCGACGTATGGACACGTTGCTGCGATGGATGTAGAAGCTGAAGAAGATGCGCATGATTCATCATGCGAGTGCAACCAATGTGTTTTTTCTTAAGTTTAGTTATAATTTGAACATCAGATATGTAATTGATTATTTATTTTTATGTCTTGTGGTTTAGAGATAACTGGATTAAATACTTATTTATCACTGTTAGAATCTTAGTTCATTATCTGTAAGACTTTCGCTTATTTGTTTATTACCTCTAATTATTAATGTGAAATGTGTGTGTAGTTTGATATGGTGGGTGGCCTATGCGAGATCCTGGGTAAACCATTGGTTTATTGGCGGTTCATCACACCATTCTGGTTAGACTAGAATTGGGGTATGACAAGTGTTATAGGTATCCTCCCATCTCTCCTTCTCCATTTTATTTTCTGTTTCCTGTAACTATATTTGGTTCCCTTTCTTGGGGGTTTCCAAAGGTCACCGGAACAGGGGATGAGTTCACATAGTTTATCCTTGCAACCACTTAGGGAGTTTCATATGCCCCACACCCATGGTTTATTTGAAGGTTTTGGGTCAACCTTGTTGAACCCAGCAACTCGATAAGGGCACCATTGCCCACCGAACTAGTGTGCTCAACCATTTCCCTGTATTTTTTCCCATTTCAGCATGGCTCTAGGCCAAGGAAAAGGAGAATAATAGTGTGACCCTTCCTTCTTATTACTTGGGAATTTACTCCATCAATTGGGTCCCAATTTAATTTTGGCCTTGCTGTAATGGTTAGCAAGGCTGGCCAACATATTGGCTTGGGTAGGCATAAGTGCTGACCGAACTCACACTACTGCCCATTCTTTGGGCCTTTGTTTTGGGTGCGACCTTTAGCCTTCCTATTGGAAAATCGAAACCCTTTTCGACTGCATTCTTACAACCTATTCGTGTGATGCACCCCAATTTGGTTGGTCACATCTAATGGCTTAAGCTTAAGTAGTGGCAGAATCTTAGTCCCAACCACTGCAATGCCAACTATGGGGCATAGTTAAGCTTTGCTCGATTGGGTTTATTTTAGACATAACTCATGGTGGCAGCACCACGAAATTGCTTAAAACAGTACTGGTCTCACATTGGTGTAGCAATAAATTCAGCCAGACAAGCCATTATACTTGCATTCCAATTCGCATCACTTATTCACAATACCCCCCTGAAACAAGCAAAATTTTATTGACATTTCCTTACAGCCTATATCAATGTTGCAATTGGCAGGGTGGTATGAGGCCAATTGGTTAGATTAATTACCCATGATTATCCTTAGCTTGAGGTCATAGTTACCCCACAATTAGGTCCATCAAGGTTACTACTTTAACCTATGGGTCTAACCTTGCATCAATTAAAATATGCACAGCCCAACCGAAGACGTTGCTTATTTAGCCACGCCCACAGTGCACAATACATTTACAGTTAGCCATATCCTCATGTATTTTCATTGGCACCTTATGTATTAGCCCTGCCTCTTTGTTATTGACCATGTGCGGGAGTGCATACAATTAACAAATCCGACATAGTTCCCTCTGGTATGCCCTTAACTTCATAAATGGAATATTTATGCTTTCTTGCAGCCCACTCATGTGGGGCATCCAAATTTCTTTTGGTCACCATGGTTTGTTCATCTTGGTCCCACCTAGGTAAATCTTATTTCTCCTGACCCCCAATTTATATGAAATGAACCAGGGTGAATTAGGGACTCCTTGCATTGGGCATTGGAATCCCCATGCATCTACCATGCTCATTGATGTCTAATTTGTCAATTTTCTTTATCATATTGGTCCATTGCATAAACTCTCAAATTTGTCAACTTTTACTAACTCAAGGTTACTCCTTTTTTTTTCTTTTTTTTTCCCTCCTTTCAGGTGCTATGGGTCCCAGGAGAGCTGTTGAGCCCGCAGCACAAGGCTTTGATGAGCTTTGGTTTGTCTTCTTTCCCGTCAAATGGAATTGGGAAAGACTTAGGGAGACCAAAGTGGGGGCTGACCAATTCATAGACTTTGGTGAGCTAACTCGGTTTGGTCTTCAGGAGGCCTATGATCACTTTGGCTGGACACCAGCTATGCGTGTGTAAGCACCCCATTTTTGCCACCCTCGGCATAAGTGAACCAATATGGTAGGTTTCTGACCTTTAACCCAAAGATTTGTGATTTTCTACTGAACCCCACAGCAAGGTCAGGGGCTATTATTTGCATGGATGCATAGGTCATAGAATTATCTTCGAAACGAGACTAGAATTGCTCAATTTTGATATCAAATGAGGAAGATATGATCATTTTAGTCGGATGATATATATAAGGGAGGTTTCCAAAATTATTATAAATAATAATCCCAGGGACCTTCATGCAAATTATCCTAAGTCGGATCGTTTGAATTTCAAATCATCATATCTTGATCATCCGACATCGGATTCAGATGATTCCAAGACCATTATTCTTCATTCATGATGTTCTACAAAGTGGACGTAAAAAATCCCGGGTAGAAGTCATCAGTGGGTCCCATGCAAGCTTGCATGCAAAATTATCGTTAGAACTTCAAAGCTTCATATCTTTTCTGTTCTACATCGGATTCGATGACCCCCTAATAAAAAAAAAAAAAAAACAAAACCCCATAACCCTAAAAAAAAATAAAAAAAAAAATAAAAAAAAAAACTTAAAAAACTTTATCCCCTTCCCCTCTTTTCCCCTTTTTTACTTTAAAAAAAATACTTTTCCTCATTTTTTTTTTAATAAAAAAAAAAAAAAAAAAAAAAAAAAAAAAAAAAAAAAAAAAAAATATCGAATCATACGGAATGACGAAGTGGCCCATGAAATGATAAAGAGAGAAATCCAGTTAATTTCAGTTAATCCAGTCAACTCAGCTCAACCCAAGCTAGTCTTGACCCAACCCACAATTCTTGTCAATTCGACCGATTCATGTTGGTGCTTATGCATGTATTTCTTTTATATATTATTTATATGTTTATATAATATATAATATATTATAGTATATCGTATAATATATACATATGTCTTATATGTATATTATATTATATATATTAATATATTAATATATTATATATTTATATGTTTTATATAAAAGGAAGTAGGATCTGAATAAAATCTAAAAGGAAGGATGAGAGAGAGGATAAAGGGAGGCGTGATTAGGGTACTTTTTTTTTTTTTGGAAGGAAATCGAGAGAGTTGAGAGAGAGAAAATCTCGATTTTGGAGTAAATCTAAATGAAAAAAAGGAAAAAGGGATAGAGAGGAGACGTAAAGAGAAGGGGGATTAGGGTTTTAGGGAATCCAAAAGATTATGTTGGAGAAAAAAAAAAGAAAGAAGAAAGAGGAAAAACGTGGGCTTTTCTAAGATAAAACAAAAGATTTTTTTGGATTTCCAAAAGAGAATAAAAGAAAAGGAAAAAACGTGAATGAGTGAGGGTTTTTCTTTTGGGACTAGGTTTTGGGAGAAAAGAAGGGAAGAAGAGAGAAAAAAGGAGGAAACGTGAGCTTCTCTAGGGGGCTCGGTTTTGGGAGAAAAGAAAGGAAAAAAGAGAATAAAAGAAAAGGAAAAACGTGAATGAGTGAGGGTTTTTCTTTTTGGGGCTAGGTTTTGGGAGAAAAGAAGGGAAGAAAAGAGAAAAAGGAGGAAACGTGAGCTTCTTTAGGGGCTCGGTTTTGGGAGAAAAGAAAGGGGAAGAGAGAGAAAAGAAAAGGAAAAACGTGAATGAGTGAGTTTTCTTTGGGGCTAGGTTTTGGGAGAAAAGGGGGGGGGGGGGGAGGGGGGAGAAAAACCCCCCCCCGGGCGCGGTCTTGGGGGGGGGGGGGGAAAAGGGGGGGGAGGGGGAGGGGGGGGGGGGAAGGGGGGAAAAAGAAAACCTTCTACTGGGCCCCCGGTTGGGAAAAAGAGAGGGAGAAGAGAGAGAAAAGGGAAAGAAAAAGGAGTTAGTAGGGGTTTTGGGTTTCTTTGGGGCTAGGTTTTGGGAGAAAAAGAAGGGAAGAAGAAAGAAAAAGGAGGAAACGTGGGCTTTCTTAGGGGGTTCGGTTTTGGGAATCCGAAAGCTAAAGAAAGCTGAAGAGAGGGGAAGAAGAGGAAAAGGTTCAGGGATCTGTAAACCAGGTAAACCCTCTCCTCTTTCATTCTTTTTATTATCAATACCACCATTCACTTACCTGATTCGGTGTACCACTGTAACATCCTATCACCTGCAGCCATTATCCCAACTCGCTACTCCATATCCATTGCAACCCCCTTGATCCGTAAATTTATCACCTAATCTTCTCTCCCATGAAATTGAGTTTTTGGATGATTATTTTTTGTTTGATCATATGATGCCATGAAATGGTCATATGATTTGAGTCATTGATGTTAATCTGATGAGAATGTAATTTGAGCCATTGATATTGAATGAATTTTAATTTGATTAATTGTGAGCCATATTATTCAAAATCTTAAGGTGATTGATCTAGCCTTTGATTTAGATTTTCCTTAAGTGATTGATCATGGCCTCTGATTATGAATTTTCATGAGATAAAATTTGGCCATCAATCTCGGATGCTTTAATGATAAAATCGGGTCATTGATCTTGGATGTTTGAATTAGCAAATCTAGACCATTGATTTTAGATATGTTGATGCTTGATCCAAACCAATGGATCTTCATTATGAGTGTCTTAAATGAATCTGAATCGTCGGATCTTCACTATGAATGTTTTAAATGCATCTAAACCATTAGATTATCATCATGATTGATTTCAAAGCATCTGAATGGTTAGATTACCATTAATGGTGATTTATACAATTGAATTTTTCATCATGAGTGTTTTTTTTAGATACACTGCCATGTTTGAATGCTCATTGCCATAGTTGGATGCTTATTGCCATAATTAGGGTAGAAAACCCTAAAAAATGGAAACAAAATAATAATTAGGGTAGAAAATCCTAAAATGGAAAGAAAGTAACATTTAGGGTAGAAAACCCTAAGATGGAAAGAAAATAATAATTAGGGTAGAAAACCCTAAAATGGAAAGAAAGTAACATTTAAGGTAGAAAACCCTAGGTTGGAAAGAAAATAATAATTAGGGTAGAAAACCCTAAAATGGAAAGAATGTAACAATTAGGGTAGAAAACCCTAAAAAATGGAAATAAAATAATAATTAGGATAGAAAACCCTAAAATGGAAAGAAATTAACATTTAGGGTAGAAAACCCTAAGATGGAAAGAAAATAATAATTAGGGTAGAAAACCCTAAAATGGAAAGAAAGTAACATTTAGGGTAGAAAACCCTAAGATGGAAAGAAAATAATAATTAGGGTAGAAAACCCTAAAATGGAAAGAATATAACAATTAGGGTAGAAAACCCTAAAAATGGGAAATAAAATAACAATTAGGGTAGAAAACCCTAAAATGGAAAGAATGTAAAAATTAGGGTAGAAAACCCTAAAAAATGGAAATAAAATAATAATTAGGGTAGAAAACCCTAAAATGGAATGAAAGTAAAAGTTAGGGTAGAAAACCCTAAAAAATGGAAATAAAACAATAATTAGGACAGAAAACCCTAAAATGGAAAGAAAGTAACATTTAGGGTAGAAAACTCTAAGATGGAAAGAAAATAATAATTAGGGTAGAAAACCTTAAAATGGAAAGAAAGTAACAATTAGGGTAGAAAACCCTAAAAAATGGAAATAAAATAATAATTAGGGTAGAAAACCCTAAAATGGAAAGAATGTAACAATTAGGGTAGAAAACCCTAAAAAATGGAAATAAAATAATAATTAGGGTAGAAAATCTTAAAATGAAAAGAAAATAACAATTAGGGTAGAAAATAGCATACTAGATCATGCCATGTAGGCTCTTGCCTTATTTGCAATACATGCCATATTTGAAAGATTTTAAACAATCTTACTGTATGTGAATTTCTTGTCATAAATATTTTATGTGCCATATTTAGATAGAATATTCTATTTTTTGGCAATAACTTATTTTATGCAACACCCTAGTTAAACTGCCATATATGCACACTCCTAGAAGACAATCTAGGCGTGGGGACATGCATTTAGGCACCCACATTCTTGGGAAGGGCATAATAGGAATAATAAAACCTTAATAAAGAAAGAGAATTCTTTGCCAAACCTTCCAAAATTAGAATTCATAATGAAAAGGGTAATTTAGGACAATTTGCCCCTCGGCAAACCCTAAACCTAGAATAGGTTCTAAACCCTAAACCTAGAATAGGTTCTCAATCATTAACCTAGAACAGGTTATCCAGGCCCGAACTACGTGGATTCTGATTCCTAGGGCAAACCTTAGGATACGTAGGCAATTTGGGAGAATCCCAAATTTGGATCCACAGCTTAGTCCACTCGGACTATCCATAGATCTACTAGGATATTTACCCATACTTTAGTCCACTCAGACTATCCATAGATCCACTAGGATATTTATCCATATTCCAACCCAAATAGGGTTACCCATATTTCAAACTACGTGGATTCTGATTCCTAGGGCAAACCCTAGGATACGTAGGCCATTTGGGAGAATCCCAAATTCGGATCCACACCTTAGTCCACTCGGACTATCCATAAATCCACTAGGATATTTATCCACACCTTAGTCCACTCGGACTATCCATAGATCCACTAGGATATTCATCCATATTCCAACTCAAAAAGGGTTATCCACACCTTAGTCCACTCGGACTATCCATAGATCCACTAGGATATCTATCCATATTCCAACCCAAATAGGGTTATCCTTAGATCCACTAGGACTATCTATCTGTCCACATGGACTATCCGGATCCTAACCCATCGGGTTTCTCAGCCTTTCAAGCATAAATTTCAACTTAAACAAATAAACTTAATCATTCACAAGCATAAATCACAGCCATAAACTTTAATCACACCTGAACTATGATGGTGAACCTGATTTTCGGAATAAATCCGTAATACATAGGCAATCTGATGGATACAGATTCGGTTCAATGATATGAAACCACTTGGTTTGGTTTGGCTTAACAAATAAAGTCTAGCATAGGAAAGGTATAGGAGACCAATTTCAATCGGGCGGTTTGGGTGCCTAACCCCTTCCCATAACCGTAACCTGACGCTTACCCAATCTCTGATGGACCAGAATTCCAATCTAAGGGTCATGAGTCAATCGAAGTCTTACCTTGGGGTGAGATTTTCCATTTCTAAGGTCCTAGACCTAAATCTAGGTGGCGACTTCTAAAGATTTCCATCTTTGTCCTCACAGTGGCGACTTCACTGGGGATATAAATGTCAAACTCCTAAATGAAAACTTTCCTTGTGTGAATTGGATGCTAGATTTTAGGATACTATATTTATTCTTGTATATTATTGCTTTGGGGGGAATGGGTTCAGTTACACATTCGTGCGAGTAGCCGAACCGGGTCCCATGCATATGGGGCAGCCCGCTATGCGAAACACACAGCCTTGGCCTGTACTTTGTGAGACCATGATCGGCGAGCAGCCTCTAACGAGCGTTTCTTGGGTCCGCCTGAGAATGCGTTATGCTACTCCACGTTGCTTGGATCCTTGCAACATAGTATATAAAGGGATTGGGGGCCCATTATTCATCGAGCATTCGGTGATAGGTTACCCCATCCTCGTCAAGGTGGCCTTTTCTGTCCTAACCCAGATTGTAGCCCAATGCTTGTTATTTTTGGTTCATCCCTGAACCGACCCAGTAAAATCGGCTTAACCATGACATCCATGTTCGAGACGTCGAAGTTCTGCCCGTTTTTGTCCTCGATTGGTCAACATGTTAGATTCTACATGATGAGCATCTTGAACTCTCACCCATTGGGAGTATGAGGTATGTATACACTTGTTCTACATCATAGTAGACGGTCACTATACACCCTCCATTAAGTAAGCTCGATGTGTCGAATCTCTCATTGTTAACACGTCGATTTCAAAAAACGAACAAAAAATCCCTGTCAAGACATAGATACCATGGTCAAGAAGAAATTTACTAGTTTGTTCATCTATGAACCGCTTTTGCTAACCATCCCTAATAAGGACGACGGATTAATATATCCATTTCAATTTCATCGAATTCAGTAATCCAATTGGCCAGACCTTGGTACCACTGATTATCCATTTTGGAATCATGAGGTCCCAAGACTGAACACATGGTTTAATCAAATTCAATTAAATTGACTTGGATAATGTTTACCCAATCGCCCTTATGATGGATCTAACTCTTGTTTGGTTGAGTCATCCTTGATTGTGCATGTGACTTCTACTCCTCTAGATGTCTAGAATCTTGATATTTTTCCATTGGGTTACAATGCCTTTGGAAAAGGAATCAAACTGCAACTATATCCACCCTTTTAGGGTGAAAAGCCCCTACAATTAGGGAATTGTCTTGATCTCCCATCTTGAGATCCATCCATATTATCTTTCTAAATGAATCAATGGAAGTCATGAATCTAGATCTTGATTGAACATCAAATTTTATAAGAAAGAAGGAAAGATTCAGCCCCTAGGCAAATCCAATCATAGTTCCCGATTCATCTTTGAATTAAGGAAAGATTCAGCCCCTAGACAAATCTAATCATGGTGCTCAATGCACCCCTGAATTAAGGAAAGATTTAGCCCCTAGGCAAATCCAATCACCATTCTCAATGTACCTCTGAATTAAGGAAAGATTCAACCCCTAGGCAAATCCAATCATGGTTCTCAATGCACCCCTGAATTAAGGAAAGATTCAGCCCCTAGGAAAATCCAATCACCGTTCTCAATGTACCTCAGAATTAAGGAAAGATTCAGCTCTTAGGCAAATCCAATCATATTTCACGATTCATCTCTGAATTAAGGAAAGATTCAGCCCCTAGGAAAATCCAATCATAGTTCTTGATTCACCTTTGAATTAAGGAAAGATTCAGTCCCTAGGCAAATCCAATCATAGTTTCCGATTCATCTCTGAATTAAGGAAAGATTCAGCCCCTAGGCAAATCCAATCATAGTTCTCAATGTACCTTTGAATTAAGGAAAGATTCAGCCCCTAGGAAAATCCAATCATAGTTCTTAATTTATCTCAGAATTAAAGAAAGATCCAGCCCCTAGGCAAATCCAATTATTGTTCCCTATTCACCTCTGTATTAATGAAAGATTCAGCCCCTAGGCAAATCCAATTATTGTTCCCTATTCACCTTTGAATTAAGGAAGGATTCAGCCCCTAGGCAAATCCAACCATTGTTTCCTATTCACCTTTGAATTAAGGAAAGATTTAGCCCTTAGGCAGGTCCAATCATCATTTCGGTTCATCCAAAATTAAGGAAAGATTCAGCCCCTAGGCAGATTCAATCACATCCAGTTCATCTCAGAATAAAAAAATATTCAGCCCCTGGGCAGGTCCAACCACCATTTCTGGTTCATCTCAGAACTGAAGGAAAGATTCAGCCCCTAGGCAGGTCCAATCATCATTTCGGTTCATCCAGAAGGAAAGATTCAGCATCTAGGTAGATTCAATCACATCCAGTTCATCTCAGAATCAAAGAAATATTCAGCCTTAGATTCAACCACCATTTTTGGTTCATCTCAGAATTAAAGAAGGGTTTAACCTTTAGGCAGGTTCAATCATTACTCCCAGATCATGCTAAAATGAAGAAGCATTCGGCCCCTAGGCTTTTTCACCCTTCACCTCCTGTTTAGGTTCTGTTTCATGTCGGAACTAGGAAAAATTCCATTCATCTGAATTCAATTAGCCACTAAGCTTATCCAATCATCAACTTTGGTTAGGGTTTTGATTCATGTCGAAACTAGGAAAAGTTCCATTCATCTGAATTCATTTAGCCACTAGGCTTATCCAACCATCAACTTTAGTTAGGGTTCTGATTCATGTTGGAACTAAGAAAAGTTCCATTAACCAACCATCAAATTTGGTTCAGGCTCTAATTCATGTTGGAACTAAGAAGAGTCCCATTCGTCTGAATTCAATTGGCCACTAGGCTTATCCAACCATGAACTTTGGTTCAGGTTCTGATTCATGTTGGAACGAAGAAGAGTTCCATTCATCTGAATTCAATCAGCCACTAGGCTTATTCAACCATCAACTGTGATTCAAGTTCTGATTCATGTTGGAACTAAGAAGAGTTCCATTCATTTGAATTTAATTAGCCCCTAGGCTTGTCTAACCATCAACTCCGGTTCAGGTTCCGATTTATGTTGGAACTAAGAAAGGTTCCATTCATATGAACTCAATGTGAGCATGAGTTAGCCTCTAGGCCTATTCAACCATTACCTCTGGTCCATGTTCCATTTCATAAAGGAAACAAAGTGAATTTTAGTCATTTCAACTCAAGAAATCCTTGCCTCTACCAATTAGAGCCCAGTCCATGACTGTCAATCATGATCTCTATCAATCAAAGATCAATTCAAAGTCAATCTTGATCTCTATCAATCAGAGACCAATTCAAAGTCAATCTTGATCTCTATCAAAGACTAATTCAAAATCAATCTTGATCTCTATCAATCAGAGACCAATTCAAAGTCAATCTTGATCTCTATCAATCAGAGACCAATTCAAAGTCAATCTTGATCTCTATCAATCAGAGACCAATTCAAAGTCAATCTTGTGTCTATCAATCGGAGACTGATTCAAAATCAATCTCTGGCTCTATCAATTAGAGCCCGATCCATGTCTATCATAGCCCAGTGCCACAAGTTAGGATAGCTCGTCAGGAATGGTGAACGAGGAGCATTCCCCATTGCTTGTCAATAAAGATCAATTCCAGATTTTGGAGTCATCAGGAAATCATGAACCTTCAGCTATGATAGTACTATACCATCTCGGGCATTTCTGTCCCATTGGCCACGGAAATGCTAGAATCCAAAGAGTTGCCCTCATATTTCTTATTATTCAAAGAGAGGAATGTAATTTTCCCAAGTAGTAGGGTAGACCAAAGATGAGATCCAATATGCCCCAAGCTAGGATATGAACCGGAATGGTCCAATGATGAAACCCATAACCCATAAACTGGGGCATGAACCAGATTAAACTTAGACCCAAATTGAGTGCGGTCTGATAAGGAAAGCCAATGACCCCCAAACTAGGGCATGAACCTGATTGACCTTGGGCCTGAATTGGGTATGGTTCAATGAGGAAAGTCATGAGCCTTAAGATGGTCATAAACCAGATTGACCTTGGACCCAAATTGAGTGTGGTCCAATAAGGAAAGCCATTATAAACTGGGGCATGAACCAAATTGACCTTGGACCCAAACTGAGAGTGGTCTAATGAACAAATCCATTGAACCCCTAAGTCGAGGCATAAACTAGTCTAATCTTGGACTCAAAATGGTGTAGTGCAATGGCGATACCCCTTGCTCCCCAAGCAGGGGCATAAGCCAAAATGATTTTGAATTCATCTAGAAGTGGTCCATTGATGAATCCATTGAACCCCAAACTTGGGCATGAACCAGAGTAACCTTGAGCTTAAAAAGCAATAGTCCGGTTATGAATGGATCCTAAACTGAAAAAAAAGAGAGGTAAGAATTGTATGAAACCCTAAAAGGTAGGTATCTTGCACCTATTGATAGAGGGGCATGATGAGTCCTGCTATTAGAAATCTGAAGGAAGACTTATTCCCGCAATGACTGAAGGTGGTCGTCGAAGGCGTTATGCCCAACTGGAGCCGCTTGGACGAACTAGTTGCTTCAACTTTCTATTATCGATATTTGATAGGTCATCCATGTCTGGGTCCAAGATCAATATGCTTGTTGACAAGTCTAGTCTAATCTGTCCTGCAAGTAAAAGAAAATCATCCCATTTGGGATTTCAATCTCTATGCTTTGTCTCTTCCATACATTTCCTTCTAGTTTCATACATCCTCCTATTCTACGTGCACAGTCAATTCTGACCCTGAAGATGATTGAAACGATGAGCCGTCTCCTGAACTTCTACGCCGCCCGGCCTCTTGAAAAAGAAAGGTCCAACCCGTCTGGGAAAGCTTTAAATGATCAATCGAGAGACACAAGAGTAGTCTCAAGAAACATGTATTGGAGAAGCTGCCATTTGTTCTACCTATGAAAAGAATCCAAGGAAAGCATTAGATCAACAAGTCAGCCAATCAGTACAAATGAGTGGAGGACAGATGTGCCACCAAAAGGATAGAAATTTCAAAGTTCTTACAAAGTACATCATCTGCAAGCAAGAGATACATGATGAATGATCAATCTCAAAATCAAAGAATGAGGTCAATGGGATACCCAAAAAAAAAAAAAAAAAAAAAAAAAAAAAGAAGAAAAAAGAAGAAAATTCAAGCCTATGTTGTACCAACATCAATTATGGGAGGTAGTCACATCAAACAAAAGGTGATGAGTAACTTCTAGAGGACAACATATGGATTCACCGTTCAGATAAAATCAGATACTAAATGAGCAGTCACAAATGCTCATAAAGTTTACAGAAGATCAGAGTACTAACTGGGGCAAAGATGCTCTATCTGATTGGAAATATTTGGAAAAAGAAGATTCAAATCCAATATTGAAAGTCAGGATTCAATTTTGCGATCAAGCGAAGCACTGCATTATGTGGCCTTCACATCCAAAAAAAAAAAAAAGAAAAAAAAGAAAAAAAAGAAAAGAAAATAGTAAGATGTTGAATGACATTTGAGCTCGACAGTAAGCCAATTGTCCCTCTCACTTCAAGAAGATGGTAGTTCCAACTAAAGCCTGAAAGCAAGTGCGATCATTCTTCGAGATTCACAGCATGTTGGACCGAACTTCTGATTTTGGCCAATTACATCCCGCCTTTACAGGAGACGATCTCATCACTTCTTCATCATCAGAGAAAGATTTCTCATCGGCGTTAGACTCTCTCTCCCATCTATCAATCTGATGGCCTTCCAAGGAGTCTCTATCACAAGCCCTTCTTTTGATTATTAGTTTTCATGGCATTGTATCTCATGATCATGCCATCATTTTATATACAAATTCATGAATTTGGCTGGAACTCTCATCTGTCGTTCATTACATCCGACGGCTTCCCAAGGTTCCTATAAGCCCTTCATTTCTTAATCCAATAAAATGGGATCTTCTCGGTAAGATAAACCCATTCTACATAAACAACCAAGCACTTTCCCAATGGTAGACCCATGTGGACAGTTTCACATCAGTCCTCTTGGACCTTCAACATCAATACTTGTCAACAAACCTAAAGGTTTCAGGCCCAGATATGATCGTGACTGATTCGGAATCCCGATATAGCTTGTTGGGACACGTGTTACATTTGAACATCTCCAAGAAAGGAAAACATAATTTGGCACCATTTTTAATCTTGGTGTGGGACTGCATTTCCCTAAGATCACTTTTAGTGATGATTCAAATAGCTGCCCGCCTATCAATACATGTAGGTGTCAACTTAAACAGTGGGGCAAGGCTACCCATTTGTCAAGAAGGTCATGCCATTCAGATTTCCCCTAAGGGTTTCAAACCATTGGATAGGAGCATAATTTTGGCGATATCCTCACCATATCAGGACCTTTATTCAACCCAAGATGGGGTTTGCAAAAAGAATAAAATGAAAAAGAAATAAAGGGAAGAAAAGAAACCTCAGTAGGGAAAGGCAACCCGAGAAACCTCAATGGGCAACCCATAATACCTCAGTGGGGATAAGCGACCTGATGCAACCCTAAAGCATTGTCCTCATTGGTCCTTCATAGAAAAATTCAGTGGTTCATATAGACAAGTGTCATACCAGTCTATCCTCCATAAGGAAAGGAACCCCTCTTGCTCTCCAGTGAATCATACTCGGAGGAGTTGAACAAACCATCATCTGTTGGGCTCCGTAGCATTGCCTTTCAACAAAATTCTATCTTCAATTCCTTTGGTCACGTTAGGGAGAGAAAAATTCTCATGGCCTGGTTACGGATGTAGCCAAATTCATCATCAGCTCCCTCATTTTTTAAGATTCAACAAGGATTTATCTAAGAAATCATTTTCTGCAATCAATCTGTCAATCTTCCCTTGACCTCAGAAGCATGGTCAAATTCTAAATGCAATCCAGATTCAACCTTGTTCTAACTCTGTTAGATTTCCCATTTCCTTCTGTAGTAGCGGTCTGTCACAACATGCAGACATTGGGGCATAGATATACCCTATGTAGAGGAATCGAACTTGATCATGAGCATTACATCAAGGATCCATTGTCTAGTCTGAAGTCACTACTTTCATAGTCAACAGAAGTAGGTCCATCCAAGTTGGTTTTTGCCAATTTCTCAGTTCTCCCAATCCTGTTGATGAAGAAAATCCAATGTGGTCGATCACCTGTTAGGATTTGGTCACCAAATTCTCTGAAGGAACACTTCGAATCCTTTGCTCCTCGTGTCTACTTTGGGGCCATGGTTCATTCATCTTTCAAAATTGGCACAACAATGTTGCAATGCCCTGAGCTTTTCATGAGCCTAGATTGAGGGCCAAACCCATGTCACATTTCATCGCCGCTTGGCTATTCTACCAATTTGGTCTACCATAATGCACAGTCAAAGAACTTAGTTGACCAGATGCCCCTCGATAGTCTAACACCAAGGTCAATCAATAAAATCACTTTAGTTAGAGACTGTCAAGCTCCCCTCATTCTTGTCCAAAATCCTCGCTATAGTTTCTTTCAATCCAAAATCCAACAACACCAATGTTGGCTGAAGAAAATCATCATCTTCAAATTACTTGGAACCCTTCAAAGGGAGTAACCAAGTCATCCATACCGTGCTGAAATTGAGTCAAACTTTCAGTACCAGGTCATAAATGGAAAATTTCAAATCTAGGTATCATGCCAGCGAAGTCCATGACACCATTTCCATCGATGTCATGTTTTGTGCCTTCACCAATAAAGCAGGAGCAAAAAACTCGAAAAACTGCCAAGGAATTCACCATCATTTCAAATATGTCCAGTACTCTATAGGTTCAAAGTCAAGAGACTTCCAAGATGAGTCAGATTTCAACCCTAAAGGTTCAAAGTCAACAAAGCCTTCCTGTATGGGTCACTTTCAAGCATCCTAAAGGTTCATAGCCATAGAGCTTCCAAGAAGGATATTCCTATTTTCAATCCCGAAGGTCCAAAGCTGGTAGGAACTGCCAAGATGAGTCATTCAGTATCACCCTATAAGTGACCTTCTGAGTTCTTGCTCATTTCAGAATCAATAGCAAATTCCTCACCCTATAAGTGACCTTCTGAGTTCTTGCTCATTTCAGAATCAATAGCAAATTCCTCACCCTAAAAGTGACCTTCTGAGTTCTTACTCATTTCAGAATCAAATGCAGAGCCCTAGCTCATCCAAATTTCAAATCAATCTCAGTCTATAAATTAGTCAAATGCAGAGCCCTAGCTCATCCAAAGTTCAAATCAATCTCAGCCTATAAGTGAATCAAATGCAGAGCCCTAGCTTATTTAGGAAATCAATCTCAAAATCTCAAGAGCCTCATCTCAATCAAAGGAAAGACATCAAAGCCGAGCCCAAGCTCATACAATCAGCCTTGTATTCACAGCCTAGCTTCATACAAGAAGAGGTTTATCAGCCTACAAATTGATCAAGCCGGGTCCAAGCCCGCACATGCCTTGCATTGAGTTCCACCTCAGCAAGAAGAGGTTCCCAGCCTACAAATGAGCCTTGTATTCACAACCTAGCTTCATACAAGAAGAGGTTTATCAGCCTACAAATGGATCAAGCCGGGTTCAAGCCCGCACGTACCTTGCATTGAGTTTCACCTCAGCAAGAAGAGGTTCCCAGCCTACAAATGAGCCTTGTATTCACAGCCTAGCTTCATACAAGAAGAGGTTTATCAGCCTACAAATGGATCAAGCCAGGTTCAAGCCCGCACGTACCTTGCATTGAAGTCCACCTCAGCAAAAAGAGGTTCCCAGCCTACAAATGAGCCTTGTATTCACAGCCTAGCTTCATACAAGAGGAACAATCATCAATCTTCCAAGAAGAGCAAACCTTCTTGCCAGTCGAACTACGTTCTGGGCTTGATTTCTAGGACACCCTTAGAATACGTAGGCAGTTTAGGAAGAATTACCCTAAGTGCAGCCCAATAAACAATATCACTCATACCCCAAAAATGTGGTTCTTTTATCTTTAGCCTTCAACTAATAACAATCTCGGCTAAAGAGGGGCATCTGTAAGCACCCCATTTTTGCCACCCTCAGCATAAGTGAACCAATATGGCAGGTTTCTGACCTTTAACCCAAAGATTTTTGATTTTCCACTGAACCCCACAGCAAGGTCAGGGGCTATTATCTGCATGGATGCATAGGTCATAAAATTATCTTCGAAACGATACCAGAATTGCTCAATTTTGATATCAAATGAGGAAGATATGATCATTTTAGTCGGATGATACATATAAGGGATTTTTCTGAAATTATTATAAATAATAATCCCAGGGGCCTTCATGCAAATTATCCTAAGTCGGATCGTTTGAATTTCAAATCATCATATCTTGATCATCCGACATCGGATTCAGATGATTCCAAGACCATTATTCTTCATTCATGATGTTCTACAAAGTGGACGTAAAAAATCCCGGGTAGAAGTCACCAGTGGGTCCCATGCAAGCTTGCATGCAAAATTATCGTTAGAACTTCAAAGCTTCATATCTTTTCCATTCTACATCGGATTCAGATGATTCCAAGACCATTATTCTTCATTCATGATGTTCTATAAAGTGGACGTAAAAAATCCCGGGTAGAAGTCACCAGTGGGTCTCATGCAAGCTTGCATGCAAAATTATCGTTAGAACTTCAAAGCTTCGTGTCTTTTCCGTTCTACGTCGGATTCGACGATTCCAAGGCCATTGTTCTTCATTTGTGATGTCCTACAAAGTGGACGTGGAAAATCTCGGGTAAAAGTCTCCGGAGGGTCCCATGCAAAATTACATTTGGAAATGATCATTTAATATTCAAAAATTCATATTTTGATCATTCCATATCCGAATCAGGTGATTCCAGTCTCATTATGTTCCATTTTTAGTGCTCTACAAAGTGGATGTAAAATATTTCCGGTAGAAGCCTCCGAAGGATCTCATGTAGAATGATCAGTCAAATTATCGATAATTGGTCCGCTTAAACTTTAAAAATTCATAAGTTGACCATTTTACTTCCAAATGAGGTAATTCAAGCTCCAATATTCTTCATTTTTAATGTTCTACAAAGTGTGAACGCAGAAAATATGGAGTAAAGGCTATCGGAAAATTCCATACGGAATGACAGCGGAAGTGGCCCATGAAATGATAGAGAGAGAAACCCAGTTAATTTCAGTCAATCCAGTCAACTCAGCTCAACCCAAGCTAGTCTTGACCCAACCCAGTCAATTCTTGTCAATTCAGACCGATTCATGTTGGTGCTTATGCATGTATTTCTTTTATATATTATTTATATGTTTATATAATATATAATATATTATAGTATATCGTATAATATATACATATGTCTTATATGTATATTATATTATATATATTAATATATTAATATATTATATATTTATATGTTTTATATAAAAAGGAAGTAGGATTTGAATAAAATCTAAAAGGGAAGGATGAGAGAGAGGAGAAAGAGGAGACGTGAATAGGGTTCTTTTTTCTTTTTGGAAGGAAATCAGAGAGATTGAGAGAGAGAGAAAATCTCAATTTTGGAGTAAATCTAAATGAAAAAAAGGAAAAAAGGGATAGAGAGGAGACGTAAAAGGAGAAGGGGGATTAGGGTTTCTAAGGGAATCCAAAAGATTTTGTTGGAGAAAAAAAAGGAAAGAAGAAAGAGGAAAAAACGTGGGCTTTTCTAAGATAAAACAAAAAGATTTTTTTGGATTTCCAAAAGAGAATAAAAGAAAAGGAAAAAACGTGAATGAGTGAGGGTTTTTCTTTTGGGGCTAGGTTTTGGGAGAAAATGAAGGGAAGAAGAGAGAAAAAAGGAGGAAACGTGAGCTTCTCTAGGGGGGCTCGGTTTTGGGAGAAAAGAAAGGGAGAAGAGAGAGAAAAGAAGAGGAAAAAACGTGAATGAGTGAGGGTTTTTCTTTTGGGGCTAGGTTTTGGGAGAAAAAAGAAGGGAGGAAGAGAGAAAAAAGGAGGAAACGTGAGCTTCTCTAGGGGGGCTCGGTTTTGGGAGAAAAGAAAGGGAGAAGAGAGAGAAAAGAGGGAAAGAAAAAGGAGGAAATGTGAGCTTCTCTAGGGGGGCTCGGTTTTGGGAGAAAAGAAAGGGAGAAGAGAGAGAAAAGAGGGAAAGAAAAAGGAGAATTAGTAGGGGTTTTGGGATTTTTCTTTTGGGGCTAGGTTTTGGGAGAAAAAAGAAGGGAAGAAGAGAGAAAAAAAGGAGGAAACGTGGGCTTTCTTAGGGTGGTTCGGTTTTGGGAATCCAAAAGCTAAAGAAAGCTAAAGAGAGGAGAAGAAGAAGAGCAAAAGGTTCAGGGATTTGCAAACCAGGTAAACCCTCTCCTCTTTCATTCTTTTTATTATCAGTACCACCATTCACTTACCTGATTCGGTGTACCACTGTAACATCCTATCACCTGCAGCCATTATCCCAACTCGCTACTCCATATCCATTGCAATCCCCCTTGATCCATAAATTTATCACCTAATCTTCTCTCCCATGAAATTGAGTTTTTGGATGATTATTTTTTGTTTGATCATATGATGCCATGAAATGGTCATATGATTTGAGTCATTGATGTTAATCTGATGAGGATGTAATTTGAGCCATTGATATTGAATGAATTTTAATTTGATCAATTGTGAGCCATATGATTCGAAATCTTAAGGTGATTGATCTAGCCTTTGATTTAGATTTTTCTTAAGTGACTGATCATGGCCTCTGATTATGAATTTTCATGAGATAAAATTTGGCCATCAATCTTAGATGCTTTAATGATAAAATCGGGTCATTGATCTTGGATGTTTGAATTAGCAAATCTAGACCATTGATTTTAGATATGTTGATGCTTGATCCAAACCAATGGATCTTCATTATGAGTGTCTTAAATGAAGCTGAATCGTCGGATCTTCACTATGAATGTTTTAAATGCATCTAAACCATTAGATTATCATCATGATTGATTCAAAGCATCTGAACAGTTAGATTACCATTAATGGTGATTTATACCATTGAATTTTTCATCATGAGTGTTTTTTTTTAGATACACTGCCATGTTTGAATGCTCATTGCCATAGTTGGATGCTTATTGCCATAATTAGGGTAGAAAACCCTAAAAAATGGAAACAAAATAATAATTAGGGTAGAAAACCCTAAAATGGAAAGAAAGTAACATTTAGGGTAGAAAACCCTAAGATGGAAAGAAAATAATAATTAGGGTAAAAAACCCTAAAATTGAAAGAAAGTAACATTTAGGGTAGAAAACCCTAAGATAGAAAGAAAATAATAATTAGGGTAGAAACCCTAAAATGGAAAGAATGTAACAATTAGGGTAGAAAACCCTAAAAAATGGAAATAAAATAATAATTAGGGTAGAAAACCCTAAAATGGAAAGAAAGTAACATTTAGGGTAGAAAACCCTAAGATGGAAAGAAAATAATAATTAGGGTAGAAAACCCTAAAATGGAAAGAAAGTAACATTTAGGATAGAAAACCCTAAGATGGAAAGAAAATAATAATTAGAGTAGAAAACCCTAAAATGGAAAGAATGTAACAATTAGGGTAGAAAACCCTAAAAAATGGAAACAACAATTAGGGTAGAAAACCCCAAAATGGAAAGAATGTAACAATTAGGGTAGAAAACCCTAAAAAATGGAAATAAAATAATAATTAGGGTAGAAAACCCTAAAATGGAAAGAATGAAACAATTAGGGTAGAAAACCCTAAAAAATGGAAATAAAATAATAATTAGGGTAGAAAACCCTAAAATGGAAAGAAAATAAAAATTAGGGTAGAAAATAGCATACTAGATCATGTCATGTAGGCTCTTGCCTTATTTGCAATACATGCCATATTTGAAAGATTTTAAACAATCTTACTGTATGTGAATTTCTTGTCATAAATGTTTTATGTGCCATATTTAGATAGAATATTCTATTTTTTGGCAATAACTTATTTTATGCAACACCCTAGTTAAACTGCCATATATGCACACTCCTTGAAGACAATCTAGGCGTGGGGATGTGCATTTAGGCACCCACATTCTTGGGAAGGGCATAATGGGAATAATAAAACCTTAATAAAGAAAGAGAATTCTTTGCCAAACCTTCCAAAATTAGAATTCAGAATGAAAAGGGTAATTTAGGATGATTTGCCCCTCGGCAAACCATAAACTTAGAATAGGTTCTAAACCCTAAACCTAGAATAGGTTCTCAATCATTAACCTAGAACAGGTTATCCAGGCCCGAACTACGCGGATTCTGATTCCTAGGGCAAACCCTAGGATACGTAGGCCATTTGGGAGAATCCCAAATTCGGATCCATAGTTTAGTCCACTCGGACTATCCATAGATCCACTAGGATATTTACCCATACTTTAGTCCACTCGGACTATCCATAGATCTACTAGGATATCTATCCATATTTCAACCGAAATAGGATTACCCAAATTTCAAACTACGCAGATTCTGATTCCTAGGGCAAACCCTAAGATTCGTAGGCCATTTTGGAGAATCCCAAATTCGGATCCACACCTTAGTCCACTCGGACTATCCATAGATCCACTAGGATATTTATCCACACCTTAGTCCACTCGAACTATCCATAGATCCACTAGGATATTCATCCATATTTCAACTCAAAAAGGGTTATCCACACCTTAGTCCACTCGGACTATCCATAGATCCACTAGGATATCTTTCCATATTCCAACCCAAATAGGGTTATCCTTAGATCCACTAGGACTATCTATCAGTCCACATGGACTATCCAGATCTTAACCCATAGGGTTTCTCAGCCTTTCAAGCATAAACTTCAACTTGAAAAAATAAACTTAATCATGCACAAGTATAAGTCACATCCATAAACTTTAATCACACCTGAACTCCGATGGTGAACCTGATTTTCAGAATAATTACGTGATATGTAGGCAATCTGATAAATACAGATTCTATTCAATGATATCAAACCACTTGGTTTGGTTTGTTTTGACAAATAGAGTCTAGCATAGGAAAGGCATAGGAGACCGATTTTGATCGGGCGGTTTGGGTGCCTAACCCCTTCCCATAATCGTAACCTGACGCTTACCCAATCTCTGATGGACCAGAATTCCAATCTAAGGGTCATGAGTCAATCGAAGTCTTACCTTGGGGTGAGATTTCACATTTCTAAGGTCCTAGACCTAAATCTAGGTGGCGACTTTTAAAAGATTTCCATCTTTGTCCTCATAGCGTGCATCAAGGACACCTATCCTAACCTGGTGATCGTTTCTTTTGCAACCTATGTAAGACCCGTACTCTACTAACCCGGTCTAACAGTGTCGTGCCAGGTCTTCCCATCATTGCTGGATCAAGTGGACCAATCGTGTGAAGAAGGACCACGAAACCAGGTACGAGAATTGACTTGAAAACACTATAAATCAAGTGTATGGTCGACTACCTGGGTAGGTATGGTCGCCCATACGATAGAAAATAAAGACCACTGATCAATAGTCATATGGTCGATGTTTTCAAGCGTATGGTCGACAGATTATGTGACTGTACATCCGACCGTAAGACCCCAAATCAGACTCCGAGTTTGGAAACTTTTCAAATAAAAGGAGGATCTCTTTCCTATTGTTGGAGAGTCTTATATGAAGAGTTTCTCTCTATATAAAGGACGTTCCTCAATCTTTTTTTTTCACTCTTTTGGAACATTAACAAACCCTAAATGAAGAGAAGGAAGAGAAGGAGAAGGAGATAAGACTAAGGAGAAGGCTGAGAGAAGAGTTCTACAGACTCTCTGCAATAAGTAAGGTATGAACCTTGTCCCTGTTGCCTTTGAACACTAGGAGTAAGAGTTTCAAAGTAAATTGTAATACCAAACCCAAAGTAAAGATTCAGTTATGTGATTTCGGTATAGATCTCAAAAATAAAATACTGGAGAATGGGTTAGGGTATTATGTGGAAAACTAAGATTTTTGGCCTTAGAATGATCATTAGGGAGGACTCCATTGATGATCCGAGAGGAAGAACTCAGATTGAAAGTAGATTTTGATTAAAAATCATATGGTCGCAACAACGGTTGACCTGCGACCATAGCATGGCCAGAGTATCGACCATAGCCATTCGGGAAGAATTCAGGAGCCGTATGGTCGCAGGTATGGTCGCATATAGTGCGACGGTAGGGTATCGACTGTACGTGGTAAGGTCGACACAACATGAGACCATAGGACCAATCAGACACCTATCAGTGATTTATTTCGATTTCTGACTATTGTAATGGTACATATGAACCCTAACTTAAATTCATGTAACTTCTAGTTTACTAAATTGATTCAAAGAGAGTTATAAGGCTTGGAAGGAGATCGAGCTTTGCAAACAGGTGAGGGAACAAGACCTAAACTAATTGAATAATAATAAACTATTTATTATATTGAGTCCAATACCATGATTGATTCTATGCATGTATGCTTGTAATGTGCATCTCACATGTCATCCAGTATTATTGTTATTACTGCTCATGCATATTTACTCCTGTCTATTTACTACCATGTTAATTGAGGATGATAGGAATAGGCATGTGATTGTGTGTGTGTGGTTAGTGTATTGGATGCTAGTAGGGCATTAGGGGGAGGACGTGACATTATGGTCTTTGCCCTGGTCACTAGACTCTAGCTCTATCTCTACTTAAGTTTTTCCCATTGATATCGTCATATCGTCATTACCTTAGCATAACTATTATGTCGTAGGGCATCAGGGGAGGTGGTCTCGAACCGTGTGGTCTTTGACTCTATCGGGGGGCCTTAGCTCTATCTCTATGGATGTATTGAGGGATGATGGGGGTAAAGTCTTAGATACATTGGATGACATTTAGGATTGATTAGTTGCAAGCCTAGTTTGCAAGCCCTCGCCAATAGGGGCTTACGTGTTGGTATGGGTAGGGCATCAGGGAAAGTGTTGGTGGTGTGTGATCTAGACACTTTAGCTATATCTTTATTCCAAGGTGGGGTGGATGTGGACGACAATGGTGTTTGATCCATTGGGTGGGCTTATACACCCGTGTATAGAGGTGCGATGGCCGCCAAATCTTTCTATAGCATATTGCAAACTTAAAAACCAGACCAAAGATATTGAATTGAATGCATGCATATGTTTGTTGCATTGTTTTATTTTGCTCACTGAGCCGTGATGTGTACTCACCCTTTCGACGTTGAATATTTTTAGTTGATAATACAGGTCCTACTTTTGAAGATTATGTAAATACGCCGACGTATGGATATGTAGTAGCGATGGATGGGGAACTAATGGAGGAGGAGCATGATCTTTCATGTAAGTGCAATCAATGTGTCTTTGACTAGTTTAGTTATATTTTGATTACCAGACATGTAATTGATTATTTTATTTTTGTGTCTTGAGTTACTTGCAGATAACTGGATTAAATATTTGATTATCACTATTAGATACTCAGTTTATTAATTATAAATTTTTTTGTCTTATTTGTTTATTATCTCTAATTGTTACCATGGAATGTGTGTGTGGTTTGATACGGTGGGTACTACCTATATGAGATCCTGGTTGAACCGTTGGTTTATTGATGGTTCAATACACTATTCTGGTTATTCCAGAATTGAGGTGTGACAACTTGGTATTAGAGCTCTCTCAGGTTCTATCCATTGACCTAATTACTTCCACTTGAGTCATGAACTGAGTTAGGATAAATTAAAAACTGTAATACAAATACACCATAAGCATCCGTGTTGTTTGAGACATAAACTAAGAAGAGAATAATGCACATAAGTAAATGTGAAACCAATTATATATATATATATATATATATATATATATGCCAAAATGAAAATGAGAAAATTGTATATCCAAATCAGAGTACGGTCCACAACCCAGACAGTTACTCTACAATATAAATAAGAGAAAGTAAAAGGAGCAATCATGGAGCTGAAAGCGGTGGAGGAGATGCCTCACGGTCTCGATCATAGTCTTCAGAACTAGCTGCCGGATCTATTATCCGGCCGTGTGCGGCGCGGCGTCGACTCTAGAGACCCGCACTAAAAACCCGGCTAAACCTTGGTTTTGTGTCGTGACAGGTCTTCCGGTCATCACCGCCGGGGCAAGCGGATAACAAACAGTGCAATCGGACCAAATCCCAATTATACCACGGTCTGGTACGGATGATGGTACCGGTCGCCGGTTCCCCCCCCCCCACTCAAGAAGGAATTAAAATTTTCCCCCCCAGGCCCCCCCCCCCCTTTTTAAACCCCAAAATTCCCTAACCCTAGTAGGGTTACTAAACCCTATTTCTAGCCTATAAATACACCATTAAACCCCTCAAATCCTTTCCATTGTCTTTCCCAAACCCTAGAGAAGAGAAAGAGCTTGGAGAGGAGAAGAGCTAGGAGGAAGAAGGAGGTGCCGCCATTACCGTTTGACGAGCTCGCTACACCTCAACGGTAAGTGTTTGATACCATCTTCTTACCCTATGTTAGTTATGTGGGTGGATCAATACCATGCAAAGTAGGTATTGATCTAAAACCTAATTTGGCCAATAACCCTGTTGCCCCTATCGGCGGAAACCATGTATGGTCTCCGGTTGTTGCACCGCTACCTCTCGGGGGTTATCGCTGGGACCGGCTGACCGTACCGGTCGCCCAGTTTTCCTACAGAGCGCGACCGGTACATGCCACCGGCCGCTCCGCTGAGGGTATTTTGTAACCATGTTGGTTTCCGACCAACATGAAACCCTAAATAATATATTCTAATGGAACCCTAATATTATGTGGACGCCGTGACTTATCGTTTGGATCTTGTGACGTGGAGCAAGTAATCGAACGTTCTCTTGAATATCGATGTGATCTCACATGCCATCCTTTACTTTCAGTTTTTTTATTGCATGCATTCATAGGAGGTGATGTTAGGCATGTGATTGTTTTCGTTGGTGTGTGGAGTGGACGGCACCTTTTGTAGTACTATCTTGCATGCTTGGTGCGGCGGGGGCGGGGCGGGTCTCCGATGTGCCCGCCATCGTTGGTGGCGAGGCCTCTCTTCCTAGTGTTGTTGCGGATAGGGTGTCGGGTGGTGCTGGTGGGTGTGGCCCTGTACATTTTTTAGATCTTCTCCTCATTACTCCGGCGTATGGAGGGTGTGGCTGCTCTAGATGTGCAGCGGAGAGGGCGAGCATGGCGCTCATGCGAGTGCCCTTCGCGTGCGTGGTATTTATTGGCGGTATTTTTGGTTTGTTATTAAGAGATGTAATAGATTATTATTTTATGATTGAATTTGAATAATGGGATATTTATTTAAATTATCAATAGATGCTCGGTTCATTCTATTTAAAGTCTTCCGCTGTACATTTATATTCGATTGTGGTTATGTGTAATTGGTTTGTATGGGGGAACACGGCCTATTCGAGATCCTGGTGTGAACCGTTGGTTCAATGACGGTTCACTCACACCGTTCTGGTTGGATCAGAATTGGGGTGTGACAATCTCTCCTACCCTCTGATCTGTAGCACGCTGGGTGTCTCGAATCTCACATAGTAATGCTATCATGCCATCTGATGGAGAACGTGAGGGACCAGCCGAGTGGGAAGTTCGAGAAGGACCAGCTCCTATAGAATGCTGTGGTGATGGATGAGGTATGGCATCAACATCCATGTACATCCGATCATCATCCTCCTCATCAATACTCTCGTCTGCTGCTGCCGCCTTTACATCTACTGCTGCTACCTGAGTAAGAGGACGTCTCATGGCATTCCTCTTGTCATCACTGACCTGTATCTCTCTCATCCCCATCCTGCTGATGGCCTCCCAACCAAGGTCAGCTGAGAAGGTGTTTTCATAGATCCTCTCATCCTCCATGTAAGACCCATGTCAATCTAACCCGGTCTTACCACCTTGAACCAGCTTTACCCATCATGGTCGAGTCAAATGGACCAAGGGCGTGAAGGAGATCGAGATCTCAGGTATCAAATCGACCCAAAAACACTTAATTTGAAGGGAGGGTCGCATACCCAGCTATGCAGGGTCGGACCTCCCAAATCAGAAAGTCAGACCCTCAATTTTGAAGGGAGGGTCGGACATCTTGAACCCTAGGGTCGACGGGATCATTGACCCTCCCATCGACCCTCGATTACCGAAAGAATTAGAAATTAGGAAATTTCCTAATTTTTTATTGGGATTCATTCCTAATCTCAATGGGACTTATTTTAGGATATTCCTACACTATTTAAAGGATGTCCCTAAGCCTCTTTCACTCCTTTCACAACCCTAATTGAATTGAGAGAAAGAGAAGAGAAGGAAAAGAAGAAGAAGAGAAGCAAGGAAGAGAATTTAGCCAAAAGAGAAGAGTTGTAGAGAAAAGAGTATTCTTCTCAGGTATGGATACTAATTCCATGAGTTTCTATAGACCTTAGGATAGATATTGATGAGAGTGTGATCTCGGAGAAACCCAAACTATCAACCCATGGTTAGGTTTTTATGGAAAACCATAGGAGAATGTATGAAAGCTATTTAGGTGGATGATTCATGGTTTCAGACCATGGAATGAATGTTGAATGGAATGTAGAAGCAAGCCATAGGACCCCAAACATGAAGAATGGACTAAAAAGAGGGAATTGGACTAAAGTGCACCGAGGGTCGCACCGAGGGTCGATGACCATCCGACCCTAGGTGATCCTGACCATCGACCCTCAGTGTTCGAGAAGTTTAGATTTGGGGAGGGTCGCACCTAGGGTCGATCAGGACTCCGACCCTACCTCTGACCCTCAGTTAACAGAATGGTTTTTAAATTCTAATTAAATTTTATCGGCTTTGTTAGGTCTTCTAGCAATATAATAACATTATAAAGGTGATTTTAAAGCTTGGAAAAGTATCTATTAGCAAGCTAAGGTGAGGAAACAGAACTCTAAACTAATTGGTTAATAACAAACTGTTTTCTATTTTTTTGAGTCCAATGCTATGCTTGATTCTATGCGAATATGTTTGTAATGTGCATACAACATGCCATCCAATATTTCTATTATTTGTTCATGCATATTTACTTTATTGTTTATAACATGATGATGATGTTGATGATAGGAATAGGCATGTGATTGTATGTGTGTGGTTGGTGTACTTGATGCGAGCGAGTATCAGGGGAGGTGTGATGAGGACGTCAATAAACGTTAACCTTTGGCGGGTCTCAGCACTTTAGCTCTATCTCTAACTCAAGTCTTGTGCATTAGCATCGTCGTATCGCCATTACTTTAGCAGAACTATTATGTCGTAGAGTATCAGGGGAGGTGGTCTCGGTCCTTGTAGTCTCAGACTCTATCGGGGGGCCTTAGCTTTATCTCTATGGACATTCTGAGGGATGCTGGGGTGAGGCCTTGGATACATTGTTTGGCATTAGGATTGGTTAGTTGGAGCCCAGTTTGCAAGCCCTCGCCAGTAGGGGCTTACGTGTTGGTATGGCACTATATAGCAATAAATGTTAACCTTTGTTATATAATGTTATGGTAGGGTGGATGGGGACGACGATAAACGTTAACCTTCGGGCGGACTTCCACACCCTATGTATAGAGACGGGGTCAATAAACGTTAACCTTTGACCACCCAACCTTTCTATTACGCATTGCAAACTATAAACCAGACCAAAGATATGAATTGATTGCATGCATATGTATTGTTGCATTGTTTTGTCTACTCACTGAGCCAGTGATGTGTGCTCACCCCCTCGACGTCGAATATTTTAGTTGGTGATGCAGGTTTCACAGTTGAGGACTATATGAGTGCTCCAGCATACGGGAATGTAGCAGCGATGGAAGCTGAAGCTGAAGTGGATACACATGACTCCTCTTGCGAGTTCCACTCATGTGTATTTGATTAGACATTTTATGGGTTTTCTATTTTGGATTTAATAAAGACATGTATTTGATATTTATTTATGTCTCAGTGGAAACAGAATAATTTTCTATTAAATTATTAATATCACCGTAGATTTTCAGTTCATTTTATTAAAAGACTTCCACTATTGTGTATTTACTCTTATTGTGATTACGGATGTATGGGGGTTCAGATAACGCGGGGATAGCCTACTCGAGATCCTGGTTGAATCGTTGGTTTATTAGCGATTCATCACACAATTCTGAAGTGTGTGGAATTGGGGAGTGACAACTTGGTATCAGAGCATCTCAGGCCTTGTCCGCTGAACTAACATACATTTAAGACAAATGTGAACTGAGATAGGATAAAAGTAAAAACAGTAATAAAAACACACTATAAGCACAAGTGATGGTTGAGACCAAATTTAAAAAGAGAATAATGCATCTATTAAAGGGGAAACAAGTTACATACAATGAGAGAGAAACAAACTATATATACATAACTAAAGCAGAGTACACTTCACAACCCGGACAGTTACTCTGTAGTACAAGGAAAATAAGTACAATCAAGAAGCTAGAGGCGAAGGAGGAGGCGGGGCTTCACAGTCTCTGTCGTAGTCCTCGGCATAGACTCTAGTCAACCAGGCTATCTGAGTTTGGGTCGTCTGTAGACTAGTAGTAAGATCAGCTACCCTCCAATCAGTCGCACGCTGAACCTCAAGGAGCTCTCCCATCCACGTGTCTGATGCATGCTGGGTGGCTAGCAACTCATCCATCCTCAGATCAGATTTGCGCTGAGCCTCCCTAATCTCCTGCAGCATATCCATCATATCAGAAGGTGGGCATCAAGGGCCAGCCGCATGAGATGGACCAGTCTCAGGTACAGGATCCACCGCAGGAGAAGTACCAACTCCAGCCGCATGCGTAGGTGAAGGCGGGGGTATCGCGTCGACATCCATATATATACGGTCGTCATCGTCGACGGGATCCACATGAGCCCTAGCAGCGGCAGTAGCAGCCTCAGCGTCAGCCATCTCAGTATGAGTGTGAGGGCGCACCATCGCGTTCCTCTCCTCATCACTAACCTGGGCATCTCGCATGCCCATCTTATAGATAGCCTCCCAATCTAGAGGCGACGAGAAGGTTTTCTCCTGAATCTTCTCATCTACTAAGTCCACCCCAGGCGAGTAAGCAGGACAGTGATCATACGTCCATAGGGTAGGATACCCCTATGACCGGACAATGTAGCACTAATCATGGTCCGCATGATGATGTATGGAAGACAGACTGGCTGTCTAGTGCAAATATTATATATCAAAAACTGGGTCAGTTGAGAAACCCTCTCATAGTGCCCACTCTGCAGAATCAGATTATGCTGGATAATCTTACAGAAGACCCGTGGAGCAGGACGCAGGTAACAGGCTCTCATCTGCTAGCGATCAGGTCGTAGCAGCTAGTTGTCGATCTCTGCCCTCATCTCCATGGAAACAAATTGGGGCTCTCCAGGCGCACAGTACACCATGGGGCCATCATAAAGAATGCCCAGCATATCGGCCAGCTGTCGATAGTCAAATGAAATGTGCACCCCTTTAACATAGCTGGTGATGCGCAACTCTTGACCCCTCTCAACGTCATTGTAATTCCCCACCACCTGGAGATTACAATAGAACTGACGCACCAAATCCGGACATGTGCACGCGTTGTAAGTAATGACAGGGAACCACCCCATATCACCAAATGCTCTCTCTACGTTGAACAAGGCTAGCTCAGCCAAGTTCACCATACGACCACCCTCCACTTTCTTTCGAGCATAGTCGGCATACTGTGCCTCGGCTTCGTTGGAGCGGAAGCGAAGCGGATCACGAACTCGGGGTATTTTAGTACGGGTCATGGTATCTGCAAAGTAAGAAAGGAAAAAGAAAATAAGGAGTTAATAGGATAAAAATCTAAAATTTGACATTATAACGGCGTAAGTTGGCCAACAGCCTCACTTTTTGCCCGTACACGCGGGCAGGAGGACTTACGTAGGTTTCTACATATCCTACAACCCACATACAGTAGGAAATTGGAACTAATGAAGACCAATTGGAAGAAATTTCAAGAAATCAAAAATTTCGACAAATTAGGGCAAACGAGCAAAAATCCAAGTTTCTCAATAACCAACCGATGAAACTCAAAATTTTTTGAGGGCTTTCGTTCCTTGAGACACCAATAACAAAAGCCCCCAATAAAAATCAAATTTTTACGGTTGGAAAAAGTTTAATTTGAAGAATACCAGTTAAATAAGCAAAAACCTAGAAAAGAAAACCTAGAAACAGGTGAAAATGGGAGAATATACCTGTATGGATGACGTGGACGTCGAAACCCGGACTCAAACCGACCAAAAACAGTGGAGTGACACTATAGCAACTCAGAAGGGAGAGACGAGTCGAAACGGGAGGGAAATAATAAGAAATGACTCAAAATCGGATCTTAAAATTCTGATTTTTGGTCTGAGGGTCGGACAATTCGACCAGAACCATCGACCCTGCATAGAAAAGACAGTATTTTTTTTTTATAAAAATGAGCTGGAATTGGAATTTTATATCGGTTAGCATGCCTACATGAAATATAAATGACTTCTCACCTATTTTGATAATTTTCAGGCACCACCAATTACAGAAAGAATTATGTCTGGACGTAGGGTAACCCGACAGAACCGAAATGCAGTTCCACCACCACCACCCGTGGAGGAGACTAGTTAAGAAAATAATTATCCACCGGGTAATCCAGAACAGGCAAACCCTACAAATTTGCCATCTCCACCACCAGAGCTAGCAACCGTGGTGATGAATCTGGCTCAACAGCTGCAACAGATGCAACACGCACAGGCTCAGATGCAAGTTGCGATGGGTATTATGTTCCAAGCCACTCAAGCTGCACCTATGCAGACAGGACAAGCCAGTACAGCACCGGTGGGTAACCACCCAGCACCTCAGACACCTCAATAACCTGCTGCACAGATTCCAGTACAGGCTCTAGAAGCAGCTCAGGTTAATTACCAGTATCCACCCCATATGTTTGGGGCATATCCCCAAAATCAGTTGGATCACTCTCGATTGGTGGAGAGATTCTTGAAGATGAAACCCAAGGAATTCAATGGCAAACCGTCTGATCCATTGTGGCCAGCACACTGGATAGACGAGATGGAGAGAAATTTCCTCATGATGACTATCACAGAGGAAGAAAAAGTATTATGTGCCACCTTCATGCTAAAGGGTGACGCACATCATTGGTGGAAATCTGCTAGGGCTTACTTATTGGCCAAGCACGCCCTACTGACTTGGGCTATATATAAAGAAGCTTTCTTCGAGAAATATTTTCCACGAAGCTTCAGAGAGATTCTATGGAGAAAGAGTTCCTGAGTTTAATTCAGGGACAGATGTCAGTGGATGCATATCAACAGCGTTACGAGAGCTGTTTTTCTTTGCACTACTTAGCATGCAAGAAGAAGACACCAAAACCCGTAGGTTCGTCACGGGACTGAGAGGAAGCATCAGAGAACACGTTCTGGGCTTAGAAAAGAAGATTTATAATGAAGCTGTCCAAATCGCTCGAGTTATTGAATCGAGCCAGAAGGAGAGTTATTTCACACAGAACAGGGGTATCAAAAGGCCAGCTAGAAATTCTTACAATGGAGGAAATAACAGGACATATAAGCCTTTCCGCCCTCAAAATTTTACTGCTGCAACCAAGACTACTCCAGTAGCTCAACCTCAACCAAAGCCGAATTCTGAAAGCCCAAAGTGTTATAACTGCAACCAATTGGGACATATGGCAAGGGAGTGCCCAAAGCCCAAGAAGCAGTTACATCAGGGACGGGTATATGCTGTTACATCCGAGGATGCTGCCGCAACACCAGATGTGGTCACAGGTATGACTGAAACCTTTTAAGTTGCAATTACTTTGTATGAGCATGTAGACTAAGTAAAATAAATCACAGGTATTGTACCTATAAATGGCGTACCCGCCAGAGTACTATTTGACTCAGGAGCTACTCATTCATTTATATCTGTGTCATTCGGAAAGAAGATAAACTTACCCATCAAAACATTAGACTACAAATTACTTGTACGGTCACCAATGGGGTTAGAAGTGAAATTAGAGAAAGGCTATGGACCATGTCCAGTTCTCATTGGCGAGAAAACCTTAGATGCAACCTTGATACAACTTGAGATGGCAGACTTTGACGTCATCTTGGAAATGGACTGGTTAGCTCGGCATTCTGCAAACCTATTATGCGCCGAAAAGAAGCTAACGTTCAAAGACAAAGAAGGAGCAGAATTTAGTTTTTTGGGAACCAAACATCCCTGTAGACGCAAGCTCATACTCTCAGCACTAAAGGCTGAGAAGTGCCTTGAAAAGGGGGCAGTCGGGTATCTAGTATCAGTGGTCGACCTAACCAAGGAAGCACTACAAATGGGATATTGAAGTCGTGCGGGACTATCCCGACGTATTTCCAGAGGAACTACCAGGATTACCACCCGACCGAACCACAGAGTTTGTGATAGACCTTGTACCTAGAGCCGTACTAGTATCAAAAGCACCTTATAGAATGGCTCCTACGGAATTGAAGGAACTGAAAGTGCAACTACAAGAACTACTGGACAAGGGTTATATTCGACCCAGTATATCACCATGGGGGGCACCGGTGTTATTCGTAAAGAAGAAGGACGGTAGCGTTCGATTATGTATCGATTATCGGGAGTTGAATAAACTGACAATCAAGAATCGATATCCACTACCCAGGATCGATGATTTGTTCGATCAGTTACAAGGAGCAAAAGTGTTTTCTAAGATTGATCTTCGATCAGGCTATCATCAGCTGAAGATTAAAGAAGGTGATATTCCGAAGATAGCTTTCAGGACCAGATATGGACATTATGAGTTCTTAGTCATGTCTTTCGGATTAACTAACGCACCGGCAACTTTCATGGAACTTATGAACCGGGTTTTCCACGATATGCTGGATACGTCGGTTATAGTATTTATTGATGATATATTGGTATACTCCAAGGACAAAGAAACCCATATCAAGAACCTAAACGCAGCCCTACAGCGTTTAAGAAAAGAGAAGTTATATGCCAAACTTTCGAAGTGTGAGTTTTGGCTAAGTGAAGTCGCCTTCTTAGGCCATGTAGTATCCGCTGAAGGAATCAAAGTGGACCCCAGCAAGATCGAGGCTATTGTAAAGTGGGAAGCACCAAAGAGCGTTTCAGAAATTAGAAGTTTTCTGGGTCTAGCTGGTTATTATCGGAGATTCGTAGAAGACTATTCCCGGATTTCCGTACCTCTTACCAGTTTGACTAAGAAAGGTGAAAAGTTTGTGTGGACCGACAAATGTGAGAAGACTTTCCAAACGTTGAAGTCCAGATTGATATCCGCTCCGATTTTGACTATTCCCGTTCCAGGACAGACATTTACTTTATACACTGATGCGTCAGGACTGGGACTAGGATGTGTGCTTATGCAAGGAGAGCAAGTAATTGCTTACGCCTCGAGACAGTTGAAAATACATGAGAAAAATTACCCCACCCATGATTTGGAGTTAGCGGCAGTAGTACATGCTGTCAAGATATGGAGACATTATCTATACGGAGAGAAATTTCAGATTAAGTCGGACCATAAAAGTCTTACTTATTTATTTAATCAGAAGGAGTTGAATATGAGACAAAGAAGATGGCTGAAACTGTTGAAAGACTGTGATTGTGATATCCAGTATTATCCGGGAAAAGTGAACGTAGTAACGGATGTGTTAAGCAGCAAAGCAATGATAAAATCGCAAGGAGAGGTTAGCACAACTGCAGCAATGTGTACTACCAGAATGGTATTCAATCACGGCAATGAACAATATGTGATAGACGCAACGGATGAGTCAGCCAACCAAGGATTTATTCATCGGTTTTCAAATATGTTCGCCGCTTTGAAAATTATACCAGACATAATGGATGAAGTGAAGACAGCTATTAAATCAGATCCTTATCTGAGAACAGTACAAGAAGATATCGAAAAAGGTAGGACTAATCCTGAGTTCACCTTGGACGAAGAGAGGGTACGGAAATACAAAGGAAGAATATGTGTATCTGAAACAGAAAGTATGGACATTAGGCCCCGACTGATGAAGAAAGCCCATACCACCATCTATTCGATACATCTTGGAAGTACAAAAATGTATCATGATCTAAAGAAACTATATTGGTGGAGGGGAATGAAAGCAGATGTAGCCAAGTTCGTGTCTCAATGCATAAATTGTCAGAAAGTAAAAGCTGAACGACAAAGACCCACAAGACTATTACAACCATTACCGGAACCAGCATGGAAATGGGACTGCATCACTATGGACTTCGTCACGGGACTACCACTGACTCCTCGAGTAGTTGACGCAGTTTGGGTGATTCTGTACTGTCTGACTAAAACAGCTCGCTTCATACCTATACGACCTCAGTATACACTGGAAAGGTTAGCAAAGTTGTATGTGGATAATATCGTTCGGTTACATGGTGTTCCAGAAAGCATTGTGTCTGATAGAGATCCACGATTTACTTCCAAGTTTTGGAAAGGATTGCAAAAGGCTATGGGTACAACATTGAAGTTCAGTACTGCATTCCACCCACAGACAGACGAACAGTCAGAGCGTACAATTCAGATTCTAGAAGATATGCTACGAGCATGTGTAATTGATTTCAAAGGATCATGGGATGAAAGGTTACCATTGATCGAGTTTGCTTATAACAATAGCTATCAGGCTACTATACAGATGTCACCTTATGAAGCACTGTATGGCAGAAAGTGTCGAACTACTTTGTTTTGGAATGAAGTGGGAGAACGTAGTATTGTTAGACCGGAGTTTATTGAAGAGACTTGCCGAGTGGTCAACATTATCAAGGAAAGAGTGAGAACGGCTCAGAACCGTCAGAAGCAATATGCAGATACTTGACGCAGAGATCTGGAGTTCGTTGTAGGTGATAAAGTATTTTTGAAGGTATCGCCTATGCGAGGATTAAAAAGGTTCGGCCAGAAAGGGAAACTAAGTCCAAGATATGTCGGGCCGTATGAAATTCTAGCTAAGCGTGGTAAAGTGGCTTATCAGTTAGCACTACCACCATCTATGTCAAGTGTGCATGACGTATTTCACATTTCCCTATTGAAGAAGTATGTCAAGGATCCAATGCATGTTTTGACAGTAAATTTACCGGAATTGACTGATGATTTGACATTTGAAGTAACACCAAATGAAATCACCAGCCGAAAGGTTCAACGTCTACACAACCAAGATATCTATTATGTTAAGGTCACATGGAAAAGTAAAGACATGGAAGAAATTACATGGGAAGAAGAAAATGCTATGCGAAAGCAATACCCTCACTTATTTTATTCAGAAGGTACGTACAATTTCAAGGAAAAAATTTTTATAAGTAGGGGGGAGTTGTAAGACCCGTGTCAATCTAACCCGGTCTTACCACCTTGAACCAGGTTTACCCATCATGGTCGAGTCAAATGGACAAAGTGCGTGAAAGAGATCGGGATCCCAGGTATCAAATCGACCCAAAAAATACTTAATTTGAAGGGAGGGTCGCATACCCAGCTAAGCAGGGTCAGACCTCCCAAAGCAGAAAGTCAGACCCTCAATTTTGAAGGGAGGGTTGGACATCATGAACCCTAGGGTCAATGGGATCATCGACCCTCCCATCGACCCTCGATTACCGTAAGAAATAGAAATTAAGAAATTTCTTAATTTTCGTTTGGGATTCTTTCCTAATCTCAATGGGACTTATTTTAGGATGTTCCTACTCTATTTAAAGGACGTCCCTAAGCCTCTTCCACTCCTTTCACAACCCTAATTGAATTGAGAGAAAGAGAAGAGAAGGAAAAGAAGAAGAAGAGAAGCAAGGATGAGAATTTAGCCAAAAGAGAACAGTTGCAGAGAAAAGAATATTCTTCTCAGGTATGGATACTAATTCCATGAGTTTCTATAGACCTTAGGATAGATATTGATGAGAGTGTGATCTCGGAGAAACCCAAACTATCAACCCATGGTTAGGTTTTTATGGAAAACCATAGGAAAATGCATGAAAACTATTTGGGTGGATGATTCATGGTTTCAGACCATGGAATGAATGTTGAATGGAATGTAAAAGCAAGCCATAGGACCCCAAACACGAAGAATGGAAAAAAAAGAGGGAATTGGACCAAAGTGCACCGAGGGTCGCACCGAGGGTCGATGACCATACGACCCTAGGTGATCCTGACCATCGACCCTCAGTGTTCGGGAAGTTCAGATTTGGGGAGGGTCGCACCCAGGGTCGATCAGGACTCCAACCCTACCTCCGACCCTCAGTTAACAAAATGGTTTTTAAATTCTGAATAAATTCTAATTAAATTTTATCGACTTTGTTAGGTCTTCCAGCAATATAATAACATTATAAAGGTGATTTTAAAGCTTGGAAAAGTATCTATTAGCAAGCTAAGGTGAGGAAACAGAACTCTAAACTAATTGGTTAATAACAAACTGTTTTCTATTTTTTTGAGTCCAATGCTATGCTTGATTCTATGCGAATATGTTTGTAATGTGCATACAACATGCCATCCAATATTTCTATTATTTGTTCATTCATATTTACTTTATTGTTTATAACATGATGATGATGTTGATGATAGGAATAGGCATGTGATTGTATGTGTGTGGTTGGTGTACTTGATGCGAGCGAGTATCAGGGGAGGTGTGATGAGGACGTCAATAAACGTTAACCTTTGGCGGGTATCAGCACTTTAGCCCTATCTCTAACTCAATTCTTGTGCATTAGCATCATCGTATCGCCATTACTTTAGCAGAACTATTATGTCATAGAGTATCAGGGGAGGTGGTCTCGGTCCTTGTAGTCTCTTACTCTATCGAGGGGCCTTAGCTCTATCTCTATGGACATTCTGAGGGATGCTGGGGTGAGGCCTTGGATACACTGTTTGGCATTAGGATTGGTTAGTTGCGAGCCCAGTTTGCAAGCCCTCGCCAGCAGTGGCTTACGTGTTGGTATGACACTATATAGCAATAAACGTTAACCTTTGTTATATAATGTTATGGTAGGGTGGATGGGGACGACGATAAACGTTAACCTTAGGGCAGACTTCGACACCCTGTGTATAGAGGCGGGGTCAATAAACGTTAACCTTTGACCACCCAACCTTTCTATTGCGCATTGCAAACTATAAACCAGACCAAAGATATGAATTGATTGCATGCATATGTATTGTTGCATTGTTTTGTCTACTCACTGAGCCGTGATGTGTGCTCACCCCCTCGACGTCGAATATTTTAGTTGATGATGCAGGTTTCACAGTTGAAGACTATATGAGTGCTCCAGCGTACGGGAATGTAGCTGCGGTGGAAGCTGAAGCTGAAGTGGATACACATGACTCCTCTTGTGAGTGCCACTTATGTGTATTTGATTAAACATTTTATAGGTTTCCTATTTTGGATTTAATAAAGACATGTATTTGATATTTATTTATGTCTCAGTGGAAACAGAATAATTTGCCATTAAATTATTAATATCACCGTAGATTCTCAGTTCATTTTATTATAAGACTTTCGCTATTGTGTATTTACTGTAATTGTGATTACGGATGTATGGGGGTTCAGATAATGCGAGGATAGCCTACTCGAGATCCTGGTTGAACTATTGGTTTATTAGTGGTTCATCACACAATTATGAAGTGTGCAGAATTGGGGTGTGATACTCCAAGTTTACTTGTAGGCGAGAAAGCAGAGTGGAGATCAATAGTCCATAAGATAAGTTACCCCTTGAGTCAAGCAATGTGGCTCTATGCATATTCCGGATGATAATGTATGGGAGGGAGACAGGCTGTCTAGTGCAAATACAGTTCAATAGGTACTAAGTCAACTGAGAGACCATCTCATAGTGTCCACCTTGAGGGATCAGATTATGCTATATGATCTTATAATAACCCGAGGCTCAGGACACGGGTTGACTGCTTTCATCTCCCAACGGTCGTCGCGGAGAATCTGATTACATATTTCTACGCACACAGTAGAAGATAAGAACTGGGGCTCTCTTGGTGCACAGTAGACCAACGGCCCATCATTGGAAATGTCCAGGAGATCAGCCAACTCCCGATAGTTTAAAGAGATAGGAACCCCTTTCACCCAATTGGTGATCCGAAGCTCTCTACCCCTTTCTACGTTTTCTAAATCACCCTCTACCTATAGGTGACAGTAAAACTGCTTTACCAAATCCGGGCGGGTGCAACCCTCGTACAGGATCACTGGAAGCCAGCCCATATCACCAAATTCCCTTTCTACATCAAATAGGGCTAAATGGGCTAAGTTAACACACCGACCCCCTTCCACCTTCTTCAAATGGAACCGTGGATATTGTACCTCCGCTTCGATGGACCAAAAGCGATTAGGGTCATGGACTCGGGGAACCTTGGTGCGAATCATAATGACGGCAAAAGAGAAAAGAAATGTTGGGAATCAAAGTGATACGCCTCAGGAAGTTCACACCCAGGCCAACCCAACTAACTTACCAGCACCACCTACAGATTTGGCCACTGTAGTGACGAATTTGGCACAACAAGTGCAACAGATACAACAAATGCAAGTGAACATGCAGGTTGCTATGGGAATTTTTTCCCCAACTGCTACCACCACACCGATACCTGTAGGGTAAGCTAGTACTGTACCTGGGGGTAGCAATACCGTACCCCAAACATCAACTATGAACAACACGGAATCCCAGGCACTGCAAACCCCAGTTGTGCAAACTTAAGTATAGAACCCTGAAGCACCGCAAGGCTGTTACAACCAAAGTAATTATCAGTACCAACCGCCTATGTATGGAACATATACACGGTATCAGCTTGATCACTCCAGATTGATCGAACATTTTCTAAAGATGAAGCTGAAGGAATTTACGAGCAAGCCATCAGATCCATTGTGGCCAGCATACTGGATCAACGAGATGGAAAGAAACTTTATGATGATGACTATTAATGAAGAGGAGAAGGTGTTATGCGCCACTTTTATGCTGAAAGGCGATGCACACCATTGGTGGAAATCTACTCGGAATTATCTGTTGACAAAGCACACCCAATTGACCTAGACTATCTTCAAAAAAGCATTTTTCGAGAAGTATTTTCCTAGGAGTTTCAAGGATTAGATGGAAAAAGAATTTCTGAGCCTATATCAGGGACAAATGACTATCGATGCGTACTAGCAGCGTTATGAAGTACTGTTCTTCTTTGCTCCCACCAGTATGCATGAGGGAGATATTAAGACCCATAGATTCATCATGGGACTTAGGGGAAGTATCCGTGAGCATGTATTGGGACTGGAAAAGAAAATATACAATGAAGCTGTGCAGATAGCACGAGTTTTGGAGTCTAGTCAAAGAGAGAGTTACTTTGCTCAAAACAGAGGGATAAAAAGGACTAATGAAAACTCATTCAA
Source organism: Protea cynaroides (assembly GCA_028583415.1). Taxonomy (NCBI): domain Eukaryota; kingdom Viridiplantae; phylum Streptophyta; class Magnoliopsida; order Proteales; family Proteaceae; genus Protea; species Protea cynaroides. The sequence goes on along the minus strand of CM053275.1, from coordinate 58,539,674 downwards.
TGGAGGGAACTCAAAGACATTCAAACCCTTCTATACTCAAGGCTTTAATGCTATAGCCAAGATCACTCCAATAACCCAACCTCAACTAAAGCAAGGAAATGCTGGAGTTAAGTGTTACAACTGTGATCAAACAGGACACTATTTAAGTGACTGCCCTAAATCAAGGAAACAAATGCAGCAAGGCAAGGTTTATGTAGTTACTTCTAAGGATGCTGCCGCATCACCTGATGTGGTTACAGGTACGATTCGACCTTATATTTTGAATTACCTTGTATGAGCATGTAGTCTAAATTTAAGGAAAATCATAGGTATTGTACCAATAGCTAATACACCAGCCAGAGTGCTTTTCGACTCTGGAGCCATACACTCATTTATATCAGTGTCCTTTGGAAATAAGCTAGATATACCCCTCAGACCTTTAGACTACAAGCTACTAGTACGGTCACCTATGGGATTGGAAGCAGAATTAGACAAAGGTTATGGACCATGTCCAGTTCTCATAAATAGACGAAGTTTGGACACCAACTTGGTGCAACTCGAGATGGCAGACTTCGACGTCATCCTAGGGATGGGCTGATTATCCCAGGATTCTGTGAGTTTGTTTTGTGCTAAAATGAAGATATCATTCAAGGACAAGGAAGGAGCAGAGTATAAATTTATGGGAACCAAACATCCCTGTAAACGAAAACTCATTCTTTCTGCATTAAAGGCTAGGAGATGCCTCGAGAAAGGAGGAGTTGGGTACCTAGTGTCTGTGGTCGACCTCACCAAAGAAGCACCATGAATAGAAGATATTGAAATTATGTGTGAATTTTTAGATGTATTTCCTGAGGAATTACCTGGATTACCACTTGATCGAGCGACAAAGTTCGTTATAGACCTTATTCCAGGAGCCGCATCAGTATCTAAGGCACCCTATTGAATGGCTCCTACTGAATTAAAGGAACTGAAGGTACAATTATAGGAGTTACTGGACAATGTTATATTCGACCTAGTATATCACCATGGGGAGCACTGGTATTGTTCGTAAAAAAGAAGGACGGTAGTGTTCAACTTTGTATAGATTATCGAAAATTGAACAAGCTCTCGATTAAGAATCGATATCCGTTGCCTCAGATAGATGACTTATTCGACCAGTTGCATCAGTTGACGATTAAGGAAGGTGATATTCCGAAGACAGCATTCAGAACAAGATATGAATATTATGAATTTCTAGTTATGTCTTTCGGATTAACTAACGCACCCGTAACTTTTATGAAACTCATGAATCGGGTATTTCACGATATGTTGGATACATCGATCATTGTATTTATAGATGACATCCTAGTCTACTCCAAGGACAAAGAAACTCATATCACAAATCTTAGAGTCGCTCTGCAACGACTAAGAATAGAAAAGCTTTACGATAAATTTACTAAGTGTGAATTTTGGCTAAGTAAAGTCGCTTTCTTAGGCCATGTTGAATCAGTTGAAGGAATTAAAGTGGATCCTAGCAAGATTAAAGCCATTGTGAAATGGGAAGCACTTAACAATGTTGTAGAAATTAGAAGTTTCTTAGGTTTAGCTGGGTATTATCGACGATCCGTGGAAGATTACTCCAAAATAGTCGTACCTTTCACCAGTCTGACCAAGAAAGGAGAAAAGTTTGTTTAGACCGACAAATGTGAGGAGTGTTTCCAAACACTAAAGGCAATACTGATATCAGCTCTCATCTTGACCATATTGGTACAAGGAGAACTATTTATCTTGTACACCGATGCGTCTGGGTTAGGTTTGGGATATGTGCTTATGCAAGGAGAGCAAGTAATTACGTATGCTTCTAGACAATTAAAAATGCACGAGAAGAACTACCCCACTCATGACGTAGAATTAGCAACGGTGGTACATGCTGACAAGATATGGAGACATTATTTGTACGGAGAGAAATTCTAGACTAAGTCAGATCATAAGAGTCTTACTCATCTTTTCAATCAAAAGGAGTTGAACATAAGACAGAGAAGATGGTTGGAGTTGCTGAAGGATTATGATTGTGATATCTAGTATCATCCAGGGAAGGCTAATGTAGTTGCTGATGCACTAAGCAGAAAAGCAATGACAAAATCTCAAGAAGAAGCTAACACAAATGCTACAATATGTGTCATCGGAAAAGTATTCAACTATGGCAATGAGCAGTTCGTGATTGATAAACCGGATGGATAAATCGACCTAGGATTTATTCATTGATTTTCAAACATGTTTGCTACATTAAAGATTGTACGTGATCTAATAGATGAAGTGAAAGCAGCTATGAAATCAGACCCCTATCTGAGAACAATGCAAGAAGACCTTGAAAAAGGTAGGACTACTCCTAACTTCACTTTGGGCTACGAAAAGGTACTAAGATACAAAGGGATGAGTATGTGTTCCTAAAAGTGAAGACTTAAATATTAGACACAGATTAATGAAGGAAGCCCACACTATTACTTATTCAATACATCGTGGAAGTATAAAGATGTAAGACCTGCACTCCATTAACTTGGTTTAATCGTGTCATGCCAGGTGTTCCCATCATTCCTGGACCAAGTGGACCGAGCGTGTGAAGATAAATCACAAACTAGGTATAAAAATCAACTCAACACCCAAAACTGTATGCATATGATCGCATACCTGGGTAGGTAGGATCGACGAAATGGAAAGAAACAATGGTCACTGATCAATGACCCTACGGTCGATGATTTTGATCCTACGGTCGACGGGTTCTGCGACCGTAGCCATTTTTCGTGAGACCCCAGATCAGACTTCGAGTTTTGGAAACTTTCCTAAACTAAGGGATTTCTTTCCTAATTGAAAGAGGACTCTATATGGAGAGTTTTCCTCTATATAAAGGACGTCTCTCAGTCCTTTTTCACTCTTTTAGAACATTAGGAGAAGAAGAAAAAGCTAAGGAGAGGAATTTGCTGAGAAGAGATTGGCTCTTTACCAAAGGCAAAGGTATGAATCTAATCTCTGGAGATGTAAACTCGAACGAATAAGACTTCTATGGAGGATAGAAGATATCAACCTATTATGATCTATGTGATGCCTTGAGAAAATCCCAAGGATAACCATGAGGGATGAGTTTGATGATTAGGGTTGATAAGAAACTACTAATGATGACCATAGGATGACCTTAGGATAAACCCAATTGAAGAGCAGAGGATTTGACCCAGGAAGAACTCGGATTGCATGTAGTCTGTAACCAGAAATCTCAAGGTCGTAGCTACGGCCGACCATAGCATGACTAGCATGACCAGAGGATCGACCATAGGCATTCGGGAAGATTCAGGAATCATATGGTCGCAGCTATAGTCGCACCATATGCGACCGTAAGGTATCGACCGTAGGCAGTAAGGTCAATACAGTATGAAACCATAGGACCAATTAGACACCTATCAGTGCGCTATTTTGATTTTCGACTACTGTAACAGGTTACATATGAATCCTAACTTAAATTCATATAACTTTTAGGTTGTTAAATCAATTCAAAGAGAATTTCAAGGCTTGAAAGGAGATCGAGTATTGCTAACAGGTGAGGGAACAAGACCTAAACTAATTGGATAATAACAAACTATTTATTTTTATTGAGTCCAATGCCATGATTGATTCTATGTTTGTATGTTTGTAATGTACCTTTCACATGTCATCCAATATTCCTACTAATACTGCTCATGCATATTTAATTCTGTTTATTTATAAATGATGATGATGATGATGCTAGGAATAGACATGTGAATGTATGTGTGTGGTTGGTGTCACACCCCAATTCTTGCTGAACTAGAAGTGTGAGTGAACCATCATTGAACCAAGGGTTCACACTAGGATCTCAATAAGACCGTGTCCACTCATATAAACCATTGCACATAATCATAATCAGAATATAATTAAATATAGCGGAAGTATTAAATTAGATGAACTGAGTACTTCTATTGATAAATAAATTATCCAATTATTTAAAATACCAAAACAAAAATAATTATCTTTTCATCCCAATCATAAATCCAACTGAAAATAAATAAAATAAACAAATCAAATATCATAGAGGTACACGCAGAAAGGGCACTCGCATGAAGTGTCATGCTCGTCCTCCCCTACTTACACTTCCAAGGCAGCAGCACCTCCATATACTGGAGCATCCATGTAGTCTTCTACAGTGTAACCTACATCAACATCTAAAAATAGTGTGTACATAAGGGTGAGCTCACAACTTAGCTCAGTAAGAAAATCAGACAATGCAACACACATCATGCATGAGTAACATTCACATTATGGTCTGGTTTTAAGTTTGCAATACCTCACCTCTATACACGAGTGTGTGAATCCGCCCAATGGATCAAACACCACTGTCGTCCCATATGCACCCACCATGGAGTAGAGATAGAGCTAAAGTGTCCGGATCAAACACTGCCAACACTTCCCCTGATGCCCTACCCATACCAACACGTAAGCCCCTATTGGCGAGGGCTTGCAAACTAGACTTGCAACTAACCAATCCTATATGTCATCACAGTAGGCCCTATCCCAGCACAGCTCCCTACGGCATAGAGATAGGGCTAGAGTCTAGTGGCCAAGCTGGAGACCACAGTGCCACTTCCTCCCCCTGATACCTACTCTCACCAAGCATGCTAAGACAGAAGCGATACGAAAAGGTGCTAGTGTGAGGAATGATCCCAAACCCAAGGCCCTTCCCACTCCACCCACCAACAAAAACAATCACATGCCTAACAGTTACATCCTAGCATAGCGAGTATGCATGAATAATATAATAACTAAAAGTAAAGATGACATGCGAGTATGCATAAACACCATTCCACATAATTATTAACAACGTTTTACTGTTATTAAGTTATTAGAGTTCAGGTCCCGATTCCCTTACCTGACGCTTGATTGCTAGCTTGCTCCGCATCACCGAATCCAAACTTGCTAACACAGGGTCCTACATGATGTTAGGGTTGAATTAGAATAATTTTCTTAGGGTTCACGTTGGTAAAAAAATCAACTGGTATTGAAAACACCCTCACAGTGCATACTGGTTGCAAGTACTGGTCGCGGCACTGTAGGGAAAGGTGCGACCGGTATGGTCGATCGGTCCACCACAGACCAGTTTCTGAGAGGTACCGATCACAGTACCGGTCTCATATGGTGTGACCGGTATGGTCGATCGGTATGCCTCCGGAAGACCATCAACTCGGTGTTCGCTTTTCGTCGGTCACCCTTATTGGTTCTAGGATTTCTCCTACGCATTCTAGGCCTGAGAAACAAGTTAGAGTTGTTTCATGTTCCATTCAAGTCTTAGTCTCGATGATCCTTAGCCTAGAATGCGAATCTAGGGTTCATCGACTGTGTTAGGGTTTGACGGAAAATTTAAGGGTTTTAGATCAATACCTCGCTTGCATGGTATTGATCAATTCATGACTAATCATCTATAATGCTTAACTTAGAGAGAAGTTCAAGCACTTATTGTTGGTTTGCAACTATGGTGTTCTTCGTCCAATGGCAAATGGTGGCTCCTCTCCCTCCTTCCTTAGCTTTTTCTCCTTCTTTGATCTCTTTCTCCTCTCTAGGGTTTGTGAGGATCAATGAAAGAGTTCTAAGGAGGTTTAAGGGTCCTTAAATAGACTAGGATAGAGTTTAGGAAGTTTCCTTACGTTAGGAAAGTCCTTAGGCTCAAGATTTGGAATGTGGGACCCGTAGAGATCCATTTTTGGATCTAACCAATCTGCCCACGCAGACATACCGGTTGACCGGTACCATCGACCGGTACCATAGACCGGTATGAAAAATATCACACTTTTAAGTCCATTTTCGTACTTGGTTATCATCTGCTCATCATGTCTGGCCCGGTGATGATTGAAAGACCTGTTAGGACATGAATTAAAGTTTAGATCGGGTTCATAGAGTGCGGGTCTTACAACTCCCCCACCCTTAAAAGAAATTTCATCCCCAAAATTTGCATGTAGGTTTCACAAATCCCCCACCCTTAAAAGAAATTTCGGCCTTGAAATTTGTACGTACCTTGTTTATCCAAAAGGTTAGGGAATTCTTTTCGCATCGCGATCTCTTCCTCCCAATTGATTTCTTCTATATCTTGGCTTTTTCAATGCACTTTGACATAATGGATATCCTTGCTTTGGAGATGTTGTACCTTTCGAATTGTGAGCATCATAGGTACCACTTCAAATGTCAAGTCCTCTATCAAGTTTGGTGGGTCTACTATCAAGATTTGCGATGGATCCCCGACATACTTCTTCAATAAAGAAACATGGAACACATCATGAACGTTTGATATGGATGGTGGTAGAGCCAGTTGATGCGCCACATTACTACATCTGGTCAAAATCTCGTATGGTCCCACATACCTGGGGCCTAGCTTTCCCTTCTTACCAAACCATTTTAGACCTCGCACAGGTGATATTTTCAAGAATACCTTATCACCCATTGCAAACTCTAGATCTCGACGTCGATTATCTGCGTAGTGCTTTTGTTGAACTTGAGCTGTCTTCACTCTTTCCTTGATTTGATCAATCGCTCAATAAGTTTCTTCTACGAACTCCGGTCCTACAATCCTTCTCTCTCCCACCTCATTCCATAATAGAGGTGTACGACATTTCTTCCCATAGAGTGCCTCATATGGATCCATTTGGATCGTAGCCTGGTAACTATTGTTATAAGCAAACTCGATAAGCGATAGCTTCTCGTCCCAACCTCCTTTGAAATCTAGGGCACATGCTTGGAGCATATCTTCTAAGATTTGAATAGTTCTTTCTGACTGCCTGTCTGTCTGAGGAGGAAAAGTTGTACTAAACTTCAACTTGGTTCCCATGGCTTTCTATAATCTTTCCCAGAACTTTGATGTAAAACAGGGATCTCTGTCAGATACTATACTCTCTGGGACGCCGTGAAGTCTGACTATATTATCCATATATAGCTTGGCTAGCTTGTCCATGGTATACTGAGGTCTGATAGCGATGAAGCGAGCTGTCTTGGTAAGTCGATCGACTATAACCCATACTACATTCACTGATCTTGGTGTCAAAGGTAGGCCAGTGACGAAATCCATTGTGATATAATCCCACTTTCATGCTGGCTTCGATAGTGGTTGTAGCAAACCTGCGGGTCTTTGTCTTTCTGCTTTAGCTTGCTGGAAATTTAGACATTGGAATATGAATCGAACTACATCCGGTTTCATACCCCTCCACCAATATAGTCTTCTTAAATCATGGTACGTTTTGGTGATTCCTGGATGTACCGAATATGTGGTTTAATGAAGTTCTGTCATAATTCTATCTCTAATATTTGAGTTCACACTCTTAGGTACACATAATCGTCCACGATACCTGAGTACCTTGTCTGAATCCAGGGTAAAATTAGGGTTGCTTTTACCCTTCTCTAGATCTTCTTGCACAGTCTTGAGGTGTGGATCCTGTAGGATTGCTACTTTGTCCTCATCTATGAGATCCGATGAGATCTTCAAAGCTGCGAATATCAATGTTAACTTATGAATTAAGTCCTATTCCATTGGATCTCCTGCAGTCTCCAATATATGCCCTTCACATTTTTTATTGAGCCTGAGGCTGCAGCACACAATGTAGCATTTGTACTAGGTCCTGCCTCAGGTTTCAATGCCCACTTTATGCTTAAGGCATCAGCCACGACGTTTGCCTTACCCGGATGGTACTGGATGTCACAATCATAATCTTTTAATAGCTCCAACCATCACCTCTGTCTAATATTCAGGTCCTTCTGAGTAAAAAGATAAGTCATACTCTTTTGATTTGACTTAATCTAAAACTTTTCACCATAAAGGTAGTGCCTCCAAGTCTTGATTGCGTGAATGACCGCTACTAACTCTAGATCATGCGTAGGATAGTTCTTCTCATGCTCTTTCAACTGTCTTGATGCGTAGGCAATCACCTGTTCTCCTTGCATCAACACACATCCAAGACCCAACCCTGAGGCATCCGTATATAGGGTAAACGGAAAGCCTGGTGCTGGGAGGGTTAAGATAGGTGCAGAGACTAGTCTTGACTTTAGAGTATGAAAGCACTTCTCACACTCATCTGTCCATATGAACTTTTCTCTTTTCTTGGTTAGTCTGGTAAGTAAAACGACGATTCTTGAGTAGTCTTCCATGAATTTTTATAGTAACCAGCCAATCCAAGGAAACTACGAATCTCTGCAACTGATTTTGGTGCATCCCATCCTACTATAGCTGTGATCTTGCTTGGATCTACCTTGTTACTGTCTGTAGATACTACGTGACCCAAGAAGGCCACTTCCTTCAGCCAAAATTCACATTTCATGAACTTGGCGTAAAGATTCTCCCTTCGCAGTCATTGTAGGGCTGCTCTCAAGTGTATTGCATGAGCCTCCCTGTCCTTCGAGTAGACCAAGATGTCATCAATGAATACAATGACCAAAGTGTCCAACATGTCATGAAATACTCGGTCCATCAGTTCCATGAACGATGCTGGAGCGTTAGTCAACCCGAACGACATTACCAGGAACTCATAATGCCCATACCTTGTCCTGAAAGCAGTCTTAGGAATATCTCCTACCTTGATCTTCAATTGATGATACCCTGATCTAAGATTAATCTTCAAGAAAACCTTTGCACCCTACAACTGATCGAACAGATCATCGATTCTAGGCAAAGGGTATCGATTCTTAATGGTTAACTTGTTCAATTCTTGGTAGTTGATACATAATCGTACTCTATTGTCCTTCTTCTTTACGAACAATATAGGTGCTACCCACAACAATATGCTTGGTCATATGAAACCCTTATCTAGTAGTTCCTATAACTGGGTCTTCAACTCTTTTAATTCTAAAGGGGCCATCCTGTACGGTGCCTTGGACACCGTCGCCGACTCTGGCATGAGGTCTATCACGAACTCTGTAGCCCTGTCTAGAGGTAGACCTGGTAGATCCTCTGGAAATACATCCACATCTAGATCTTCCATCTTTGGCACCTCTGCAGCGATGTCGACCACAGACACTAAGTACCCCACTCCTCCCTTCTCTAATCATCTCTTAGCTTTTAGGGCAGAGAGAATCAGGTTCCGCTTCCTAGGTAATTTGGTTCCAGTGAAGCTAAACTCCTTTCCCTTATCATCCTTAAAAATAAGTTTTCTTTCTCCACATAATAAGCTCGCTGAATGATGGCCGAGCCAATCCATTCCCAAGATGACAACAAAGTCTTTCATCTCGAGTTGAACCAGATTTGTTTCTAGGTTTCGCCCCTCAATAATAACTGAACACGGCCCATAGCATTCATTCAACACCACTTCTTGTAAGACCCGTATCAAACTAACTCGATCTTACCACCTTGAACCAGGTCTACCCATTATGGTCGAGCCAAATGGATCAAGTGCGTGAGAGAGATCACGATCCCAGGTATTAAATTGACCCAAAAACACTAAAATAAAGGGGAGGGTCGCATACCAAGCAAGGCAGGGTCGGACCCCCCCAGTATAAAAGTCAGACCCTAAGTTTTTAATCGGGGGTCGGACATTTTAGAACCAGGGGTCGACGGGATCTTCGACCCCCTCATCGAGCCCCAGTCTACTGACAGAAACCATGAATTAGGAATTTTCTAAATTTCAATGGGATTCTTTCCTAATATCAGTGAGACTTATTTTGGGAGTTTCTACTCTATAAATAGGACATCCCTAATGTAAGACCCGCACTCCGTAAACCCGGTCTAAACCTTGGTTTTGTGTCGTGACAGGTCATCCGATCATCACCGGGCCAGACGGGACAAGCGGATGACAAACAGGTATGAAATCGGACCAAAGACGACCAAATAGTCATCATTTTATGTTGACCGGTCGATGGTACCGGTCTTGGTACCGGTCGACCGGTATGGCCTGCGCAGCTATGTGCGGGAATCCAGAAATTGACTTCTGAGGGTCCCACTTTCCTGATTTCGAATCCTAGAAGTTTTCTAATCCTAGTAGGGTTACTAAACCCTATTTTTAGCCTATAAATACACCCTTAAGCCTCCTCAAATCCTTTCCATTGTCTCTCGCAAACCCTAGAGAAAAGAAAGAGGTTGGAAAGGAGAAGGAGCTAAGAGGAAGAAGAAGGAGCCGCCATTACCGTTCATTGGAGCTCACGCTACGCCTGTCAACGGTAAGTGTTCGAATCAATCTTCTTATCCTATGTTACTTGTGTGGGTGGATCAATACCATGCAAAGTAGGTATTGATCCAAAACCCTAGCTGGACCTTAAAACCCTAAGTTGTCGTCAAACCCTAGCGAGTTTCGAGATGATATTCGTCGAAACGAGACTCGAATGAGTTGGGGATAACTCTAACTCAATGTTTAGACTTAGAATGGATAGGAGAAACCTTGGAAATCCATGGAGGATGATCGACGGCAGTCAAAAACCCATGTATGGTCTTCCGGAGACATACCGGTCGACTATACCGGTTGCACATGGTGCGACCGGTATGTTGCCACCGGTATCCCTCGGGAGGCTGGTCTGTGGGGACCGGCTGACCATACCGGTCGCCAGTCTTCCCCACAGAGCTGTGACCGGTATGTTGCCACTGGTCAGCTCTGTGAGGGTATTTTGTAACCGTGTTGGTTTCCGACCAACATGAAACCCTAAACAATATATTCTAATGAGACCCTAATCATATTGTAGGACTTTGTGACATATCGTTTGGATCTTGCGACGTGGAGCAAGCTAACAAACGAGCATCAGGTAAGGGAATTTGACCTAAACCTAATAATTAATGGACAGTAAATTGTTGTTAATCACCTGATTATATGAGATGTATTGTTTGTGCATATTCACATGCCATCCTTTACTTTCAGTTATTATTACGGTTCATGCATTGATAGGATGTGATTGTTAGACATGTGCTTGTTTTCGTTATTGTGTGTAGTGGGGCATGGGCCTGGGATCGCTCTTCACATTAGCACCTTTTGTAGTATTCTGTCTTAACATGCTCGGTATGGGTGGGGCATCAGGGGAAGGTCGTGGTATGGTGGTCTCCGATATTGATGTTGTCCCGGCCACTGTTATGTGATACTGTGGTCTCCGAGTCGACGTTGGCTTGTCCACGATGCTTTAGCTCTATCTCTATGCCGTAGGGAGTTATGTTGGGATAGGGTCTACCTGCGTATTGTTTCTATCCTGGTGAGTTAGTTGCGGATAGGGTATCAGGGAAGGTGTGGAAATGTCTTAGCTCTATCTCTATGCCGTAGATGGCTATGCTGGGATGGAGCGTACATTGATGACATATAGGATTGGTTAGTTGCGAGCCCAGTTTGCGAGCCCTGGCCAGTAGGGGCTTAGGTACTGGTATGGGTAGAGTATCAGGGGAGGTACGTGGATATCTTAGCTCTATCTCTATTCCATGGTGGGTGCATGTGCGCCAATGGGGGTGTGAACCATGAGGTGCCACACACTCGTGTATAGAGGTGCGGGGGCCACCAAACCTTTCTATAGCACATTGCAAACTTAAAACCAGACCACAGCATAAAATTAATTGTTACTCATGCATAATATTGTGAAACTGTCTGATTGTCTTGCTGAGCTGTGTTGTGAGCTCACCCTTTGTACGTACATTGTTTTAGATGTTGATGCAGGTTATACTGTTGATGATTATATGAACGCATCGGCGTATGGAGGTGTTGCTGCTTTGGGCGTACAGGCAGGAGAGGACGAGCATGATGCTTCATGCGAGTGCCCTTTCTGCGTGTATCTTTGATTTGTTTTCTTTATTTAATTTCCTTATTTTTGATTGGATTAAAGGGATGTAATGATATTATTTTATGTGTTTGAATTTGGATAATTGGATATTTATTTAAGTTATTAATAGATACTCAGTTCGTTTTATTTATAGTCTTCCGCTGTATATTTATATTCTGATTGTGGTTATGTGTAATGGTTTGTATGAGTGGACACGGCCTATTCGAGATCCTGGTGTGAACCGTTGGTTCAATGACGGTTCACTCACACCATTCTGGTTGGATCAGAATTGGGGTGTGACAACTTGGTATCAGAGCTCTCGGGCTCTGTCTACAGACTATATTACACTTAACTGGGTCGATGGACTGAGTTAGGAAATATTAAAAATTTTAATACAAACACACCCTAAGCATTGTTTGATACCTGAGATGGACTAAGAAAGAGAATAATGTACTATATTAAATGTGGAACTTAACATTTACACATGCACTAGTTAGAAAAAACCATGAAAATTTCCATTAATTAAGAAAATTGTAGCAAATGAAATAGTGCTACAGGGTACAGTCCACAAACCGGACAGTTACCCTGTATTATAGACCGTCTGATGAAAGAGAAATAAGAGGGACAATCATGAGGTGGGGGGCCTGGGAGGAATAGGGTCTGCTATATCCTAGTCTCGTTCGTAAGCAACCCTGAGCCAGTGCACCTGATCCTTTGTGACTCTGAGACTGCGAGCCAACTGCGCCAAGTCGCGGCTCATCTCACGCTGAGTGTCCCTGTTCTCCATAATCATACCCATCATGGTGTCGGAGGGAGGCGGAGATGGTCCAGCGGTAGAGGTAGATGGTGGTGCTGCTGGTGTAGGCTGTGGATCTGGCGCTGGTACTACACAGTCGACGCATGGTAGCCCAAGACCGATGGGCCAAGCACAGAACATACCACTACCGCATCAGTTCCCGTCACATTCTGCTTACCCGGGAGCTTATCCGTACCCACCACCATGGTACGGAGCAGACACGCAGGGACAGCACGATCTGAGTAGGGCGGTGGATAGATTCCTAAAGTTGAAGCCTTCATCATTCACTGGTAGAAAGGGGAAAGCATTGTGGCCAGCACAGTAGGTTGTGGAGATGGATAAGAATTTCCGTCTGATGACATGTACAGAAGAGGAAAAAGTTTTATTTGCTACTCACATGCTAAGAGAAGATGCAAATGCTTGGTGGAATTCTACATGGGCATATCTGGAGACTAAGTATACACTGGTGGGTTGGGAAGTGTTTAAAGCTGCCTTCTTCGATAAATATTTTCCGAAGAGTTTCAGGGATCAAATGGAGAAGGAGTTCCTCAACCTACAACAATCTCAGTCGACCATGGATGCTTATCAGCAGAGGTATGAAGAACTATTCTTCTTCGCACCGGCAAGTATGCAAGAGGAAGAGACCAAGACACGTAGGTTCACTATGGGACTACGTGGAAGCATCAGAGAGCACATCTTGGGTCTGGACAAGAAGATCTATAACGAGGTTGTGCAGGTTGCTAGAGTGATAGAGTTCAGTCAGAGGGACAGCTTCTTTGATCAGAACAGGGGAGTGAAGCGACCGGCTAGTGAGAGTTCGAGTGGCAGTAATATGAGAACATTCCGCCCATACAGGGCTCAGACCGCTACAGTTCCTGCAAGGAACAACGCGGCACCACCTGTGCCACAGAATGCCGGATACAACCCGAATATAAAGTGTTTCAACTGCCAGCAAGTGGGTCATATTGCAAGGACCTGCACTCTACCTAAGAAGCAACCTCCCCAATAAGGAAGAGTTTATGCGGTCACCACAGAAGAAGCAGCTGCATCACCGGATGTGGTCACGGGTACGACTCTATCCCTTACTATTTGGCTTATCTTTATCATTTGTGTGTATGCGCATATAGAACTAAGGGATGATAGAAAATTCCAGGAATTGTAAATGTAGCTGGTATACCAGCCAGAGTATTATTTGACTCTGGGGCCACGCACTCCTTTGTTTCTATTTCTTTTGGGAAGCGGATGGAGTTACCAATCAAGCATTTGAACCCAAGCTTGATAGTTCGATCTCCACTAAGAGTCGAAGTGGCTTTGACCGAATATTATGGACCATGTACGGTATGTATTGAGGGCCGAGACTTAGAAGCAAACCTAGTACTACTCGAGATGGCAGACTTTGATGTCATTTTGGGAATGGATTGGCTAGGCCATCATTCGGCTGTCCTTTTATGTGGTGAAAGGAAGCTTGTGCTTACTGACAAAGAGGGAAGGGAGTATAGTTTCGCTGGGATCAAGCTATCTAGGAAGCGGAAGCTGATTCTCTCTGCCCTAAAAGCCAAGCGATGCTTAGAGAAAGGGGGAGTGGGGTATCTAGTATCTGTAGTCGATCTCACGGCAGAGTCACTCAAGATGGAAGATATAGATGTGGTTCGGGAGTTCCCAGATGTATTTCAGAGGAGCTTCCAGGCTTGCCATCGGACAGGGCTACAGAATTTGTAATAGATCTTATGCCAGGTTCGGCGCCGGTGTCCAAAGCACCATACAGGATGGCCCCGACCGAGTTAAAGGAGTTGAAGACCCAGTTACAAGAATTTTGGATAAGGGCTTCATACGACCTAGTATATCGCCTTGGGGAGCACCTGTATTATTCGTCAAGAAGAAGGATGGAAGTGTAAGGCTATGTATTGACTACCGTGAGCTGAACAAGTTGACGATCAAGAATCGGTATCCTTTGCCTAGGATCGATGACTTGTTTGACCAGTTACAGGGTGCAAAGGTTTTCTCAAAGATCGATCTTCGATCAGGGTATCACCAATTGAAGATCAAGGCCAGAGATATTCCGAAGACTGCTTTCAGGACGAGGTATGGGCATTATGAGTTTCTAGTTATGTCTTTCGGGTTAACCAATGCTCCAGCGTCGTTTATGGAACTAATGAACCGAGTGTTTCATGATATGTTGGACACTTCGGTCATCGTATTCATTGATGACATATTGATCTACTCTAAGGACATGGAGACTCATACAACACATTTGAGGGCAGCCCTACAACGGCTGAGACAGGAGAAACTTTATGCTAAGTTCAAGAAGTGTGAGTTTTGGCTGAAGGAAGTGGCTTTCTTGGGCCATGTTGTATCTGAAGACGGTATCAAGGTTGATCCAAGTAAGATAGCTGCTATAGTAGGATGGAAAGCACCAAAATCTGTTGTGGAGATTCGTAGTTTCCTTGGGTTGGCTGGTTATTATAGAAGATTCGTGGAAGATTACTCCAGGATCGCTGTTCCACTCACCAGATTGACCAAGAAGGGAGAGAAATTCGTATGGACAGATGAGTGCGAGAAGTGTTTTCAGACTTTGAAGTCAAGACTTGTCTCTGCACCTATCTTGACCATTCCAGAACCAAGCGTTCCGTTTACTTTATATACGGATGCTTCAGGGTTGGGTATTGGGTGTGTATTGATGCAAGGAGAACAAGTGATTGCTTACGCATCAAGACAGTTAAAGGAGCATGAGAAGAACTATCCTACGGATGATTTGGAGTTAGCAACGGTTATACATGCAATCAAGACTGTTAGTCCCAGGTTGACACTGAGAGGGGGGGGTGAATCAGTGGCCACTAAAACCTTTTCACTAAACGATTTGCCCTAATGCTATGAACACTGCTGCTAAGAGCTGTTGATCAAACTACGCTATGCTGCCTTGAGCTGATTTCTTGAGACCTTCTCGCAGACAATCTATCAAACACATTTCGTGCACACACCAACCACCCACCCACAGGTATCCATACCAGGGGCTTGGTCTACCAAGTGTGTACACCCAGACCTGCAGCACACGGACTTCTATTCCACAATCACAATCACACGCATGGGACACACAATATAACGTGGTTCACCAATCACACATTGTGATGGCTATTCCACGGGGCAATACCCTAACCAGGGTTTCGTATATACCCGATACACAACAGAAATGCTACGGTTGCACCTACAACCCTGATGCTACAACATCAACCGCATTCACAGCTAAAACTGTGCTAGAGGCACCTACCCCAACTCCAGTCAAGCACACACTTGACAGGTTATACAAAATGGATATCATAAATCATTACAAACCCTTCCCATATATCTCTGATACAATAAGTAGGATTTGTGTGCGTGATTACCTTCCCGGCGTGATCACAGAAGGATTAGTTCTCATCAAATGGATGTTCCAAGCTCTCCGAGAGTGATAGATACGCCGTCAATGGAATGGACCTTCGACCTTCTTCTAACGCATCTCGCACACCATCAGTCACATCAAACTGTCACTCATACTCACACTTCACTCCAAACTGCTCAAATACCCATGTGTATCAGAAGGAAGAAGGTGAAGAGAGGTTTGCTCTTCAAAGAAAGCTCCAAAACACCATTTCCCCCAAACCCCGCAGCTCTTTCCTTCAAAACCTTGATTTTTTCATTTCAGCAGATTCTACTCGGAGAGAGAAAGCCGTGAGTTTTTGAATCGCCTCAATCGGAGCTCGGACGGCCAAGATATGGCCAAAAGAAGTTCGGCCAGTGAGATTATTCCAAATGGAATCTTCGGCCTTGATTCGGTGCGCCGCGACGCACCATAGCGACGCCGCATCTGACGCAATGTACGTCGTTGTCGTCCGTTGATTGGCGGAGAGAGAATCTTCGTAATCTGACCGTTGGATGGGTCAGAGAGTGGCGGGATCTTCTCAGATCCGTCCGATTGGCTTCATCGCGTCAGGTGCAATCGAAAGCCTCCTTAGCCTTCAGATGCGCATCTTATGCGCATGTGCATCATGCATGCGCTCCACCGAGTCAGGGATCCACTCCCGTGTGACGCAAACCACCATTTAATCTTGCTTCCAGCCACTCAGAAGGCTCGCGATGGAATCTTTGCGCGAATCGACGCTATACCGGATCCCACATTTTTGACGGCCCTCCATTTGGAATCTTGCTTTGTCGTGGCTTGATCCAAGCCACCCATACGGAATATTCTCTCTTCAAAATGACCAAAATACCCCTGTGAATGTGTGGTAATGCCCTGTAAGTCGATTTTTTTCCAGTAAGGTTCGGACATTTTCCTTCATTGCGGCATTTCGTCGAACAGGCTGCGTGCATGCCTCTGCCCAGCGCTGGCTTGCTGTGTGCGCGCGGCGCTGGCTTGCTGCGTGCGCGCGGCGCTGACTTGCTGCGTGCGTGCGGGCTCTGCTGCGCGGTGCTGCCGAGCAAGCCTTGCGCGCGGCATGCCTTGCGCGCAGCGCTGGGCTTGCTGCGCGGGGCTGCTCGCCGCGTGGCCTGCTGCGCGGCGTGGCCCCGCTGCGCGTGCGTCTTCGCTGGCTTGCTTGTGGCATGGCCCTGGCATGCTGGCAAGGCCTGCTGGCCTGGTGCCGCGGGCTTCTGCACTGCTGGCCTGGGCTGGCTGCCATGCTGGCCTGGCCACCCAAGGTGGGACCCACCTGGTCCCCACCCATTCTCTCTCCTCTTTCTCTCTCTTCCATTTTCTCTCTCTTCTTTCTCTCTCTTCTTTCTCTCCCTTCTTTCTCTCCACTTCAGATGGACTTTTTCATCAATTAAGCTTCATTCTCTTTGGCTGCTTGACTGACGGAGAGTCCTACAGATACTCTCTCTCCTCCAAATCACTTTCTCTGCTTGGGTTGCCAACAATGACAACACTAACTGCACAGACTGGACAGGGTGTCAACAATCTCCCCCTTTGGAATTGTTGGCAACAAAACTCAATCAAAAAACTCCCCCCATCCATGCTATCTTCTCCCCCTTTGACAACAAGTACCAAAGGCTGAATGAGCTCCCCCTTCATATCAACTCCCCCTACATAGTCTCACCTGTAGGAGTGCCAACCGCATCTTTCCAATCCTACAGATGAAAGGTGATGCTATGTAGTCAACAACTCCCCCTACATATCTGCCATCTACAATGTGCTCAAAGTCACTACTCCTAGCTGAGCTCTGAGTTTCTCAAAAGAGTCTTTTGGAAGAGCCTTGGTGAAGATGTCTGCCACTTGATCTGTTGTAGGAACAAAGTCCAATCTCACTTCCCCTTCAACCACTTTCTCCTTCAAATAATGATATCTGATGTCAATATGCTTGGTCCTTGAGTGTTGCACAGGATTCTTGGATATGTTGATGGCACTCATATTATCACATTTGATGACCACTTGGTTCTTCACGAGATAACACCGAAATCGACATCCGCCTTTTCATCCAGATTACACGAGTGCATGTAGCTGCTGCTGCAATGTACTCTGCCTCTGTGTAGATAAGGAGACAGACTCCTGTTTCTTCTTTGTGCCATGCTACTAAGCTCTCTCCCAAAAAAGAATGCACCACCACTAGTGCTCTTTCTCACATCAATGCTACCAGCCCGGTCCGCATCTGAAAATGCCGTCAAAGTGAAACTTCCAATATTTGGATACCACAAACCATAGTCTATTGTGTCTTTCAGATATCTGAGTATTCTCTTCACTGCCATCAGATGAGTTTCTTTTGGACATGCTTGAAATCTGGCCACTAGGCATACTGCTTGCAGAATATCAGGTCTTGAAGCTGTCAAATATAGTAAACTGCCAATCATTGACCTATACAAAGGTCCCGATCAACTGTTGGAGAATCATCTTCTGAACTCAACTTGATATTCACTGTCATTGGTGTCCCCACTGGTTTACAGTCCTCCATCACAAATTTCTTCAACATCTCCTTGGTATACTTCATTTGAGAGATGAAGATGCCATTTTCTCTTTGATGAATTTGCAGCCCCAGAAAGTAGGACATCTCTCCAAGCATAGACATCTCAAACTCTGTTCTCATCCTCTCGAGAAACGCTTGCAAAGCTTCTCACAAGTGCCCCCCCAAAAATGATATCATCCACATAGACCACAACTACCGGTTGAACGCTGTCTTCTGTCATGACATATAGGTTGCTGTCCACAACTCCTCTTCGTAGACCCAACTTATGCAGATATGTATCAAGCCTTTCATACCACGCTCTTGGAGCTTGCTTCAACCCATATAGAGCCTTCTTCAACTTGCATACCATATCTTCATCATTGCTGAGTTGGAACCCTTCAGGTTGCTCAGTGTACACTTCCTCTTCTAAATTGCCATTCAAGAATGTAGATTTCACATCCATTTGATAAACCTTGAATCCTCTGTGCACAGCTAATGCTAAGAACATTCTGATAGACTCCAGCCTTGCCACAGGTGCAAAAGTCTCATCAAAATCAATTCCTTCTACTTGAGCATATCCTTTGCATACAAGTCTGGCCTTGTTTCTCACAACCTGGCCTTCTTCATTTAATTTGTTCCTGAAAACCCACTTTGTGCCAATCACATTCTTGTCTGCTGGTCTAGGAACTAGCTCCCAAGTGTTGTTCTTTTCAATTTGGTCAAGCTCATCATTCATAGCTTTCAACCAAGATTCATCATTGCTAGCTTCATGCACAGTTTTAGGCTCTATCTCAGACAATAATGAATAAGTGGTAGCTTTCATCCTTCTGGTTTCAATGCCTGCATTTGGATCTCCTATCACTTGATGATTAGGGTGAATTCTCAACCATTTGTTATCTTTTGGTCTGCCATCTCTCTGCACTTCAGTATGAATCTCTTGCACTTCAGATTCTTCTTCATCTTGTTCCCCTTTGTCAACTGATAGAGTGTCATCTTCATCAAGTTCTTCAAGAATGGACCCTTTTGGTTCAGTCCCCTTTTGATTCCCTACATTCTCATCAATCTTCACATCTGAGCTCTCAACAATTTTTCCTAGTCTCTTGTTGTAGCACCTGTATGCCTTACTTTTGAAGGAGTACCCAAGGAATATGCCTTCATCAGCTCTGTCATCAAATTTGCCAAGATTTTCTTCCTTTCGCTTGATGTAGCACTTAGAACCAAAAACCCTGAGATACTTCACTGTAGCTTTCCTCCCAAACCATAATTCATAAGGTGTTTTGTTCTCATGAGGCCTTAGAAGACATCTGTTAGTGATATGCACTGCAGTATAAATACCTTCTCTCTAGAAATGCTTTGCTGTGTTATTCTCTGCCATCATAGTTCTAGCCATTTCTTACACTGTTATGTTTTTCCTTTCAACCACTCCATTTTGCTGAGGTGTTCTGGATACTGAGTGTTGAATTCTTATCCCACTTTCACTGCAGAAGTTTGAGAATTCACTCCATGTAAATTCTTTGCCTTGATCAGACCTTAAACACTTGATTGTGTTTCCTGTCTCATTTTCAACTCTCTTCTTGAAAGCTTTGAACTTGTCAAGAGCTTCAGTTTTGTCCTTCAGAAACATCACCCAGGTCATTCTAGAATACTCATCTATAAATAGGATGAAGTATCTCTCACCTCCTATGGCCTGTGTTCTCATTGGTCCATACAAATCTGTGTGTATCAAGTCAAGTGGTTTACTTGAATGGTACTCCTTTGATTTATAAGTAGCTCTTGCCTGCTTGCCCTTCTGACATGAACCACATATATGACTCTCTGGAGTCTTTATGATGGGAAGATCTCTCACTGCTTGCTCCTTGCTAATTTTAGTTAGTTTTTTGAAATGAATGTGTCCCATTCTTCTATGCCACAACCAATTTTCATCTTCTTGAGTTATCATGCACTTGTTGATGGCATCTGTCAACACATACAGATTTCCAACTGTTCTTTCACCAGCAGCCACTGCCTTTCTTGTTCCAACCTTGTGAACAACAAAACCTTCATTGTTGAAAGTGATCTCATGTCCTTGATCACATATCTGACTCACACTGAGTAGATTATGTTTCAACCCATTAACGTACAAAACATTGTGGGACTTTATCTTCCCATTGTTAAAGTTCACTGAACCTCTTCCTTCAACTCTGGCGCCTTCATTGTTTCCAAACTTCACAGTTCCTCCTTCTGCAGCATCAAGACTTGTGAATTTTTCTTTGTTGCCAGTCATATGTGTTGAGCATCCACTATCAAGAATCCATGGAGATTGTTTTCCTTTGTTTGCTTTAAGTGCTGCTTGCACCAACAAGGAATTGTTCCCTTTCTTCTGTGGTTTTTCCACCCATGTAGCCTTGCCTTTCACTGTAATTGGCTTTCTTGTATTTCTCACCATTTCATTTTCTTCTTCTCTCTGAATTGGTTTTCTTGGAGGATCTTCTCTTTTCTTCCTCTTAGCTTACCTTTGAGATGGAAGGATTGTCTTGCAGTTTCTGGCTATATGCCCAAGTCTCTCACATCTATAGCATATTATTCTCTCATCAGCAAGAGGAGCAAATCTGTTTCGGTCAATGAACACTGGAGGTCTTTGTTGTCTTCTACATTCTGTCACTCGATGTCCATAGGCATTACAGCCATAACAGTATCCTCTGAATCCGACTCCCTGTACCTGCCTGTTTCTCTGAAACTGAGCATTCCTCTGAAACTGACTTTGTTTTCTCTGACTGCCTTGCCTGACTGTCTTGAAGCTCTCTTCATCATTCTTGCCATTAGTAGCTCTCATAGCTGGTGGCTCCTTCTGCTTTTCTTTCACAAACATAATGGGATTACTTGCAGATCTCTTTTCTTTCATATGCTCAGATAGCTGCTCAATATATCCAAGTCCAGATTTAATATGAGAGGATCTCTGGTAACTCAGAATCTCATCAAGGATGTTGTCTTCCTCCTTGTCTTCATCTTCAGAACTGATGCTTTCTTCATCTTCCTGTAACCTAACATTCTTATCTTTTGACTTTAGAATGGTTACATGAGGGACTTTCGTAGTAGCTTCAGCATAAGTTTTTGTTTTTGTAGACTTGGCCAGATCTGCCATAAGTCTTACAATCACTTCCTCAAGCTTCTTACACTCAGAAGTCTTTTGTATAAGATCATTGTCAAGCTCATCAGCAATTATTTTTGCTTTTCTGAGAGTTTCCATAATTTCAGCATTGATCTCCTTTGCTTGGTTGAGTTGCTCATTCAAGTTTTTGTTCTTCTTTCTTTCTGACCTGAGCTCAGTAAGTGCGAGAAAGCAGCAACTCTGCTTCAAGGTCTGGATTGTCATCATCTTCAATTCTTTTCTTGATACTATCACCTTTCCTTTTTGTTGTATCACTCCCTGTAGGAGTCTCTTCCAGTCTTGCCATAAAGAGAATATCATCATCATCTTCATCTTTAGACTCATCAGAGAGGTCATCATGCTTTGACAGATAACTTCTCTTTCTTGGAATGAATTTCTTCTTTCCTTTCCTTTCTTGGCTTCCTTTGGACTCTTCTTCATCAGAGTCATACTCTACCCTTTTTCTGGCACTTAGAGGCAAAGTGTCCTAAGCCTCCACAGTTGAAACATCTCATTGAAGACTTGTTTTTGAACTTCTCAGATCTCCTTTTGAGTTTGTTAGCCAGATAAGCTATGAGCTCATCATATGAATCATCTGTGTCCTCCTCTCGCATCAGCTTTTTGAGCTTTCCACTGGCTCCTTCATTTTTAATTTTTTAAAAGCTTCAAAAGCAGCTTCCTTCTCAACTGGCACTGGCTCAAGCATTCTCATCTCATAGGTGGTCAAGATACCATGCAGTTCATCTATGGTTAATGTATCCAGGGTGGCAATTTCTTCAAGGGCTGACACATTGGCATTATACAATTTTGGAAGTGTCCTCAACACCTTCTTAACCACATGAATCTCTTTCAACTCTTCACCCAA
The DNA here is from genome assembly GCA_028583415.1 of Protea cynaroides. Lineage (NCBI taxonomy): Eukaryota > Viridiplantae > Streptophyta > Magnoliopsida > Proteales > Proteaceae > Protea > Protea cynaroides. Next base: position 58,517,259 of record CM053275.1, on the reverse strand, counting down.
TGCTCTGATTGCATTGGTGATCTTGTTTACTCTGTTCAGGTAAAACTCAATTGTCTCACCTTCACTCATTCTCAGACTTTCAAATTGAGATCTCAGTATCTACAATTTAACCTCCTTGATTTTACTGTCTCCTTCATGTACACTCTGTAGCTTGTCCCATATCTCCTTTGATGTTGGGCAACTGATCACTCTAGTAAGTTCATTACTTGAAAGCGCGGCTAGAAGTGTTGTGACAGCCTTAGCTTCATTTTCTCTCTTCTTCATCTCAACAAAGATCACCGATATCTTCGGTTGTGTGCCTGTACCCATTTTTCACGCCAACCATACCCCATATCCTTGTGCAATCAGGTAAGCCTCCATCCTGACTTTCCATATGCTGTAGTTGGAGCCATCAAACATTGGAATTCTGCTGTGCCCATGATGTTCTTCATGTGTAGCCATATCTCAGTCTCAATCTTATCTATACCCCGAAGTCGGTCTTCTTCCCTTGGGAACTCAGCTCTGATACCACTTGTTAGTCCCAGGTTGACACTGAGAGGGGGGGGTGAATCAGTGGCCACTAAAACCTTTTTACTAAACGATTTGCCCGGATGCTATGAACACTGCTGCTAAGAGCTGTTGATCAAACTGCGCTATGCTGCCTTGAGCTGATTTCTTGAGACCTTCTCGCAGACAATCTATCAAACACATTTCGTGCACACACCAACCACCCACCCACAGGTATCCATACCAGGGGCTTGGTCTACCAAGTGTGTACACCCAGACCTGCAGCACACGGACTTCTATTCCACAATCACAATCACACGCATGGGACACACAATATAACGTGGTTCACCAATCACACATTGTGATGGCTACTCCACGGGGCAATACCCTAATCAGGGTTTCGTATATACCCGATATACAACAGAAATGCTACGGTTGCACCTACAACCCTGATGCTACAACATCAACCGCATTCACAGCTACAACTGTGCTCGAGGCACCTACCCCAACTCCAGTCAAGCACCCACTTGACAGGTTATACAAAATGGATATCATAAATCATTACAAACCCTTCCCATATATCTCCGATACAATAAGTAGGATTTGTGTGCGTGATTACCTTCCCGCGTGATCACGAAGGATTAGTTCTCATCAAATGGATGTTCCAAGCTCTCGGTAGTGATAGATACGCCGTCAATGGAATGGACCTTCGGCCTTCTTCTAACGCATCTCGCACACCATCAGTCACATCAAACTGTCACTCATACTCACACTTCACTCCAAACTGCTCAAATATCCATGTGTATCAGAAGGAAGAAGGTGAAGAGAGGTTTGCTCTTCAAAGAAAGCTCCAAAACACTATTTCCCCCAAAACCCGCATCTCTTTCCTTCAAAACCTTGATTTTTTCGTTTCAGCAGATTCTACTCGGAGAGAGAAAGCCGTGAGTTTTTGAATCCCCTCGACCCGGGCCGGCCAAGATATGGCCAAAAGTTAGGCCGTGGATTATTCCAAATGGAATCTTCGGCCTTGATTCGGTGCGCCGCGACGCACCATAGCGACGCCGCATCTGGGCTGCGTCGCACGTCATTGTCGTCCGTTGATTGGCGGAGAGAGAATCTTCGTAATCTGACCGTTGGATGGGTCGAGAGATGGCGGGATCTTCTCGGATCCGTCCGATTGGCTTCATCAGCGTCGGTGCAATTGGAAGCCTCCTTAGCCTTCGGATGCGCATCTTATGCGCATGTGCATCATGCATGCGCTCCACCGAATCTGGGATCCACTCCCGTGTGATGCAAACCACCATTTAATCTTGCTTCCGACCACTCGGAAGGCTCGCGATGGAATCTTTGCGTGAATCTAACGCTATACCAGATCCCGCATTTTTGACGACCCTCCATTTGGAATCTTCTTTGTCGTGGCTTGATCCAAGCCACCCATACGGAATATTCTCTCTTCAAAATGACCAAAATACCCCCGTGAATGTGTGGTAATGCCCCGTAAGTCGATTTTTTTCAGTAAGGTTCGGACATTTTCCTTCATTGCGGCATTTCGTCGAACAGGCTGCGTGCATGCCTCGCCCAAGACCGGCTTGCCGTGTGCGCGTGCTTGACTGACGGAGAGTCCTACAGATACTCTCTCTCCTCCAAATCACTTTCTCTGCTTGGGTTGCCAACAATGACAACACTAACTGCACAGACTGGACAGGGTGTCAACAAAGACTTAGAGACACTACTTGTACGTGAGAAGTTTCAGATCAAGTCAGATCACAAGAGCTTAACTTATCTTTTCACTCAGAAGGATCTGAATATGAGATAGAGGAGATGGCTGGAATTGTTGAAAGATTATGATTGCGACATCCAGTACCATCCGGGTAAAGCAAATGTGGTGGCTGACGCCTTAAGCAGAAAGTGGGTATCGAAACCTGAGGCTGGACCAAGTACAAATGCTGCATTATTTGCCACAGCTTCAAGTTCAATCGAAGGTGATGAAGAGTATATAATTGAGACTGCAGAAGATCCAGTTGAGCAAGGCTTAATTCATAAGTTCACTATGATGTTCGCAGCTTTGAAGATCTCGCCGGATCTAGTTGATGAAGTCAAGGTAGCAATCCTACAAGATCCTCATCTCAAGACAGTGCAAGAAGACTTAGAGAAGGGTACGAGCAATCCTGACTTTACCTTGGATTCAGACAGGGTATTCAGGTATCGTGGATGTTTATGTATACCGGAGAGTGAAGACTGCGATATTAGAGATCGAGTTATGACTGAAGCTCATTACACTCCATATTCGGTACATCTAGGAAGTACCAAAATGTACCATGATCTAAGAAGACTATATTGGTGGAGGGGTATGAAGGCTGATATAGCTCGTTTCGTGTTTCAGTGTCTGAATTGTCAACAAGTTAAAGCGGAAAGGCAGAGACCCGCAGGGTTTACTACAACAATTTCCAGAACCTGCGGGGAAGTGGGATTGTATTACTATGGATTTTGTCACTGGCTTACCTTTGACACCAAGGTCAGTGGATGCAGTTTGGGTTATAGTGGATCGACTCACCAAGACAGCTCAATTTATTGCGGTCAGACCTCAGTATACCATGGAGAAACTGGCTAAGTTATATGTTGATAATATAGACAGACTTCATGGCGTTCCAAAGAGTATAGTATCTGACAGAGATCCCCATTTTACATCAAAGTTCTGGGAAGGATTACAGAAAGCTATGGGAACGAAGTTGAAGTTCAGCACAGCTTTTCACCCTCAGACGGCGGACAGTCAGAGTGAACTATTCAAATTTTGGAAGATATGCTCCGAGCTTGTGCAATAGATTTCAAGGGAGCTTGGGATGAGAAGCTATCACTTATCGAGTTCGCTTACAACAACAGTTATCAGGCTACAATTCAGATGGCCCCATATGAAGCACTCTATGGGAAGAAGTGTCGTACACCCCTGTTATGGAACGAGGTGGGGGAAAGAAGAATTGTAGGACCGGAGTTTGTTGAAGAAAGTTACCGAGTGATTGATCAGATCAAGGAGAGAGTAAAGATGGCTCAAGTCTGACAGAAGCACTATGCGGATAATCGACGTCGAGATCTGGAGTTTGCAGTGGGTGACAAAGTATTCTTGAAGGTGTCACCGGTGCGTGGTCTGAAACGGTTTGGTAAGAAGGGGAAGCTTTGCCCCAGATATATGGGACCGTATGAGATATTGACCCGACGTGGTAGTGTAGCATATCAACTGGCTCTACCACCATCTATGTCCAGTGTTCATAATGTGTTCCATGTATCATTACTGAAGAAGTATGTCAGAGATACAACGCACATCTTGACCACTAATCCCCTAGACTTGACTGAAGACTTAACTTTCGAAGTGGTGCCTGTGATGCTCTCGAGTCGAAAAGTTCAGCAACTTTGAACCAAGGATATCCATTATGTGAAGGTGCATTGGAGAAGCCAAAAGGTAGAGGAAATTACTTGGGAAGAAGAGAGCGCGATGAGGAAGGAGTACCCTAACCTTTTCGACGATCAAGGTATGTTCAAATTTTGAGGCCGAAATTTATTTTAAGGGTGGGGGAGTTGTGAAACCTACATGCAAATTTCGGGGACGAAATTTCTTTTAAGGGTGGTGGAGTTGTAAGACCCGCACTCCGTAAACCCGATCTAAACCTTGGTTTTGTGTCGTGACAGGTCTTCCGATCATCACCGAGCCAGACGGGACAAGCGGATGACAAACAGGTATGAAATCGGACCAAAGACGACCAAATAGTCATCATTTTATGTTGACCGGTCGATGGTACCGGTCTTGGTACCGGTCGACCGGTATGGCCTGCGCAGCTATGTGCGGGAATCTGGAAATTGACTTCTGAGGGTCCCAATTTCCTGATTTCGAATCCTAGAAGTTTTATAATCCTAGTAGGGTTACTAAACCCTATTTTTAGCCTATAAATACACCCTTAAGCCTCCTCAAATCCTTTCCATTGTCTCTCGCAAACCCTAGAGAAAAGAAAGAGGTAGGAAAGGAGAAGGAGCTAGGAGGAAGAAGAAGGAGCCGCCATTACCGTTCGACAGAGCTCACGCTATGCCTGTCAACGGTAAGTGTTCGAATCAATCTTCTTATCCTATGTTACTTGTGTGGGTGGATCAATACCATGCAAAGTAGGTATTGATCCAAAACCCTAGCTGGACCTTAAAACCCTAAGTTGCCGTCAAACCCTAGATTCGAGTTTCGAGATGATATTCGTCGAAACGAGACTCGAATGAGTTGGGGATAACTCTAACTCAATGTTTAGACTTAGAATGGATAGGAGAAACCTTGGAAATCCATGGAGGATGATCGACGGCAGTCGAAAACCCATGTATGGTCTTCCGGAGACATACCGGTCGATTATACCGGTTGCACATGGTGCAACCGGTATGTTGCCACCGGTATCCCTCGGGAGGCTGGTCTGTGGGGACCGGCTGACCATACCGGTCGCCAGTCTTCCCCACAGAGCTGCGACAGGTATGTTGCCACCGGTCAGCTCTGTGAGGGTATTTTGTAACCGTGTTGGTTTCCGACCAACATGAAACCCTAAACAATATATTCTAATGAGACCCTAATCATATTGTAGGACTTTGTGACATATCGTTTGGATCTTGCAATGTGGAGCAAGCTAACAAACGAGCGTTAGGTAAGGGAATCTGACCTAAACCTAATAATTAATGGATAGTAAATTGTTGTTAATCACCTGATTATATGAGATGTGTTGTTTGTGCATATTCACATGCCATCCTTTACTTTCAGTTATTATTACTGTTCATGCATTGATAGGATGTGATTGTTAGACATGTGCTTGTTTTTGTTAGTGTGTGGAGTGGGGCATGGGCCTGGGATCGCTCTTCACATTAGCACCTTTTGTAGTATTCTGTCTTAACATGCTCGGTATGGGTGGGGCATCAGGGGAAGGTCGTGGTACGGTGGTCTCCGATATTGATGTTGTCCTGGCCACTGTTATGTGGTACTGTGGTCTCCGAGTCGACGCTGGCTTGTCCACGATGCTTTAGTTCTATCTCTATGCCGTAGGGAGTTATGTTGGGATAGGGTCTACCTGCGTATTGTTTCTATCCTAGTGAGTTAGTTATGGATAGGGTATCAGGGAAGGTGTGGGAATGCCTTAGCTCTATCTCTATGCCGTAGATGGCTATGCTGGGATGGAGCGTACATTGATGACATATAGGATTGGTTAGTTGCGAGCCCAGTTTGCGAGCCCTGGCCAGTAGGGGCTTAGGTACTGGTATGGGTAGAGTATCAGGGGAGGTAGGTGGATATCTTAGCTCTATCTCTATTCCATGGTGGGTGCATGTGGGCCAATAGGGGTGTGAACCATGAGGTGCCACACAGTCGTGTATAGAGGTGCGGGGGCCACCAAACCTTTCTATGGCACATTGCAAACTTAAAACCAGACCACAGCATAAAATTGATTGTTACTCATGCATAATATTGTGAAACTGTCTAATTGTCTTGCTGAGCTATGTTGTGAGCTCACCCTTTGTACGTACATTGTTTTAGATGTTGATGCAGGTTATACTGTTGATGATTATATGAACGCACCGGCGTATGGAGGTGTTGCTGCTTTGGGCGTACAGGCAGGAGAGGACGAGCATGACGCTTCATGCGAGTGCCCTTTCTGCGTGTATCTTTGATTTGTTTTCTTTATTTAATTTCTTTATTTTTGATTGGATTAAAGGGATGTAATGATATTATTTTATGTGTTTGAATTTGGATAATTGGATATTTATTTAAGTTATTAATAGATACTCAGTTCATTTTATTTAAAGTCTTCCGCTGTATATTTATATTCTGATTGTGGTTATGTGTAATGGTTTGTATGAGTGGACACGGCCTATTCGAGATCCTGGTGTGAACCGTTGGTTCAATGACGGTTCACTCACACCATTCTGGTTGGATCAGAATTGGGGTGTGACACCTAAGCCTCTTTCACTCCTTCTAGAGCCCTAATTGGATTGAGAGAAAGAGAAGAGATGGAGAAGAGAAAGAGAAGAGAAGGAAAGTGGAGAAGAGGATCAAAGAAAAGGCTTCAGAGAAACTAGCCTAATTCTTAGGTATGGATACTATCTCCATGTAATTCTATAGACCTTAGAATAGATAGTGAAGAGGGCATGATCTAGGAGAAACCCAAATCATCCATCCATGGTTAGGTTTTCATGGAAAACCATGGGGGAGATCGTACAAACCATGTAGGTGAATAAACTATGGTTCTAAGCCATAGAACATGTATGTAATGGATTGTAGAAGCAAGCCATAGGACCCAAACAAGAAGGAATGGACTATAAGATGAATAATTGACTAAACCCACAGGGGGTCGCACGGGGGGTCGATGGCCAATCGACCCTACCAGACCCTAACAATCGACCCCCAGTGTTTGGGAAGTCCAGAATCTGGGTGGTAGCACCCAGGGTCGATGGAACCTCCGACCCTAGCATCGACCCCCAGTTAACAGCATGCTTTTTAAAATCAGAATTAATTCAAATTAAATTCTATCGACTTGATTAGGTCTTCTAGTGATATAATATTGATATTTAGTTGATTCTTAAAGCATGAAAGAGGATCTACGATCAAGCAAAGGTGAGGGAACAAGACCTAAACTAATTGGTTAATAATAAACTGTTTTATTCTTGAGTCCAATGCCATGATTGATTCTATGCATGTATGCTTGTTATGTGCATTCAACAGGTCATCCAATATTTATATTATTACTATTCATGCATATTTAAATTATTGTTTATGACATGATGATGATGATGATGATAGGAATAGGCATGTGAATGTATGTATGTGGTTGGTGTGCATGATGCGAGCGAGTATCAGGGGGTGTCATAGGCCGGGCCTCAGCACTCTAGCTCTATATCTAACTCAAGTCTTGTCCACTGACATCGTCGTATCGCCATTACCTTAGCAGAACTATTACGTCGTAGTGTATGAGGGGAGGTGGTCTCAGACCGTGTAGTTTCTGACTCTGTCGGGGGGCCTTAGCCCTATCTCTATGGACGTATTGAGGGATGCTGGGGTGAGGCCTTGGATACACTGATTGGCATTAGGATTGGTTAGCTGCGAGCCCAGTTTGAGGGCCCTCGCCAGCAGGGGCTTACATGTTGGTATGGGTAGAGTATCATGGGAAGTGTCATAGGTCGGGCCTCAGCACTTTGGCTCTATCTCTATTCCATGGTAGGGTGCATCTGGGACAACAATAAACGTTACCTTTAGGTGGCTTCACACACTCGTGTATAGAGGTGCGGCGGCCACCTATCCTTTCTATAGCACATTGCAAACTTATTTATCAGACCAAAGATATGAATTGAATGCATGCATATGTTTGTTGCATTGTTTTGTTTGCTCACTGATTCATGATGTGTGCTCACCCTCTCGACGTCAAATATTTTTAGTTGATGATGCAGGAACTACGGTTGAAGATTATATGAGTGCTCCGGTATTTGTGTGTGTTGCTGCAATGGAAGCCGAAGACTTAGTGGATACGCATGACTCCTCATGCGAGTGCAACTCATGCGTATTCGATTAGATTTTTCATTTGAATTTATTAAGGAAATGTAATTGATATTTTATTTACTTATGTCTCAGTTGATACAACATAAATTGATACTTTATTTATGATTATCACAATTAGATTCCTCAGTTCATTTACTATAAGACTTCTGCTATTGTGTATTATTCTGATTATGGTTGTGGATGTGTATGGTTTTATTTTTAATGGACACAGCCTATTAGAGATCCTGGTTGAACCTTGGTTTATTAGCGGTTCATCACACCGTTCTGAATGGTACAGAATTGTGGTGTGACAACTTGGTATCAGAGGATCTCAGTCCCTGTCTGTAAAACCAGTAAACTTCCACAAAAGCTCATGAGCTGAGATAGGATAAAAATTTAAAAGATGTAATAATAACAGACCATAAGCATCTGTGTTGTTTGAGACAAAATTGAAGGAGAATAATGCATCTATTAAATGAGAAATAAACTTTTATATACAACCAAAGGAATAACAAACATTTATATATATATATAATTAAAGAAGAGTATAGTCCACAGTCCGGATAGTTACTCTGAAGTACAAAAAGAAAGATAAAAGAAATACATCAAGAAGCTGGAGGTGATGGGGGAGGCGGTGCCTCACGGTCTCTATCATAGTCCTCAGCGTAGACTCTAGTCAACCAAGCTATCTCCGTCTGGGTCGTCTGGAGACTAGATGTGAGATCAGCCACCCGCTGGTCAGTCACACGCTGAGCATCCCTAAGCTCTCCCATCCGCCGATCTGACATATGCTGAGCAGCTAGAAGCTCTCCCACCCGCTGGTCAGATACGCGCTGAGCAATCAGAATCTCTCCCACCCATTGATCAGACAAGCGCTGAGCCTCTAGAAGCTCTCCCATCCTCAAGTCAGACACACGCTGAGCCTCTCGTATCTCATGCAAGATCCTCATCATGTCATCAGAAGGAGCATACGAAGGACCAGCTGCATGCAAAGGACCAGCTGAAGAAGACGGACCAGCTCCAGTAGCATGAGTTGGTGATGGAGGTGGTATGGCATCTACATCCATGTATAGCCGATCGTCATCATCCCCATGAACCCCTGCTCCAGCGGATGCTGCTGCTGCCTCAGCGTCAGCCATCTCCACTCGAGTGCGAGGGCGCACCATCACGTTTCTCTCCTCATCGCTGACTTGGGCATCCCGCATGCCCATCTTGAAAATAGCCTCCCAATCCAGAGGTGATGAGAAGGACTTCTCCTGAATCTTCTCATCCAACAAATCAACCCCCAGGTAGGTAAGCAAGGTAGTGATCATGCGTCCATAAGGAAGGTTGCTAGTGTGACTGGGCAACGTGGCACTGATCATCTTCCGCATGATGATATAGAGAAGGCAGACGGGCTGCCTAGTGCATATGCAGTACAACAGATACTGGGTCAACTGGGAGACCCTCTCGTAATGGCCACTCTGTGGTATCAGGTTATGCTGAATGATCTTGCAGTATACCCATGGATCTGAACGCAGATAACTCATTTTCATCTCCCAGGGATCAGGTTTGATGAGCTGACGATCGATCTCAGCCCTCATCTATAAAGAAAAGAACTGGGGCTCTCCAGGGGCACAAAATACCAAGGGGCCATCATAGGAAATGCCCAACAAGTCGGCCAGCTGCCGATAATCGAATGAAACATCAACCCCCTTGACGTAGCTGGTGATCCGAAGCTCACCACCTCTCTCAACATCATTGTAATCTCCCACCACCTGGAGATTACAGTAGAACTAGCGTACCAGGTCAGGACAGGTACAGGCGTCATAGGTGATGACAGGGAGCCACCCCATATCTCTAAAAGCCCTCTCCACATTGAATAAGGCCAAGCTAGCTAAGTCTACTATACGGCCTCCCTCTACTTTCTTGCGAGCTTAGCGGGCATACTGAGTCTCGGCTTCAGTGGAACGGAAGCGAAGATGGTCGAGAACACTAGGTACCTTGGTACCAGCCATGGTATCTGCAAATAAGAAAGAAAAACAAATAATGGCTTAGTGGAGATGAAAAACCCAAAATTTCGACATAATAACAATGTAAATTGGTCAAAAGCCTCACTTTCACCCATACACGTGGGAAGGAGGACTTACATAGATCCTACACTATCCTGTGAGACTCATACAGTCAGAAATTTCAACTAATGAGATTGAATTGGAAGAAATTTCAAGAAATTCAAAATTTTGACAAAATTAGGGCAAAAAGAGTAAATTTTGAGTTTCTCGATAACCAACCGATGAAACTCAAATATTTTTTAGGAATTTTGTTCCTCGAGTCACCAACAACAAAAGCCCCCAATATAAATCAAATTTTTATGGTTGAAAAAAGTTTAATTTGAAAAATACGAAATATACGAGCAAAAACCTAGGTAAGGAAACCTAAAAACATGAAAATGTAGAAGACATACCTATAGTGGAGGTGTAGACGACGAAACAAGGAATGCAAACCACCAACAGACCGGAGTTGTCACTGTAGCAACTCAGAGGGACGAGTCGAGTTGAAGCGGAGAAGAAAGAATGGGAAATGGACTTGAATCGAAACTTAAAAATCTGATTTTTAGTCCGGGGGTTGGAAAATTCGATTAAAACCATCGACCCACCCATCAACCCCCGCATCGACCCTCGGCTCTCGAGAATCTGACAAAGAACTAGGGGTCGCACCCTGGGTCGGACATACTCTGACCCCCCCCATCAACCCCCGGCTCTCGGGAAGAATTGTTGATTTCCTAGGGTCGCATACTGAGGGTTGGATACCCATCGACCCTACAATGAAAATACAACATTTTCAACAGAATGATCTGAAAATTTTGAAATTTTCATTTGTTAGTGGTTTTAAAATATGGGAATGAAGTATTTAATGATTGTCTCTCATGTCCAATGATTTCAGGCAATCCCACTATCAGATTAATTAATGGCGGAACGCAGAGTAACCAGACAGAGCCGTAACTCTTTCCCACCACCACCACCTGGGGGGGGGGGAATAGCCAGACACACCCGAAAGCACAGGGAAATATGAACACGGCATCATCCGTCATAAATGGGCAGACAAATCCTATAAATCTGCCAGCTCCACCTATAGACTTGGCCACAGTCGTAATGAACTTGGCCCAACAGCTGCAACAAATGCAACAAGCACAAGCTACTATACAAGCTGCCATAGGCATAACTCTTTCAGCTGCACAAACACCTCCAATGCCAGCAGGACAGGCAAGCATAGCACCAGGGGGAAGTAACACAGTACCCCACGCACCTCAAACTCCTATCATGCAGGCTCAAGTACAAAATCCTGAGATAGCTCAAGGTGGATATCAATACCAACCACCTATGTATGGAGCGTATGTCCCGCAGCCACTAGACCACTCCAGACTGGTGGAGTGTTTTCTAAAACTGAAGCCCAGAGAATTTAATGGAAAGCCAGTAGATCCCTTATGGCTGGCACACTGGGTTGACGAAATGGAGAGAAATTTTATGATGATGACACTAAATGAAGAAGAAAAAGTGTTGTGTGCCATCTTTATGCTGAAAGGAGATGCACACCATTGGTGGAGGTCTACCAGGACTTATTTATTAACAAAGCACGCCCAACTGACTTGGGATATTTATAAGGAGGCGTTCTTTGAGAAGTACTTTCCGAGAAGTTTCAGAGATTCTATGGAAAGAGAGTTCCTGAGTTTATATTAGGGGCAGATGACCGTGGATGCGTATCAACAGCGTTATGAGGAGCTGTTCTTCTTTGCACCCACTAGTATGCAAGAGGAAAACACAAAAACCCGAAGGTTTGTCATGGGACTTAGGGGAAGCATCCGCGAGCACATTCTGGGACATGAAAAGAAAATCTATAATGAAGCGGCACAAATTGCTCGAGTTATAGAATCGAGCCAGAAGGAGAGTTATTTCATGCAAAACAGAGATATAAAAAGGCCAGCTGAAAATTCTTATAATGGAGGGAATAACAAGACATTCAAACCCTTCTGAACTCAAGGCTTTACCGCTGCAACCAAGACTATTCCAGTAGCTCAACAGCAACAAAAGCCAATTACTGAAGGGATAAAATGTTTTAACTACAACCAAGTGGGACATATGGCAAGGGAATGTCCTAAGCCCAAGAAGCAGCTACATCAAGGACGAGTTTACACGGTTACATCTGAGGATGCTGCTGCATCGCCTGATGTGGTCACAGGTATGACTTAAATTTTTAGTTAGTTGTATTACATTGTATGAGCATGTAGAATAAACGAAAACAAATAACAGGTATCGTACCTATTAATGGCATTCTCGCCAAAGTACTCTTTGATTCAGGAGCTACTCATTCCTTTATATCTGTGACATTTGGAAAGAAGTTAAATCTACCCCTTAAATCCTTAGACTGCAAACTACTTGTACGATCACCTATGGGATTAGAAGTGGAGTTAAAAAAAGGTTATGGACCATGTCCAGTTCTTATTGATGAAAAGACCTTGGATGCAACCTTGATCCAACTTGAGATGGCAGACTTTGACGTCATCTTGGGAATGGACTGGTTAGTTCGACATTCTGCAATCCTATTGTGTGCCGAAAAGAAGCTGACATTTAAAGACAAGGAAGGAGTGGAGTTCAGTTTTTCGGGAACCAAACTTCCCCGTAAACGGAAGCTCATACTCTCTGCGCTAAAGGCTAAGAAGTGCCTTGAGAAAGGGGCAGTCGGGTATTTAGTATCTGTGGTCGACCTTACCAAGGAAGCACCACGAATGGAAGATATTGATGTCGTGCGTAACTTTCCAGACGTATTTCCTGAAGAACTACCAGGATTACCACCCGACCGAGCTATAGAGTTTGTTATAGATCTTATACCTGGAGCTGCACCAGTATCGAAAGCACCTTATCGAATGGCTCCTACCAAACTGAAGGAATTGAAAGTACAATTACAAGAACTGCTGGACAAGGGTTACATTCGCCCTAGTATATCACCATGGGGAGCGCCAGTATTATTCGTGAAGAATAAGGATGGTAGCGTTCGCTTGTGTATAGACTACCGAGAACTGAATAAATTGACATTCAAGAATCGGTATCCATTGCCTCGGATCGATGACCTATTTGATCAGTTGCAAGGTGCCAAAGTGTCCTCCAAGATCGATCTTCGGTCAGGCTACCATCAGTTGAAGATTAAGGATGGTGATATTCCCAAGACAGCATTCAGGACCAGATATGGACATTATGAATTCTTGGTTATGTCTTTTGGATTGACAAACGCACTAGCAACTTCTATGGAACTTATGAATCGGGTTTTCCACGACATTTTGGATACGTCGGTTATTGTATTCATTGATGATATATTGGTCTACTCCAAAGACGAGGAAACTCATATTAAGAATCTAAACGCCGCTCTGCAGCCACTACGGAAGGAGAAGCTCTATGCCAAATTTTCGAAGTGTGAGTTTTGGCTGGAAGTCGCATTTCTAGGCCATGTAGTATCCGCTGAAGGAATTAAAGTGGATCCCAGCAAGATCGAGGCTATTGTAAAGTGGGAAGCACCGAAGAGCATTGCAGAAATTAGAAGTTTTCTAGGTCTAGCTGGATATTATCGATGATTTGTGGAAGACTATTCCCGAATTTCCGTACCTCTTACCAGTTTGACTAAGAAGGGCGAGAAGTTTGTTTGGACGGATAAATGCGAGAAGAGTTTCCAAAACTTGAAGGCTAGATTGATATCAGCTCCAATCTTGACCATCCCGATTTCAGGACAACCATTTATCTTGTACACCGATGCGTCAGGACTGGGATTAGTATGTGTACTTATGCAAGGAGAATAAGTAATTGCTTATGCCTCAAGATAACTGAAGACACATGAGAAGAACTATCCCACTCATGATCTAGAACTAGCAAAAGTAGTACATGCTGTCAAAATATGGAGACATTATCTGTACGGGGAGAAGTTTCAGATTAAATCAGACCATAAAAGTTGTACTTATCTATTTAATCAGAAGGAGCTGAATATGAGACAAAGAAGATGGCTGGAACTATTGAAAGACTATGATTGTGATATCCAGTATCATCCGGGGAAAGCTAATGTAGTAGCCGATGCGTTGAGTAGAAAGGCAATGATAAAATCTCAGGGAGGGGTTAGCACAACTATCGCAATGTGTACTATCGGAAAGGTATTCAAGCACGGTAATGAGCAGTTTGTGATAGATACACCAGATGGATCAGCCAACCAATGGTTTATTCATCGTTTTTCAAATATGTTCACCGCATTGAAGATTATACCGGATATAATTGATGAAGTAAAGAAAGCTATCAAATCAGACCCTTACCTAAGAACGGTACAAGAGGACATCGAAAAAGGTAGGACTAACCCTGAGTTCACCTTGGATGAAGAAAAGGTATTGAAGTACAAAGGAAGAATATGTGTACCTGAAACAGAAAGCTTGGACATTAGACACTGATTGATGAAAGAAGCCCACACCACCATCTATTCGATACATCCTGGAAATACAAAAATGTGTCATGACCTAAAGAAATTATATTGGTAGAGAGGAATGAAAACAGATGTAGCTAAGTTCGTGTCTCAATGCCTAAATTGTCAGAAAGTAAAGGCTGAACGACAAAGACCGACATGACTGTCACAGCCATTACCGGAATCAGCATGGAAATGGGACTGCATCACTATGGACTTCGTCACAAGATTACCATTGACTCCTCGAGTAGTTGATGCAGTTTGGGTGATTGTAGACCGCCTGACTAAAATAGCTCGCTTTATACCTATACGACCTCAGTATACACTGGAGAGGTTAGCTAAGCTATATGTGGATAACATTGTACGATTACACGATGTACCTGAAAGCATTGTGTCCGATAGAGATCCACGATTTACTTCAAAGTTTTGGGAAGGATTGCAAAAGGCTATGGGTACAACATTGAAGTTTAGTACCGCATTCCATCTGCAGACAGACGGACAGTCAGAGCATACAATTCAGATTCTAGAAGACATGCTTCGAGCATGTGTAATTGATTTTAAAGGATCATGGGATGAAAAGTTACCATTGATTGAGTTCGCTTATAATAATAGCTCTCAGGCTACTATACAGATGTCACCCTATGAAGCACTGTTTGGCAGAAAGTGTCGAACTCCTTTGTTTTGGAATGAAGTTGGGGAACGTAGTATTGTTGGACCGGAATTTGTTGAAGAGACTAGTCGAGTAGTAGACATTATAAAAGAAAGAGTGGGAACAGCTCAGAATCGTCAGAAGCAATATGCAGATACCCGATGCCGAGACCTTGAATTCGTCGTGGGTAATAAAGTATTCTTAAAAGTATCGCCTATGCGAGGATTGAAACGGTTTGGACAGAAAGGGAAATTAAGTCCAAGATGTGTCGGGCCATATGAGATTCTAACTAAGTGTAGAAAAGTGGCTTACCAGTTAGCACTACCACCATCTATGTCAAGTGTGCATGAAGTATTTCACATTTCCTTATTGAAGAAGTATGTCAAGGATCCGACGCACGTTTTCATAATAGACTTACCTGATTTGACTGAAGATTTGACATTTGAAGTAACAACAACTAAAATCACCAGCCGAAAGGTTCAACGACTACGCAACCGTGATATCTAATATGTTAAGGTCACCTGGAAAAGTAGAGATATGGAAGAAATCACATGGGAAGAAGAGAATGCTATGCGAAAGCAATACCCTAATCTGTTCGACTCAAAAGGTATGTACAATTTCGAGGAAAAAAATTTTATAAGTAGGGGGAGTTGTAAGACTCGTATCAAACTAACCCGGTCTTACCACCTTGAACCAGGTCTACCCATCATGGTCGAGCCAAATGGATCAAGTGCTTAAGGGAGATCACGTCCCAGGTATTAAACTGACCCAAAAACACTAAAATAAAGGGGAGGGTCGCATACCCAGCAAGGCAGGGTCGGACCCCCCCAGTATAAAAGTCAGACCCTAAGTTTTTAACCAGGGGTCGGACATTTTAGAACCAGGGGTCGACGGGATCTCCGACCCCCTCATCGACCCTTAGTCTGCTGACAGAAACCGTGAATTAGGAATTTTCCAAATTTCAATGGGATTCTTTCCTAATCTCAATGGGACTTATTTTGGGAGTTTCTACTCTATAAATAGGACGTCCCTAAGCCTCTTTCACTCCTTCTAGAGCCCTAATTGGATTGAGAGAAAGAGAAGAGATGGAGAAGAGAAAGAGAAGAGAAGGAAAGTGGAGAAGAGGATCAAAGAGAAGGCTTCAGAGAAACTAGCCTAATTCTCAGGTATGGATACTATCTCCATGTAATTCTACAGACCTTAGAATAGATAGTGAAGAGGGCATGATCTAGGAGAAACCCAAATCATCCATCCATGGTTAGGTTTTCATGGAAAACCATGGGGGAGATCGTACAAACCATGTAGGTGAATAAACTATGGTTCTAAGTCATAGAACATGTATGTAATGGATTGTAGAAGCAAGCCATAGGACCCAAACACGAAGGAATGGACTGTAGGATGAAAAATTGACTAAAACCATAAGGGGTCGCACGGGGGGTCGATGGCCAATCGACCCTACCAGACCCTAACAATCGACCCCTAGTGTTCGAGGAGTCCAGAATCTGGGTGGTAGCACCCAGGGTCGATGGAACCTCCGACCCTAGCATCGACCCACAGTTAACAGCATGCTTTTTAAAATCAAAATTAATTCTAATTAAATTCTATCGACTTGATTAGGTCTTCTAGTGATATAATATTGATATTTAGTTGATTCTTAAATCTTGAAAGAGGATCTACGATCAAGCAAAGGTGAGGGAACACGACCTAAACTAATTGGTTAATAATAAACTGTTTTATTCTTGAGTCCAATGCCATGATTGATTCTATGCATGTGTGCTTGTTATGTGCATTCAACATGTCATCCAATATTTCTATTATTACTGTTCATGCATATTTAAATTATTGTTTATGATATGATGATGATGATGAAAGGAATAGGCATGTAAATGTATGTGTGTGGTTGGTGTGCTTGATGCGAGCGAGTATCAGGGGGGTGTCATAGGCCGGGCCTCAACACTCTAGCTCCATCTCTAACTCAAGTCTTGTCCACTGACATCGTCGTATCGCCATTACCTTAGCAGACCTATTACGTCGTAGTGTATGAGGGGAGGTGGTCTTGGACCGTTTAGTCTTTGACTCTGTCGGGGGGCCTTAGCCCTATCTCTATAGACGTATTGAGGGATGCTGGGGTGAGGCCTTGGATACACTGATTGGCATTAGGATTGGTTATTGCGAGCCCAATTTGTGAGCCCTCGCCAGTAGGGGCTTATGTGTTGGTATGGGTAGAGTATTAAGGGAAGTGTCATAGGCCGGGCCTCAGCACTTTAGCTCTATCTCTATTCCATGGTAGGGTGCATGTGGGACGATAATAAACGTTACCTTTGGGCGGCATCACACACTCATGTATAGAGGTGCGGCGGCCACCTATCCTTTCTATAGCACATTGCAAACTTATTTACCAGACCAAAGATATGAATTGAATGCATGCATATGTTTGTTGCATTGTTTTGTTTGTTCACTGAGCCATGATGTGTGCTCACCCTCTCGACGTCGAATATTTTTAGTTGATGATGCAGGTATTATGGTTGAAGATTATATGAGTGCTCCGGTGTACGTGCGTGTTGCTGCAATGGAAGCCGAAGACTTAGTGGATACGCATGACTCCTCATGTGAGTGAAACTCATGCGTATTCGAATAGATTTTTCTTTTGAATTTATTAAGAAAATGTAATTGATATTTTATTTACTTATGTCTCAGTTGATACAACATAAATTAATACTTTTTTATGATTATCAAAATTAGATTCCTTAGTTCATTTACTATAAGACTTCCGCTATTATGTATTATTCTGATTATGGTTGTGGATGTGTATGGTTTTATTTTTATTGGACACAGCCTATTAGAGATCCTGGTTGAACCGTTGGTTTATTAGCGGTTCATCACACCGTTCTGAATGGTGCAGAATTAGGGTGTGACACTTCTACTCCCAACGGAGAGCGAACTATCAAGCTTGGAGTTAAGAGCTTGACAGGTAACTCCAATCACTTTTCGAAAGACATAGAAACAAAGGAGTGTGTAGCCCCAGAGTTAAAGAGTACTCTGGCGGGTACATCAACTATATCTACATTTCCTAGAATTTAATTTTTCCTTAGTCTACATGCTCATACATAGTATTGCAGTAACCAAAATAACAAGAGTCGGATTCATACCAGTAACCACATCAAGTGATGCGACTGCCTCCTCTGTGGTGATTGCAAATACCTTCCCTTGTTGTGGCGGTTGCTTCCTAGGTAGAGTACAGGTCTTTGCATAATGGCCTAATTGTTGGCAGTTGAAACATTTGACATTAGGGTTTTGGCCAGCTACCTGTGATGGTGGTGGTGCAGTAGTATTCCTTGCCGGCACCACAGCAGACTGAGCCCTGTATGGGCGGAATAGTCTAGTGTTCCCTCCACCCAAAGTCTCAGTAGCAGGCCTCTTCAGTCCCCTATTTTGAGCAAAGAAGTTGTCTCTTTGGCTTGATTCAATCACCCTAGCAATCTGCACAGCCTCGTTATACATCTTCTTCTCCAAACCCAAGACGTGCTCCCGAATACTTCCTCGCAATCCCATAGTGAACCTACGGGTTTTGGTTTCCTCCTCTTGCATGCTTGCTGGAGTGAAGAAAAATAGATATTCGTACCTCTGCTGGTATGCATCAACAGTCAACTAGGATTGTTGCAGGTTAAGGAATTTCTTCTCCATCTGATCTCGAAAACTCTTAGGGAAGTACTTATCGAAGAAGGCTCCCTTGAATATTTCCCAGGTGATTTGGGTGTGCTTCATCTCTAAGTATGGCTGGGTAGAATTCCACCAGGCATTAGCATCTTCCTTGAGCATGTGCGTAGCAAATAGCACCTTCTCATCCTCTGTGCAAGTCATCAAACGGAAGTTCTTCTCCATCTCAGCAACCCACTGTGCAGGCCACAGTGGTTTTCCTGGTTTCCCTGTGAAGGTAAGGGGTTTCAATTTCAAAAACCTATCCACCAGTCGGCTTAGGTCATTCTACCCCTGTGCATTTGTTCCATACCATGGTGGTGGGTACGGATAGATCCCTTGATAGGCAGACGACGTTGGAAACTGGTGTGGTAGTTGTGGGTTCTGTTCTTGGCTCATCGGCCCAGTGCTACCATCCACTGACAGTGTGGTATTATTTCCCCCAGACTCAGGCGTACCTTCTATAGGGATATATCCTGGGGGCCTGAACATCTTCAACATCTCATTTAAGAACACCTTCTGCTGAGCTTCCATCTGATAGACCAGATTCATCATAATAGTCTCAGAGTTAGTACGAGGAGGGCCTGGCAGATTTCTTGGTGCTCTTTGACTCTGCCCTTTTCCACCATTTCTCATTAGTATCCTGTCCCCATCATCCCTCATTGGGGTTCCACCTTCTGGGTTCAGGTTTTGCTCATAAACGGTTCCTGTTTCCACATTGTCTTCAACTTGGTGCACCCTTGAATGGTGACGGTTCCGTGAGCCTCTACGACCATTTTTGCCTACCATCTTAAATTACTCTTTCCTGTTTGTATCTGAGAAGAAGACATAACACATGAGGTACAATGGAATAGTCACATTTGTCATGATAGTGTTAGTCTTTAACAGTGCGAGGCGAAAATTGTCATGGAAACTTTAACTCAAATTTTTAAAAAATTTCTCAAAATTTTTCTGGCTTAGAATACTTGCCCGGTCGCAACATACTGGTCGCGGCACTGTGTATTGTAGTGCGACCGATATGTCCAGGAGGACAAACCTCTCAGAGTTCCCGAGAGGTACCGATTGATGTACCGGTCACAGCCCAATAGGGTATGGCGCGATCAGTATAGTCGACCGGTTAGGAATTTCCTCCTGACCGAGAGGTACCGGTCGATATACCCAGGGGTTACTGGTCGACCGGTATAGAGCAAAACCGTCGACCGGTATGCCCTGTAAGCTTTGAAATCGTGAAAAGTGAATCTTTTCTTACTTTTCTTCTTTCCATTCTCTTCGGTGGCGATTCCTCTCTGACTTGGTGAGTTGCTACAGTCCGACCGGTGACATTAGGAGCGATTTTCTTCTGATCAAGACCTTGAACATCATCTCCAAGTAAGGTTCTTCCTTTCTCTCTCCATTTTACATCGTTTTTTCATGGTTTCTTGCCCAAATACTATATTTTTCTTGGTTTAGAGGATTCTAACCATAGGAACTCTTTTCCTTCGGATTAGAAATAGTTTTGGGACCTCTATGAACAAAAGCCCTCAACTTATTTCAGGTTCCACCGTATGGTTTTCTCAAAATCAAAATTTTTGAATTTTTGACCTAGGATTTGGTTAAAAAATCGATTTTTCTTGTAATTGTTGAATTTCTTGCTTGTTTGATGATTGTTTAGTTTCCATATGTTGTTAAATTGTTACGTAAGTCCTCCTCCCCAATTTTTGGGTGAGTTCGAGGCTTTTTCTTTAAATACTATCGTTATGCTGCCTCAATTTTGAATGTTTTGACAAAATCTCATTGTTTTGTTTTGTTTTGTAGTTCACAATGTCTCATTGTCGAGGTGCTGGTAAGCATGCATACGCTCTGGGCATGAACTGTCCTCACCTGCCGGTTCCACAGTTTGATGAGCGGTGGTTTCGTTCGGTAGCGGCGCAAGCCCGTTTTCCATGGTTCGAAAAGAAGAACATAGAATCTGGGTGCTATGTAAACCTGGAGCAGCTACAACGATTCGATGTTGAAGCAGCCTTTGGTGCACTTGGGTGGTTATCCGTTATCACTTACATAGTGACTACCCGACCAAACTTGGTCAAGCACTTCTATGCTAACCTGGAGGTCAAGGGGGATGTTAATGACTTCAGCCACAGTAGGGACCTCCGTCTCACCAGCTTTGTCAAAGGTGTCCTCCTATCCTTCAACACTCACCAGCTCGTTGATCTCTTGGGGATTCCTAATGATGGTGATTTGGTTTACTGCACTCCCAAAATGAAGGGCTTTCTTACTGATGATCTACGCCAGGAGGTTTCAGAGCAGATCCTTAACCCAGGGGCGCCCATGAAAGCTTCCAGTTTGAGACCTGTTCCTCGAGTATATTGCCGCATTATCCAGCATGACATTGTTCCTCAGAGCGGCCACTACAGTGAGTTATCTCAGCTCACCCAGTACCTGACTTATTATGTCTCCACTAGGGAGTGGGTCTGTCTTCCTTATATTATCATCAAGACTATGCGTCAGGTTACCATGCCCGACCAGATAAGCAACCTTCCTTATAGCCGGCTTATCACTACACTCCTGCAGCGCTTACGAGTGGACATGATGGATGAGATTGCAGTTGAGGACACCATGACATCAGACATTGACTGGGATGCCATTGTCCGGATGAAGATGGATAACCTACCGATCAGTGATAAGGAGCTAGAGGCTCATCCTCGTACGCTTAGGAGAGTAGCAGCAGTGGCAGCAACAGTAGCAGTAGCCAATGTGGCTCATGCAGAAGAGGCAGGGGATGATGATGATCAGATGGAGGACGTTCCTGCACCGGAACCACAGCCCATACCTGTAGCAGGACCATCCCAGCCTCCTTTCGATACCGTAATGGGTATGTTTATGGAGATTCGGGATGCCTAGCGCTAGATGAATATGACCTAGGGCGCCTCTCTCGTAGCCTCAGAGTCACGCAGGAGAAGGTACACTGGCTCATGGTAGCATATGAGCGTGACTATGACATTGCTGACCCTATTCCTCCTATGCCCCCAACCCCATGATAGATCACTTTATTTTTCTCACCTCTCAGTATGGTTTTTATTATAACAGGGTAACTGTCCGACTTGTGGACTGTACCCTATGGTACAATTAACTTCTAGCTCTTTGGATGTTCTATATTCTACTCCTGAT
This sequence comes from Protea cynaroides, assembly GCA_028583415.1. NCBI lineage: Eukaryota > Viridiplantae > Streptophyta > Magnoliopsida > Proteales > Proteaceae > Protea > Protea cynaroides. The sequence goes on along the minus strand of CM053275.1, from coordinate 58,495,276 downwards.
ACAGTTCCCTTTTCAATTTGGTGGAAGTTTATGATTTTTCTCACCTGTCATTATGGTTCCTATCTAGAGCATGACTGTTTATTAATTTCACCTTTAGTATAGTATATTATGCTCTTTCGTATTTAGTCTCAGGCATCAAATAAGTGCTTAAGGTGTGTTTTTATTAAATCTTTTAATTCTTCCTATCTCAATTCATCGATTCAGTTAAGTGCAAATATGATCTGTTGGACAGAGCCTAAGTGCTCTGATACTAAGTTGTCACACCCCAATTCCGACTGAACCAGAAGTGTGAGTAAACCGTCACTTAACCAACGGTTCACACCAAGATCTCAATACGACCGTGTCCACTAATACAAACCATTGCACATAACCATAATCATAATATAATTAAATACAATGGAAGTCTTAAATTAGATGAACTGAGTACTTCTATTGATAAATAAATTATCTAATTATTCAAAATATCAAAACATAAATAATTATCTTTACATCCAAATCATAAATCCAACTGAAAATAAAAAAAAATAGACAAATCAAATATCCTAGAGGTACATGCAGAAAGGGCACTCGCATGAAGCGTCATGCTCGTCCTCCCCTACTTGCACATTCCCCATGTTAAATTGAGAGCCTAGAATAGTTAATGAAAGAGATAGGATTTAGGTGAAACCCAAATCATCAATCCATGGATAAATTTCAAGAGAATCCATCAGAGAAAATTATGTAGACAATGGATTATGTATAAAATAATAATTCTGAGCCATAGAACAATCATAGGAAGGACCATGATGATAAGCCAAGGGATCCAAACATTAACGAATGGAGTTGAGGATGAAAAAGTCGATCATCACAAGTGCGGTCGCATGAAGTGCGACCACACGAGACACATATATCCAACCACATGCCCTCGGGAAGTTTCCAGGGAGGGTGTGGTCGCATGTGTGGTCACAGGATATGCGACCACACCCTGCAACCACACCCTGCGACCCAAACCCTGTGGTCGCAGAAACTGAGACCACAGGTTCTGCCACACCTGCGACCCCTCAGTTTCTGTTAGTTTAAATTCATGGGAATTAATTTTAATTTAAAATCTATAAATTTGTTAGGTTTCCAAGTGGTTTAAAAGAGATTTACAAAGCTTGAACGAGGATCTACTATCAACCAAAGGTGAGGGAAAAAGACCTAAATTATTTGGCTAATAATAAACTATTTTTATTTATTGAGTCCAATGCCATGAATGAATCTATGCTTGTATGCGTGTATTGTGCGTTTCACATGTCATCCAATATTCCTTTTATTACTGTTCATGCATATTTAATTCAGTTTATTTATAACATGATGATGATGATGATGCTAGGAATAGGCATGTGAATGTATGTGTGTGGTTAGTATACTTGATGTGAGTGGGGCATCAGGGGGAAGACGTGACACTGTGGTTCATCTTGGTCACTAAACTCTAGCTCTATCTCTACTCAAGTCTTGTCCACTGACATCGTCGTATAGCCATTACCTTAGCGGAACGTATTGAGGGATTGTGTAGTCTTTGACTCTGCTGGGGGGCCTTAGCTCTATCACTATGGATGTATTGAGGGATGCTGGGGTGAGGCCTTGGATACATTGTTTGACATTAGGACTGGTTAGTTGCGAGCCCAGTTTGCAAGCCCTCGCCAATAGGGGCTTACGTGTTGGTATGGGTAGGGCATCAGGGGAAGTGTCATGCGGTGTTTGATCTGGGCACTTTAGGTCTATCTCTATTCCATGATGGGTATATGTGGGACGGCGATGGTGTTTGATACATTGGTCAGCTTCACACACTCGTGTATAGAGGTGCGGCGGCCACCTATCCTTTCTATTGCACATTGCAAACTTATGAACCAAACCAAATATATGAATTGAATGCATATGTTTGTTGCATTGTTTTGTTTTCTCACTGAGCCATGATGTGTGCTCACCCTTTCGATGTTGAATATTTTAGTTGATGATGCAGGTCCTACTGTAGAATATGTGAATGCTCAATGTATAAGCATGTTACGGTGATGGATGCAGAAGCTATGATGGAGTCACATGATTCGTCGTGCGAGTGCAACTCATGCGTCTTTGATTAGATTTATTTGTTGGATTATTTAGAATATGTAATTGATTAAATTATTTTATTTTATGTCTTGAGTTATTTGAGATAATTGGATACTTTATTTATGTTATCACAATTAGATACTCATTTCATCAAGATTAAAGACTTCTGCTATTGTTTATTTATTCTGATTATGGTTGTGGATGTGTATGGTTTAAGCAAAAAGGACACAGCCTATTCGAGATCCTGGTTAAACCGTTGGATCATAGACGGTTCATCACACCATTCTGGTTGGTGCAAAATTGGGGTGTGACAACTTGGTATCAGAGCTCTCGGGCCCTTTCTATTAAACCGGTATACTCCCACAAATGTTCGTAAACTGAGTTAGGATAAAATTTAAAAGCTTTAATAAGAACACACTATAAGCACTTGTGTTGTACGAAACAAAAAAAATTAAGAAAGAAAATAATGTAATATTAAGATGAGAAACAAGTTTCATATACACATCGAATAAAAACAATATATATATATATATATATATATATATATATATATATATATATATATATATATATATTATATATATATATATATATATATATATATATATATATATATCTAAATCAGAGTACAGTCCATAATCCGGACAGTTACTCCGGACAATATTATATACAGAATAGCTAGCCTCTCTAGGGTATACTGAGGTCATATAGGTATGAAATGAGCTATCTTAGTCAAACGGTCAACAATCACCCAGACTGCTTCAACTACTTTGGGAGTCAATGGTAACCCTGTGATGAAGTCCATAGTAATGCAGTCTCATTTCCATGCTAGTTCTTGTAGTGGTTGCAATAAGCCTACAAGTCTTTGCCTTTTAGCTTTTACCCGCTGACAATTCAAGCATTGCAACACATATTTAGCTATATCCGCTTTCATTCCCCTCTACTAATATAGTCTCTTCAGATCATGATACATCTTTTGTCACACCCTAATTTTCATCAAACCGGAATGGTGTAATGAACTGCCAATAAACCAATGGTTCAACCAGGATCTCGTATAGGTTGTACCCACCATATTAAACCATACACACATTCCACATTAATAATCAAATAAACTGAAGTCTTACAATAATGAACTGAGTATCTAACAATGATAATAAATAATTAATTCGATTATCTCCAAAACTCAAGACATAAAAGTAAATAATCCATTACATGTTCCATTAATCAAATATAGCTAAACTAATCAAATATGCACTGGTTGCACTCGCATGATGAATCATGCGCATCTTCAACAACTTCTACGTCCATGGCGGCAACGTGTCCATACGTCGACGCATTCATATAATCTTTAATAGTAGGACTTACATCATTAACTAAAAATATTCGACTTCGAAAGGGGGATCACACATCACGGCTCAGTGAGCAAACAAAACAATGCAACAAACATATGCATACATTTAATTAATATCTTTGGTCCAATTTTTAAGTTGGCAATGTGCTATAGAAAGGTTTGGTAGCCCTCGCACCTCTATACACGAGTGTGTGAATATGCCCAATGGATCAAACACCATTGCCATCCCACATGCACCCACCATGGAATAGAGATAAAGCTAAAGTGTCCGGATCAAACACCGCCAACACTTCTCCTGATGCCCTACCCATACCAACACGTAAGCCCCTATTGGCGAGGGCTTGCAAACTGGGCTCGCAACTAACCAATCCTAATGCCAAATAGTGTATCCAAGGCCTCACCCCAACATCCCTTAATACGTCCATAGAGATAGAGCTAAGGCCCCCTGACAGAGTCATAGACTACATGGTCCGAGACCACCTCTCATGATGCCCTACGACGTAATAGTTCTACTAAGGTAAAGGCGATATGACGATGTTAGTGGGCAAGACTTGAGCAGAGATAGAGCTAGAGTCTGGTGATGGGGTCAAAGACCACCATGCCACGTCCTCCCCCTGATGATCCACTTGCATCCAACACACCAACTACACACATACATTCACATGCCTATTCCTAGCATCATCATCATCATCATGTTATAAATAAATAGAATTAAATATGCGTGAACAGTAATAGCAGGAATATTGGATGACATGTGAGATGCATATTATAAGCATACAAACATTGAATCAATTATGGCCTTGGACTCAATAAAAATAACTAGTTTGTTATTATCTAATTAGTTTAGATCTTGTTTCCTCACCTGTTAGCAATACTCGATCTCCTTTTAAGCCTTGAAATTCTCTTTGAATTGATTTAACAATCTAAAAATTATATGAAATTAAGTTCGGATTCATATGTAACCTGTTATAGTAGTCAAAAATCAAAACAGAGCACTGATAGGTGTCTGATTAGTCCTATGGTCTCATATTGTATTGACCTTACTGCCTACGGTCGATACCCTACGGTTGCATATGGTGCGGCTGTAGTTGCGACCATATGATTCTTGAATCTTCTTGAATGCCTATGGTCGATCCTCTGGTCATGCTTGTCATGCTATGGTCGACCGTAGCTGCGACCTTGAGATTTCTGGTCATAGACTACATGCAATTCGAGTTCTTCCTGGGTAAAATCATTTGCTCTTCAATTGGGATTATCCTAAGGTCATTCTATGGCCATCATTAGTAGTTTCTTATCAACCCTAATCATCAAACTCTCTCCTAATGGTTCTCCTTGGGATTTTCTCAAGGAAATCACATGGATCATAATAGATTGATTCTTCCATAAAAGTATTATTCCTTAGAGTTTACATCTCTAGAAATTCGGTTCATACCTTTGCCTGTGATAGAGAGCCAATCTCTTCTCAACAAATTCCTCTCCTTAGCTTTTTCTTCTTCTCCTTCTCTTCCCTCTATTCTTTCTCTTCCCTTCTCTTTCTCTAAGGTTTACTAATGTTCTAAAAGAGTGAAAAAGGGCTGAGGGATGTCCTTTATATAGAGGAAAATTTTAAGACCCGTATCGAACTAACCGGTCTTACCACCTTGTATCAGGTCTTCCTATCATGGTCAAGCCAAGTGGACTAAGTGCGTGATGAAACCACAAGACCAGGTATGAAATCAATCCAAAAACAGTCAATTATGAGCAAGTGGTCGCATACCTAAACAGGTGTGACCGACCACACCTCAAAATAGTGTAACCACATGAATTTTAGTCGTGTGGTCGCACATTTCAGAAGGTGTGGTCGACAGATTATGTGACCCCACCTTCGACCACACGAACCCACTCAGAAACCGAAATTAGGAAACCTTCCTAATCCGAAGGGGGTTCTTTACTAAACTCATTAGGGCATATTATGAAGGATTTTCCTCTATAAATAGGACGTCCCTTAGCCTCTTTCACTCTTTTAGAACTCAAACTGAAAGTGAGAGAAAGAGAAGAGAAGGAAGAGAAGGAAAATTGAAGCAGAAGACTAAGGAGGAGGAAAATTCAGAGAAAACTCTGAATCTTCAGCAAGCTTAAGGTATGAACATATTCCCCAAGTTAAATTGAGAGCCTAGAATAGTTCATGAAGAAGATAAGAATTAGGAGAAACCAAAATCATCAATCCATGGATAAATTCCAAGAGAATCCATGGAGAAAATTATGTGGACAATGAATTGTGTATAAAATAATAGTTCTGAGTCATAGAACAATCATAGGAAGGACCATGATGATAAGCCAAGGGATCCAAACATGAAGGAATGGAGTTGAAAGTGAAAGGTCGACCATCACACGTGTGGTCATATGATGTGCGACCATACGAGACACACATGTCCGACCACATGCCCTCGGGAAGTTTTCAGGGAGGGTGTGGTCCCACGTGTGGTCGCAAGATATGTGACCACACCTTGTAACCACACACCATGTGGTCGCAAAAACTAAGACCACAGACCACAGGTGCTGCCACACCTGTGACCCCTCAGTTTTTGTTAGTCTAAATTCATGGGAATTAATTCTAATTTAAAATCAATAAATATTTTAGGTTTCCAAGTGGTCTAAGAGTGAATTACAAAGCTTGAACGAGGATCTATTATCGACCAAAGGTGAGGGAACAAGACCTAAATTAATTGGCTAATAATAAATTATTTTTATTTATTGAGTCCAATACCATGAATGATTCTATGCTTGTATGCTTATAAGGTGCATATCACATGTCATTCAATATTCCTGTTATTACTGCTCATGCATATTTAATTCCGTTTATTTATAATTTGATGTTGATGATGATGCTAGGAATAGGCATGTGAATGTATGTGTGTGGTTAGTATACTTGATGCGAGTGGGGCATCACGGGGAGGACATGACACTGTGGTTCATCCTGGTCACTAGACTCTAGCTCTATCTCTAATCAAGTCTTGTCCACTAACATCGTCGTATCGCCATTACCTTAGTAGAACTATTACGTCGTAGGGCATCAAGGGAGGTGGTCTCGGACCGTGTAGTCTTTGACTCTGTCGGGGGGCCTTAGCTCTATCTCTATGGACGTATTAAGGGATGCTGGGGTGAGGCCTTGGATACACTGTTTGACATTAGGACTGGTTAGTTGCTAGCCCAGTTTGCAAGCCCTTACCAATAGGGGCTTACGTGTTGGTATGGGTAGGGCATCAGGGGAAGTGTCATGCGGTGTTTGATCCGGGCACTTTAGCTCTATCTCTATTCCATGATGGGTGCATGTGGGATGGCAATGGTGTTTGATCCATTGGGCGGCTTCACACACTTTTGTATAGAGGTGCGGCGGGCACCAATCCTTTCTATTGCACATTGCAAATTTATGAACCAGACCAAAGATATGAATTGAATGCATGTATATGTTTGTTGCATTGTTTTGTTTACTGAGCCATGATGTGTGCTCACCCTTTCAACTTCGAATATTTTAGTTGATGATGTAGGTCCTACTGTAGAAGATTATATGAATTCTCCAATGTACGGGCATGTTGTGGCGATGGATGCAAGAGTCGCATGATACGTCGTGCGAGTGCAACTCATGCGTCTTTGATTAGATTTTAATTGTCGGATTATTCAGAACATGTAATTGATTAATTTATTTATTTTATGTCTTCAATTATTTAAGATAATTGGATACTTTATTTATGATATCACTGTTAGATACTCAGTTCATTAGTATTAAAGACATCCGCTATTGTTTATTTACTCTGATTATGGTTGTGGATGTGTATGGTTTAAGCAAAAGGGCACAGTCTATTCGAGATCCTGGTTGAACCATTGGATCATAAACGGTTCATCACACCATTTTGGTTGGTGCAGAATTAGGGTGTGACAACTTGGTATCAGAGCTCTCGGGCCCTGCCTATTAAACTGGTATACTTCCACAAAAGTTCGTGAACTGAGTTAGGATAAAATTTAAAAGCTTTAAGAAGAACACACTATAAGCACCTGTATAGTATGAGTTAAAAATTAAGAAAGAGAATAATACACTATTAAGATGAGAAACAAGTTTCATATACACATCGAATTAAAATAATATATATATATATATATATATATATATATATATATATATATATATATATATATATATATCCAAATCAGAGTACAGTCCACAATCCAGACAGTTACTCTGTAGTACAAAGAAAAAGAAAAATATGCATCAGGGAGCTGGAGGTGCTAGAGGAGGAGGTGCCTCACGATCTCGGTCATAATCCTCAGCATACACCCTCGTAAGCTAGGCTACCTGAGTCTGGGTCACCTGGAGACTAGCTGTCAGATCCGCCACCCGCTGATCAGTCACACGCTAGGCCTCTCGAATCTCACACAGCAGCCCCATCACGTCATCTAGTGGTGGGTGCGAAGGACCAGCTGAGTGTGAAGGAACCCGAGAAGGGCCAGCACCAGTGGAATGCAGTGGTGATGGAGGAAGTATGGCATCTACATCCATGAACATATGATCATCATCCTCAGCATCACCCCCATGGACTCTAGCTGCTGCCGCCTCAACGTCTGCTATCTCGACTCGAGTACGGGGACGCACATAGCGTTCCTCTCCCCGTCACTGACCTGCGCATCCCACATCCCCATCTTGCAGATGGCCTCCCAGTCAAAGTCAGACGAGAAAGTATCCTCATGAATCCTCTCATCAACTAAATCGACATGCAGGTGAGTCAGCAGGGTAGTGATCAAACGCCCATAGGGCAGGTTGCCTATCTGACCAGGCATCGCAGCACGGCGCATAGTCCTGATGATAATGTATGGAAGGCAGACGGGCTGCCTAGTGCAGATGCAGTACAAGAGATACTGGGTTAACTGGGAAATCTTCTCATAGTGCCCACTCTGAGGAATCAAGTTGTGCTGAATAATCTTGCAGTACACCCGTGGTTCCGGTCGTAGGTTGACTGCCTTCATCTCCCAGTGATAATCCCTAAGAAGCTGGCGGTCAATCTTTGCACGCATCATTAAAGATAGGAATTGGGGTTCCTTAGGTGCACAGTACACTATGGGGCCATCGTTTAATATGCCAAGGAGGTCAGCCAACTCCTGGCAGTTAAAGGAGATCTCGACCCCTTTATCATAACTTGTGATCCTGAGCTCTCTACCCCTGTCTGTATCATTTGGGTCACCCACTACCTGAAGATTGCAATAAAATTGCTTCACCAGTGCAGGACAGGTGCAACCCTCATATAATATCACGGGGAGCCAACTCATATCACCAAAAGCACGCTCCACATTAAACAAGGCTAGATTAGCTAGGTTTACACAACGACCCCTTTCCACCTTTTTACGCTCATAACGAGCATACTGAGTCTCTGCTTCATTGGACCGGAAGTGAAGAGGATCATAAACTCTGGGAACTTTGGTGGGAGCCATGTTATCTGTAAAGACACAGACAAATAAACAAGATATGAGTTATAGAGCAAAAATCAAAATTCTGGCATTATAACGGCATGATTTGGCCAAAAGCCTCACTTTTCACCCAAACAGTTGGATAGGAAGACTTACATATGTTCCAAACCATTCTGCAAGGCTCATACAGTTGGAAATTTAAACTAGAAAGATCGAATTTGAAGAAATTTCAACAATTTGGAAAAATCCCAAAAATTAGGTCAAAAATGGAAAATTTCAAGTTTCTCAAAAACTAACTGAAGAAACTCAAATTTTCTTGAGGGCTTTATTCCATTGGGTGGCCAATAGCAAAAGGCCCCAATAAAAATCAAATTTTTATGGTTAAAAAATTTTTAATTTGAAGAAGATGCTATAAATGGAGAAAAACCTAGTTTTGAAAGCTTAAAACTGAGGACTAGTAGACAACATACCTGAAGGAACGAAGCGGAGGTCGTGAATGGAAGAAAGAATCACCAAACTTGAATGGTCGACACTGTAGCAACTCAGTGGAAGTGAGTTGAGTTGAAAGCAAAAGAGAAAGTGGGAAATGAGTCAGGTTTAAAAACCTGATTTGGGGTCGTGTGGTCACAAAATTCGACTAAATATGCGACCACATGATCGACCCCACGATCGACCACAAGCTCTCGGTGAGCTGACAGACTTCGTGTGGTTGGACCCTATGGTCGCACATATTGCAACCACACGATCGACCATAGGCTCTCGGTGAGCTGACAGATTTCGTGTGGTCGGACCCTGTGGTCGCACATATTGTGACCACACGATCGACCACAGGCACTCGGTGAGCTGACAGGGTTTTGTGAGGTCGCATACCCTGTGGTCGCATATATTGCGACCCCACCATCGACCCCACGATGGAAAATGTTGTATTTTGAGTGAATGACTTGGATATTTGAAATTTTACAATGATTAATTGGATTTTGACATGGGAATGGCGTATATTATGATTGCCTCACATGTTCTATGATTTTTCAGACACTACCACCACCAAAAATAGGAAATGGCTGGTTGAAGAGTAACCAGGCGAGGACGTAACCCAATTCCATCACCACCACCTGTAGAGGAAGATAGCCATGAAAATCCTAAAGGACAAGAGAATCAGAATGTGGCACCACCAGGAGCCAATGACCAGGTTAATCCTACAAACTTGCCAGCCCCACCTACAGATTTGGCTATAGCAGTAATGAACCTAGTACAACAGGTGCAGCAAATACAGCCAGTGCAAGCCAATATACAAGCTGATATGGGTATGGTTTTCCCAACTGCACATACTACACCTATACCAGCCAGACAAGCTAGCATCGTACCAGGGGGTAGCAACACGGTACCTCAAGCACCTCAAACGCTAGTTGTACAAGCTCCAGTACAAAACCCTGAGGTAGCCCAAGGCAATTACTAGTATCAACCACCCATATATGGAGCCTATGCTCAGTATCAGTTGGATCATTCTCGACTGATCGAGCGTTTTCTGAAAATGAAGCCTAAAGAATATAATGGTAAGCCAGTGGATCCTTTGTGGCCAGCTCACTGGATCGATGAAATGGAAAGGATCTTCACAATGATGACTGTTAATGAGGAGGAAAAAGTATTGTGTGCAACATTTATGCTGAAGGGCGATGCACACCACTGGTGGAAGTCTACTCGGACTTATCTGTTAACTAAGCATGCCCAATTGACCTGGGCTATCTATAAAGAGGCATTCTTCGAGAAATATTTTCCTAGAAGTTTCAGAGACGCTATGGAATGGAAAGAGAGTTCCTGAGTTTATATCAGGGACAGATGACTGTGGATGCATATCAACAGCGTTATGAAGAGCTGTTTTTCTTTGCTCCCTCTAGCATGCAGGAGGATAATACTAAAATCCGAAGGTTTGTCATGGGACTTAGGGGAAGCATTTGGGAGCATGTTTTGGGGCTAGAAAAGAAAGTTTATAATGAATCCATACAGATTGCTCGAGTGCTAGAATCGAGCCAGAGAGAGAGCTACTTTGCTCAGAATAGAGGTATCAAAAGGCCAAATGGAAATTCATATAATGGGGGGAACACAAAGACATTTAAATCCTTTCGTACTCAAGGCTTTAATGCTGCAGCCAAGACTATTCCAACAGTCCAACCTCAACAGAAGCAAAATAATTAAGGAGTAAAATGTTATAACTGTAATCAAATGGGACATTATTCAAGGGAGTGTCCTAAGCCCAGGAAGCAGCTAGAGCAAGGAAAGGTTTATGCAGTTACATCGAAGGATGCTGCCGCATCGCCTGATGTGGTCACAGGTATGACCTGAACCTTTCATTTTGTATTACCCTTTGTGAGCGTGTAGACTTAATTAAAACAAATCACAGGTATCGTACCTATTAATAGCATACCCGCCAGAGTACTCTTTGATTCTGGAGCTACTCATTCATTTATATCTGTGTCATTTGGAAAGAAGCTAAATCTATCCCTCAGATCTTTAGACTACAAATTGCTTTTACGATCGCCTATGGGATAAGAAGTGGAACTAGAAAGAGGTTATGGACCATGTCCAGTTCTTATTGGCGAGAAGATTTTGGATGCAACCTTAATTCAACTTGAGATGGCAGACTTTGACGTTATCTTGGGAATGGATTGGTTAGCTCGGCATTCTGTAAACCTATTATGTGTAGAAAAGAAACTGACATTTAAAGACAAGGAAGGAGCAGAGTTTAGTTTTGTGGGAACCAAACTTTCCCATAAACGAAAACTCATCCTCTCTGCATTAAAGGTTAGAAAATATCTCAAGAAAGGAGGAGTTGGGTATCTAGTATCCGTGGTTAATCTCACCAAGGAAGTACCACGAATGAAAGATATTGATGTTGTGCGTGACTTTCCAGATGTATTTCCTGAGGAACTACCAGGACTACCACCCGACTGAGCGACAGAGTTCGTTATAGATCTTATACCTGGAGCCGCACCAGTATCTAAAGCACCCTATCGAATGGCTACTACTAAACTGAAGGAACTAAAGGTACAGTTACAGGAATTACTAGACAAGGGTTATATCAGACCCAGCATATCACCATGGGGAGCGCCAGTATTGTTTGTGACGAAGAAGGACGGTAGTGTTCTACTATGTATAGACTATCGAGAATTGAATAAGCTTATAATCAAGAATCGGTACCCGTTGCCTCGGATCGATGACTTATTCGATCAGTTGCAAGGTGCCAAGGTGTTATCCAAGATGGATCTTCGGTCAGGATACCATCAGCTGAAGATTAAGAAAGGTGATATTCCGAAGATAATATTTAGAACAAGATATGGACACTATGAATTTTTAGTCATGTCTTTTGGATTGACTAACGCACCCGCAACTTTTATGGAACTCATGAATCGGGTATTCCATGATATGTTGGATACGTCAGTCATTGTGTTTATTGACGATATATTGGTCTACTTCAAGGACAAGGAAACTCATGTCATGAATCGACAAGGAAACTCATGTCATGAATCTAAGTGCCGCTCTGAGCGACTAAGAAAAGAAAAGCTTTCCACTAAATTTACAAAGTATGAGTTTTGGCTAAATGAGGTCGCTTTCTTAGGCCTTGTTGTACCCGCTGAAGGAATTAAAGTGATCCTAGCAAGATTGAAGCCATTGTGAAATGGAAAGCACCTAAGAGTGTTACAGAAATCAGAAGTTTCCTAGGTTTAGCTGGGTATTATCGACGATTCGTGGAAGATTACTCTAGAATCGCCGTACCTCTCACCAGTTTGACTAAGAAAGGAGAAAAGTTTGTTTGGACCGATAAATGTAAAGAAGGTTTTTCAAACATTGAAAGCTAGATTGATATCTACTCCCATCTTGACTATTCCTATTCCAGGACAACCATTTACCTTGTACACTGATGCGTTTGGGTTGGGTTTAGGATGTGTGCTTATGCAAGGAGAACAAGTAGTTGCATATGCCTCAAGACAACTAAAGACACATGAAAAGAACTATCCCACTCATGAATTGGAATTAGCAGCAGTAGTACATGCTGTCAAGATATGGAGACATTATTTGTGTGGAGATAAATTTCAGATTAAGTCAGATCATAAGAGTCTCACTTATCTTTTTAATCAAAAGGAGTTGAACATGAGACAAAGAAGATGGTTGCAATTATTAAAGGACTATGATTGCGATATCCAGTATCATCCATGGAAGGCTAATGTAGTTGCTGATGCACTAAGCAGAAAAGCAATGATAAAATCCCAAGGAGAGGTTAACACGACTGCGGCAATGTGTGTTACAGAAAAAGTATTCAATCATGGTAATGAGTAGTTCGTGATAGATGCATCGGGTGGATCAACCAACCAAGGGTTTATTCATCGGTTTTCAAATATGTTTGCAACATTGAAGATTGTACCTTATATATTAGATGAAGTGAAGGCTGCTATTAGATCAGACCCTTATCTGAGAACAGTACAAGAAGACATCGAAAAAGGTAGGAATATTCCTGAGTTCACCTTGGACGTTGAAAATGTACTAAAATATAAAGGAAGAGTGTGTGTTCCTAAAAATGAAAACTTGGATATTAGACACAGACTAATGAAGGAAGCTCACACCACCGCTTATTTGGTACATCCTAGAAGTACGAAGATGTACCATGATCTGAAGAAATTATATTGGTGGAGAGGAATGAAAGCAGATGTAGCTAAATTTGAGGCTCAATGCCTAAATTGTCAGAGGGTAAAGGCTGAAAGGCAAAGACCTATAGGATTGTTGCAGCCACTACCAGAATCAGCATGGAAATGGGACTGCATCACTATGGACTTCGTCACCGGGTTACCATTGACTCCCCGAGTAGTTGACACGGTCTGGGTGATTGTAGATCGTCTGACTAAAATAGCTCGCTTCATAGCTATACAACCACATTATACCCTAGAGAGGTTAGCCAAGATATATGTGGATAATATTGTCAGATTGTATGGTGTACCTGAAAGCATTGTGTTCGATAGAGACCCACGCTTTACCTCAAAGTTTTGGGAAGGATTACAGAAGGCTATGGGTACAACGTTGAAGTTTAGTACTGCATTCCATCTTCAGACAGACGGATAGTCGGAGCGTACCATTCAGATTTTAGAAGACATGCTTCGAGCCTGTGTTATTGATTTCAAGGGATCATGGGATGAGAAACTACCATTGATCGAGTTCACCTATAACAACAGCTATCAGGTTACTAAAGAGATGTCACCCTATGAAGCACTGTATGGTAGGAAGTGTCAAACTCAACTGTATTGGAATGAAGTTGGTGAACGGAGTATCGTTGGACCAGAATTTGTTGAAGAGACTTGTCGAGTAGTCGACATTATCAAGGAAAGACTTAGAATAGCTCAGAATCGTCAGAAACAGTATGTAGATACTCGACGTCGAGACCTTGAACTCGTTGTAGGAGATAAGGTATTCTTAAAAGTATCACCTATGCAAGGCTTAAAATGATTCGGACAGAGAGGGAAGTTAAGTCCAAGATATGTCGGGCCATATGAGATTCTCGCTAAATGTAAAAAAGTAGCGTATCAGTTAGCACTACCTCCATCTATGTCAAGTGTGCATGATGTATTTCATATTTCATTATTGAAGAAGTATGTCAGAGATCCAACATACATTATAATAGCGGATCCACCGGGTCTAACTGATGATTTGACATTTGAAGTAGCACCAACTAAAATCACCAGCCGAAAGGTTCAACGTCTATGCAACCGTGACATTTATTATGTTAAGGTTACTTGGAGGAGCCAAGATATAAAAGAGATTACCTGGGAAGAAGAGAATGCTATGCGAAAACAATATCCTCACCTTTTCGACTCGGAAGGTATGTGTAAATTTTGAGGATGAAATTTCTAATAAGAGGGGGGAGTTGTAAGACCCGTATCGAACTAACCGATCTTACCACCTTCTACCAGGTCTTCCTATCATGGTCGGGCCAAGTGGACCAAGTGCATGAAGAAACCACAAGACCAGGTATGAAATTTAACCCAAAAATAGTCAATTATGAGCGTGTGGTCGCATACCTAAACAGGTGTGATCGACCACACCTCAAAATAATGCAACCACATGTATTTAGGTCATGTGGTCACATTTTCAGAGGGTGTGGTCGACGGGTTCTGCGACCCCACCTCCTACCACATGGATTTCAGACAAAACCGAGTTTAGGAAACCTTCCTAATCCGAAGGGGATCTTTCCTAAACTCAGTAGGGCTTATTATGGAGGGTTTTCCTCTATAAATAGGACGTCCCTTAGCCTCTTTCACCCTTTTAGAACTCAAACTGAAAGTGAGAGAAAGAGAAGAGAAGGAAGAGAAGGAGAATTGAAGAGGAAGACTAAGGAAGAAGAAAATTCAGAGAAAACTCTGAATCTTCAACAAGCTTAAGGTATGAAAACATTCCCCATGTTAAATTGAGAGCCTAGAATAGTTCATGAAAGAGATAGGATTTAGGTGAAACCCAAATCATCAATCCATGGATAAATTCCAAGAGAATCCATGGGAAGAAATTATGTGGACAATGGATTGTGTATAAAATAATAGTTCTGAGCCATAGAACAATCATAGGAAGGACCATGATGATAAGCCAAGGGATCCAAACATGAAGGAATAGAGTTGAGGATGAAAAAGTCGATCATCACACGTGTGGTCGCACAATGTGTGACCACACGAGACACACATATCCGACCACATGCCCTCAGGAAGTTTCCAGGGAGGGTGTGGTCGCATGTGTAGTCGTGGGATATGGGACCACACCCTGCGACCACACACCCTGTGGTCGCAAAAACTGAGACCACAGGTGCTGCCACACCTGCGACCCCTCAGTTTCTGTTAGTCTAAATTCATGGGAATTAATTCTAATTTAAAATCTATAAATTTGTTAGGTTTCCAAGTGATTTAAAAGAGATTTACAAAGCTTGAACGAGGATCTACTATCAACCAAAGGTGAGGGATCAAGACCTAAATTAATTGGCTAATAATAAATTATTTTTATTTATTGAGTCCAATGCCATGAATGATCCTATGCTTGTATGCGTGTATTGTGAATTTCACATGTCATCTAATATTCCTGTTATTACTGTTCATGCATATTTAATTCAGTTTATTTATAACATGATGATGATGATGATGCTAGGAATAGGCATGTGAATGTATGTGTATGGTTAGTGTACTTGGTGTGAGTGGGGCATCAGGGGGAGGATGTGGCACTGTAGTTCATCCTGGTCACCAGACTCTAGCTCTATCTCTACTCAAGTTTTGTCCACTGACATCGTCGTATCACCATTACTTTAGCAGAACTATTATGTCATAGGGCATCAGGGGAGGTGGTCTCGGACCATGTAGTCTCTGACTCTGTCGGGAGGCCTTAGCTCTATCTCTGTGGACGTATTGAGGGATGTTGGGGTGAAGCCTTGGATACACTGTTTGACATTAGGACTGGTTAGTTGCGAGCCCAGTTTGCAAGCCCTCGCCAATAGGGGCTTACGTATTGGTATGGGTAGGGCATCAGGGGAAGTGTCATGCGGTGTTTGATCCGGGCACTTTAGCTTTATCTTTATTCTATGATGGGCGCATGTGGGACGACGACGGTGTCTGATCCATTGGGCGGCTTCACACCCTCGTGTATGGAGGTGTGGCGGCTACCTATCCTTTCTATTGCACATTGCAAACTTATGAACCAGACCAAAGATATGAATTGAATGTATGCATATGTTTGTTGCACTGTTTTGTTTGCTCACTGAGCCATGATATTTGCTCACCCTTTTGACATCGAATATTTTAGTTGATGATGCAGGTCCTACTGTAGAAGATTATGTGAATGCTCCAATGTACAGGCATGTTGAGGCTATAGATGCAGAAGCTATGATGGAGTCGCATGATTCGTCGTACGAGTGCAACTCATGCGTCTTTGATTAGATTTATTTATTGGAAATTCAGAATATGTAATTGATTAATTATTTTATTTTTTTTCTTCAGTTATTTGAGATAATTGGATACTTTATTTATGATATCACTGTTAGATACTCAGTTCATTAAGATTAAAGACTTCCGCTATTGTTTATTTATTCTGATTATGGTTATAGATGTATATGGTTTAAGCAAAAAGGACACAACCTATTCGGGATCCTGGCTGAACTGTTGGATCATAGACGGTTCATCACATCATTCTGGTTGGTGCAGAATTGGGGTGTGACACCTGGTAGTAGTAACACTGTACCTCAAGCACTGTATACACCAACAATACAAGTGTAAGCACCCCATTTTTGCCACCCTCAGCATAAGTGAACCAATATGGCAGGTTTTTGGCCTTTAACCCAATGGTTTGTGATTGTCTAATGAACCCCATAGTAGGGTCATAGGATATTACTTACTTGGATGTACAGGTCGTGAAATTATCTTCGAAATGAAATCAGAATCATCAAATTCTGACATCAAACAAGGAAGATATCACAGTTTGAAAGTACAAGGGCATTTACGTAATTATCGTATGATGCATGCATT
Source organism: Protea cynaroides (assembly GCA_028583415.1). NCBI lineage: Eukaryota > Viridiplantae > Streptophyta > Magnoliopsida > Proteales > Proteaceae > Protea > Protea cynaroides. Next base: position 58,477,882 of record CM053275.1, on the reverse strand, counting down.
ATCATTCAAACTTCAAGGCATCATATCTTGGTCATCTGATATCGGAATCAGATGATTCAAAGGCCAATACTCCTTATTTTTAGTCCTCTTCAAAGTGGACGTAAAAAATCCCGAGAAAAAGTCACTGGTGGGCCCCATGCAAGCTTTCATGCAAAATTATCGTAGAACTTCAAAGCTTCATATTTTTACTGTTCTACGTCGGATTCAGATGATTCCAAGGCCATTATTCTTCATTTGTAATGTTCTACAAAGTGGACGTAAAAAATCTCGGGTAGAAGTCTCTGAAGGGTCCCATGCAAAATTACACATGGAAATGGTCATTTAATCTTTGAAAATTCATATTTTGGTCACCCCATATCCAAATCAGATAATTTCAGTTTCATTATGTTCTATTTTTAGTACTCTACAAAGTGGACGTAAAGGATTTTTGGTACAAGTCTCCGAAGGACCCCATGCATAATGGTTAGCCAAATTATCAATAATTGGCCTGCTTATACTTCAGAAATTCATAACTTGGCCTAATTATTTTCAAATGAGATGATTCAAGTTTTAATATTCCTCATTTTTAGTGTTCTACAAAGTGAACATAGATAATTTAGAAAAGAGGCTATCAAAAAAATTCAAGTGGAATGGTGGCAGAAATGGACTATGAAATGATAGGGAATGTCAATCTTGGTCCAAACCAGCTTAATCCAGCTTAGTCTAACTTAGACCGGCCTAGCTCAGACCAATCCAGACTAAGTTACGTCAGTCCATATGCATGTATTTCTTTTATATGTGTATAATGTATATAATATATATATATATATATATATATATTATAGGAAAGAGAGGAAAGAGAGGCCGTGGGAATGAGAAAGGGAGAAAGAAAAAAGGAAAGAGAGAAATAAAAGAAAAAGAAAAGAAAAAATCTTTTCTAGAAAGAAAACGTGAAAGAGAGAGGGAGAAAAAAAAAGGAAGGAAAGAGGAAGGAAAGAAAAAAGAAAAAAAAAAGGGGGGGAAACGTGTTCTAGAAAGAAAATGTGAAAAAAAAAAGAGAAAAGAAAAAAAGAAAAAAAAAGGAAAGAAGAAGAAAAGGAAGAAAAAGAAAGGAAGGAAGAAGAAAAGGAAAGAAGGAATTTTCTAAAAAAGGAAAGAGAGAAAGGAAAGAGGGAAAGGATTTTCTAGAAGAAGAAGGAGAAAAAGAAAAGAAAGGAAGGAGAAAAAATGTGGGAAAGAGAGAAGAAATGAAAGAAAAAAATGGAAATAAAAGATTTTCTAGAAGAAAAAGAAGAAAATGAAGGAAGAGAGAAGAAGGAAAGAAGAGGAGAGAGAGAAAGGATGTTTTTACTCTAGAAACATGTAGAAAACGTGGAGAAGAGAGAAGAGAGAAGAGAAAAGGGAAGGAAGAGAAGAAAGGAAAGAAGAAAAAAAGGAAAAAAAAAGGATTTTATAGAAAAAGAAGAAAAGGAAAGAAGGATCTTCTAGAAGAGGAGAGGAAAAGCATAAATAGGCCAAGAGAAAGAGAGAGGGGGTTTCTTTTCCAGACCACAAGGACAGAGAGAACGTGGGTAAGAGAGAAAAATGTAAGAGAGGGAGAAAGAAAGAGAGAAGAAGAAGAGAAAAGAAAGAAAAGAGAAGAAAAAAAGAGAGAAAGAGAAGAGAGAGAGAAGCAGAGGAGAGGAGCAGGAGGATTCGCATTCAAAGAGCTTGATACGATCTCCAGACATCCTACATCGATGGTTTCTCTTGATTCGAGCATAAGGTTAGTACCCTAAACAAATTTAGAGGTCTTTAGAATGCTCGAATGTCAATTGTGCTTGAAAAAGGCTAATTTCCATGAAATCTCGATTAGGAAAGGAATGCTCTATTGCATGCATACTGATATTAGGATGCCTATGTCTAATATTTTTTATGAATGATAATTTGTCCAAACTACTCAATGATGATGTTTTGAATGACATATGATGATGTTTGATGTTTTTGACAAGTTTCATAAAGTGGTTTTCTAATATGAAATTTTCAGATTTAGGATTCAAACTTAGGACATGCATCACATATAGGTTTTCTTAGAATTTGAAGCCCAAATTTTTATGGGAGTCTCTCTGATATATTATAAGACTACCCTAAAAATTTCGTTCCATTTGGAATTGGGATAGTATATCAAAACATTTATCTTTGACATTATTGTTTTACTCGGATATAATGCAAATCCTCTATCCGAAAGTCTCTAGACAAGGGTCATATGACCATAATCATGAAATAAACTTCATATTAACTTTTTAGATATGAAATTCTTCTAAAAAATGACACTAGTTTTTTATATTTTTTTTTGATTTTTTATTGAATTGATATCGATTTTTAAGTGCATAGTGCTCTCATTTTGAATCTGTCAGGATGTACTGATTTGCATGATTGAAAAGAATCATTTTTCACAAAGAAAATATACTGTTTTCACTTATTTTTCTTGATGAAATTTTAGATCAAACAGTTATCTACATGGACATATGATTGGATTTAATTTCCATTAAGTATAGGATTTTATACGGAATTTATGATGCAACTAGTCAAAAATCTGGAACAGAATTGACCAGTGCACATGTCTGGTCTTAGAGCATATCTTTGATCTGTTTTTGCTCTTTGTTGGGATTCGATTCCTTTATATGAAATATAACATATTGAGTCATCTTTGTGTGAAAAAAAATTTAGCTTCATTTGAGTTACAGAAGACCTACGTATGGTCATTCTTGTGTAATGTGACAGAATTTGGAAGCAGTTCATATTTTGTCCATTATCTGAAACCTTGTGTCACAATTTTGACAATTTTGAGTCATTAATCTTTCCAAATGTCTTCATAAAAAATTAAAATATTTTCAAAAAACATTGAACATATGTTTTTGATAATTTTTCACTTTTCAAAAAAAAAGTTTTATTGATGTCTCATTCATTGTAATATGCAATTGATTGCTTGAGTAAATTCTATCATATTTGGATAAATGGCTATATTTGGAGCATTCATATGCTTTGTTTGGATTGTGCATACCATATTTTCCATATTCCATGTGTTGCTATATTTGGTAGAATAAATATATTTTTATCATATTTAGCAAAATCTTAATAATTATCGTTTTTAAGTCTTACTGTGCTTAAAAAATAGCATATAAGATCTTATATTTTTTGAAAAAATTCATGCCATGTTTGCATTCTATGATTGGTACTTACCATATTGATAATATATAGATGCATACATTGATTTCTTACCATTTTTAAGTCTTACTATGCTTAGAAAATAGCATATAAGTTTTTACCTTTTTGGAAAATTCATACTATATTTGCATTCTATGTTTGGTACTTGCCATTTTGATATATAGATGCATATATTAATTTCTTGCCATATTAGGTCTTGCCATGCTTAGATTAGCATATTAGATCTTGCCATATTAGTTTTTTGCCTTATTTGCAATGCATGCTATATTAGGGAGATTTTCATAATCTTACTATATGTTGTGATAGTTACCATAAATATCATACATGACATGCTTAGATAGAATATTCCATTTATGGCAATAACTTAATTTATGCTGCACCCTAGTTGAACTGCCATATCTGTTACCTAGCAAACATATTAAGTGTGGGGACGTGCATTTAGGCACCCATATTCTTGGGAAGGGCATAATGGAAAATAATAAAATCTTAATAAAGAAAGAGAATGCTTTGCCAAACCTTCCAAAATTAGAACATAGGATGAAAAGGGTAATTCAAGACGATTTCACCCCTCGATAAACCCTAAACCTAGAATAGGTTCCAAATCCTAAACCTAGAACAGGTTCTAAACCCTAAACCTAGAACAAGTTCTCACATTCTAACCTAGAACAAGTTATCATCCCGAACTATGCGGATTCTGATTCCTAGGGCAAACCCTAGGATACATAATTTGGATCCACACCTTAGTCCACTCGGACTATCCATAGATCCACTTGGATATCCATCCATCATTTCGAACTACATGGATTCTGATCCTAGGGTAAACCCTAGGATACGTAGGCCATTTGGGAGAATCCCAAATTCGGATCCACCTTAGTCCACTTGAACTATCCATAGATCCACTAGGATATCCATCCACATTTTTTATCCAAATAGGGTTATCCACATTCCAACCCAAATAGGGTTATCCACATTCCAACCCAAATAGGATTATCCATATTCCAACCCAGAAAAGGTTATCCACATTCCCAGAAAGGGTTATCCACATTTTGACCCAAATAGGGTTATCCACATTCTGACCCAGAAAGGGTTATCCATTCTTAGATCTACTAGGACTATCTATCAGTTCACATGGACTATCCAGATCCTAACCCATAGGATTTCTTAGCCTTTCAAGCATAAACTTCAACTTGAACAATGAACTTAATCAAGCATAAGCCTAAATCACAACCATAAACTTTAATCACACCTGAACTACAATAGTGAACCTGATTTTCAAAATAATTTCGTGATACGTAGGCAATCTGATGGATACAGACTCAGTTCAATGATATCAAACCACTTGATTTGGTTCGGTTTAATAGACAGAGTCTAGCATAGGAAAGGTATAGGAGATCGATTTTGATCGGGCGGTTTGGGTGCCTAACCCCTTCCTATAACCGTAATCTGATGCTTAACCAATCTCTGATGGACCAGAAATTCAATCTAAGGGTCATGAGTCAATCGAAGTTTTACCTTAGGGTGAGATTTCATATTTCTGAGGTCTTAGACCTTAATCTAGGTGACGACTTTCAAAAAAGATTACGATCTTTGTCCTCACAACAAGGCCAAGTGCAAAACCCTGAAGCACCATAAGGCGTATATAACCAAGGTAATTATCAGTACCAATCGCCTATATATGGGGCATATGCATAGTATCAGCTTGATCACTCCAGATTGATCGAGCATTTCCTGAAGTTGAAGCCAAAGGAATTCAAAAGCAAGGTATTATGTGCCACGTTTATGTTGAAAGGTGACGCACACCACTGGTGGAAATCAACTAAAAGTTATCTGTTAACAAAGCACGCCCAACTGACATGGGTTATCTATAAAGAAGCTTTCTTCAAGAAGTAGTTTCCAAGGAGTTTCAGAGATCAAATGGAAAAGGAGTTCCTGAGTCTGTATCAGGACAGATGACTGTAGACGCATATCAACAGCGTGATGAAGAACTGTTCTTCTTTGTTCCCTCTAGCATGCAGGAGGAAAATGCCAAAACCCGAAGGTTCGTTAGGACTTAGGGGAAGCATCCGTGAGCATGTATTAGGACTGGAAAAGAAGATTTATAATGAAGCTGTACAGATTGCTCGAGTACTGGAATCTAGCCAGAGGGAAAGTTATTTTACTCAGAACAGAGGTATAAAGAGGCCCAATGGAAACTCATACAAGGAGGGAACTCAAAGACATTTAAACCCTTTCGTACTCAAGGCTTCAATGCTGCAGCCAAGACTACTCCGATGGTCCAACCTCAACAAAAGAAAAGTAATGTTGGAGTCAAATGATTCAATTGCGATCAAGTATGACATTATTCAAGAGAGTGTCCTAAGCCAAGGAAGCAGCTACGGGAAGGGAAAATTTATGTAGTTACTTCTGAGGATGCTACCGCATCGCCTGATGTGGTCACAGGTATGACCTGAACCTTTCGTTTGTACTACCTTGTGTGAGCATATAGATTAATATAAGAAGAAATTCATAGGTATCGTACCTATTAATGGCTTACCCACCAGAGTACTCTTTGACTCTGGAGCTACTCATTATTTTATATATGTATCATTTGGAAAGAAGTTAAATCTACCCCTCAGACCTTTAGACTGCAAACTGTTTGTACGATCACCTATGGGATTAGAAGTGGAACTAGACAAAGGTTATGGACTATGTCCAGTTCTTATCGACGAAAAGATTTTGGATGCAACCTTAATTCAACTCGAGATGGCAAACTTTGACATTATCTTGGGAATGGATTGATTAGCGCGGCATTCTGCAAACCTATTATGTGCAGAAAAGAAACTAACATTTAAAGACAAGGAAGGAGTAGAGTTTAGTTTTGCGGGAACCAAACTTCCCTGTAAACAAAAACTCATTCTCTCTACATTAAAGGCTAGAAAATTCCTCGAGAAAGGAGGAATTGGGTATCTAGTATCTATGGTCGACCTCACCAAGGATGCACCATGAATAGAGGATATTGAAGTTGTGCGTGAATTTTCGGATGTATTTCCTGAGGAACTACCAGGACTACCACCTGATCGAGCGACAGAGTTCGTTATAGATCTTATACCCAGAGCCGCACTAGCATCTAAAGCACCCTATGGCTCCTACTAAACTGAAGGAACTGAAGGTACAATTACAGGAATTACTGGACAAGGGCTATATTAGACCCAGCATATCACCATGGGGAGCGCCAGTATTGTTCATGAAAAAAAAGGACGGTAGCGTTCGACTATGTATAGATTATCAGGAATTGAATAAGCTTACAATCAAGAATCGATACCCGTTGCATCGGATCAATGACATGTTCAATCAGTTGCAAGGTGCCAAAGTATTCTCCAAAATTGACCTTCGGTCAGGATACCATCAGTTGAAGATTAAGGAAGGTGATATTCCAAAGATAGCATTCAGAACCAGATATGGACATTATGAATTTTTAGTCATGTCTTTTGGATTGACTAATGCACCTGCAACTTTTATGGAACTCATGAATCGAGTTTTCCATGATATGTTGGATACGTCAATTATTGTATTTATTGACAACATACTAGTCTACTACAAGGACAAAGAAACTCATATCACAAATCTAAAGCCGCTTTGAAGCGACAAAGAAAAGAGAAGCTTTACGCTAAATTTACAAAGTGTGAATTCTGCCTGAATGAAGTCACTTTCTTAGGCCATATTCTATCCACTGAAGGAATCAAAGTGGATCCCAGTAAGGTTGAAGCCATTGTAAAATGGGAAGCACCTAAGAATGTTTCCGAAATCAGAAGTTTCTTAGGTTTAGCTGGTTATTATTGACGATTAGTGGAAGATTACTCTAGAATCGTCGTACCTCTCACCAGTTTGACAAAGAAAGGAGAAAAGTTTGTTTGGACCAATAAATGTGAAGAGTGTTTCCAAACATTGAAGGCTAGATTGATACCAGCTCCCATCTTGACTATTCCGATCCTAGGATAACCATTTACCTTGTACACTGATGCGTCTGGGTTAGGTTTGGGCTATGTGCTTATGCAAGGAGAACAAGTAATTGCGTATGCCTTAAGACAACTGAAGACACATGAGAAGAACTATCCCACTCATGACTTGAAATTAGCAGCGGTGGTACATGCTATCAAAATATGGAGACATTATTTGTGTGGAGAGAAGTTTCAGATTAAGTCAAATCATAAGAGTCTCACTCATCTTATTAATCAGAAGGAGTTGAACATGAGACAGAGAAGATGGCTGGAATTACTGAAAGATTATGATTGTGATATCCAGTATCATCTAGAAAAATCTAATGTAGTTGCTGACGCATTAAGCAGGAAAGTTATGATAAAATCCCAAGAAAAAGCTAGTGCAAATGTTGTAGTGTGTGTCACAGGAAGAGTATTTAATAACGATAATGAGCAGTTCATGATTGATATTTTGAATGAATCAACTGACCAAGGGTTTATTCATCTATTCTTAAACATGTTTGATATTGAAGATTGTACCTGATCTATTAGACGAAGTGAAAGCAGTTATTAAATCAGACCCTTATCTGAGAACGGTGCAAGAAGACCTTGAAAAAGGTAGGACTAACCCTGACTTCACTTTGGATCCTGAGAAAGTAATAAGATACAAAGGGGGAGTATGTGTTCCTGAAAATGAAGACTTGGATATTAGACACAGACTAATGAAGGAAGCCCATGCCACCGCTTATTCGGTACATCTTGAAAGTACAAAGATGTATCATGATCTAAAGAAACTATATTGGTGGAGAGGAATGAAAGCGGATGTAGCTAAATTTGTGTCTCAATGCTTGAATTGTCAGCAGGAAAAGGTTGAAAGGTAAAGACCTGTAGGATTGTTGCAGCCACTGCCAGAACCAGCATGGAAATGGGATTGCATCACTATGGACTTCGTCATCGGGTTACCATTGACTCCCCAAGTAGTTGACACGGTTTGGGTGATTGTGGATCGTTTGACCAAGATAGCTCATTTCATAGCTATACGACCTCAATATACCCTAGAGAGGTTAGCTAAGATTTATGTAGATAATATTGTTAGATTACATGGTGTACATGAAAGCATTGTGTCTGACAGAGACCACGGTACAACGTTGAAGTTTAGTACTGCATTCCATCATCAAACCAATGGACAGTCAGAATGTACCATTAAGATTTGTAAAGATATGCTCTGAGCTTACATAATTGATTTCAAAGCATCATGGGATGAGAAATTACCATTGAGTTCGCTTATAACAACAGCTATCAAGCTACAATATAGATGTCGCCCTATGAAGCACTGTATGGTAGAAAATGTCAAACTCCTTTATTTTGGAATGAAGTATTGTTGGACCAGAGTTTTTTGAAGAGACTTGTCATGTGGTCGACATTATCAAGGAAAGAGTCAGAACAGCTTAGAACCGTCAGAAGCAATATGCAGATAATCGACGTAGAGATCTCGAATTCACCATAGGTGATAAGGTATTTTTGAAAATATCTCCTATGCATGGTTTGAAAAGGTTCGAACAGAAGGGGAAGCTGTGTCCCAGATATATTAGACCTTATGAAGTTTTAGCTAGACGTGGAAAGGTAGCATATCAGTTAGCACTACCACCATCAATGTCTAGTGTACATGATGTATTCCATGTCTCACAATTGAAGAAGTACGTCAGAGATCCAACACACATGTTAACAGCGGATCCACCGGACTTGACTGAAGATTTGACGTTCGAAGTGGTACCTTTTGAAATTACTAGCAGGAAGGTGCAACGTCTACACAATCGTGACATCTACTATGTGAAGGTTACTTGGAGAAGCCAAGATGTAAAAGAAATTACATGGGAGGAAAAGAATGCTATGCGGAAGCAATATCCTCACCTATTCGACTTGGAAGGTTTGTGTAAATTTCAAGGATGAAATTTATATAAGAGGGGGGGGGGGAGTTGTAAGACCCGCACTCCACTAACTTGGTTTAACCGTGTCGTGCTAGGTCTTCCCATCATTCTTGGACCAAGTGGACCAAGCGTGTAAAGATAGATCACAAACAAGGTATAAAAATCGACTCAACACCTAAAACTATATACATATGATGGCATACCTGGGTAGGTACGATCGACCATATAGAAAGAAATAATGGTCACTGATCAATGACCCTATGGTCGATGATTTTGACCCTACGGTCGACAGGTTCTGCGACCGTAGCCATCAAACGTGAAACCCCAGATCAGACTCCGAGTTTGGAAACTTTCCTAAACTAAGGGATTTCTTTCCTAATTGAAAGAGAATTCTATATGGAGAGTTTTTGTCACACCCTAATTCTGCACCAACCAGAATGGTGTGATGAACCGTCTATGATCCAACGGTTCAACCAGGATCTCGAATAGGCTGTGCCCTTTTACTTAAACCATACACATCCACAACCATAATCAGAGTAAATAAATAATAGCGAAAGTTTTTAATACTAATGAACTGAGTATCTAACAGTGATATCATAAATAAAGTATCCAATTATCTTAAATAACTGAAGACATAAAATAAAATAAATTAATCAATTACATGTTCTGAATAATCTGACAATTAAAATCTAATCAAAGACGCATGAGTTCCACTCGCACGACGAATCATGCGACTCCATCATAGCTTCTGCATCTATCACAGCAACATGCCCATACATTGGAGCATTCATATAATCTTCTACGGTAGGACCTGCATCATCAACTAAAATATTCGAAGTCGAAAGGGTGAGCACACATCATGGCTCAGTGAGCAAACAAAACAATGCAACAAACATATGCATGCATTCAATTCATATCTTTAGTCTGGTTCATAAGTTTGCAATGTGCAATAGAAAGGATTGGTGGCCGCCGCACCTCTATACATGAGTGTGTGAAGCCACCCAATGGATCAAACACCATTGCCATCCCACATGCACCCATCATGGAATAGAGATAGAGCTAAAGTGTTCGGATCAAACACCGCATGACACTTCCCCTGATGCCCTACCCATACCAACACGTAAGCCCCTATTGGCGAGGGCCTACAAACTGGGCTCGTAACTAACCAGTCCTAATGTCAAATAGTGTATCCAAGGCCTCACCCCAGCATCCCTCAATACATCCATAGAGATAGAGCTAAGGCCCTCCGGTAGAGTCAGAGACTACACGGTCTGAGACCACCTCCCCTGATGCCCTACGACGTAATAGTTCTACCAAGGTAATGCGATACGACGATTTTAGTGGACAAGACTTGAGTAGAGATAGAGCTAAAGTCTGGTGACCTGGATGAACCACAGTGTCACGTCCTCCCCTTGATGCCCCACTCGCATCAAGTACACTAACCACACACATACATTCACATGCCTATTCCTAGCATCATCATCAACATCATATTATAAATTAAAAAAATTAAATATGCATGAGCAGCAATAACAGGAATATTGGATGATATGTGATATACACATTACAAGCATACAAGCATAGAATCATTCATGGTATTGGACTCAATAAATAAAAATAGTTTATTATTAGCCAATTAATTTAGGTCTTGTTTCCTCACCTTTGGTCGATAATAGATCTCTGTTCAAGCTTTGTAATTCACTCTTAGACCACTTGGAAACCTAACAAATTTATAGATTTTAAATTAGAATTAATTCCCATGAATTTAGACTAACAAAAACTAAGGGGTCGCAGGTGTGGCAGCACCTGTGGTCTCAGTTTCTGTGAATACAGGGTGTGTGGTCACATATCATGCGACCACACGTGCGACCACACCCTCCCTGAAAACTTCTCGAGGGCAGGTGGTCGGACATGTGTGTCTCGTGTGGTCGCACATCATGCGACCACACGTGTGATGGTTGACCTTTCACTCTCAACTACATTCCTTCATGTTTGGATCCCTTGGCTTATCATCATGGTCCTTCCTATGATTGTTCTATGACTCAGAACTATTATTTTATACAAAATCCATTGTTCACATAATTTTCTCCATGGATTCTCTTGGAATTTATCCATGGATTGATGATTTGGGTTACTCCTAAATCCTATCTTCTTCATGAACTATTCTAGGCTCTCAATTTAACATGGAGAATATGTTCATACCTTAAGCTTGTTGAAGATTCAGAGTTTTCTCTAAATTTTCCTCCTCCTTAGTCTTCCTCTTCAATTTTCCTTCTCTTCCTTCTCTTATCTTTCTCTCACTTTCAGTTTGAGTTCTAAAAGAGTGAAAGAGGCTAAGGGACATTCTTATTTATAGGGAAAAACCCTTCATAATATGCCCTAATGAGTTTAGGAAAGAACCCCCTTCGGATTAGGAAGGTTTCCTAATTTCGGTTTCTGACTGGGTTCGTGTGGTCGGAGGTGGGGTCGCAAAATCCGTCGACCACACCTTCTGAAATGTGCAACCACACGACCAAAATTCATGTGGTTGCACTATTTTGAGGTGTGGTCGGTCACACCTGTTTAGATATGTGACCACATGCTCATAATTGACTGTTTTTTGGTTAATTTCATACCTGATCTTGTGGTTTCTTCACGCACTTGGTCCACTTGGCTCGACCATGGTAGGAAGACCTGATACAAGGTGGTAAGACCAGTTAGTTCGATGTGGGTCTTATAGTTTTTCTCTATATAAAGGACATCCCTCAGCCCTTTTTCACTCTTTTAGAACATTAGTAAACCTTAGAGAAAGAGAAGGGAAGAGAAGGAAGAGAAGGAAGAGAAGGAGAAGAACAAAAAGCTAAGGAGAGGAATTTGCTGAGAAGAGATTGGCTCTCTATCATAGGCAAAGGTATGAACCGAATTTCTAGAGATGTAAACTTTAAGGAATAAGACTTCTATGGAAGATAGGCAATATCAATCTATTATGATCCATGTGATTTCCTTGAGAAAATCCCAAGGAGAACCATGAGGAGAGAGTTTGATGATTAGGGTTGATAAGAAACTACTAATGATGGCCATAGGATGACCTTAGGATAAACCCAATTGAAGAGTCGAGGATTTGACCCAGGAAGAACTCGAATTGCATGTAGTCTGTGACCAAAAATCTCAAGGTCACAACTACGGTCAACCATAGCATGACCAGCATGACCAGAGGATCGACCATAGGCATTCGGGAAGATTCAAGAATCATATGGTCGCACCTACAGTCGCACCATATGTAACCGTAGGGTATCGACCGTAGGCAGTAAGGTCAATACAGTATGAGACCATAGGACCAATCAGACACCTATCAGTGCTCTGTTTTGATTTTCGACTACTATAACAGGTTACATATGAATCCTAACTTAAATTCATATAACTTTTAGATTGTTAAATCAATTCAAAGAGAATTTCAAGGCTTGGAAGGAGATCGAGTATTGCTAACAGGTGAGGAAATAAAACTTAAACTCATTAGATAATAATAAACTGTTTATTTTTATTGAGTCCAATGCCATGATTGATTCTATATTTGTATGCTTATAATATGAATCTCACATGTCATCCAATATTCCTGCTATTACTATTCACACATATTTAATTCTATTTATTTATAACATGATGATGATGATGATGCTAGGAATAGGCATGTGAATGTATGTGTGTAGTTGGTGTGTTGGATGCGAGTGGAGCATCAGGGGGAGGACGGGGCATGGTGGTCTTTGACCTCGTCACTAGACTCTAGCTCTATCTCTACTCAAGTCTTGCCCACTAACATTTTCGTATCACCTTTACCTTTGCAGAACTATTACGTCGTAGGGCATCATGGGAGGTGGTCTCGGACCGTATAGTCTATGACTCTGTCGGGGGGCCTTAGCTCTATCTCTATGGACGTATTAAGGGATGCTAGGGTGATTCCTTGGATACACTATTTGACATTAGGATTGGTTAGTTGCGAGACCAGTTTGCATGCCCTCGCCAATAAGGGCTTACGTATTGGTATCGGTAGGGCATCAGGCGAAGTGTTGGCGGTGTTTGATCCAGATACTTTAGCTCTTTCTCTATTCCATGGTGGGTGCATGTGGGACGGCAATGATGTTTGATCCATTGGATGGATTCACCCACTCGTGTATAGAGGTGTGGGGGCCACCAAACCTTTCTATAGCACATTACAAACATAAAAACCAGACCAAAGATATGAATTGAATGTATGCATATATTTGTTGCATTATTTTGTTTGCTCACTGAGCCGTGATGTGTGCTCACCCTTTCGAAGTCGAATATTTTTAGTTAATGATGTAGGTTTTACTATTAAAGATTATATGAATGCATTGACGTATGGACACATTGTCGCCATGGACGTAGAAGCTGTTGAAGATGCGCATGATTCATCATGCGAGTGCAACTAGTACATATTTGATTAGTTTAGCTATATTTGATTAATGGAACATGTAATGGATTATTTACTTTTATTTCTTGAGTTTTAGAGATAATCGGATTAATTATTTATTATCATTATTAGATACTCAGTTCATTATCTGTAACACTTTCGTTTATTTGTTTATTACCTCTGATTATTAATGTGGAATGTGTATGTGGTTTGATATGGTAGGTACGACCTATACGAGATCCTGGTTGAACCGTTGGTTTATTGGTAGTTTATCACACCATTTCGGTTAGATCAGAATTGGGGTGTGACAAAAGATGTATCATGATCTGAAGAGACTATATTAGTAGAGGGAATGAAAGCGGATGTAGCTAAATATGTGTCGCAATGCTTGAATTGTCAACGGGTAAAGGCTAAAAGGCAAAAACATGCAGGCTTGTTGCAACCACTACAAGAACTAGAACTAGCATGGAAATGGGACTGCATTACTATGGACTTCATCATAGGGTTACCATTGACTCCCAGAGTAGTTGAAGCAGTCTGGGTGATTGTTGACCGTTTGACTAAGATAGCTCATTTCATAGCTATACGACCTCAGTGTACCCTAGAGAGGCTAGCTAATCTATATGTGGATAATATTATCAAATTGCATGGTGTACCTAAAAGCATCGTGTCCTCTAGAGACCCACGCTTTACCTCAAAGTTTTGGAAAGGATTACAGAAGGCTATGGGTATAATGCTAAAATTTAATACAACATTTCACCCTCAGACCGATGGACAGTCAGAGCGTACCATTCATATTTTAGTAGACATGCTCCAAGCTTGTGTAATTGATTTCAAAGGATCATGGGATGAGAAATTACCATTGATTGAGTTTGCTTATAACAACAACTATCAAGCTACGATATAGATGTCGCCCTATGAAGCACTGTATGGTAGGAAGTGTCGAACTCCCTTATTTTAGAACGAAGTTGGAGAACGGAGAGTTGTTGGACCAGAATTTATCGAAGTGACTTGTCGAGTAGTAGACATCATTAAGGAAAAGGTTTGAATAGCTCAGAACAGTCAAAAGCAATATGCATATAATTGACGCTGAGATCTTGAATTTACCATAGGTGATAAGGTATTTTTGAAAATATCTCCTATGCGTGGTTTAAAATGGTTCAGACAGAAAGGAAAGCTGTGTCCCAGATATATTAGACCATATGAGATCCTAGCTAGACGTGGGAATATAGCATATCAGTTAGCACTACCACCATCAATGTCTAGTGTACATGATATATTCTGTGTCTCACAATTGAAGAAGTATATCAGTGATTTAACACACATGTTAATGATGGATCCATCAGACTTGACTGAAGATTTGACGTTCGAAGTGGTACCTTTTAAAATCACTAGTCAGAAAGTACAATGTCTTCGCAACCACGACATTTATTATGTTAAGATTACTTGGAGAAGCCAAGATGTAAAAGAAGTCACATGGAAAGAAGAGAATGCTATGCGAAAGCAGTATCCTCACCTATTTGACTCGGAAGGTATGTGAAAATTTTAAGGATGAAATTTATGTAAGGGGGGAGTTGTAAGACCCGTACTCTACTAACCCGGTCTAATCATGTCGTGCTAGGTCTTCCCATCATTGCTGGATCAAGTAGATCAATCGTGTAAAGAAGGACCACGAGATCAGGTACTAGAATCGACTTGAAAATACTAAAAATCAAGTGTATGGTCGACTACCTGGGTAGGTATGTTAGACCATACGATAGAAAATAAAGACCACTGTTCAATAGCCGTAATGTCACACCCCAATTCTGGCTGAACCAGAAGTGTGAGTGAACCGGCTCTAGGCCACGGTTCACACCAGGATCTCAATAGACCGTGTCAACCAATCATTCTCAAGCAATCTAACAAAATCAGAGAATAATACATAGCAACGGAAATAAATAAATGAGCCGAGATCTAATTGTAACTTAAAATAAATATCCAACTTATTCCATCATCCATCAAATATATATATAATTATTACAATTCTTAAACAGAAAAATAACCAAGTCACTGGGAGTAAACACAAAACGAGCACTCGCATGACGCATCATGCTCGTCCTCCACTGCCTGGGTATCAATGGCAGCTACAGTGCCGTATGCTGGAGCAGCCATGAAGTCATCAATGGTGTACCCTGCATCCAAATCTGAAAAGAAATATATATATTTTGGGTGAGCTCACAACTTAGCTCAGTAAGTACAAGACCAATGCAACAGTACATTATGCATGAGATAACATTACATTTTGGGCCAGGTATAACTTGCAAATATGCTATGGTAAGGTTTGGCGGCCACCGCACCTCCATGCACGAGAGTGTGAGCACACCCAACAGTCAGGCGCCTACCACACTACTGCTATTGCCCCACATCACTCACTCCGGTATGGAGATAGGACTCGAGTCTGGCAGGCAGGAAGAACCACAATCCCACGTCTTCCCCCTGATACCCCATACCGTATCAATACCTAAACCCCTATTGGCAAGGGCTTGTAAGTGGGTTCCGTTTCTAACCAGTCCTAGATGTCAATACAATATCATTAGCCTTACCCCAGCACGGCTCCCTGCAACATAGAGATAGGGCTCGAGTCTGGCGGGCAGGAAAAACCACAATCCCACATCCTCCCCCTGATACCCTATTCGCACCAAGTCTGCTAAGGTAAAGACTATATAACCCTACCCCAGCACAACCCCCCTACGACATAGAGATAGGGCTCGAGTCTGGTGGGCAGGAAGAACCACAATTCCATGTCCTCCCCCTGATACCCTATTCGCACTGAGTTTGCTAAGGTAAAAGGCGATACGAGAAAAGTGTTAGCTGTGGATATATCCAGGGCACATCCCCTTCACATTCCACACACTAACTAAAACATACACATGCCTAACATCTAACAATCCTAGCATATGAAATGCATGAACAGGTAATATTAACAAAAGCATTAACTACATGGCATGTGAGATGCACAGACATCAAGCAAACATTTAAATTCATAACTTATTCACAAAGGCTTATTGTTTTTTATTTAATTTAAGTTTGGGGTCTTGTCCCTTACCTGACGCGTGACTGATCCCGTTCTGTGTCAGAGAGCTTACTCACAATGTCCACAGGTCCTACATAATCACATTTATAAGTTAGCACCTATTCATAAAGGTTTCAGAGGTCAGAACCAGGTTTGACTGAGCAAACCAGGCTCGGAAACCCATACCGGTCGTAGGTACCGGTTGCACATACTGCAACCGGTATGTGCGACCGGTATATACCGGTGGCACTTACCGGTCTCACTCAGATCTCACTGAGTGAGAACGGTATGTGCCTGCGGTATATACCGCAGGCCCATACCGCTGGACCTATAGTCCATCCGGTATACCCCGCGGTTTGGATCCGAGAACGAGATCTCGGATTCTCCCCTCCTTGTCGGCTAATGGTTAGGTCTCTAAGGCTTCTCCTAACCCTTACTAAGGTCCAAGCCTTCTAATGGCTTTCGGATCTCGGCTAGAACGTCGTATCAAACTTAGGTTAGATCCGAATGAGGAAAACAATGGAAATTATAGGCTTTTTGGATCGCTACGCCGCTTCGCGGCTCCAATCCGACATCCTATCATTACTAACAGTATAGAGCACTTACCGGCGGTTGTCGGTTGGCGGCATGCTCTTCTTCCTGGGCGGCTACCTCCTCCTTGCTCCTTCTCAGTTCTTCTCCAGACGGCCAGGGTATTTGAGAAGGATCAATGGGGTGTCTCCTTCTCTATTAATAGAGGGAGACCATCCATGGAAGGTTTTTCCTCAGAATGGAAATTTTCCAAGTTTCCATTATGAGAGAGAGACTCACTGGAGTCTGTCTACAGCCAGAGTTAGGCATACCGGTCGCACATACCGGTTGGAGACCCCGCAACCGGTATAGTGCAGTCGGTATACCATACCGGTTGCACATACCGGTTGCATTATACTACAACCGGTATAGTGAGACCGGTATGGGGTTTTTAGGAATTTTTATTCTTTTTCTTACCTGAAATCAGAGTGGCTTGTCACTCGGCTTCGCCCTCCGATCCGGTTATAATTGGGACACCTGTCATCATATAAAACCATGGTTTAGACCTGGTTTTAGAATACGGTTCTTACACGTAAGGTCGATGTTTTTAAGCATATGGTCGATGGATTATGCAACCGTACATCCAACTGTAAGACCCCAAATCAGACTCCGAGTTTGGAAACTTTCCAAATAAAAAGAGGATCTCTTTCTTATTGTTGGAGAGTCTTATATAGATAGTTTCTCTCTATATAAAGGACGTTCCTCAACCTTTTTTTCACTCTTTTGGAACATTAACAAACCCTAGAGGAAGAGAAGGAAGAGAAGGAAAAGGAGAGAAGACTAAGGAGAAGGCTGAGAGAAGAGTTCTACAGACTCTCTACAACAAGTAAGGTATGAACCTTGTCCCTGTGGCCTTAGAACACCAGGAGTAAGAGTTTCAATGTAAATTATAATACCAAACCCAAAGTAAGGATCCAGTGATGTGATTTTTGGTGTAGATCTCAAAAAGAGAATACTGGAGAATGGGTTAGGGTATTATGTGGAAAACTAAGATGTTTGGCCTTAGAATGATCATTAGGGAGGACCCCATTGATGATCCAAGAGGAAGAACTCTGATTGAAAGTAGATTTTGATCAGAAACCATATGGTCGTAGCTACGATCGACCATAGCATGACCAGAGTATTGACCATAGCCATTCGGGAAGAATTCAGGAATCATATGGTCGTAGGTATGGTCGCATATAGTGCGATCGTAGGGTATCGACTATATGTGGTAAGGTCGACACAGCATGTGACCATAGGACCAATCAGACACGTATCAGTGATCTGTTTCGATTTTCGACTACTATAACATGGTACATATGAACCCTAACTTAAATTCATGTAATTACTAGGTTACTAAATTGATTAAAAGAGAATTATAAGGCTTAGAAGGAGATCAAGCTTTGCTAACAGGTGAGAGAACAAGACCTAAACTAATTGAATAATAATAAACTGCTTATTGTATTGAGTCCAATGCCATAATTGATTCTATGTTTGTATGCTTGTAATGTGCATCTCACATGTCATCCAATATTATTGTTATTACTGCTCATGGATATTTACTCCTATCTATTTACTACCATGTTGATTGAGGATGATAAGAATAAGCATGTGATTGTGTGTGTATGGTTAGTGTGTTGGATGCTAGTGGGGCATCAGGGGGAGGACGTGGCATTGTGGTCTCTGACCTGGTCACCAGACTCTAGCTCTATCTCTACTCAAGTCTTTCCCATTGATATCATCGTATCGACATTACCTTAGTAGAACTATTATGTCGTAGGGCATCAGGGGAGGTAGTCTCGGACCCTGTGGTCTTTGACTCTATCGAGGGGCTTTAGCTCTATCTCTATAGACGATTGAGACATGCTAGGGTGAGGCCTTGGATACACTGGATTACATTTAGGATTGGTTAGTTGCGAGTCCAGTTTGCAAGCCTTCACCAATAGGGGCTTACATGTTGGTATGGGTAGGGCATCAGGGGAAGTGTTGGCGGTGTGTGATTCGGACACTTTAGCTCTATCTCTATTCTACGGTGTGGTGGATGTAGGCGACGATGGTGTTTGATCTATTGGGTTGGCTTACACATCCGTTTATGGAGGTGTGGTGGCCGCCAAACCTTTCTATAACATATTGCAAACTTAAAAACCAGACAAAAGATATTGAATTGAATGCATGCATATGTTTGCTACATTGTTTTGTTTTGCTCACTGAGCCGTGATGTGTGCTCACCCTTTCGATGTCGAATTTTTTTAGTTGATAATGCAGATCCTACTATTGAAGATTATGTGAATGTACCGACATATGGACACATAGCGGCGATGGATGGGGAACTAATAGAGGAGGCGCATGATCTTTCATGCGAGTGCAATCAATGTGTCATTGACTAATTTAGTTATATTTTGATTATCGGACATGTAATTGATTATTTTATTTTTATGTCTTGAGTTACTTGCAGACAACTAGATTAAATATTTAATTATCACTGTTAGATAGTTTATTAATTATAAAGACTTCTGATTATTTGTTTATTATCTCTGATTGTTACCTTGGAATATGTGTGTGGTTTGATACGATGGGTACTACCTAAACGAGAACCTAATTGAACCATTGGTTTATTGATGGTTCATCACACTATTTTGGTTAGTCCAGAATTTTGGTGTGACAACCTAGGCCAGCAGAGTAACGAGGAGATAGGTGAGCTGATCTTGACCAGTAGGGTCAAGGGAGTCGATATCACCCTGATAGTTGCCATACTGGTAACCATATTGGAGGTTTCACTAGAGGGGGAGCGTATCTACAAAGCTCCTAGAGAGTCTTTGGGCATCACTTAGGGTGTTTACATACAGATGAGGCATGGCTCAACTAGCCAGAGCTCATAGGGACAGACATGAGGAGAAGGAGTCAGCCTTTAAGAGTACCCCTAAATTACTCCACAGGATCATTCAATATAATGTCATACCCCGATCTGGTCATCAAGAGGAGCTGTGTCAATTTTGTGTACTTCTGACAGACCGCTTGGTACAGAGGAGACCCATATGGCTCCCTTTTTTTATTCTTCACACTATTTTTCACACCTTTTATTATTTGACCCGGAAGGGTCACTTCCCTTATGGATAGCTCCTAACTCACATCTTTGTACACTTTGGAGTGAGCCTAGAGGGAGAGAATATCGAGAACGGAAAGGAGTCGTTCGAGTTTAACTGGGACACCATCGCTCGGATACATCTCAGCAACATGGTCATGGAGGATCCCATTCTTAAGGCACGTGGCAGGCCACCTAGAGCAACATAGCTTTTTAGATGGGCCATAGCAATAGCAGCAGCAGTAGCTAGAGCCTGCCAAGGTACTAGTTATGGTGTTAGGTGAGTAGTCGCAGTACCACAATCAACCTCTAATGATGAGGAGGAGGATGGGTTTGATGGCAGTGATGACAGTAGCGAGGAGGACAACGAGGATAGTGAGGATGGTGAGGGTGGTGACCACATGGATGTGGACACTGCTTCCTGCACCGGAGAGATACTCCCAGCTATAAGTACTATGAGACCACTTGTCGCTACTCAGACATCGAGACCGACTGCTGACCTGTGTTAGGTATTAGAGGTACTCCGGCTCATGTAGGGAGAGCTAGAGAAGATCACTAACAATTAGACTATATTGGAGAGATGGGTGGAGGCTATGGAGACAGAGCTGAGGGAGGCGTGGTCTTACGCTAGTGGTATGGGGACTTAGTTGGGCGAAGTGGAGACCCGTGTGGGCTATATTATTGATAACATGGTAACTGTCGGCCACTTGCATTACTAGTACAATGTAGGCCCATTCTTACTCCAGTTCCTTCGAGCGTCCCCCCATCAGTTTCCCAACAGCACATGCCCTCATCTTTTCCCCCACAGGATGTACCTTTAGCATCTATACATCCCATCGGGTCCCAGTCACCTACTACACAGGATGCACCTTCATCTTCTGCACCACCTATTGGACCTCAGCATTCTACCTCACCAAGTGGGCCTCAGCAGGTGGAGACCTGATCTTACTTTTTACTTTTGTTCTTCACATGTAGATAGGGTGACTATTCGAGGTGTGGACTATACTCTACTTTTGATTTATGTGCATCATATTTCTTTTTTCCTTATACGTGTATTTTTCTTTTCTTTTTATGGTGATCGGACGTTTGTAACTTGGATAATGGTCCGAGTTGTGGGCCGTATCCCAATTTTTGTACTTAAAAATCAGATATATATATATATATATACAATACATCTCTCTTTGTTTTTAGTTCGTATTGTGCATTATGTTCTTTTTTATTTTCTATGATGTGATGTAACTTAACTTATTGTTCTTCCTATTTACTACTTGTTGGTTCATAATAGTTTTTAATTATCCTAGGCATCTATTCTGACACATAAAAACGCACGTACAGAGGAAGTCTATAGGTAGAATCAGAGTAGTTGTGCTCTGATACCAGTGTTGTCATAACCCATTCTAAAGAATTAGGCATGATAACCGGGTCAACCCTCATGGCAACCTGAATCTTTCAACGATCGACAACCAAAGTGATCTGCCAGTAAATCCCATAGTCTACACAAGCAATATCTATAATAATCAATAATAGATAATAATAATGCAGCAAAATCATAAAGTGGCAACGAAATCATACTAGAGAACAGATGCTACTAATGTTATCAATACGTAATTAGTTTGTTATGTTTTACAAACCGTTTCACAATATCTTTCATAATACATACATCCCATACTAATAACTAGAGTAAATCCGAATATAACCTTGTAGATAGACCAAACCATCATCTATCTATAGGTAGCAAAATCATAGAGGCAAGGTGCTGACTCTGGTCCCATAGATGCAATCCCTATATGTACAACCCTTGACGTGATTTCTCAGCGGACCCCCACTAAGAGAAGTACCCTCAACATCATCAAGATCCATATCTGTAGCAGCAGCAGATGTACCTGCAATCAAAGCTAAAAGAAATTCAATATTGAGGGTGAGCTCCCATCCCTGATCAGCGAGAAGTCATGTATCAATGTAACCCTAATCAATAATTTAATAATGCAGTACATAAGCAAATAAACAAGTAACTGTGAGTGGCATTCAAGTGTGTATGCAAATCATGGTCGGCCTATACCCTAAAGAGGATATATCCCATACCCCACCACCTAAGCGAGTGCTCTGTAGCCCACCGCATGAGCAATTTCCCTGTACCCCACCACTTGGAGTAAATTCCCCTCGATAAAGCACAAGTCGTTAGACCAAGTTAATGCATGATGATGATAACATAATAACAAAAGGGCTATGTCACACTCTAATTCTGAACCAACCAGAATGTTGTGATGAACCGTCCATAGACCAACGGTTCAACCAGGATCTCATATAGGTCATGCCCATTCGATTAAACCAGATACATCCCACAAGTAAATTCAGAGTAAATAAACGATAGCGGAAGTCTTTAATACTAATGAACTGAGAATCTGACAATGATAGCATAATTAAGTATCAAATTATCTCCAATGTACCTCAAGACATAAAGTAAAGTAAAATAATCAATTACATGTCCCAATAGTTAAATGACTAAGCTACTAAAAAATACATGAGTTGCACTCGCACGACGAATCATGCGCATCTTCTTCAGCTTTTACGTCCATCACAGCAACGTGTCCATACGTCGGCGCATTCATATATTCTTCAACAGTAGAACCTGCATCAAGAACTAAAAATATTCAACATCGAAAGGGTGAGCACACATCACAGCTCAGTGAGCAAACAAAACAATGCAACAAACATATGCTTACATTTAGTTCATATCGTTGGTCTGGTTTTTAAGTTTACAATATGCTATAGAAAGGTTTGGTGGCAGCCGCACCTCTATACACAAGCATGTGAATCCGCCCAATGGATCAAACACCATTGTCGTCCCACATGCACCCACCATGGAATAGAGATAGAGCTAAAGTGTCCAGATCAAACACCGCCAACACTTCCCCTGATGCCCTACCCATACCAACATGTAAGCCCCTATTGGTGAGGGCTTAAAAACTGGACTCGTAATTAACCAATCCTAATGCCATACAGTGTATCCAAGGCCTCACCCCAGTATCCCTCAATACATCCATAGAGATAAAGCTAAGCCCCCCCCCCCGGCCGAGTTAGAGACCACACGGTCCGAGACCACCTCCCCTGATGCCCTACGACGTAATAGTTCTGCTAAGGTAATGGCGATACGATGATGTTAGTGGGCAAGACTTGAGTAGAGATAGAGCTAGAGTCTGGTGACGAGGTCGAAGACCACCATGCTACGTCCTCCCCCTGAGGCTCCACTCCCATCCAACACACCAACCACACACACACATTCACATGCCTATTCCTAGCATCATCATCATCATCATATTATAAATAAATAAAATTAAATATGGATGAATAGTAATAACAGGAATATTGGATGACATATGAGATGCACATTATAAGCATACAAGCATAAAATCAATCATGGCATTGGACTCAATAAAAATAAAGCAGTTTGTTATTATCCAATTAGTTTAGGTCTTGTTCCCTCACCATTGATCGTTGGGTGTTCCTCTTCCAAGCTTTGTAAATCACTTTTAGACCACTTGAAAACCTAATAAATTTATGGATTCTAAGTTAGAGTTCATATTCATTAATTAAAATATTTAAATGTCCCATCTGGAATCAATCAGATCTCTGGAAGCTGAGTGGTCGCAGGTGTGGCTACACATGTGGTCTTAGTTTCGGCGACCATAGGGTGTGTGGTCGATACGTGTGGTCGCATATCATGCGACCACACACATGCGACCACACCCTCCCTAGAAACTTCCCGAGGGCGTGTGGTCGACACATGTACCTCGTGTGGTCGACCATAGCTGTGACCATACGAGTGTTTGATCGACTTTTATTCTCAATCTAATCCCTTTATGATTTGATTCCTTAAACTATCATTAAGGTCCTTTCTATTTGTGAGGACAAAGATGAAAATATTTAGAAGTCGCCACCTAGATTTAGGTCTAGGACCTTAGAAATGTAAAATCTCACCCCAAGGTAAGACTTCGATTGACTCATGACCCTTAGATTGGAATTCTGGTCCATCAGAGATTGGGTAAGTGTCAGGTTACGGTTATGGGAAGGGGTTAGGCACCAAAACCGCCTAATCGAAATCGGTCTCCTATACCTTTCCTATGCTAGACTCTATTTTTTAAGCCAAACCAAACCAAGTGGTTTGATATCATTGAACCGAATCTGTATCCATCAGATTGCCTACGTATTACGGATTTATTCTGAAAATCAGGTTCACCATCATAGTTCAGGTGTGATTAAAGTTTATGGATGTGATTTATGCTTGTACATGATTAAGTTCATTGTTCAAGTTGAAGTTTATGCTTGAAAGGTTGAGAAATCCTATGGGTTAGGATATGGATAGTCCATGTGGACTGATAGATAGTCCTTATGGATCTAAGAATAATCCTGTTTGGGTTGAAATATGGATAACACATTCTGGGTTAGAATGTGAATAAATATCCTAGTGGATCTATGGATAGTCCAAGTGGACTAAGATGTGGATCTGAATTTGGGATTCTCCCAAATGGCCTACGTATCCTAAGGTTTGCCCTAGGAATCAGAATCCACGTAGTTCAGGCTAGATAACCCTATTTGGATCAAAATATGGGTAAATATCCTAGTGGATCTATGGATAGTCCGAGTAGACTAAGGTGTGGATAACCCTATTTGGGTTAAAATATGGGGGATATCCTAGTGGATCTATGGATAGTCCGAGTGGACTAAAATGTGGATCCGAATTTGGATTTCTCCCAAATGGCCTACGTATCCTAGGGTTTGACCTAGGAATCAGAATCCGCGTAGTTCGGGACTCTAGATTGAAATGGGAATGGATATCCTAGTGGACCTATGGATAGTCCGAGTGGACTAAGGTGTGGATCCGAATTTGGGATTCTCCCAAATAGCCTACGTATCCTAGGGTTTGACCTAGGAATCAGAATCCGCGTAGTTCGAAATGGATAACCCAATTTGGGTCAAAATGTGGGTACCTGTTCTAGGTTTGGGATTGAGAACCTATTCTAGGTTTCGGGTTTAGAACCTATTCTAGGTTTAGGGTTTACCGAGGGGCAAAATCATCCTAAATTACCTTTTTCATCCTGAATTCTAATTTTGGAAAGTTTGGCAAAGCATTTTCTTTCTTTATTAAGGTTTTTATTATCCCCATTATGCCCTTCCCAAGAATGTGGGTGCCTAAATGCACGTCCCCACGCCTAGATTGTCTTCTAGAAGTGTGCAGATATGGCAGTTTGACTAGGGTGTTGCATAAATTAAATTATTGCCAAAATTGAATTATGCATCTAAATATGGCGTATAATACATTTATGGCAAGAAATACACATATAGCAAGATTGTGAAAATCTCTCTAATATGGCATGCACTACAAATAAGGCAAGAGCCTATATGGTAAGATCTAATATGCTAATTCTAAGCATGGCAAGACCTAATATGGCAATGAGCATTTAAACGTGGCAATGAGCATTTAAACATGGCAATGAGCATCCAAATATGGAAATGAGAGTCTAAATATGGTAAGATCTAATATGCGAGATCTAATATGCATCTATATATCAATATGGTAAGTACCAATCATAAAATGCATATATGACATGATTTTTTCAAAAAAAGGAAAAATCTTATATGCTATTTTCTAAGCATAGTAAGACTTAAAAAAAATTAAAATTTTTCTAAAATATGATAAAAATTTATCTATTCTACCAAAAATAGCAATACATGGAATGTGGCAAACATGGTATGCACAATCCAAACAAAGCATATGAATGCTCCAAATATAGCCATTTATCCAAATATGGCAAAATTCATTTAAACAATCATTGATGTTATGATGAATGAGACATCAATGAAACTTTTTTTTTTTAAAGTATAAAATTATCAAAACAAACATATGTTCAATGTTCTTTAAAAAAATTATAATTTTTATGAAGAAATTTGGGAAGATTAATGACTCAAAACTGTGAAAATTGTGACACAAGGTTCCAGATAATGGACAAAACTATGAACTGTATTCAGATTTGTCACATTATACAAGAATGACCATAGGTAGGTCTTTCAAAACTCAAATAAGGCGCAACTTTTTTTCATAGAAAGATGACTTAATATATTATATTTCATATGAAGGATTTGAATCCCAACAGAAAGCAAAAATAGGTCAAAGATATGCCCTAAGACCAAACATGTGCACTGGTCAAATCTGTTCCAGATTTTTGACCAGTTGCACCATAAATTCCAAATAAAATTCTATTCTTAATGAAAATTAAATACAGACATTAGATAACTGTCTGATATAAAATTTAATTAAGAAAAACAAGTTAAAACATTATATTTTCTTTGTAAAAAAATTACTCTTTTCAATCATGCAAATCAGTACATCATGACAGATTTAAAATCAGAGCACTATGCACTTAAAAATTGATATCTATTTAAAAAAATGGAACAAATATGAAACTAGTGCCATTGTTTAGAAGACATTCATGTCTAAAAAGTTCATGTCAAGTGAATTTTCTGATTATGGCCATAAGGCCTTTGGCTAGAGACTTTCTGATAGAGGATTGCATTACATCCGAGAAAAATAGCAATGTCAAAAACAAATTTTTTGATATATTTCTCCAATCCCAAATGGAACGAAATTTTTAGGGTAGTCTTCAAACATATTAGAGAGATTCCCATAAAATTTTGGGCTTCAAAATCTTAGAAAAAATACATATGATGTACGTCCTAAGTTTGAACCCTAAATCTACAATTTTCAGATCAGAAAACCACTTTATGAAATTTGCAAAAAACATCAAACATCATTGTATATCATTCAAAAATTCATCATTGAATTGCTTAGACAAATTATAATTCATGAAAAATGTTAGACATAGGCATCCTAACATTAACAACTGTTGACACCCTGTCCAATCAGTGCAGTTAGTGTTGTCATTGTTGGCAACCCAAGCAGAGAAAGTGATTTGGAGGAGATAGAGTATCTGTAGGACTCTCCGGTCGGTCAAGCAGCCCAAAGAGAATGAAGCTTAATTGATGAAAAAGTCCATCTGAAGTGGAGAGAAAGAAGAGAGAGAAAGAAGAGAGAGAAAGAGGAGAGAGAATGGGTGGGGACCAGGTGGGTCCCACCTTGGGTGGCCAGCCGATGGCGGCCAGCCCGGGACAGCAAAGCGAAGCCCGCGGCACCGGGCCAGCAGGCCTTGCCGATGACGGGGCCATGCCACAAGCAAGCCAGCAGCAGCAGCCAGCAGGGCCACGCCGAGGCCACGCCGCAGGTCCGCACAGCCGCGCGCGGCACAAGCGGATGCTGCGCGCGGCAGCAAAGACCATGCGCCGCGGATATGCCTCATGGCGCGCGGCGGCATGCCGCAAGCCATGCCTCACCCGCGCAAGCAGCTCCCGTGGCGCGGCAGCAGCCGCCGCGGCGCAGCGGCGCATGCAGCAAAAGCCGCCGCGATGCCGCAAGCCAGCGCCGCGTGCCACCGCGAGGCGGCGGCATGCACGCAAGGTGCTCGGCAGTTTGCGCAATGAAGCGGGGTTTTCGGACCCTACTTTGGAATCGAAAACCCCTGCGGGTGATACTCCGGTTACAGAGGCCATTTGTAATATTGACAGGGGCATTATGGACAATTTTCCGAGGAGTATATGCCATATGGGAGGCTCGGATCTAGCCACGTCGGCTAGATTCCAAATGGAAGGCTCACAAAAAGGCGGGATTCGGTATAGCTTCGAGTGCGCGCCCGGATCCCATCGCGTGACTTCCGATTGGCTGGAAGCGGTTTAAAAAAGGGTGATCCGCGCCACACGAAGAGACCTTCTGATTCGGTGGAGCGCGCATAAGCGCCGCACACGAAGATGCGCATCTAAAGGCCGATATGCATTCGATCGCGCACGTGATGAGGCCGATCGGAGGGTCCTAAGAAGATCCCGCCATTAAGAGACCGATCCAGCGGTCTAAAATTTCAGATGCTCTCTCCGCCAATCAGAAGACGACAACGACGTACGTTGCGTCAGATGCGGCGCGCTATGGTGCGTCGCGGCGCACGAATCAAGGCCGGAGATTCCATTTGGAATAATCTCACGCCGAACTTCTTTTGGCCATATCTTGGCCGTCCGAGCTCCGATTGAGGCGATTCAAAAACTCACGGCTTTCTCTCCGAGCAGAATCTGCTGAAACAAAAAAATCAAGGTTTTGAAGGAAATAGCTGCGGGTTTTGGGGGAAATGGTGTTTTGGAGCTTTCTTTGAAGAACAAACCTCTCTTCATCTTCTTCCTTCGATACACATGGGTATTTGAGCAGTTTGGAGTGAAGTGTGAGTATGAGTGACAGTTTGATGCGACCGATGGTGTGCGAGATGCGTTAGAAGAAGGCCGAAGGTCCATTCCATTGACGGCGTATCTATCACTCCTTGGAGAGCTTGGAACATCCATTTGATGAGAACTAATCCTTCGTGATCACGCGGGAAGGTAATCACGCACACAAATCCTACTTATTGTATCGGAGATATATGGGAAGGGTTTGTAATGATTTATGATATCCATTTTGTATAACCTGTCAAGTGGGTGCTTGACCGGAGTTGGGGTAGGTGCCTCGGCACGTTGTAGCGTGAATGCGGTTGATGTTGTAGCATCGGGGTTGTAGGTGCAACCGTAGCATTTGTTGTGTATCGGGATATCGAAACCCCGGTTAGGGTATTGCCCGTGGAGTAGCCATCACAATGTGTGATTGGTGAACCACGTTATATTGTGTGTCCCATGCGTGTGATTGTGATTGTGGAATAGAAGTCCGTGTTGCAGTGCAGGTGTACACCTTGGCGGACCAAGCCCCCGGTATGGATACCTGGGTGGATGGTTGGTGTGTGCACGAAATATGTTTGATAGATTGTCCCAGAAGGTCTCAAGAAATCAGCTCAAGGCGACATAGCACGGTTTGATCACGCTCTTAGCGGCCGGTGTTCATAGCATCGGGGCAAATCGTTTAAGTGAAAAAGTTTTTTAGTGGCCACGATTCACCCCCCTCTCGGTGTCAACCCTGGGACTAACAAGTGGTATCGTAGCCGAGTTCCCAAGGGAAGAAGACCGACCCGGGTACGGATAAGATTGAGACGAGATATGGCTACACATGAAGAACATCATGGGCACGAGATTCCAATGTTTGATGGCTCAAACTACAGCATATGGAAAGTCGGGATGGAGGCTTACCTGTTGCACAAGGATATGGGGTATGATTGGCGGTGAAAAATGGGTACAGGCACACAAATGAAGATATCGGTGATCGTTGAGATGAAGAAGAGAGAAAATGAAGCTAAGGCTGTCACGAGACTTCTAGCCGCTTTCAAGTAAT
This sequence comes from Protea cynaroides, assembly GCA_028583415.1. Lineage (NCBI taxonomy): Eukaryota > Viridiplantae > Streptophyta > Magnoliopsida > Proteales > Proteaceae > Protea > Protea cynaroides. The sequence continues at coordinate 58,448,372 of CM053275.1, read as the reverse complement.
GAACTTACTAGAGTGATCAGTTGCCCAACATCAAAGGAGATATGGGACAAGCTACAGAGTGTACATGAAGGAGACAAGAAAATCAAGGAGGCTAAATTGCGGATACCGAGATCTCAATTTGAAAGTCCGAGAATGAGTGAAGGTGAGACAATTGAGTTTTACCCGAACAGAGTAAACAAGATCACCAATGCAATCGAGCATTGGGTGAAGAGTTGAAAGAGATTCATGTGTTAAGAAGGTGTTGAGGACACTTCCAAAATTGTATAATGCCAAGGTGTCAGCCCTTGAAGAAATTGCCACCCCTGGATACATTAACCATAGATGAACGCATGGTATCTTGACCACCTATGAGTGAGAATGCTTGAGCCAGTGCCGGTTGAGAAGGAAAGCTGCTTTTGAAGCTTTTAAAAATTAAAAATGAAGGAGCCATGGAAGCTCAAAAGCTGATGCGAGAGGAGGACACGATGATTCGGATGATGAGCTCATAGCTTATCGGCTAACAAACTCAAAAGGAGATCCGAGAAGTTCAAAAATAAGTCTTCAATGAGATGTTTCAACTGTGGAGGCTTAGGACACTTTGCCTCTAAGTGCCAGAAAAAGGGTAGAGTGTATGACTCTGATGAAGAAGAGTCCAAAGGAAGCCAAGAAAAGAAAGGAAAGAAGAAATTCATTCCAAGAAAGAGAAGTTATCTCAAAAAGCATGATGACCTCTCTGATGTGTCTAAAGATGAAGATGATGATGATATTCTCTTTATGGCAAGACTGGAAGAGACTCCTACAGGGAGTGATACAACAAAAAGGAAAGGTGATAGTATCAAGAAAAGAATTGAAGATGATGACAATCCAGACCTTGAAGCGGGAGTTGCTTACGCACTTACCGAGCTCGGGCCGGAAAGAAAGAAGAACAAAAACTTGAATGAGCAACTCAACCAAGCAAAGGAGATCAATGCGAAATTATGGAAACTCTCGGAAAAGCAAAAATAATTGCTGATGAGCTTTGACAATGATCTTACACAAAAGACTTCGAGTGTAAGAAGCTTGAGGAAGTGATTGTAAGACTTATGGCAGATCTGGCCAAGTCTACAAAAACAAAAAACTTATCTTTGAAGCTACTACGAAAGTCCCTCATGTAACCATTCTAAAGTCAAAAGATAAGAATGTTAGGTTACGGGGGGAAGATGAAGAAAGCAGCGAGTTCCAAGATGAAGACAAGGAGGAAGACAACATCCTTGATGAGATTACGAGTTACCAGAGATCCTCTCATATTAAATCTGGACTTGGATATACTGAGCAGCTATCTGAGCATATTAAAGAAAAGGGATCTGCAAGTAATCCCATTATGTTTGTGAAAGAAAAGCAGAAGGAGCCACCAGCTATGAGAGCTACTAATGGCAAGAATGATGAAGAGAGCTTCAAGACGGTCGGGCAAGGCGGTCGGAGAAAACAAAGTCGGTTCGGAGGAATGGTCGGGCCGGAGAAACAGGCGGCTGGGGAGTCGGATTCGGAGGATACTGTTATGGCTGTAATGCCTATGGACATCGAGTGGCGAATGTAGAAGACAACAAAGACCTCCGGTGTTCATTGACGTAAAACAGATTTGCTCCTCTTGCCGATGAGAGAATAATATGCTATAGATGTGAGAGACTTGGGCATATAGCCGAACGCAAGACAATCCTTCCATCTCAAAGGCAAGCTAAGAGGAAGAAAAGAGAAGATCCTCCAAGAAAACCTATTCGAGAGAGAAGAAAAATGAAATGGTGAGAAATACAAGAAAGCCAATTACAGTGAAAGACAAGGCTACATGGGTAGAAAAAACCACGAAGAAAGGGGAACAATTCCTTGTTGGTGCAAGCACACTTAAAGCAAAACAAAGGAAAACAATCTCCATGGATTCTTGATAGTGGATGCTCAACACATATGACCGGCAACAAAGAAAATTCATAAGTCTTGATGCGCGGAGGGAGGAACCGTGAAGTTTGGAAACAATGAAGGCGCCCGAGTTGAAGGAAGAGGTTCGGGGAACTTTAACAATGGGAAGATAAAGTCCCACAATGTTTTGTACGTTAATGGGTTGAAACATAATCTACTCGGTGGAGTCGGATATGTGATCAAGGACATGAGATCACTTTCAACAATGAAGGTTTTGTTGTTCACAAGGTTGGAACAGGGAAAGGCGTGGCTGCTGGTGAAAGAACGGGTTGGAAATCGTATGTGTTGACATGCCATCAACAAGTGCATGATAACTCAAGAAGATGAAAATTGGTTGTGGCATAGAAGAATGGGACACATTCATTTCAAAAAACTAACTAAAATTAGCAAGGAGCAAGCGGTGAGAGATCTTCCCATCATAAAGACTCCGGAGAGTCATATATGTGGTTCATGTCGAAAGGGCAAGCGGGCAAGAGCTACTTATAAATCAAAGGAGTACCATTCAAGTAAAACCACTTGACTTGATACACCGGTTTGTGTGGACCAATGAGAACACAGGCCATAGGAGGTGAGAGATACTTCATCCTATTTATAGATGAGTATTCCGGAATGACCCGGGTGATGTTTCGAAGGACAAAACTGAAGCTCTTGACAAGTTCAAAGCTTTCAAGAAGAGAGTTGAAAATGAGACAGAAACACAATCAAGTGTTTAAGGTCCGATCAAGGCAAAGAATTTACATGGAGTGAATTCTCAAACTTCGCAGTGAAAGTGGGATAAGAATTCAACACTCACCTGCGGAACACCTCAAGAAAATGGAGTGGTTGAAAGGAAGAAACGAATGAGTGCAAGAAATGGCTAGAACTATGATGGCGGAGAATAACACAGAAAGCATTTCGGAGAGAAGGTATCTATACTTGCAGTGCATATCACTAACGATGTCTTCTAAGGCCTCATGAGAACAAAACACCTTATGAATTGTGGTTTGGGAGGAAAGCTACGATGGAAGTATCTCGGGGTTTTTGGTTCTAAGTGCTACATCAAGCGAAAGGAAGAAAATCTTGGCAAATTTGATGACAGAGCCGATGAAGGCATATTCCTTGGGTACTCCTTCAAAAGTAAGGCATACAAAAGGTTACAACAAGAGACTAGGAAAAATTGTTGAGAGCTCGGGATGTGAAGATTGATGAGAATGTAGGGAATCAAAAGGGGACTGAACCAAAAGGGTCCATTCTTGAAGAACTTGATGAAGATGACACTCTATCGCTTGACAAAGGGGAACAAGATGAAGAAGAATCGAAGTGCAAGAGATTCATACTTGAAGTGCGAGAGATGGCAGACCAAAAGATAACAAATGGTTGAGAATTCACCCTAATCATCAAGTGATAGGAGATCCGGGATGCGAGCATTGAAACCGAAAGAATGAAAGCTACCACTTATTCATTATTGTCCGAGATAGAGCCTAAAACTGTGCATGAAGCTAGCAATGATGAATCTTGGTTGAAAGCTATGAATGATGAGCTTGACCAAATTGAAAGGAACAACACTTGGGAGCTAGTTCCTAGACCACAGACAAGAATGTGATTGGCACAAAGTGGGTTTTCGGAACAAATTAAATGAAGAAGGCCGGGTTGTGAGAAACAAGGCCGGACTTGTATGCAAAGGATATGCTCAAGTAGAAGGAATTGATTTTGATGAGACTTTTGCACCCGTGGCAAGGCTGGAGTCTATCGGAATGTTCTTAGCATTAGCCGTACAGAGGATTCAAGGTTTATCAAATGGATGTGAAATCTGCATTCTTGAATGGAAATTTAGAAGAGGAAGTGTACAGGCAACCGAAGGGTTCCAACTCAGCAATGATGAAGATATGGTATGCAAGTTGAAGAAGGCTCTATATGGGTTGAAGCAAGCTCCAAGAGCGTGGTATGAAAGGCTTGATACATATGCATAAGTTGGGTCTACGAAGAGGAGTTGTGGACAGCAACCTATATGTCATGACAGAAGACAGCATCAACCGGTAGTTGTGGTCTATGTGGATGATATCATTTTTGGGGGGCACTTGTGAGAAGCTTTGCAAGCGGTTCTTGAGAGGATGAGAACGAGTTTGAGATGTCTATGCTTGGAGAGATGTCCTACTTTTTGGGGCTGCAAATTCATCAAAGAGAAAATGGCATCTTCATCTCTCAAATGAAGTACACCAAGGAGATGTTGAAGAAATTTGTGATGGAGGACTGAAACCGGTGGGGACACCAATGACAGTGGAATATCAAGTTGAGTTCGAAGATGATTCTCCAACGGTTGATCGAGACCTTGTATAGGTCAATGATTGGCAGTTTACTATATTTGACAGCTTCAAGACCCGATATTGCAAGCGGATGCCTAGTGGCCAGATTTCAAGCATGTCCAAAAGAAACTCATCCGATGGCGGTGAAGAGAATACTCGGATATCTAAAAGGCACAACGGACTATGGTTTGTGGTATCCAAATATTGGAAGTTTCACTTTGACGGCATTTTCGGATCCGGGACGGGCTAGTAGCATTGATGAGAAAGAGCACTAGTGGTGGTGCATTCTTTTTGGGAGAGAGCTTAGTAGCATGGCACAAAGAAGAAACGAGAGTCCCGTCTCCTTATCTACAGCCAGAGGCAGAGTACATTGCAGCAGCAGCCTACATGCACTCGGGTAACTGGATGAAAAGGCGGATGTCGGATTTCGGTGTTATCCGTGAAGAACCGAGTGGTCATCAAATGTGATAACATGAGTGCCATCAACATATCCAAGAATCCGTGCAACACTCAAGGACCAAGCATATTGACATCGGATATCATTATTTGAAGGAGAAAGTGCTTGAAGGGGAAGTGAGATTGGACTTTGTTTCCTACAAGAGATCAAGTGGCGACATCTTCACCAAGGCACTTCCAAAAGACTCTTTTGAGAAACTCGAGCTCGGCTAGGAGTAGTGACTTTGAGCACATTGTAGATGGCGATATGTAGGGGGAGTTGCCGACCACATAGCATCACCTTTCATCCGTAGGATTGGAAAGATGCGGTGGGCACTCCTACAGGTGAGACTATGTAGGGGGAGTTGATATGAAGGGGGAGCTCATTCAGCCTTTGGTACTTGTTGTCAAAGGGGGAGAAGATAGCATGGATGGGGAGTTTAAGATAGCATGGATGGGGAGTTTTTTATTGAGTTTTGTTGCCAACAATTCCAAAGGGGGAGATTGTTGACACCCGTCCAATCGGGCTTAGTGTTGTCATTGTTGGCAACCCAAGCAGAGAAGTGATTTGGAGGAGATAGAGTATCTAGAGGACTCTCCGTCGGGCCAAGCAGCCAAAGAGAATGAAGCTTAATTGATGAAAAAGTCCATCTGAAGTGGAGAGAAAGAAGAGAGAGAAAGAAGAGAGAGAAAGAGGAGAGAGAATGGGTGGGGACCAGGTGGGTCCCACCTTGGGTGGCCAGGCCAGCATGGCAGCCAGCCCAGGACAGCAGTGAGAAGCCCGGGCACCGGCCAGCAGGCCTTGCCAGCATGCCGGGGCCATGCCACAAGCAAGCCAGCAGCAGGCAAGCGGGGCCACGCACAGCGGGGCCACGCCGGGTCACGCACAGCCGCGCGCGCAGCGGCAGGATGCCGTGCGCGCGGCGGCAAGACCATGCGCACGGATATGCCTCATGGCGCGCAGCAGATGCCGCAAGCCATGCCTCACCCGCGCCAGCAGCTCCCGTGGCGAGCAGCAGCCGCCGCGGCGCAGCAGCGCATGCAGCAACAGTGCCGCACGCATGCCGCAAGCCAGCGCCGCATGCCACGGCCGACAGGGCGTCGGCATGCACGCAAGGTGCTCGACGGTTTGCGCAATGAAGCGGGGTTTTCGGACCCTACCGGAATCGAAAACCCCGCGGTGATACTCGTTCGAGAGGCCATTTGTAATATTGACAGGGCATTATGGACAATTTTCCGAGGAGTATATGCCATATGGGAGGCTCGGATCTAGCCACGTCGGCTAGATTCCAAATGGAAGGCTCACAAAAAGGCGGGATTCGGTATAGCCTCGAATCGCGCCCGGATCCCATCGCGTGACTTCCGATTGGCTGGAAGCGGTTTAAAAGGTGATCCGCGCCACACAGAAGAGACCTTCTGATTCGGTGGAGCGCGCATAAAGCGCACACGAGCAAGATGCGATCTAAAGGCCGATATGCATTCGATCGCGCCGACGTGATGAGGCCGATCGGAGGGGTCCTAAGAAGATCCCGCCATTAAGAGACCGATCCAGCGGTCCTAAAATTTCAGATGCTCTCTCCGCCAATCAGAAGACGACAACGGCGTACGTTGCGTCAGATGCGGCGCGCTATGGTGCGTCGCGGACCGAATCAAGGCCGGAGATTCCATTTGGAATAATCTCACCGGCCGAACTTCTTTTGGCCATATCTTGGCCGTCCGAGCTCCGATTGAGGCGATTCAAAACTCACGGCTTTCTCTCTCGAGCAGAATCTGCTGAAACAAAAAATCAAGGTTTTGAAGGAAATAGCTGCGGGTTTTGGGGAAATGGTGTTTTGGAGCTTTCTTTGAAGAACAAACCTCTCTTCATCTTCTTCCTTCGATACACATGGGTATTTGAGCAGTTTGGAGTGAAGTGTGAGTATGAGTGACAGTTTGATGCGACCGATGGTGTGCGAGATGCGTTAGAAGAAGGCCGAAGGTCCATTCCATTGACGGCCGTATCTATCACTACTGGAGAGCTTGGAACATCCATTTGATGAGAACTAATCCTTCGTGATCACGCCGGAAGGTAATCACGCACACAAATCCTACTTATTGTATCGAGAGATATATGGGAAGGGTTTGTAATGATTTATGATATCCATTTTGTATAACCTGTCAAGTGGGTGCTTGACCGAGTTGGGGTAGGTGCCTCGAGCACGTTGTAGCGTGAATGCGGTTGATGTTGTAGCATCGGGGTTGTAGGTGCAACCGTAGCATTTCTGTTGTGTATCGGGTATATCGAAACCCTGGTTAGGGTATTGCCCGTGGAGTAGCCATCACAATGTGTGATTGGTGAACCACGTTATATTGTGTGTCCCATGCGTGTGATTGTGATTGTGGAATAGAAGTCCGTGTCGCAGTGCGGGTGTACACACTTGGCGACCAAGCCCCGGTATGGATACCGTGGGTGGATGGTTGGTGTGTGCACGAAATATGTTTGATAGATTGTGCGAGAAGGTCTCAAGAAATCAGCTCAAGGCATAGCACGTTGATCAACAGCTCTTAGCAGCAGTGTTCATAGCATCAGGGCAAATCGTTTAAGTGAAAAAGTTTTTAGTGGCCACTGATTCACCCCCCCCTCTCAGTGTCAACCTGGGACTAACAACAACCATGTAATACAGCATTCATGATTGAGATTTCATGAAAATTAGCCTTTTTCAAGCAAAATTGGCATTCGAGCATTATAATGACTTCTAAATTTGTTTAGAGTACTAACCTTGGGCTCAAATCGAGCGAAACCATTGATGAAGGGTGATTGGAGGTTGTATCAACCCCCTTTGAACGTGAATCCTCCTTCTCCTCTCTTCTGCTTCTTTCTCTCTTCTCTTTCTCTCTTTTCTTTCTTTTCTCTTTTCTTTCTTTTCTCTTTTCTCTCTCTTTCTTTCTCCCTCTCTCACATTTTCTCTCCCTCACTCACGTTTTTCTATCCCTCACCCACCTTCTCCTCTCTCTATGGTCTAGAAAAAGAGACCCTCCTTTCTCTTCTCTTGCCTATTTATAATTTTTCTCTCTTTTTCTAAAAAATCCTTCTTTCCTTCCTTTTTTTTTCTAGAAAATATTTTTTTTCTTCCTTTTTCTTCTTTCCTTTCTTCTTTTCCTTCCTTTTTCTCTTCTCCTTCTCCATTCCACACGTTCTCTATCTCTCCCTCTTCTAGAAAATCCTCTCCTCCTCTTTCCTTCTCTCTCTTTTCTTTCCTTTTTCTCAAAACCGAGATCTTTTCTATTTCTTTTTTCTCTCCACCTTGGATGTCTCTTCCCTTCCCCTCTTTGGATTCTTTTTTTTTCTTTTGGATTATATGCCCTAACAAAATCTTTTGAATCTAAAATATTTTTCCTCTTTTCTTTCCTTTTCTCAAAAATAAAATCTTTTGGATTCTCCCTTTTCTATTTCTTTTTTTTTCTCTCTCCACCTTAGACGTCTCTTCCCTTCCCCTCTTTGGATTCTTTTTTTTTCTTTTGGATTATATGCCCTAACAAAATCTTTTGAATCCAAAAGATTTTTTTTCTCTTTTCTTTCCTTTTCTCAAAACAAAATCTTTTGGATTCTCCCTAAATTTTCCTCTCTCTCACGTTTCCTCTCTCTTTGGATTCTTTGTTTTCTATATATTAAACATATATATATATATATATATATATATATATATATATAAAATTATATAATTATATAATATCAATATATTAATATATATATATATATAATATAATATAATATACATATAAGATATATGTATATATTATATGATATATTACAATATATTATACATTATATAATAATATATAAAAGAAATACATGCATATAAGCCACCATGAATTGGTCCGAACTGACTGGGTTAGGCCAAAACTACCTTGGGTTGAGCTAAGTTGACTAGATTGACTGAAATTAAGTGGGTTTTCACTCTCTGTCATTTCATGGGCCATTTTCGTTGTCATTTTACACAAAATTTTCCGATAGCCTTTATTCTACATTTTTTGTGTCCACTTTGTAGAACATTAAAAATGAAGAATATTGGAGCTTGAATCAACTCATTTGGAAATAAAATGGCTAACCTATGAATTTTTGAAGTTTAAGCGGATCAATTATCGATAATTTGGCTGACCATTTCGCATGAGACTCTTCGGAGACTTCTGTCCGAAATCCTTTACGTCCACTTTGTAGAACATCATGAATGATGAATAGTGGCCTTGGAATCATCTGAATCCGATGTAGAATGGAAAAGATATGAAGCTTTGAAGTTCTAACGATAATTTTGCATGAAAGCTTGCATGGACCCACTGGTGACTTATACTTGGGATTTTTTACGTCCACTTTGTAGAACATCATGAATGAAGAATAATGGCCTTGGAATCATCTGAATCCGATGTCGGATGATCAACATATGATGATTTGAAATTCAAACAATCCGACTTACGATAATTTGCATGAAGACCCCTGGGATTATTATTATTTATAATAATTTTAGAAACCTCCCTTATATGTATCATCCGACTAAAATGGTCATATCTTCTTCATTTGATATCAGAATTGAGCAATTCTGGTCTCATTTTGAAGATAATTCTATGACCTATGCATCCATGCAGATAATAGCCCATGACCCTGCTGTGGGGATCAGTGGAGAATCACAATCTTTGGGTTAAAGGTCAAAAACCTGCCATATTGGTTCACTTATGCCGAGGGTGGCAAAAATGGGGTGCTTACAGATGCCCCTCTTTAGCCGAGATTGTTATCAGTTGAAGGCTAAAGATAAAAGAACCATATTTTTGGGGTATGAGTGATATTGTTTATTGGGCTGCACTTAGGGTAATTCTTCCTAAACTGCCTACGTATTCTAAGGGTGTCCTAGAAATCAAGCCCAGAACGTAGTTCGACTGGAAAGAAGGTTTGCTCTTCTTGGAGAATTGATGAATGCTCTTCTTGTATGAAGCTAGGATGTGAATACAAGGCTTATTTGTAGGCTGGGAACCTCTTCTTGCTAAGGTGGAACTCATGATGCAAGGTACGTGCGGGCTTGGACCCAGCTTGATCCATTTGTAGGCAGATAAACCTCTTCTTGTACGAAGCTAGGCTGTGAATACAAGTCTCATTTGTAGGCTGGAAACCTCTTCTTGCTAAGGTGACTCATGATGCACGGTATGTGCGGGCTTGGACCCGGCTTGATCCATTTGTAGGCTGGGAACCTCTTCTTGCTGAGGTGACTCATGATGCAAGGTATGTGCGGGCTTGGACCCGGCTTGATCCATTTGTAGGCTGATGAACATCTTCTTGTATGAATCTAGGCTGTGAATACAAGGCTCATTTATATGCTGGGAACCTCTTCTTGCTGAGGTGAAACTCAATGCAAGGTTTGTGCGGGCTCAGACCCGGATTGATCCATTTGTAGGCTGGGAACCTCTTCTTGTATGAAGCTAGGCTGTAAATACAAGGCTGATTGCATGAGCTTGAGCTCAGATTTGATTTGTCTGGATGGAGGACTTGCTGTCTTTTCATTGATTGAACTGAGGCTCTTTTGATTGAGATTCTGAGATTATTTTTCTAAATAAGCTAAGGCTCTGCATTTGATTCATTTATAGGCTGAGATTGACTTGATCTTTGGATGCGCTAGGGCTCTACATTTGATTCACTAATAATCTGAGATTGATTTGATCTTTGGATGAGCTAGGGCTCTGCATTCACTTATAGGCTGAGATTGACTTGATCTTTGAATGAGCTAGGGCTCTACATTTGATTCACTAATAATCTGAGATTGATTTGATCTTTGGATGAGCTAGGGCTCTACATTTGATTTACTTATAGACTGAGATTGATTTGAAATTTGGATGAGCTAGGGCTCTGCATTTGATTCACTAATAATCTGAGATTGATTTGATCTTTGGATGAGCTAGGGCTCTGCATTCACTTATAGGCTGAGATTTAACTTGATCTTTGAATGAGCTAGGGCTCTACATTTGATTCACTAATAATCTGAGATTGATTTGATCTTTGGATGAACTAGGGCTCTACATTTGATTTACTTATAGACTGAGATTGATTTGAAATTTGGATGAGCTAGGGCTCTGCATTTGATTTACTAATAATCTGAGATTGATTTGATCTTTGGATGAGCTAAGGCTCTACATTTGATTCATTTATAGACTGAGATTGATTTGAACTTTGGATGAGCTAGGGCTCCACATTTGATTCTGAAATGAGTAAGAACTCAGAAGGTCACTTTTAGGGTGAGGAATTTGCTATTGATTCTGAAATGAGCAAGAACTCAGAAGGTCACTTATAGGGTGAGGAATTTGTTATTGATTCTGAAATGAGCAAGAACTCAGAAGGTCACTTAGAGGGTGATACTGAATGACTCATCTTGGCAGTTCCTACCAACTTTGGACCTTCGGGATTGAAATAGGAATATCCTTCTTGGAAGCTCTATGGCTATGAACCTTTAGGATGCTTGAAAGTGACCCATACAGGAAGGCTTTGTTGACTTTGAACCTTTAGGGTTGAAATCTGACCCATCTTGGAAGTCTCTTGACTTTGAACCTATAGAGTGCTGGACATATTTGAAATGATGGTGAATTCCTTGTCAGTTTTCCAAGTTTTTTGCTCCTACTTTATTGGTAAAGGCACAAAACATGACATCAATGGAAATGGTGTCATGGACTTCCCTGGCATGATACCTAGATTTGAAATTTGCCATTTATGACCTAGTACTGAAAGTTTAACTCAATTTCAGCACGGTAGGGATGACTTGGTTACTCCCTTTGAAGGGTTCCATATAATTTGAAGGTGATTATTTTCTTCAGCCAACATTGGTGTTGTTGGATTTTGGATTGAGAGAAACTCTAGCGAGGATTTTGGACAAGAATGAGGGGAGCTTGACAATCTCTAACCAAAGTGATTTTATTGATTGACCTTGGTGTTAGACTGTCGAGGGGCATCTGATCAACTAAGTTCTTTGACTGTGCATTATGGTAGACCAAATTGGTAGAATAGCCAAGCGGTGATAAAATGTGACATGGGTTTGGCCCTTGATCTAGGCTCATGAAAAGCTCAGGGCTTTGCAACATTGTTGTGCCAATTTTGAAAGATGAATGAACCATGGCCCCAAAGTAGGTATGAGGTGCAAAGGATTCGAAGTGTTCCTTCCGAGAATTTGGTGACCAGATCCTAATAGGTGAGCGACCACATTGGCTTTTCTTCATCAACATGATTGGAAAAACTGAGAATTTGGAAAAAACCAACTTGGACGGACCTACTTCTATTGACTAGGAAAGTCAGTGACTTCAGACTAGACAATGGATCCTAGATGTAATACTCATGATCAAGTTCAATTTCTCTGCATAGGGTATATCTATGCCCCAGTGTCTGCATGTTGTGACAGATCGCTACTATAGAAGGAAATGAGCAACCTAACAAAGTTGGAACTAGGTTGAATCGGGATTGCATCAAGAATTTGACCATGCTTCCAAGGTCAAGGGAAGATTGACAAATTGATTGCATAAAGTGACTTCTTTGATAAAACCTTCTTGAATTTTGAAAAATGAAGGAACTGATGATTTGAATGAATTTGATTACATCCGTAACCAGGCCATGAGAATTTGCTCTCTCCCTAACATGACCAACAGGATTTGAAGATAGAATTTTGTTGAAAGGCAATGCTATGGAGCCCAACAGACAAACAGATGATGGTTTGTTCAACTCCTCGGAGTATGATTCAATGGAGAGCAAGAGGGGTTCATTTCCTTATGAGGGTAGACTGGGTATGACACTTGTCTACATGAACCACTGAATTTTTCTATGTAGGGCCAATGAGAGCAATGCTTTAGGGTTGCATCAGGTCGCCTATCCCCACTGAGGTATTATGGGTTGCCCATTGAGGTTTCATGGGTTGCCTTTCCCTGCTGAGGTTTCTTTTCTTCCCTTTATTTTTTTTATTTTTTTCTTTTTGCAAACCCCATCTTGGGTTGAATAAAGAGTCCTGATATGGTGAGGATATTGTCAAAATTATGGTCCTATCCAATGGTCTGAAACCCTTAGGGGATATCCGAACGGCATGACTTTCATGACAAATGGGTAGCCTTGCCCCACTGTTTAAGTTGACACCTATCCGTATTGATTGGCGGGCCGCTATTTGAATCATCACTAAAAGCGACCTTAAGGAAATGCAGTCCTACACCAAAATTAAAAATGGTGCCAAATTATGTTTTCCTTTCTTGGAGATGTTCAGATGGAACACATGTCTCAACAAGCTACATCGAGATGTCGAATCAGTCACGATCATATCTGGGCCTGAAACCTTTAGGTTTGTTAACAAGTATTGATGTTGAAGGTCCAAGAAGACTGATGTGAAACTGTCCACATGGGTCTACCATTGGGAGAGTGTTTGGTTGTTTATGTAGAATGGATTTATCTTATCGAGAAGATCTCATTTTATTGGCTTAGGAAATAAAGGGCTTATAGGAACCTTGGGAAGCCATCGGATGTAATGAACAACATATGAGAGTTCCAGCCAGATTCATGAATTTGTACATAAGATGATGACATGATCATGAGATACAATGCCATAAAAATTGATAATCAAAAGAAGGGCTAGTGATAGAGACTCCTTGGAAAGCCGTCAGATTGATAGACAGGAGAGAGAGTCTAATGCCGATGAGAAATCTTTCTCTGATGATGAAGAAGTGATGAGATCGTCTCTTGTAAAGGTGGGATGTAATTGGCCAAAATCAAAAGTCCGGTCCAGCATGCTGTAAATCTCGACGAATGATCGAACTTGCTATCAGGCTTTGGTTGGAACTATCATCCTCTTGATGTGAGAGGGACAATTGGCTTACTGTCGAGCTCCAATGCCATTCAACATCTTACTATTTTCTTTTCTTCACTTTTTTTTTCTTTTTCTTTTTTTTTTTGGATGTGAAGGCCACATAATGCAGTGCTTCGTTTGATCACAAAATTGAATCCTGACTTTCAATATTGGATTTAAATCTTCTTCTTCCAAATATTTCGAATCAGATAGAACGTCTTTGCCCCAACTAGCACTCTGATCTTCTATAAACTTTATGAGCATTTGTGACTGCTCATATAGTATCTGATTTTATCTGAACGGTGAATCCGTATGCTGTCCTCTAGAAGTTACTCATCACCTTCTGTCTGATATGACTACCTCCCATTATTGATGTAGATAAAACATAGGCTTGAATTTCTTTTTTTTTTGGTGGGGGGGGGGTATTCCAATGACCTCATTCTTTGATTTTGAGATGGATCATTCATCATGTATCTCTTCCTTGCAGATGATGTACTTTGTAAGAACTTTGGTATTTTCATCTTTTTGGTGGCACATCTGTCCTCCACTCATTTGTACTGATTGGCTAACCTGTTGATATGATCTGTTATTATGTTTCCTTGGAATCTTTTCACAGATAGAACAAATGGCAGCTTCTCCAATACATGTTTCTTGAGACTACTCTTGTGTCTCCCGATTGATCATTTAAAACTTTCCCATACGGGTTGGACCTTTCTTTCTCAAGAGGCCAGGTGGCGTAGAAGTTCAAGAGACGGTTCATCATTTCAATCATCTTCAGAGTCAGAATTGACTGCGCACGTAGAATATGAGGATGTATGAAACTGGGAAGAAATGTATGGAAGAGACAAAGCACAGAGTTTGAAATCCCAAACGGGGTGATTTTTTTTTACTTACAGGGCAAATTGGACTGGACTTGTCAACAAGCATATCAATCTTGGACCCAGACATGGATGACCTATCGAATGTCGATAATAGAAAGTTGAAACAACTAGTTCGTCCAAGCAGCTCCAGTTGGGCATAATGCCTTCGACGACCACCTTCAGTCGTTGCGGGAATAAGACTTCCTTCAGATCTCTAATAGCAGGACTCATCATGCCCCTCTATCAATAGGTGCAAGATACCTACCTTTTAGGGTTCCATACAATTCTTACCCTCTTTTTTTCAGTTTGGGATCCATTCATAATCGGACTATTTCTTTTTAAGCTCAAGGTTATTCTGGTTCATGCCCCAGTTTGGGGTTCAATGGATTTATCAATGGGCTGCTTCTAGTTGAGTTCAAAATCATTCTAGCTTATGCCCCAGCTTGGGGAGCAAGGGGTATCGCCATTGCACTACACCATTTTGAGTCCAAGATTGGACTATTTTATGCCTTGGCTTAGGGGGTTCAATGGATTTCTTTGTTAGACCACTCTCAATTTGGGTCTAAGGTCAATTTGGTCCATGCCCCAGTTTAGGGCATAATGGCTTTCCTCATTAGACCGCATTCAATTTGGGTCCAAGGTCAATCTAGTTCATGCCCCAGTTTATGGATTAAGGGTTTCATCATTTGACCATTCCCCAGCTGTCATTCTGGTTCCTATCCTAGCCTGGGGCATATCGGATCTCATCTTTGGTCAACCCTACTACTCGGGAAAATTCCATTCCCTCTCTTTAAACAATGAGAAATATAAGGACAACTCTTTGGATTCTAGTATTTCCTTGGCCAATGGGGCAGAAATGCCTGTGATGGGAAAACACTACTATAGCTGAAGGTTCATGGTTTCCTGGTGACTCTAGAATCTGAAATTGATCTTTACTGACAAGCAATGGGGAATGGTCTGGAATTCGCCATTCCGGACGAGCAATCCTAACTTTTAGCACTGTGCTATGATGGACATGGATCGGGCTTTAATTGATAGAGCCAGAGATTGATTTTGAATCGGTATCCGATTGATAGAGATAAGATTGACTTTGAATTGGTCTCTGATTGATAGAGATCAAGATTGACTTTGAATTGGTCTCTGATTGATAGAGATCAAGATTGACTTTGAATTGGTCTCTGATTGATAGAGATCAAGATTGACTTTGAATTGGTCTCTGATTGATAGAGATCAAGATTGACTTTGAATTAGTCTTTGATAGAGATCAAGATTGACTTTGAATTGTGTGAGGACAAAGATGGAAATCTTTAGAAGTTGCCACCTAGATTTAGGTCTAGGACCTTAAAAATGTGAAATCTCTCCCCAAGGTAAGACTTCAATTGACTCATTACCCTTAGATTGGACTTCTGGTCCATCAGAGATTGGGTAAGTGTCAGGTTACGGTTATGGGAAGGGGTTAGGCACCCAAACCGTCTGATCGAAATCGGTCTCCTATACCTTTCCTATGCTAGACTCTATTTGTTAAACCAAACCAAACCAAGTGGTTTGATATCATTGAACCGAATCTGTATCCATCAGATTGCCTACGTATTACGGAATTATTCCGAAAATCAGGTTCACCATCGTAATTCAGGTGTGATTAAAATTTATGGCTGTGATTTATGCTTGTGCATGATTAAGTTCTTTGTTCAAGTTGAAGTTTATGCTTGAAAGGTTGAGAGGCCCTATGGATTAGGATCTAGATAGTCCATGTGGACCGATAGATAGTCCTAGTGGATCTAAGAATGGATAACCCTTTCTGGGTCAAAATATGGATAACCTATTCTGGATTGGAATAAGGATAACCCTATCTGAGTTGGAATGTGGATAACCCTATTTGGGTCAAAATTGGGGTGGATATCCTAGTGGATCTATGGATAGTCCAAGTGGACTAAGGTGTGGATAACCCTTTTTGGGTTGGAATATGGATAACTCTTTTTGGGTTGGAATATGGATAACCCTTTATGGGTTGGAATATGGATAACCCTATCTGGGTTGAAATGTGGATAACCCTATCAGGCTTAGAATGTGGATAAATATCCTAGTGGATCTATGAATAGTCCGAGTGGACTAAGGTTTGGATAACCCTTTCTGGGTTGGAATATGGATATCCTAGTGGATCTATGGATAGTCCGAGTGGACTAAGGTGTGGATCCGAATTTGGGTTTCTCCCAAATGGCCTACGTATCCTAGGGTTTGCCCTAGGAATCAGAATCCGCGTAGTTCGAGAATAACCTGTTCTAAGTTATAAAGTGAGAACCTGTTCTAGGTTTGGGATTGAGAACCTATTCTAGGTTTGGGATTGAGAACCCATTCTAAGTTTATGGTTTAGAACCTATTCTAGGTTTAGGGTTTACCGAGGGGCAAAATTGTCCTAAATTATCCTTTTCATCCTGAATTCTAATTTTGGAAAGTTTGGCAAAACATTCTCTTTCTTTATTAAGATTTTTATTATCCCATTATGCCCTTCCCAAAAATGTAGGTGCCTAAATGCACGTCCCCACACCTAGATTGTCTTCTAGAAGTATGCATGTGTTGCATAAAATAAGTTATTGCCAAAAATAGAATATTCTATCTAAATATGGCACATAAAACATTTATGGCAAGAGATTCACATACAGTAAGATTGTTAAAAATCTTCTTAATATGGCATGCACTGCAAATAAGGCAAGAGCCTATATGGTAAGATTTAATATGCTAATTCTAAGCATGACAAGACCTAATATGACTATTTTTAGGGTTTTCTACTCTAATTGCTATTTTCTTTTCATTTTAGGATTTTCTACCTAATTGCTATTTTCTTTCCATTTTTAAGGTTTTCTACCCTAATTGCTATTTTCTTTCCATTTTTAGGGTTTTCTACCCTAATTGATATTTTCCTTTCATTTTAGGGTTTTCTACCCTAATTGTTATTTTCTTTCTATTTTTAGGGTTTCTTACCTTAATTGCTATTTTCTTTTCATTTTAGGGTTTTCTACCCTAATTGTTGTTTTTTCAATTTATCTCTTTTCAAGACTAATATGATGAATGAAAACATTCCAACTATAGCAGTGGTAGTAATCCAAACATAGCAGTAAGCATCCAAACATGGCAGTAATCATCTAAATATGACAGTAAGCATGTGGCAGACAAATATGGCAATAAGCATGTGTAGCATTCCAAAACAGCAAGAATCATGCAAGCATCAAGATGGTGGACATATCAACATGGAATAGTTTAGATTTAATGTCATCACATAATCAGAAATCAATTGATCATCCAGTGGATCAGAATTATCAATCAATGGCTCAAGATCAAAGGCCATAATTAAATCATGTGAAAATAACTTAACATCAAATGACCATATACAAATTTGCATTAAAAAATTTCAAATCAATGGTTACAATTAATCACATTAAACTCCCAAGATCAGATCCAGATAAGATGGCCATAATTTAATCATCCAAAATCCATATCAATGGTCCATATTTAATCATCTTAAATTTCAAACCAATGGGATCAATTTCGTAAAATTCTAAGCATTTCAGATCAATTTTGATCACATGAAATTCCTACATGTAATTGATCCAATTAAACTCAAATTTCCAAGATCAGATCCAGATCAGATGGCCATAATTTAATCATCCAAAATCCATATCAATGGTCCATATTTAATCACCTTAAATTTCAAACCAATGGGATAAATTTCATAAAATTTTAAGTATTTTCAGATCAATTTTGATAATATGAAATTCCTACATGTAATTGATCCAATTAATCACATCAAATTTTCAAGATCAGATCCAGATTAAATGGTTATAATTTAATCATCCAAAATCCATATCAATGGTCCATATTTAACCACCTTAAATTTCAAACCAAATGGATCAATTTCATAAAATTCTAAGCATTTTTAGATCAATTTTGATCACATGAAATTCCTATATGTAATTGATCCAATTAATCACATCAAATTCCCAAGATCAAATCCAGATAAGAAGACCATAATTTTAATCATCCAAAATCCATATCAATGGTCCATATTTAATCACCTTAAATTTCAAACCAATGTGATCAATTTCATAAAATTCTAAGCATTTTCAGATCAATTTTGATCACATGAAATTCCTACATGTAATTGATCCAATTAATCACATCAAATTCTCAAGATCAGATCCAG
The DNA here is from genome assembly GCA_028583415.1 of Protea cynaroides. Classification (NCBI taxonomy): domain Eukaryota; kingdom Viridiplantae; phylum Streptophyta; class Magnoliopsida; order Proteales; family Proteaceae; genus Protea; species Protea cynaroides. The sequence goes on along the minus strand of CM053275.1, from coordinate 58,429,840 downwards.
ATAAGATGGCCATAATTTAATCATTCAAAATCCATATCATTGGTCCATATTTAATTACCTTAAATTTCAAACCAATGAGATTAAATTTCATAAAATTCTAAACATTTTCAGATCAATTTTGATCACATGAAATTCCTACATGTTTGGATCAATTTTATCCACATGAAATTTCAACACATTTGGGTCAATTTTAGCACATGCAAATTTCAAATAAAGAACAAAGAAAACAATAAAGTAGAGTTTACCTATTTTTTTTCTGATTTCTCCGTCTCTTGTTCTTGTTTTTCTTTTTCTTCTTCTTCTTCTTCTTCTTTTTCTTCCTCTTCTGTTCTTTCTTTTTTCGGTTTTAGCTCATCTTCTTCATTCTCCCGTGCTCTCTCTCTCTCCCTCCCTTCTTTTGGATCTCCCCCCTCTTCTTCTTATTATTTTTTTTTCTTTCATTCCTTTTTCTTCTCTTTCTTTCCTTCTTCTTTTTTCTTTCTTTCCTTTTCTTCTTTTCTTCTCTTTCTTTCATTTTCTTCTCTTTTTCTCTTTCTTTCCTTTTCTTCTCTTTTCTTTCTTTTTCTTTTTCTTCTTTCCTTTTCTTCTCTTTTCTTTCTTTCCTTTTCTTTTCTTCTTCTCTTTCTTTCCTTTTCTTCTCTTCTTCTCTCTCTCATTCTAGAAAATGTGAAGGAGATCCTCTTTTTATTATTTTTTTCTTTTTCCTTTTTTCTTTTATTTATCTTTCTTTCCCTTTTCTTTTTTTCTTTCTTTTTCTTCTCTTTTCTTTCTTTCCTTTTCTTTTCTTCTTCTCTTTCTTTCCTTTTCTTCTCTTTTGTTTCTTTTTCCTTTTCTTCTCTTCTTCTCGTTCCTTTTCTTCTCTTCTTCTATTTCTTTCCTTTTCTTCTCTTTTCTTTCTTTTTCCTTTTCTTCTTTCCTTTTCTTCTATTTTCTTTCTTTCCTTTTCTTCTCTTCTTCTCTCTCTCATTCATGTTTTCTAGAAAGAAAACGTGAGGGGGATCCCTTTTTTTTCTTTTTTTTTCTTTTATTTCTTTCTCTCTTTCTTTTTTCTTTCTCCCATTCTCTTTCCTATGGCCTCTCTTTCCTCTCTCTTTCTTATAATATATATATATATATATATATATATATATATATATATATATATATATATATATATATATATATATATATATATATATATATATATGTATTAATACAAAAATGGGGTGCTTACAGATGCCCCTCTTTAGCCGAGATTGTTACCAATTGAAGGCTGAAGATAAAAGAACCACATTTTTGAGAAATGGGTGAGATTGCTTATTTGGCTGCACTTAGGGATATTTGTCCTAAACTGCCTACGTATTCTAAGGGTGTCCTAGAAATTAAGCCCAGAACGTAGTTCAACTGGCAAGAAGGTTTGCTCTTCTTAGAGAATTGATGACTGTTCTTCTTGTATGAAGCTAGGCTGTAAATATAAGGCTCATTTGTAGGCTGGGAACCTCTTCTTGCTGAGGTGGAACCCATGATGCAAGGTACATGCGGGATTGGACCCGGCTTGATCCATTTGTAGACTGATAAACCTCTTCTTGTACGAAGCTAGGCTGTGAATACAAGGCTCATTTGTAGACTGGGAACCTCTTCTTGCTGAGGTGACTCATGATGCAAGGTATGTACGGGCTTGGACCCAGCTTGATCCATTTGTAGGCTGATGAACCTCTTCTTGTATGGAGCTAGGCTGTGAATACAAGGCTCATTTGTAGGCTGAGAACCTCTTCTTGTATGGAGCTAGGCTGTGAATACAAGGCTCATTTGTAGGCTGGGAACCTCTTCTTGCTGAGGTGGAACTCAATGCAAGGTATGTGCGGGCTTGGACTCGGCTTGATCCATATATAGGCTGATAAACCTCTTGTTGTATGAAGCTAGGCTGTGAATACAAGGTTCATTTGTAGGCTGGGAACCTCTTCTTGTTGAGGTGGAACTCATGATGCAAGGTATGTGCGGGTTTGAACCCGACTTGGTCCATTTGTAGGCTGATAAACCTCTTCTTGTATGAAGCTAGGCTGTGAATACAAGGCTGATTGCATGAGCTTGGGCTCGGCTTTAATTTGTTTGGATGTAAGACTTGATGTCTTTTCTTTGATAGAACTGAGGCTCTTTTGGTTGAGATTCTGAGATTGTTTTTCTGAATAAGCTAGGGCTCTGCATTTGATTCACTTATAGGCTGAGATTGACTTGATCTTTGGATGAGCTTAGACTCTACATTTGATTCACTAATAGGCTGAGATTGATTTGAATTTTGGATGAGCTAGGGCTCTGCATTTGATTCACTTATAGATTGAGATTGATTTAATCTTTGAATGAGCTTGGGATCTGCATTTGATTCACTAATAATCTGAGATTGATTTCATCTTTGGATGAGCTAGGGCTCTGCATTTGATTCACTTATAGACTGAGATTGATTTGAAATTTGGATGAGCTAGGGCTCTGAATTTGATTCACTAATAGGCTGAAATTGATTTGATCTTTGAATGAGCTAGGGCTCTGCATTTGATTATGAAATGAGCAAGAACTCAGAAGGTCACTTTTAGGGTGAGGAATTTGCTATTGATTCTGAAATGAGCAAGAACTCAGAAGGTCACTTATAGGGTGATACTGAATGACTCATCTTTGAAGTTCCTACCAGCTATGGACCTTCGGGTTTGAAAATTGGAATATCCTTCTTGGAAGCTCTATGGCTATGAACCTTCTGGAATGGAAATTAGAATATCCTCTTAAGTAGTTTTGTTGCTTTGAACCTTTAGGATGCTCGAAAGTGACCCATCTTGGAAGTCTCTTGACTTTGAACTTATAGAGTGCTGGACACATTTGAAATGATGGTGAATTCCTTGGCAGTTTACAAGGTTTTTTTGACCCTGCTTTGTTGGTGAAGGCATAAAACGTGGCCTCAATGGAAATGGTGACATGGACTTTGCTGGCATGATACCTAGATTTGAAATTTGTCATTTATGACCTGTTACTGAATGTTTGACACAATTTCAGCATGGTAGTAATGACTTGGTTGCTCCCTTGGAAAGGTTCCATGTAATTTGCAATTGATGATTTTCTTCAGCCAACATTGGTGTTGTTGGATTTTGGATTGAAAGAAACTCTAGCGAGGATTTTGAACAAGAATGAGGGGAGCTTGACAGTCTCTAACCAAAGTGATTTTATTGATTGACCTTGGTGTTAAACTGTCGAGGGCATTTGGTCAACTAAGTTCTTTTACTGTGCACTATGGTAGACCAAATTGGTAGAATAGCCAAGCGGTGATGAAATGTGACATGGGTTTGGCCCTTGATCTAGGCTCATGAAAAGCTCAGTGCTTTACAACATTGTTGTGCTAATTTTGAAAGATGAATGAACCATGGCCCCAAAGTAGGCACGAGGAGCAAAGGATTTGAAGTGTTCCTTCAGAGAATTTGGTGACCAAATCCTAACAGGTGAGCAACCACATTGGATTTTCTTCATCAACATGATTGGGAGAACTGAGAAATTGAAAAAAACAACTTGGACGGACCTACTTCTATTGACTAGGAAAGTTAGTGACTTCAAACTAGACAATGGATCCTAGATGTAATGCTCATGATCAAATTCAATTCCTCTACATAGGGTGTATCTATGCCCCAGTGTCTACACATTGTGACTGACCGCTACTGTAGTGTGCTAGGGCAAGATAGAAGGAAATAGGTAATCTAACAGAGTTAGAACTAGGTTGAACCTGGATTGCTTCTAGAACTTGACCATGCTTCCAAGGTCAGGGGAAGATTGACAGATTGATTGTAGAAAGTGACTTCTTTGATAAACCCTTCCTGAATCTTGAAAAATGAGGGAGCTGATGATTTGATGAATTTGGCTACATCCGTAACCAGGCCATGAGAATTTGCTCTCTCCCTAGCATGACCAAAGGATTTGAAGATAGAATTATGTTGAAAGGCAATGCTATGGATCCCAATAGATGATGGTTTGTTCAACTCCTCCGAGTATGATTCACCGGAGAGCAAGAGGGGTTCCTTTCCTTATAGAGGGTAGACTAGTATGACACTTGTCTACATGAACCACTGAATTTTTCTATGAAGGGCCAATGAGGGCAATGCTTTAGGGTTGCATCAGGTCACCTATCCCCACTGAGGTATCATGGGTTGCCCATTGAGGTTTATCGGGTTGCCTTTCCCTGCTGAGGTTTCTTTTCTTCCCTTTATTTTTTTTCTTTTTGCAAACACCGTCTTGGGTTGAATAAAAAGTCCTGATATGGTGAGGATATTGCCAAAATTATGGTCCTATCTAATGGTTTGAAACCCTTAGGGGAAATCCGAATGGCATGACTTTCATGACAAATGGATAGTCTTGCCCCACTGTTTAAGTTGACACCTACACGCATTGATAAGCGGGCATCTATTTGAATCATCACTAAAAGCGATCTTAGGGAAATATAGTCCCACACCAAAATTAAAAATGGTGCCGAATTATGCTTTCATTTCTTGGAGATGTTCAGATGGAACACGTGTCCCAACAAGCTATATCGAGATTCTGAATCAGTCACGATCATATCTGGGCCTATTACCTTTAGGTTTGTTGACAAGTATTGATGTTGAAGGTCCAAGAGGACTGATGTGAAACTATCCACATGGGTCTACCATTGGGAGAGTGTTTGGTTGTTTATGTAGAATGGGTTTATCTTACCGAGAAGATCCCATTTTATTGGCTTGAGAAATGAAGGGCTTATAGGAACCTTGGGAAGCCGTCGGATGTAATGAACGACAGATGAGAGTTCCAGCCAGATTCTTGAATTTGTACAAAAGATGATGACATGATAATGAGATACAATGCCATAAAAATTGATAATCAAAAGAAGGGCTTGTGATAGAGACTTCTTGGAAGGCCGTCAAATTGATAGACGGGAGAGAGAGTCTAATGCCGATGAGAAATCTTTCTCTGATGATAAAGAAGTGATGAGATCGTCTCCTGTAAAGGCGGGATGTAATTGTCCAAAATCAAAAGTTCGGTCCAACATGCTGTGAATCTTGAAGAACGATCGCACTTGCTATCAGGCTTTGATTTGGAACTATCATCCTTTTGAAGTGAGAGGGACAATTGACTTTACTGTCAAACTCCAATGCCATTCAACATCTTACTATTTTCTTCTTTTCTTTTTTTTTCTCTTTTTTTTTTTGTGGATGTGGAGGCCACATAATGCAGTGTTTCGCTTGAACGCCAAGTTGAATCATGACTTTCAATATTGGATTTGAATCTTCTTCTTCCAAACATTTCCAATCAGATAAAGCATCTTTGCCCCAATTAGTACTCTGATCTTCGGTAAACTTTATGAGCATTTGTGACTGCTCATCTAGATCTGATTTTATCTGAATGGTGAATCTGTATGCTGTCCTCTGGAAGTTAATCATCACCTTCTGTCTGATGTGACTACCTCCCATTATTGATGTAGATAAAATATAGGCTTGAATTTTCATATTTTTTTTTTTTGGGTATTCCAATGACCTCATTCTTTGATTTTGAAATTGATCATTCATCATGTATCTCTTGCTTATAGATGATGTACTTTGTAAGAACTTTGGTATTTCCATCTTTTTGGTGGCACATTTGTCCTCCACTCATTTATACTGATTGATTGACCTGTTGATATGATCTGTTACCATCTAATGCTTTTCTTGGAATATTTTCATATGTAGAACAAATGGCAGCTTCTCTAATACTTGTTTCTTGAGAGTACTCTTGTGTCTCCCGTTTGATCATTTAAAGCTTTCCCAGACAGGTTGGACCTTTCTTTCTCAAGAGGCCAAGTGGCGTAGAAGTTCAGGAGATGGCTCATCGTTTCAATCATCTTCAGAGTCAGAATTGACTGCGCGCGTAGAATAGGAAGATGTATGAAACTGGGAAGAAATGTATGGAAGAGACAAAGCACAGAGTTTGAAATCCCAAACGGGGTGATTTTCTTTTACTTACCGGGCAGATTAGGCCAGACTTGTCAATAAGCATATCAATCTTGGACTCAGACATAGATGACCTATCAAATACCGATAATAAAAAGTTGAAACAACTAGTTCATCCATGTGGCTCCAGTTGGGCATAACGCCTTCGATGACCCCCTTCAGTCATTGTGGGAATAAATCTTCCTTCAAACCTCTAACATCAGGACTCATCATGCCCCTCTATCAATAGGTGCAAGATGCCTACCTTTCAGGGTTCCATACAATTCTTACCCTTTTTTTTTCAGTTTGGGATTCATTCATAACCGGACTATTGCTTTTTAAGCTCAAGGTTACTCTGGTTCATGCCCCAGTTTAGGGTTCAATGGATTCATCAATGGACCGCTTCTAGTTGAGTTCAAAATCATTCTAGCTTATGCCCCAGCTTGGGGAGCAAGGGGTATCACTATTGCACTACACCATTTTGAGTCCAAGATTAGACTAGTTTATGCCTTGGCTTAGGGGGTTCAATGGATTTCTTTGTTAGACCACTCTCAATTTGGGTCTAAGGTCAATTTGGTCCATGCCCCAGTTTAGGGCATAATGGCTTTCCTCATTAGACCGCATTCAATATGGGTCCAAGGTCAATCTGGTTCATGCCCTAGTTTATGGATTAAGGGTTTCATCATTGGACCATTCCCTAGCTGTGATTCTGGTTCCTATCCTAGCCTGGGGCATATCGGATCTCATCTTAGGTCAACCCTACTGCATGGAAAAATTTCATTCCCTCTCTTTGAACAATGAAAAATATGAGAGCAACTCTTTGGATTCTAGTATTTCCTTGGCCAATGGGGCAGAAATGCCTGTGATGGGATAGCACTGTCATAGCTGAAGTTTCATGGTCTCCTGATGACTCCAAAATCTGGAATTGATCTTTACTGACAGGAAATGAGGAATGCTTCTCATTCGTCATTCCTGATGAGCGATCCTAACTTGTAGCATTGGGCTATGATGGACATGAATTGGGCTCTAATTGACAGAGCCAGAGATTGATTTTTAGTCGGTCTCTGATTGATAGAGACAAGATTAATTTTGAATTGGTCTCTGATTGATAGAGACAGAGTTGACTTTGAATTGGTCTCTGATTGATAGAGATCAAGATTGACTTTGAATTGGTCTCTGATTAATAGAGATCAAGATTAACTTTGAGTTGGTCTCTAATTGATAGAGATCAAGATTGACTTTGAATTGGTCTCTGATTGATAGAGATCAAGATTAACTTTGAATTGGTCTCTGATTGATAGAGATCAAATTGACTTTTAATTGGTCTCTGATTCATAGAGATCAAGATTGATTTTGAATTGGTCTCTGATTGATAGAGATCAAGATTGACTTTCAATTGATCTCTGATTGATAGAGATCAAGATTGACTTTGAATTGATCTCTGATTGATAGAGACCAAGATTGACAGTTATGGACTGGGCTCTAGTTTCTAGAGGCAAGGATTGCTTGAGTTGGGCTCCGATTGATAGAGGCCAAGGATGACAATCATGGATTGCTAGAAATGATGGATTGATTCAGTTGAAATGATTGAAATTCTCTTCGATTCCTTCATGAAATGGAACATGGGCCAGAGGTAATAGTTGAACAAGCCTAGAGGCTAACTCATGCTCACATTGGGTTCATATAAATCAAAACCTGAACTGGAGTTGACGGTTGGACAAGCATAGGGGCTAATTAAATTCAAATGAATGGAACTCTTCTTAGTTCTAACATGAATCAGAACTTGAACCACAGGTGTCGGTTGGATAAGTCTAGTGGCTAAATGAATTCAGATGAATGGAACTCTTCTTGGTTCCAACATGAATCAAAACCTAAACCAAAGTTGATGATTGGACAGGCCTAGTGGCTAAATGAATTCAGATGAATGGAATTCTTCTTAGTTCCAACATGAATTAGAACCCTAACCAAAGTTGATGGTTAAATAAACCTAGTGGCTAATTGAATTCAGATGAATGGAACTTTTCAGAGTTTCGACATGAATCAGACCCTAACCAAAGTTGATGGTTGGATAAGCCTAGTGGCTAATTGAATTAAGATGAATGGGACACTTCTTAGTTCTAACATGAATTAGAACCTGAACCAAATTTGATGGTTGGATAAGCCTAGTGGCTAATTGAATTTAGATGAATGGAACTTTTCCTAATTCCGTCATGAACCGGAACCTAAACAAGAGGTGAAGGGTGAAAAAGCCTAGGGGCTGAATGCCTCCTCCATTCTAGCATGATCATGAAGTGATGATTGAACTTGCCTAGGGGTTAAACCCTTCTTCAGTTCTGAGATGAACCAGAAATGGTGGTTGAATCTGGGGCTGAATATTTCTTTGATTCTGAGATGAACTGGATGTGATTGAATCTGCCTAGGGGCTGAATCTTTCCTTAATTCAAAGGTGAATAGGGAACAATGATTGGATTTGCCTATGGGGCTGAATCTTTCCTCAATTCAAAGGTGAATAGGGAACAATGATTGGATCTGCCTAGGGGCTGAATCTTTCCTCAATTCAAAGGTGAATAGGGAACAATAATTGGATTTGCCTAGGGGCTGAATCTTTCCTCAATTCAAAGGTGAATAGGGAACAATGATTGGATCTGCCTACGGGCTGAATCTTTCCTCAATTCAAAGGTGAATAGGGAACAATAATTAGATTTGCCAAGGGGCTGAATTTTTTCTTAATTCAAAGGTGAATAGGGAACAATAATTTGATTTTCCTAGGGGCTAAATCTCTCCTTAAGTCAAAGGTGAATCGAGAACTATGATTGGATTTGCCTAGGGGCTGAGTCTTTCCTTAATTCAGAGATGAATCGAGAATTATGATTGGATTTTCCTAGGGGCTGAATCTTTCCTTAATTCAAAAGTGAATCAAGAACTATGATTGGATTTGCCTAGGGGCTGAATCTTTCCTTGATTATGAGATGAATTGGGAACTATGATTGGATTTGCCTAGGGGCTGAATCTTTCCTTAATTCAAAGGTGAATCAAGAACTATGATTGTATTTGCCTAGGGGCTGAATCTTTCCTTGATTATGAGATGAATTGAGAACAGTGATTGGACTTGCCTAGGGGCTGAATCTTTCCTTAATTATGAGTTGAATTGAGAACAGTGATTGGATTTGCCTAGGGGCTGAATCTTTCCTTAATTCAGGGGTGAATCGAGAACAATAATTGGATTTGCCTAGGGGCTGAATCTCTCCTTAATTCAGGGATGATCTGAATATGATATTTGAGTAAGCCCAAGGACTAACTGTACAGGAATATTGTAAACTTTTTCAGGTATAGGTGCTTATCGCTGCCTAAATTGAATGCTCTAATGGACCAGATTGATTAAATTACTCATTGTGTTTTCAAATCTGGTTGCCTCATTTCTTACAAAATTTGATGTTTAATCAAGATTTGGATTCATGAATTCCATTGATTCAACATGGATCCATCTCAAGGTGGGAGATCAAGACAATTCCTTAATTGTAAGGGCCTCTTACCCTAAAAGGGTGGATATGGTTGCAGTTTGATTCTCTTTTCCAAAGGCATTGAAACCCAATGGAGAAATATCAAGATTCTAGACATCTAGAGGAGTGGAAGAAGTCACATGCACAATCGAAGATGACTTAACCAAACAAAGTTAGCTCCCTCCTAAGGGCGATTGGGTAAACATTATCCAAGTCAATTTAATTGAATTTGATTAAGCCATGTGTTCAGTCTTGGGACCTCATGATTCCAAAATGGATAATCAGTGGTACCAAGGTCTGGCCAATTGGATTATCAAATTCAATGAAATTGAAATGGATATATTAATCCATTGTCCTTATTAGGGATGGTTAGCAAAAGCGGTTCATAGATGAACAAACTAGTAAATTTCTTCTTGACCATGGTATCTATGTCTTGACAGAGATTTTTTGCTTATTTTTTTGAAATTGACGTGTTAACAATGAGAGATTCGACACATCGAGCTTCGTTAATGGAGGGTGTATAGTGACCGTCTACTATGATGTTGAACAGGTGTATACATACCTCATACTCCCAATGGGTGAGAGTTCAAGATGCTCATCATGTAGATTCTAACATGTTGACCAATCGAGGACAAAAATGGGCAGAACTTTGACGTCTCGAACATGGATGTCATGGTTAAGAAGACTTTACTGGGTCGGTTCAGGGATGAATAAAAAATAACAAACATTGGGCTACAATCTAGGTTAGGATAGAAAAGGTCACCTTGACAAGGATGGGATAACCTATCACCGAATACACGATGAATAATGGGCCCCCATTCCCTTTATATACTATGTTGCAAGGATCCAAGCGACGTGGAGTAGCATAACACATTCCCAGGCGGACCCAAGAAACGCTCGTTAGAGGCTACTCGACAGTCGTGGTCTCACAAAGTACAGGCCAAGGCTGTGTGTTTCGCCTAGCGGGCTGCCCCATATGTATGGGACCCGGTTCGGTTACTCGCACGAATGTGTGACTGAACCCATTCCCCCCAAAGCAATAATATACAAGTATAAATATAGTATCCTAAAATCTAGCATCCAATTCACACAAGAAAAGTTTTCATTTAGGAGTTTGACATTTATATCCCCAGTGGAGTCGCCACTGTGAGGACAAAGATGGAAATCTCTAGAAGTCGCCACCTAGATTTAGGTCTAGGACCATAGAAATGTGAAATCTCACCCCAAGGTAAGACTTCAATTGACTCATGCCCCTTAGATTGGATTTCTGGTCCATTAGAGATTGGGTAAGTGTCAGGTTACGGTTATGGGAAGGGGTTAGGCACCCAAACCGTCTGATTGAAATCGGTCTCCTATACCTTTCCTATGCTAGACTCTGTTTGTTAAACCAAACCAAACTAAGTGGTTTGATATCATTGAACCGAATCTGTATCCATCAGATTGCCTACGTATTACGGAATTATTCCGAAAATCAGGTTCACCATTGTAGTTCAGGTGTGATTAAAATTTATGGCTGTGATTTATGCTTGTGCATGATTAAGTTCTTTGTTCAAGTTGAAGTTTATGCTTGAAAGGTTGAGAGGCCCTATGGATTAGGATCTAGATAGTCCATGTGGACCGATAGATAGTCCTAGTGGATCTAAGAATGGATAACCCTTTCTGGGTCAAAATATGGATAACCTATTCTGGATTGGAATAAGGATAACCCTATCTGAGTTGGAATGTGGATAACCCTATTTGGGTCAAAATTGGGGTGGATATCCTAGTGGATCTATGGATAGTCCAAGTGGACTAAGGTGTGGATAACCCTTTTTGGGTTGGAATATGGATAACTCTTTTTGGGTTGGAATATGGATAACCCTTTATGGGTTGGAATATGGATAACCCTATCTGGGTTGAAATGTGGATAACCCTATCTGGGTTAGAATGTGGATAAATATCCTAGTGGATCTATGAATAGTCCGAGTGGACTAAGGTTTGGATAACCCTTTCTGGGTTGGAATATGGATATCCTAGTGGATCTATGGATAGTCCGAGTAGACTAAGGTGTGGATCCGAATTTGGGTTTCTCCCAAATGGCCTACGTATCCTAGGGTTTGCCCTAGGAATCAGAATCCGCGTAGTTCGGGAATAACCTGTTCTAGGTTATAAAGTGAGAACCTGTTCTAGGTTTGGGATTGAGTACCTATTCTAGGTTTGGGATTGAGAACCCACTCTAGGTTTATGGTTTAGAACCTATTCTAGGTTTAGGGTTTACCGAGGGGTAAAATCGTCCTAAATTATCCTTTTCATCCTGAATTCTAATTTTGGAAAGTTTGGCAAAACATTCTCTTTCTTTATTAAGATTTTTATTATCCCATTATGCCCTTCCCAAGAATGTGGGTGCCTAAATGCACATCCCCACACCTAGATTGTCTTCTAGAAGTATGCATGTGTTGCATAAATTAAGTTATTGCCAAAAATAGAATATTCTATCTAAATATGGAACATAAAACATTTATGGCAAAAGATTCACATACAGTAAGATTGTTAAAAATCTTCTTAATATGGCATGCACTGCAAATAAGGCAAGAGCCTATATTGTAAGATCTAATATGCTAATTCTAAGCATGGCAAGACCTAATATGACTATTTTTAGGGTTTTCTACCCTAATTGCTATTTTCTTTCCATTTTAGGGTTTTCTACCTAATTGCTATTTTCTTTCCATTTTTAAGGTTTTCTACCCTAATTGCTATTTTCTTTCCATTTTTAGGGTTTTCTACCCTAATTGATATTTTCCTTTCATTTTAGGGTTTTCTAACCTAATTGTTATTTTCTTTCTATTTTTAGGGTTTTCTTACCTTAATTGCTATTTTCTTTTCATTTTAGGGTTTTCTATCCTAATTGTTGTTTTTTAATTTATCTTTTTCAAGACGAATATGATGAATGAAAACATTCCAACTATAGCAGTGGTAGTAATCCAAACATAGCAGTAAGCATCCAAACATGGCAGTAATCATCTAAATATGGCAGTAAGCATGTGACAGACAAATATGGCAATAAGCATGTGTAGCATTCCAAAACAGCAAGAATCATGCAAGCATCAAGATGGTGGACATATCAACATGGAATCCAATAGTTCAGATTTGATGTCATCACATAATCAGAAATCAATTGATCATCCAGTGGATCAGATTTGTCAATCAATGGCTCAAGATCAAAGGACATAATTAAATCATGTGAAAATAACTTAACATCAAATGACCATATACAAATTTGCATTAAAAAGTTACAAATCAATGGTCACAATTAATCACATTAAACTCCCAAGATCAGATCCAGATAAGATGGCCATAATTTAATAATCCAAAATCCATATCAATGGTCCATATTTAATTACCTTAAATTTCAAACCAATGAGATCAAATTTCATAAAATTCTAAACATTTTCAGATCAATTTTGATCACATGAAATTCCTACATGTTTGGATCAATTTTATCCACATGAAATTTCAACACATTTGGGTCAATTTTAGCACATGAAATTTCAAATAAAGAACAAAGAAAACGATAAAGTAGAGTTTACCTATTTTTTTTCTGATTTCTCCTTCTCTTGATCTTCTTCTTCTTCTTCTTCTTCTTCTTTTTCTTCCTCTTCTGTTCTTTCTTTTTCCAGTTTCAGCTCATATTCTTCATTCTCTCGTGCTCTCTCTCTCTCCCTCCCTTCTTTCGGATCTCCCCCCTCTTCTTATTATTTTTTTTTTCTTTCTTTCCTTTTTCTTCTCTTTCTTTCCTTCTTCTTTTTTCTTTCTTTCCTTTTCTTCTTTTCTTCTCTTTCTTTCATTTTCTTCTCTTTTTCTCTTTCTTCCCTTTTCTTTTCTTTTTTTTCTTTTTCCTTTTCTTCTTTCCTTTTCTTCTCTTTTCTTTCTTTCCTTTTCTTTTCTTCTTCTCTTTCTTTCCTTTTCTTCTCTTTTTCTCTCTCTCATTCTAGAAAACGTGAAGGAGATCCTCTTTTTATTATTATTTTCTTTTTCCTTTTTTCTTTTATTTATCTTTCTTTCCCTTTTCTTTTTTTCTTTCTTTTTCTTCTCTTTTCTTTCTTTCCTTTTCTTTTCTTCTTCTCATTCTTTCCTTTTCTTCTCTTTTCTTTCTTTTTCCTTTTCTTCTCTTCTTCTCTTTCCTTTTCTTCTCTTCTTCTCTTTCTTTCCTTTTCTTCTCTTTTCTTTCTTTTTTCTTTTCTTCTTTCCTTTTCTTCTATTTTCTTTCTTTCCTTTTCTTCTCTTCTTCTCTCTCTCATTCACGTTTTCTAGAAAGAAAACGTGAGGGGGATCCCTTTTTTTTTCTTTTTTTTTCTTTTATTTCTTTCTCTCTTTCTTTTTTTCTTTCTCCCATTCTCTTTCCTATGGCCTCTCTTTCCTCTCTCTTTCTTATATATATATATGTGTGTATTAATACAAAAATGGGGTGCTTACAAATTGGTCTTTGATAGAGATCAAGATTGACTTTGAATTGGTCTCTGATTGATAGAGATCAAGATTGACTTTGAATTGATCTCTGATTGATAGAGATGAAGATTGACAGTCATGGACTGGGCTCTAATTGCTAGAGGCAAGGATTGTTTGAGTTGGGCTCCGATTGATAGAGGCCAAGGATGACAATCATGGATTGGACTCTAAATGCTAGAGATGATGGATTGATTTTGTTGAAATGACTAAAAGTCACTTTGTTTCCTTCGTGAAATGGAACATCGACCAGAGGTAATGGTTGAACAGGCCTAGAGGCTAACTCATGCTCACATTGAGTTCATATGAATGGAACATTTCTTAGTTCCAACATAAATCGGAACCTGAACCGGAGTTGTCGGTTAGACAAGCCTAGGGGCTAATTAAATTCAAACGAATGTAACTCTTCTTAGTTCCAATATGAATCAGAACTTGAATCACGATTGAAGGTTGAATAAGCCTAGTGGCTGATTGAATTCAGATGAATGGAACTCTTCTTAATTCCAACATGAATCAGAACCTGAACCAAAGTTGATGGTTGGACAAGCCTAGAGGCTAAATAAATTCAGATGAATGGAACTCTTCTTAGTTTCAACATGAATTAGAACCTGAACCAAAGTTGATGGTTGGACAAGCCTAGGGGCTAAATAAATTCAGATGAATGGAACTTTTCCTAGTTTCGACATGAACTGGGACCCTAACCAAAGTTGATGGTTGGATAAGCCTAGTGGCTAATTGAATTCAGATGAATGGAATTTTTCCTAGTTCCGACATGAACCAGAATCCAAACAGGAGGTGAAGGGTGAAAAATCCTAGGGGCCGAATGCCTCTTCCATTTTAACATGATCTGGGAGGTGATGATTGAACCTGCCTAGGGGTTAAACCTTTCTTCAGTTCTGAGATGAACCAGAAATGGTGGTTAAATCTGGGGCTGAATATTTCTTTGATTATGAGATGAACTGGATGTAATTGAATCTGCCTAGAGGCTGAATCTTTCTTTAATTCTGGATGAACCGAATTGGACCTGCCTAGGGGCTGAATCTTTCCTTCAGTTATGAGATAAACCAGAAATGGTGGTTGGACCTGCCTAGGGGCTGAATATTTTTTTGATTCTGAGATGAGCTAGATGTGATCAAATCTGCCAAGGGGCTGAATCTTTCCTTAATTCTGGATAACCAAAATGATGATTGGACCTGCCTAGGGGCTGAACCTTTCTTCAGTTCTGAGATGAACCAAAAAATGGTGGTTGAATCTAGGGCTGAATATTTCTTTGATTCTGAAATGAACTGGATGTGATTGAATCTGCCTAGGGGTAGAATCTTTCCTTAATTTTGGATGAACCGAAATGATGATTGGACCTACCTAGGGGCTGAATCTTTCCTTAATTCAAAGGTGAATAGGAAACAATGATTGGATTTGCCTAGGGGCTGAATCTCTTCTTAATTCAAAGGTGGATAGGGAACAATAATTGGATTTGCCTAGGGGCTAAATCTTTCCTTAATTCAAAGGTGAATAGGGAACAGTGATTGGATTTGCCTAGGGGTTGAATCTCTCCTCATTTCAAAAATTAATCAAGAACTATGATTGGATTTGCCTAGGGGCTGAATCTTTCCTTAATTTAGAGATGAATTGAGAACAATTATTGGATTTGCCTAGGGGCTGAATCTTTCCTTAATTTTGAGGTGAATCGAGAACTATGATTGGATTTGCCTAGGGGCTGAATCTTTCCTTCTTTCTTACAAAATTTGATGTTCAATCAAGATCTAGATTCATGACTTCCATTGATTCATTTAGAAAGATAATATGGATGGATCTTAAGGTGGGAGATCAAGACAATTCCCTAATTGTAGGGGCCTCTCACCCTAAAAGGGTGGATATAGTTGTAGTTTGATTCTCTTTTCCAAAGGCATTGAAATCCAATGGAGGAATATTGAGATTGTAGACATTTAGAGGAGTAGAAGTCACATGCACAATCAAGGATGACTCAACCAAACAAGAGTTAGATCCCTCATAAGGGCGATTGGGTAAACATTATCCAAGTCAATTTAATTGAATTTGATTAAGCCATGTGTTCAGCCTTGGGACCTCATGATTCCAAAATAGTTAATCAGTGATACCAAGGTCTGACCCATTGGATTATCGAATTCGATGAAATTGAAATGGATATATTAATCCGTTGTCCTTATTACGGATGGTTAGCAAAAGCGGTTCATAGATGAACAAACTAGTAAATTTCTTCTTGACCAGGGTATCTAAGTCTTGACAAGGATTTTCTGCTCGTTTTTTGAAATTGACGTGTTAACAATGAGAGATTCGACACATCGAGCTTACTTAATGGAGGGTGTATAGTGACCGTCTACTATGATGTAGAACAGGTGTATTCATACCTCATACTCCCAATGGGTGAGAGTTCAAGATGCTCATCGTGTAGATTCTAACATGTTGACCAATCGGGGACAAAAACGGGCAGAACTTCGACGTCTCGAACATGGATGTCATGGTTAAGCCGATTTTACAGGGTCGGTTCAGGGATGAACCAAAAAATAACAAACCTTGGGCTACAATTTGGTTAAGACAGAAAAGGCCACCTTGACGAGGATGGGATAACCTATCACCGAATGCTCGATGAATAATGGGCCACCAATCCCTTTATATACTATGTTGCAAGGATCCAAGCGACGTGGAGTAGCATAACGCATTCTCAGGTGGACCCAAGAAATGCTCGTTAGTGGCTGCTCGCCGGTCGTGGTCTCACAAAGTACAGGCCAAGGCTATGTGTTTCGCCTAGCGGGATGCCCCATATGCATGGGACCCGGTTCTGCTACTCGCACGAATGTGTGACAGAATCCATTCCCTCCAAAGCAATAATA
Organism: Protea cynaroides; assembly: GCA_028583415.1. Taxonomy (NCBI): domain Eukaryota; kingdom Viridiplantae; phylum Streptophyta; class Magnoliopsida; order Proteales; family Proteaceae; genus Protea; species Protea cynaroides. The sequence goes on along the minus strand of CM053275.1, from coordinate 58,413,043 downwards.
TACAAGCAAAAATATAGTATCCTAAAATCTAACATCCAATTCACACAAGAAAAGTTTTCATTTAGGAGTTTGACATTTATATCCCCAGTGAAGTCGCCACTGTGAAGACAAAGATGGAAATCTTAGAAGTCGCCACCTAGATTTAGGTCTAGGACCTTAAAAATGTAAAATCTCACCCCAAGGTAAGACTTCGATTGACTCATGACCCTTAGATTAGAATTCTGGTCCATCAGAGATTGGATAAGCGTCAGGTTACGATTATGGGAAGGGGTTAGGCATCCAAACCGCCCGATCGAAATCGGTCTCCTATACCTTTCCTATGCTAGACTCTATTTGTTAAGCCAAATCAAACCAAGTGGTTTGATATCATTAAACCGAATCTGTATCCATCAGATTGCCTACGTATTATGGATTTATTCTGAAAATCAGGTTCACCATCGTAGTTCAGGTGTGATTAAAGTTTGTGATTTATGCTTGTGCATGATTAAGTTCATTGTTCAAGTTGAAGTTTATGCTTGAAAGGTTGAGAAATCCTATGGGTTAGGATCTGGATAGTCCATGTGGACTGATAGATAGTCCTAGTGGATCTAAGAATAATCCTGTTTGGGTTGAAATATGGATAACACATTCTGGGTTGGAATGTGGATAAATATCCTAGTGGATCTATGGATAGTCCAAGTGGACTATGATGTGGATCCGAATTTGGGATTCTCCCAAATGGCCTATGTATCCTAGGGTTTTCCCTAGGAATCAAAATCCATGTAGTTCGGGCTTGATAACCCTATTTGGGTCAAAATATGGGTAAATATCTTAGTGGGTCTATGGATAGTCCGAGTGGACTAAGGTGTGGATAACCCTATTTGGGTTAAAATATGGGGGATATCCTAGTAGATCTGTGGATAGTCCGAGTGGACTAAAATGTGGATCCGAATTTGGATTTCTCCCAAATGGCCTACGTATCCTAGGGTTTGACCTAGGAATCAGAATCCACATAGTTCGGGACCCTGGGTTGAAATGGAAATAGATATCCTAGTGGATCTATGGATAGTCCGAGTGGAATAAGGTGTGGATCCGAATTTGGGATTCTCCCAAATAGCCTATGTATCCTTGGGTTTGACCTAGGAATCAGAATCCGCGTAGTTCGAAATGGATAACCCAATTTGGGTCAAAATGTGGGTACCTATTCTAGGTTTGGGATTGAGAACCTATTATAGGTTTAGGGTTTAGAACCTATTCTAGGTTTAGGGTTTACCGAGGGGCAAAATCGTACTAAATTACCCTTTTCATCCTGAATTTTAATTTTGGAAAGTTTGGAAAAGTTTATGGCAAGAAATACACATATAGCAAGATTGTGAAAATCTCCCTAATATGGCATGCACTGCAAATAAGGCAAGAGCCTATATGGTAAGATCTAAAATGCTAATTCTAAGCATGGCAAGACCTAATATGGCAAAGAGCATTTAAACATGGCAATGAGCATTTAAACATGGCAATGAGCATCTAAATATGGCAATGAGCGTCTAAATATGACAAGATATAATATGCAAGATCTAATATGCATCTATATATCAATATGGTAAGTACCAATCATAGAATGCATATATGACATGAATTTTTCAAAAAAAAGGAAAGATCTTATATGCTATTTTCTAAGCATAGTAAGACTTAAAAAAGTTAATATTTCGCTAAAGTATGGTAAAAATTTATCTATTCTATCAAAAATAGCAATACATGGAATGTGACAAACATGGTATGCACAGTCCAAACAAAGCATATGAATGCTCCAAATATAGCCATTTATCCAAATATGACAGAATTCATTTAAACAATCATTGATGTTATGATGAATGAGACATCAATGAAATTTTTTTTTGAAAAGTGCAAAATTATCAAAACAAACATATGTTCAATGTTCATTAAAAAAATTATAATTTTTATGAAGAAATTTGGGAAGATTAATGACTCAAAACTGTGAAAATTGTGACACAAGGTTCCAGATAATGGACAAAACTATGAACTGTATTCAGATTTGTCACATTATACAAGAATGACCATAAGTAGGTCTTTTGAAACTAAAATCAAGTTCAACTTTTTTTCATAGAAAGATGACTTAATATATTATATTTCATATGAAGGATTTGAATCCCAACAGAAAGCAAAAATAGGTCAAAGATATGCCCTAAGACCGAACATGTGCACTTGTCAAATCTGTTCCAGATTTTTGACCAGTTGCACCATAAATTCCAAATAAAATTTTATTCTCAATGAAAATTAAATACAGACATATGTATATGTAGATAACTGTCTGATATAAAATTTCATTAAGAAAAACAAGTTAAAACAGTATATTTTCTTTGTAAAAAATGACTCTTTTCAATCATGCAAATCAGTACATCATGACAGATTTAAAATCAGAGCACTATGCACTTAAAAATTGATATCAATTCAGCAAAAAATGAAAAAAATATGAAACTAGTGCCATTGTTTAGAAGACTTTCATGTCTAAAAAGTTCATGTTAAGTGGATTTTCTGATTATGGTCATAAAGCCTTTGTCTAGAGACTTTCTGATGGAGGATTGCATTACATCCGAGAAAAATAGCAATGTCAAAGACAACTTTTTTGATATATTTTCCCAATTCCAAATGGAACGAAATTTTTAGGGTAGTCTTCTAACATATCAGAGAGATTCCCATAAAAGTTTGGGCTTCAAAATCTTAGAAAAAATACATATGATGTATGTCCTAAATTTGAACCCTAAATCTGGAATTTTCAGATCAGAAAACCACTTTATGAAATTTACAAAAAACATCAAACATCATTGTATATCATTCAAAAATTCATCATTGGATAGCTTAGACAAATTATAATTCATGAAAAATGTTAGACATAGGCATCCTAACATTAACAAGCATGTAATAGAGCATTCATGATTGAGACTTCATGAAAATTAGCCTTTTTCAAGCAAAATTGGCATTCGAGCATTATAACGACCTCTAAATTTGTTTAGAGTACTAACCTTGGGCTCAAATCGAGCGAAACCATTGATGAAGGGTGATTGGAGGTTGTATCAACCCCCTTTGAATCTGAATCCTCCTTCTCCTCTCTTCTGCTTCTTTCTCTCTTCTCTTTCTCTCTTTTCTTCTTCTCTTTTCTTTCTTTTCTCTTTTCTCTCTCTTTCTTTCTCCCTCTCTCACGTTTTCTCTCTCTCACTCACATTTTTCTCTCCCTCACCCACGTTCTCCTCTCTCTATGGTCTGGAAAAAGAGAGACCATAATTATATAATATCAATATATTAATATATATAATATAATATACATATAAGATATATGTATATATTATATGATATATTACAATATATTGTACATTATATAATAATATAAAAAGAAATATATGCATATAAGCCACCATGAATTGGTCCAAATTTACTGGGTTGGGGCAAAACTACCTTGGGTTGAGCTGAGTTGACTAGATTGATTGAAATTAAGTGGGTTTTCACTCTCTGTCATTTAATGGGCCATTTTCACTGTCATTTTGCTCAGAATTTTCCGATAGCCTTTATTCTACATTTATTGTGTCCACTTTGTAGAACATTAAAAATGAAGAATATTGGAGCTTGAATCAACTCATTTGGAAATAAAATGGCCGACCTATGAATTTTTAAAGTTTAAGCGAACCAATTATCGATAATTTGGCTGACCATTTCGCATGAGACTCTTCGGAGACTTCTATCCGAAATCCTTTACATCCATTTCGTAGAACATCATGAATGAAGAATAGCGGCCTTGGAATCATCTGAACCCGATGTAGAACGGAAAAGATATGAAGCTTTGAAGTTCTAACAATAATTTTGCATGAAAGCTTGCATGGGACCCACTGGTGACTTCTACTCGAGATTTTTTACGTCCACTTTGTAGAACATCATGAATGAAGAATAATGGCCTTGGAATCATCTGAGTCCGATGTCGGATGATCAAGATATGATGATTTGAAATTCAAACAATCCGACTTACGATAATTTGCATGAAGACCCCTGGGATTATTATTATTTATAATAATTTTAGAAACCTCCTTTATATGTATCATCCGACTAAAATGGTCATATCTTCTTCATTTGATATCAGAATTGAGAAATTCTGGTCTCATTTCAAAGATAATTCTATGACCTATGCATCCATGCAGATAATAGCCCATGACCCTGCTGTGGGGATCAGTGAAGAATCACAAACTTTGGGTTAAAGTTCAAAAACCTGCCATATTGGTTCACTTATGCCGAGGGTGGCAAAAATGGGGTGCTTACACTATGATTGATCTATGGCCTCAATTTAGTATTTTTGACAATCATCTACTCCAATCTACTCTTCATGGATTTTCTTTAAGTTTTCGTCTATGGGTCTCATGGTTGAAATCCTACTTTGAATCAATACTTCCTCCATGATCTATCCTAGGCATTCAACTAAGGTAGGGGATGTTTTCATACCTTAAACTTGTTGAAGAATCAGAACTCTCTCTGAAATTCCTTCTCTTAGTCTTCCTCTTCAATTTTCCTTCTCTTCCTCCTCCTCTCTTTCTCTCTCTTTCAGTTTGAGTTCTAAAAGAATGAAAGAGGCTAAGGGATGTCCTATATATAGAGGAAAAGCCTCCATATAGAGTCCTACTTAGATTAGGAAAGAACCCCCTTCGATTAGGAAGGTTTCCTAATCAGGGAGTCAGTTTGACATCGTATGGTCGCATGTCGGGTCACAGGGTCCGTCGACCACACATCCCAAATCTGCGACCACACATCCCAGACTCCTGTGGTCTCATTATTTTGAGGTGTGGTCAACCACACCTGTTTAGGTATGCGACCACACGTCTCAATTAGATGATTTATGGTTCGAATTACATAGTTAGCCGTGTGGTTTCTTCACGCACTTGGTCCGCTTGGTCTGACCATGATTGGAAGACCTGATACAAGGTGGTAAGATCGAGTTAGTATGATATGAATCTTACAGGCTGCACCCTAACATAGATCCCCGTTCCACTCCCATGGACTAATCGTGCCCCAACTAAGGTGCAATCGGGCATATGGCTGTGTAATGTGCTCTCATACGCCACACGATCATATACCCCACAACACAATCACATCCATATTAACAATCACCCAACATGGTATATGTATGCAGTAAGTAAACTATACTCCAATAGTAATCTCTGACTCTACTCCCAAGGATCATCGTGTCCCCACTAGAGCATAGCATGCCAACATGGCCCGTGTATTGTGCTCCCACATGCCACACACCCATCATACATGGTCTCAACAGGACTGCACCCCAGCAGAGATCCCCGACACCCCACTCCTATGGTTCATTGTGTCTCCACTAAGGTTCAGCCAATCCCAATGTAAATTTATGATGTTTCCTGTTACATGAACCACCATACATGGGTTGCACCCCAATAGAAAACCATGGATCCCCACTCTCATGGATCACCGTGTCTCTACTAAGGTACCAGCGCACCAACATGGTACGCATGTCTGTGCTCTAATAAGCCACACGCCACATGCAACATCATACATGGTCATGCACACATAATGATATAAATGACTACACCCCACAGAGAACCCTAGATCCCCATTCCTATGGATTATCGTGCCTTTACTAGGGTGCCAACAACCAATAATTTAGCCCTTGTATTGTGCTCCCACATGCCACATGTCCATCATACAACAACCAACATACATAGTTATTGTTATAATGCAAATGCATGAATAGTTATATACAATTTATTAGATGACATATTATAAAAGGAAAACAACAATGACCACATAGCACTACATATGCTCAAACTCTACGGGACCCGACCCCTCACCTGTAGACACTAGTGGTGCTGAAGAACCTTGAAGCCGACAGAAGGCTTTGTCTACTACTCATGGTATTTTACCTAATTAGTTAGATAAGTTTCATTAGGTTGGTAAACATCTTTTAAACTAGCATGGAGAAGTCTTAAAGTCCATGCATGGGTCCCAAGAAAAGCCAAGAACCGAACGGTTAGTCTTCCTAACCATTACTAGGCTTATAAGTCAAACTGATTGAATCGAAGTATAGAACCAGGTGATCATTCCATTGGTACAATGGACCGGTTAACACTTAGTCATTTCTTAAGTAAACTGGACCAGAGGATGAATCAGATGGTCAAGCATCCGGTAGACCATCCGGTTTATATCTACTGTTATAACAGTGTGGTTCTAGTAGGCTATTTGGAGGCTAAGCCGGGTGGTCAACCATTCGGCAATGCCTCCGCTTGATATTAATCCTACACAGAGGCTTGAACAAACAGAGCCATACACTTCATCAGAGGAAACTTACCCGTAGGGTCGTACTTTCGGTTAGGTTGCTCTGGCTAGGTCCTTCGAATATTACTTGGTCTGATAGGCCAAGGCAATTGCCCTGGCGGAGGACTGGTTTTGAATCAACTGGAGTTAGGGCCACTACCAGTCCTCTAGTTATGCCTCTGGTTCAGGCTCAGAAACCAGACACGAACCAAAGAAGGTTTCCTTCTTTGGGGATTGTCTTCCCCACTTGATTTTCTATCCTCTAAGTGGTGGAAAAGACCCTACTACTATTATTATGCATAATGGGAGTCATTTAGACCCCGTTATCATCTCCATTCTTGGAGGAATCGATGACCTAGGGTTCTAGGTTAAGCTTCGGTCTGCATTAATGGTAAAGCTTTACCATGGCCTCACATGCATTCCCTACAAGAAATGGAAAGGAATGAAGGAAGGGAACCTACCTCAAGGGGAACCGGTACTTGAGCTTGAGTTCGAAGCTTGAGCTCCCTCCTTTCTCTCACTCACACTCTCCCATGGTGAGCAAGAGTGAAATAAGGGAGTGCAGGCTCCCTTTTATAGTACCCATGGAGAAAAAGAGTGTGCAACTCGAAGACCATCGGATGCTTTCAATCGGGTGATGCATCATCTGGTTATGCATCTGGTTGGGCTTAAAAATAGTTTTAGGCTTAGTTTCATGGGCCCAACATGGTGGGGATGTTTTCTAGGTTACATATATGTTCCCTCACATGTTCTACCATTACTAGGTGATCTGAGAAGTTGACCCAACATCATATGGAGGGTCAAAGTCAAGGTGCCAAAGGTTGGCACAGTAAGACCAAACACAAAGGGATTTGAATTGATGAGGATTCCAAGTGTAGGTCTTTCAGAAATTAAGCTACTGGTCAAAAGATGGCTGAGATCACTGTCTAGTATATCTGAATGCCATGTGATGACCAGCATTAGAGGTCTCACCCTCTACATGAGCCCGTAGGCGCTCGATCTCAGTCATCATCGAGACCTGCCTAGTCATCATGGTATGTTGGTCTACCTATTTACGCCCCATCTCAGTCGCGAGGGACTGCTATGCCTTCTACAGCACATCTAACTACATCTACATTAGGGTCAAGACCCCAAGCAATTGAGCCAAGCAACTGGGAGGCTTAGAAGTTCCAACAGTTGGTAGAACACCCCGCACCTCAGTCAGAAGCCTCATTGTCACTGTCACTATCACTCGCACTGACAGTGGTTGGCTCGGCCCCACCCCCCATTATCTGTAATCCGTGGCTAGTTTCAGCTCCAGCTCTAGCTCTAATACCAACATTGGCTATAGCAGGTCTGTGATGGCACGGACCCCGTACTGGTATTGATCGTGCCTCGATCTATGGGTTAGTTATCACTGTATCCTGGAGATCCACTTGCACAAGAGTATCCCAATCGAAGTCTGATGCTACTGGGTTTGGTTTTGACTTTCCTCATAGGACCAAAACCAAAGCGGATCGATCACCTGTGCAGCAATGTTTTCTCTCTTACATAGGGCCATTCATGCCTGCAAGAACGAGCAGAATTGGGTTAATATGAACAAACCCAACTAAAATGAGTAAAACCAATATGGATTAGAGTTTGCCTGGGTAGTCCCCCATATCCCCAAGCAATTTCAGACATGCCACAGAACATGTGCTTATGAGATGTGGGGCAGCCATACCTTGGACACCTTGTGTCAGGGTCAGAAGACCCTAATCAAAATGGTTAAGGTAGGGTGAGAAACCTAGGAAAACTAGGTTTTAACAGAAGGGTCATATCTAGACCATTAGGATGCATCGGTTAGTGCCCTAGACATGTAGAAGTCAAAGCCCTGGGGTTTTAATGCAAGAAACCCAAAGTTCTTGGGTTCCTTTTACTCCCATACCAAATCAGGATGAGTGGAAACCCTAACTGCGGACACAGTAATGCAAGGCGAATAAAAGGGAAAGGGAAGAAAAATCTTTCCTAAGATTGAAGTTCTAGACGAGAAGTGATTGAAATCGATTGCAAACACCCAAGTGAGGGCTTTTTAGTCTCTGATGGAGAAATGGAACTCTTTCTTCTAGAATAGAAACACTTTGTAAGCACCTCAAATTTGTCAGCCCATCATTGGAAAACTTTTTAATATTTGATTTCCTCACACATGTCTAATGCCGGAAACACTAGTCAAATGAGGATGAAATAGGCATTTCGTCCAGACAGGACTAGTCCTAGTGGTACCAATTTAATAAGGGCTAAACAGTTATTTCCATATAGGTATGTACCAAACGGTAAATGAAATAGGATTTTTGTCATTGATACCTAGAAGGGGTATGTCGGTAAAAAGGGGGAAATGTGGGTTCTAAATCTATGAATAAAAAAATGAGGGTATATTCGAATTAAGAAATATATATATATACCGCAAAAGGAAGAAAGAGAGTAAGGGAAGAGAGAGAGAGAGAGGGAGAGAAAGTGGGGAGAGAGATAAAGAGCGAGATAAAAAAAAGTTAAAGTAGCAAAAACCATGGGTTGCTAAAAAGCCAATAGCTTGCATAATGAAAAAATGCAAATGAGAAAGAAGAAATGGAAGGAGAAAAGAAAGGAAAAGAAGAAGAAGAAGAAAAGGAATGGGAAGAGAAGAGGAAAGAAGAGAAGAAGAAAGAATGGAAAGGGTATTGGTTGCTGGGATTCTTGGAGAAAAAAGGTTGTTCTTATTTTGTTTTTTTTTCTGGGAAGTAAAATCAAATGGCAAGGGTTTGAGCCCTTGCATTTTTTGGAATGAGGATGGAGTTGAGAAAGGAAGTTTTTGGTTCTGTTCTTTGAAAGGAAATGGTAAGGAGAATCACAAAGAAGGAAAATATCATCTTGGGGTTCTAATTTAGAGAGAAATTTGCAAACAATATTGGATTTTTTCTTCTGGGTTCATGATTTCAACAAAAGGTTGGCTTTTTTTGGGTTTTTGTTTTGAAAGGAAAAGGAGTGAAAGTAAGTTTTTGGATTTTGGGGTTTCTGTGAAAGGAAACCATAAGAGGGATGCGTGCTTATTAAAGGGGATTGGAGAGGGGGTTTCAGGAAAGGCTAGGGAGGAAGGAGATTTTTGCTTGGAGTGTCGGTTTTGGGGAAGAAAGATCGGCAAACAGAAGAGATTTTCTTTTTTCCTTTCTTCAGTTTGTTTGAAAGGGAAAATGGAAAGGGATTGATACCTTTGGCTTCCGATTGGCGATCTCAGTGTATTCCGAGCATTTGATTTGCCTTCCAAAGGTCTTCTACCAGGTAAGTTCTTTACACATGAATAGTCATGAATTTCTTTATTTAAGCATATTTTATCTATTTTTGTGATCTCGACTGACGAAATTCCATTATCATTCTATTAAAGGCCACTTTTATGAATCTCATCTTGCCATTCTCTCAAATTTAGCCTTTGCATCATGTGTAGACTCAGATGCTTACTTTCTGTGAATATCTGTGGTTTTGGTAATGCTGATATATTCAATCATTATAAGCTTATAATTAGCATCCAATTGTTTCTCACTTTATTTTTTCTTCTCAATGAATTTCTTTGCAACTGCTAGTTGTTTGGGGTTAGTTCGTTTCAATAACTATTTTTGTTATTTGGGGTTAGTTCGTTTCAATAACTTTTTTTTTCTTCCACATTGAGGTACATGTTTGAAGAATAGAGAAAGGAAGCATTATATACTCATTCTTTTACTGATTTCATGAGTAAATTTTTTTGATTTGTTTCAAAGACATTCAATAAAATTTCTGTCTGGAGCTCGTTGCATCACTAATGCTGATCATGATGTTCCATTTGAAGCATCTATGAGAGACTCCTTTTTAAATCTAGTCTTGGTTTAATTTCCTTACTTTGTGAAGAATCTCTAATTGTGTCATTGCAGTTTCTGGTCATCTTTCCATGAAGGCAATTTTTTTTGAAGGGAATGACAACTCTTGTCATTTGTTATGAATGCAAAAATCTGTTTTCGTATCTTCTAAAAGATGATAGTTCTTGATGTTATTGGGAAATTCAAGAGACAACCTAGGAGGTGTTTATGAGGCTTTGGATATTTTTTTTTTCTTTCCAACTTGAAGTTACATGGAGATATATGACCATTGAAATATTCCCATTGAGATTTTTCAGAATCATATTTTCATGAGAAAGCTTGATTAGGTTAGAATATGATTCTTATGAAAAGGAGTATATTCAGATTTTTTTGACTTGAAATCAAATGAATATCACAGATTCCTTTGTTTGTTTTTGTAAAAACTGAATGGTCACTTTTGGGATTCATGAGCAGAATCAAATCTGAGTGTCACTGTAAAACCCGCACCCAGAAAACCCGGCTTAACTCGGATTTTCATTTGTGCAAGGTTTTCCACCGTAGTCGAACTTGATACAATGCCCAATTGAGGACCAACGTGATAGGTACCCTTTTTTTAAATAACCATAGACTTTTCTAACTATACACATGTAGCTTTAAAGGGGGAGCTGGTCGCTACCAGGCATTCGAGAATCCCGATGGAGCAAGGATAGGGTGCATCGATCGGCCAGGCCAAAACAGACCTGTTCTAGAAAGGAACAGTTGGGTTCATTTTATAAGACTATGTAGAATATTCCTAGGACCCATAAATGAATCTTGAAGGGGCCCATCCTAACTACTTTGGAGTTTCAGAAGGGAAGGAGTCCCTCTTTAGTTCAAACTCTTGCCACTTGGCAACCTCCTAAGAGTTCTCCATTTAAACTAGGAGTTCTACCCCAACAAGGAAACCCTAATAGAATAAATAAAAAAAACCCTACATTTTACCCTCCTCTGAGTACGTATCATTCTCAGAAAGTTCAGACGTGTTTTCAAGAGAAAGGGAGGAAAGAGAGGAAAGAGAGGAAAAAGGTGAAGCTCTGCAGCACTTGTGTTTGGAGAATCGCCGACGACGTATACAGCCGATCAACATTGATCCAGTCATCGTCGGTAAAACCCTTAACTTTCTATAAATTCTAATGCATAACTCAATGTTTCATCAAATGATTAAACTAGAAGTGATGAATACCCATCATTCTTAAATAATAGAATTAGTATAGTTCATCGATATTAAAGATACCTCTTCCCAATGAATAACCTAGATTAAACAGTGGATGTCATGCTTGTTATGATAGGACATAGACATGAGGGTATCCTACTAATGGGCTACATTAAGCTAGCAAGATATGGACTAAAGTAATAAAAAAATTCTAATCTGGCAGACTATGATTTAACCTTCAGAAAGGGGCATTCGACACACCAGACTGTACATCGTAGGACCTAGTGTAGCGATCGACCAATCCTAGAAAAGTCTATGGAGATAGCCAGACGATGTCACGATCGATACTCTGTATCGATCGAGATATTGATCGACAAGTGACAAAATGCCTAGACTTCTGTCGAACTATACTCCGGTCACGATGGTAGCGACTAATGCAATGATCGACAAGCCCTTGAGTTGTATAAGTCAAAAGTGAACTATGTAGTACTTTTAATTAATGACCTTACACCTTGTATAGGCATAGAACATGTAAGACCCGCACTCCACTAATCCAGTTTAACCATGTCGTGTCAGGTCTTTCCATCATAACTGGCTCGAGCGAACCAATCGTATGAGGGAGCCACAAAGCCAGGTAAACAAACCAGTTACACTAGTCAACTTACAGGTTGATCGGTCGACTGTTTTAGTTTGTGTAGTCGACCAGTCAAATTCAGTTTGTGTGGTCGACTGCTTTTGGTTGTGTGGTAATGGATTTTACGACCACAGAGTCGACTGGTCAAGCCCAGAATCAACTACTTGTTTAGGAAAATTTCCTAATTTGAAAAGGTTTCTCTCCTAATTGACAGAGGACTCTATATGGAGATTGACGTCCTTCTACGCTCTCTCACTCTTTTTTCTCATTCATAAACCCTAGAATGGAAAGGGAGGAGAAGAAGAAAGAGGAGAGAACATGGAGGGGGAGAAGGCTTCGAAAAGGATTTTGTAGAGAAGCTTGCAGACGGTTTTCATCTCTCTACAACAAGGAACCTAAGGTAAGAGACCTATCTGTAGATGTTAGGTTGGTTAGGATAGATCTCCCACCACTGTGTGGTGAATTGATCCCAACATTGTGACTGAAATCATGAGATCTTCTAAGCAACCTAAAGGAAAATCATAGACAATAAGTTAAGGTTAATTGTTAATTAGAAACCAATGAATAAAGGCCATTGAATGGCCCTAGGATAAACCCTATTGTTGAGTCAATGAGTTGACTCAGAGGAAGTTTAGACTGAAAGACAAGCATGACTAGAAGGTTGTGTGGTCGTTTGTAAGACCCGTATCAAACTAACCCGGTCTTACCACCTTGAACCAGGTCTACCCATCATGGTCGAACCAAATGGATCACGTGCGTGAAGGAGATCACGATCCCAGGTAATAAACTTGTCACACCCCAATTCCGCACTATTCAGAATGGTGTGATGAACCGCTAGCAAACCAACGGTTCAACTAGGATCTCGGACAGACGATATCCGTTTTATCTAAACCTCATACATCCACATTCATAATCAGAATAAATGAACAATAGCGGAAGTCTTATAGTAAAATGAACTGAGAATCTACTCTGATATTAATATTTAAATAGAAAATTATTCTGTATCAACTAAGACATAAATAAATATCAAATACATGTCTTTACTAAATCCAAATAATGAAAATAAAATCTAATCGAATATGCATGAGTTGCACTCGCAAGAGGAGTCATGCGTATCCACTTCGTCTTCAACTTCCATCGCCGCCATGTGCCCGTACACTAGAGCATTTACATAATCTTCGACGATAGTACCTGCATCATCAACTAAAAATATTCGACGTTGAGGGATGAGCACACATCATGGCTCAGTGCGCAAACAAAACAATGCAACAATACATATGCATGCAGTCAATTCATATCTTTGGTATGGTTTAAAGTTTGCAATGAGCAATAGAAACGTTTAGGTGGTCAAAGGTTAACGTTTATTGACCCCGCCTCTATACACAGGGTGTAGAAGTCTACCCAAAGGTTAACGTTTATTGTTGTCCCCATCCACCCTACCCTAACATTGTACAACAAAGGTAAATGTTAATTGCTGTACAGTGCCATACCAACATGTAAGCCCCTGCTAGCGAGGGCTTGCAAACTGGGCTCGCAACTAGCCAATCCTAATGCCAAACAGTGTATGCAAGGCCTCACCCCAGCATCCCTCAGAATGTCCATAGAGATAGAGCTAAGGCCCCCTGGTAGAGTCAGAGACTACAAAGACCAAGACCACCTCCCCTGATACTCTACGACCTAATAGTTCTGCAAAGGTAATGGCGATACGACGATGCTAATGCACAAGACTTGAGTTAGAGATAGAGCTAAAGTGCTGAGACCCGCCAAAGGTTAACGTTTATTGACGTTCCCATCACACCTCCCCTGATACTCGCTCACATCAAGTACACCAACCACACACATACATTCACATGCCTATTCCTATCATCATCATCATGTTATAAACAATAAAGTAAATATGCATGAACAAATAATAGGAATATTAGATGACATGTTACATGCACATTACAAACATATTCGCATAGAATCAGGCATAGCATTGGACTCAAGAAAATAAAAACAGCTTATTATTAACCAATTAGTTTGTAGGTCTTGTTTCCTCACCTTTGCTTGTTTGTAGTTCCTCTGTCAAGCCTTAAGAATCACTTTTATATCAATATTATATTACTAGAAGACCTAACAAAGTCGATAGAATTTAATTAGAATTTATTCTAATTTTTATAGCTTGCTGTTAACTGGGGGTCGATGCTAGGGTCTGAGTTATGATCGACCCTGGGTGCGACCACCCCTATTCTGGGCTTCCCGAACACTGGGGGTCGATGCTCAGGGTTTGGTAGGGTCAATTGGCCATTGACCCCCATGCGACCCCCTGTGGGTTTTTTCGATTTTTCTTCCTTTAGCCCATTCTTCGTGTTTGGGGTCCTATGGCTTGCTCCTACAGTCCATTCCACACATGATCTATGGCCTAGAACCATGATTCATTCACTTATATGGCTTTTATGATTTCCCCCATGGTTTTCCATGAAAATCTAACCATGGGTTGATGGTTTGGGTTTCTCCGAGATCATACCCTCTTCATTATCTACTCTAAGGTCTTTAGAAACTCATGGAAATAGTATCCATACCTGAGAAGAATACTCATTCTCTGCAACTCTTCTCCTTTTTGCCTTCTTCTCTTCTTTCCTTCTCTACTTCTTCTCTTCCTTCTCTTCTCTTTCTCTCAATTCAATTAGGATTGTAAAAGGAGTGAAAGAGGCTTAGGGACGTCCTATTTATAGAGTAGAAACTCCTAAAATTAGGCACATTGAGATTAGGAAGGAATCCCATTGAAATTAGGAAAGTTTCCTAATTTCAGTTTTTACCGAGTACCGGGGGTCGATAGGGGGGTCGGAGATCCCGTCGACCCCTGGTCCTTAAAATGTCCAACCCCCCATATAAAACTGGGGGTCTGACTTCTATACTAGGGGGGTCCGACCCTCCCTTGCTGGGTATGCGACCTTCCCCTTATTTTAATTGTTTTTGGGTCAGTTTAATACCTGGGATCGTGATCTCCTTCACGCACGTGGTCCATTTGGCCCAACTATGATGGGTAAACCTGGTTCAAGGTGGTAAGACCGGGTTAGTTTGATACGGGTCTAATAGCTAAAGTGCTTAGGACCGCACCGCATCACACTTCCCCTGATGCTCTACCCATACCAACACGTAACCCCCTATTGGTGAGGGCTTGCAAACTGGGCTCGCAACTAACCAATCCTAATGTCAAACAGTGTATCGAAGGCCTCACCCCAGCATCCCTCAATACGTCCATAGAGATAGAGCTAAGGCCCCCCGGCAGAGTCAGAGACTACACGGTCTGAGACCACCTCCCCTGATGCCCTGGCGATACAACGATGTTAGTGGACAAGACTTGAGTAGAGATAGATTTAGAGTCTGGTGACCAGACTGAACCACAACGTCATGTCCTCCCCCTGATGCTTCACTCGCATCAAGTACACTAACCACACACATACATTCACATGCATATTCCTAGCATCATCATCATCATCATGTTATAATAAACGAAATTAAATATGCATGAACAATAATAACAGAAATAGTGGATGACATGTGATATGCACATTACAATCATACAAGCATAGAATCATTCACAGTATTGGACTCAATAAACGAAAATAGTTTATTATTAGCCAATTAGTTTAGGTCTTGTTCCTTCACCTTTGATTGAGCGTAGATCCTCATTCAAGCTTTATGAATCACTTTTAAATCACTAGAAAGACCTAACAAGTTGATAGATTTTAATTAAAATTAATTCCAATGGATTTAGACTAACTAAAATCGTAGGGTCGCAGGTAAGGTAGCAGTTTCTACGACCCTAGGGTGTAGGGTCGGACGTGGGGTCTGATACCATTCAACCCTACGTGCGACCACACCCTCCCTGGGACTTTCCGAGGGCATGTGGTCGATCCTGTGGTCTTGTAGGGTCGGATATTATTCGACCCTATGTGCGACCACACATATTCTGAGTCGACCTTTCATTCTAAAGTCCATTCCTTCACGTTTGGATCCTTTGGCTTACTTTCATGGTCCATTCTATGATTGTTCTATGGTTCAAAATGACAAGTTATACACTATTCATAGTCCATAATGATTTTCACCATGGAATCTCTTGAAACTTGTTTATGGATGGATGATTTAGGTTTCTCCTAATCCTACATTCTTCATAACTATTCTAGGATCTCTTATTCAGGTAAGGAATTAGGTTCATACCTTTATTCAGAGGTTTCTCTGGACTTCCTCCTCTTCCTTAGTCTTTTCGTCAAGTTCCTTCTCTTCTTCTCTTCCTTCTCTTTCTCTTTCTCTTTCTCTCACTCTCAATTAGGGTTCTAAAGGAGTGAAAGAGTCTAAGGAATGTCCTATTTATAGAGAAAAACCGTCCATAATAAGTCCCAATGAGTTTAGGAAAGATCCCCTTTGAATTAGGAAAGTTTCCTAATTTTCGGTTTTTGTCTGTCATCGTAGGGTCGGACGTAGGGTCATAGAATCCGTCGACCCTACATTTTTTTAGTCATGCGACCCTACGACTAGAAAGTCATGGGTTGGACTTCTGTTGAGGTGGGGTCAACCCTACTTGTTTAGGCATACGACCCTACCCTCACATTTACTATTTTTGGGTTAGACTCATACCTAGTCTTGTGATTTCTTCACGCACTTGGTCCACTTGGCTCGACCATGATAGGTAGAACTGGTACAAGATGGTAAGACTGGTTAGTTTGATACGGGTCTTACACCCCATCCCTTTATATACATTTCAAAAATCAAGCGACGTAGAGTAGCAACATGCATCCTTGGGCGGACCCAAGAAACGCTTGTCAGAGGCTCTCACCAGTCGTGATCTTACAAAGTATAGGCCAAGGCTGTGACCTTGTTGTGCAAATGATCCTACCTACATAGGGATCTGGTATAGCTAACCACAAGGTGAGTTTCTCCCATTCCCCCCACCCCCCCCCCTAGCCCGCCCGTTCGCCCCATAATAAGTAAGCACAACAAATATAGCAACATATAATTATAAACATCTAACACCCCAAATGATAGTAGCATAAAGTAAAGAAAGGAAAGTAAAAAATCGGGAGTCTGATGTGTATCCCCAGTGGAGTATCCACTATGAGGACAATGGGGTTTTCCCTCCAATGGTCCTCCTCGAAAGAGAAAAGATGTTGGGATTGATGGAAAAACAGGGTTTTCCTAAAAATGAGATCGCAAGCTTTCGCCTTTCACTATGTCCACCCATGCCAATGGATGGATTTAAATTTGGAGTCGCCACCTAGATTAAGGTCTAGGGCCTCTAAATTTTCATCTCACTAGGAGAGACGTTTATGACTCATAACCCATATAGATCAAGCTTTGGCCTCCAGAGATCGGGTAAGTGTCTAGGTTACAGTTTGGGAAGGTGTTAGGCACCTAAACAGCCCGATCCAAAAATCGGTCTCCCATACTATTCCTTTCTCACATACACTATTGTTCTGAAATTTGGGGGTCGATGTTTGACTATGGCTTTGAAAGATTCAAAACCAAGTTATTAAGTTCTTCTACCCTATGATTTAGCCAAGAACATTTTGAAATAAATAAAGAAATAACATACAATGAACTGGACCGAAGTTGGTTCAGTGATGGACTGAATCTAAGACATCCATCTCAAATTGCCTATGTATTCCATCCAAGAAATCAAGTCCATAACATAGTTCGATAAGGTATTTACGTGATTAAACCTTATGGATGTGATTTATGCTTGAGCTTTAATTAGATTCAAGATTCTAGTAGAGATTTATGCTTGATGTGCAGTTAAGATTGAATCTAAATAGTCCTTGTGGACCAGAGTACCGTATTTAAGAATTTTCCCAATTTGCCTTCGTATTCCAATGGTCCTAAAAATCAGGTACAACGTAGTTTAACAAAATAGGAGAAAACAATAACAATGATACCGAATCAGACTGGTACAGTGTCACACCCCAATTCCGTACTGTTCAGAATGGTGTGATGAACCGCTAGCAAACCAACGGTTCAACCAGGATCTCAAATAGGCTATCCCCGCGTTATCTAAACTTACACACATCCGTAATCATAATCAGAGTAAATACACAATAGCGGAAATCTTATAATAACATGAACTGAGAAACTAAGATGATATCATTAATTTAATAGCAAATTATTCTGTTTTCAACTGAGACATAAATATTTAAATACCAAATACATGTCTTAATAAATCAAATAAAGAAACCTATAAAATATCTAATCAAATACACACGAGTTGCACTCGCAAGAGGAGTCGTGTGTATCCACTTCAGCTTCAGCTTCCATCGCTGCCACGTTCCCGTATGTAGACGCATCCACATAGTCTTCAACGGTATAACCTGCATCATCAACTAAAAATATTCGACGTCGAGGGGTGAGCACACATCACGGCTCAGTGAGTAGCCAAAACAATGCAACAATACATATGCATGCAAATCAAATTATATCTTTGGTCTGGTATATAAGTTTGCAGTATGCAATAGAAAGGTTTAGGTAGTCAAAGGTCGCGTTTATTGACCCCGCCTCTATACACGAGTGTGTGACGTTACCCGAAGATCACGTTTATCGTCAACTCACATGCACCCAATCATGAACATTATATAACAAAGGTTACGTTTATTGCTATATAGTGCCATACCAACACGTAAGCCCCTGTTGGCGAGGGCTGTAAACTGGGCTCGCAACTAACCAATCCTAATGCCAAACAGTGTATCCAAGGCCTCACCCCAGCATCCCTCAGATCCATAGAGATAGAGCTAAGGCCCCCCGGTAGAGTAAGAGACTACAAGGACCGAGACCACCTCCCCTGATACTCTACGACATAATAGTTCTGCTAAAGTAATGGCGATACGACGATGCTAATGCACCAAACTTGAGTTAGAGATAGAGCTAAAGTGCTGAGACCCGCCAAAGGTTAACGTTTATTGACGTTCTCATCACACCTCCCCTGATACTCACTCGCATCAAGTACATCAACCACACACATACAAGCACATGCCTATTCCTATCACCATCATCATCATCATGTTATAAACAATAAATGAACTATGCATGAACAAGTAATAGAAATATTGGATGGCATGCTGTATGCACATTAGAAACATATTCGCATAGAATCAAGCATGGCATAAGACTCAAGAAAATAGAAACAGTTTGTTATTAATCAATTAGTTTAGAGTTCTGTTTCCTCACCTTAGCTTGCTAATAGATACTTTTCCAAGCTTTAGAATCACCTTTATATTGTTATTGTATTGCTAGAAGACCTAACAAAGTCGATAGAATTTAGTTAGAATTTATTCGGAATTAAAAACTACTCTGTTAACTGAGGGTCGGAGGTAGGGTCAGAGTCAGGATCGACCCTGGGTGCGACCCTCCCTTAACTATGAACTTCCCGAACACTGAGGGTCGATGGTCAGGAACACCTAGGGTCGAATGGTCATCCACCCTCGGTGCGACCCTCGATGCACTTTGGTCTAATTCCCTCTTTTAATCCATTCTTCATGCTTGGAATCCTATGGCTTGCTCCTACATTCCATTCTACATTCATTCCATGGTCTGAAACCATGTATAACCCACCTAGATAGCTTTCATGCACTTTCCTATGGTTTTCCATGAAAACCTAACCATAGATTGATGGTTTGGGTTTCTTCGAGATCACACTCTCAACATTAACTAACCTAAGGTCTGTAGAAACTCATGGAATTAGTACCCATACCTGAGAAGAATAATCTTTCTCTGCAACTCTTCTCTTTTGGCTTAATTTCTCTTCCTTCCCTTTCTTCTTCCTCTTTCCTTCTCCTCTCTTTCTCTCAATTCGATTAGGGTTGTGAAAGGAGTGAAAGTGGCTTAGGGACGTCCTTTAAATAGAGTAGGAACATCCTAAAATAAGTCCCTCTTGAGATTAGGAAAGAATCCCAATCGAAAATTAGGAAATTTCCAAATTTTTATTTCGGCAGAATCCGAGGGTCGATGGGAGGGTCGATGATCCCGTCGACCCTAGGGCTTAAGATGTCCGACCCTCCCTTCAAAATTGAGGGTCTAACTTTTTTGCTTTGGGAGGTCCAACCCTGCTTAGCTGGGTATGCGACCCTCCCCTCAAAATTAGTGTTTTTGGGTCGATTTGATACCTGGGATCTCGATCTCCTTCACGCCCTTGGTCCATTTGACTCGACCATAATGGGTAAACCTGGTTCAAGGTGGTAAGACCGGGTTAGATTGACACGGGTCTTACAACTCCCCCCAACTTATAAAAATTTCATCCTCGAAATTGTACGTACCTTCTGAATCAAATAAATGAGGGTATTGCTTTCGTATAGCATTCTCTTCTTCCCACGTAACCTCTTCCATGTCTCTACTTTTCAATGTGACCTTAACATAGTAGATATCTATGTTGCGTAGACGTTGAACCTTTCGACTAGTGATTTCTGTTGGTGTTACTTCAAACGTCAAATCATCTGTCAATTCCAGCAAATCCACTGTCAACACATGCGTTGGGTCTTTGACATACTTCTTCAATTGGGAAATGTAAAATACGTCATGCACACTTGACATAGATGGTGGTAGTGCTAACTGATAAGCCACTTTTCCACGCTTAGCTAGAATTTCATATGGCCCGACATATCTTGGACTTAGTTTCCCTTTCTGTCCGAACCTATTCAATCCTCGCATAGGCGATACCTTCAGAAATACTTTATCACCTACGGCGAACTCCAGATCTCTTCGTCGAGTGTCTGCATATTGTTTCTAACGGTTCTGAGTTGTTCTCACTCTTTCCTTGATGATTTCGACCACTCGGCAAGTTTCTTCCACAAATTCCGGTCCAACAATACTACGTTCTCCAACTTCATTCCAAAACAAGGGAGTTTGACACTTCCTGCCATACAGTGCCTCATAAGGTGACATCTGTATAGTGGCCTGATAGCTATTGTTATAAGCGAACTCGATCAATGGTAACTTTTCGTCCCATGATCCTTTAAAATCAATCACACATGCTCGTAGCATATCTTCTAGAATCTGGATTGTACACTCTGATTGTCCATCTGTCTGTGGGTGAAATATAGTACTAAACTTTAGCGTCGTACCCATAGCCTTTTACAATCCTTCCCAAAATTTGGAAGTAAATCGTCGATCTCTATCGGACACAATGCTTTCTGGAACACCATGTAATCGAACAATGTTATCCACATACAGCTTTGCTAACCTTTCCAGTGTATACTAAGGTCGTATAGGTATGAAGCGAGCTGTTTTAGTCAGACGGTCCACAATCACCCAAACTGCATCAACTACTCGAGGAGTCAATGGTAGTCCCGTGACGAAGTCCATAGTGATACAGTCTCATTTCCATGCTGGTTCCAGTAGTGGCTGCAACAATCCTGCGGGTCTTTGTCGTTGAGCCTTTACTTTCTGACAATTTAGGCATTGAGACGTGAACTTGGCTACATCTGCTTTCATTCTCCTCCACCAATATAGTTTCTTCAGATCATGATACATTTTTGTACTTCCAGGATGTATCGAATAGATGGTGGTATGGGCTTCTTTCATCAGTCGGTGTCTAATGTCCATACTTTTTATTTCAGGTACACATATTCTTCCTTTGTATTTCAGTACTTTCTCGTCATCCAAGGTGAACTCAGGGTTAGTCCTACCTTTCTCAATATCTTCTTGTACTGTTCTCAGATAAGGATCTGCTTTGATAGCTGTCTTCACTTCGTCCACTATATCCGGTATAATCTTCAATGCCGCAAACATATTCAAAAACCGATGAATAAACCCTTGGTTGGCTGATTCATCCGTTGTATCTATCACATACTGCTCGTTGTCGTGATTGAATACCATTTCGGTGGTACACATTGCTGCGGTCGTGCTAACTTCTCCTTGAGATTTTATCATTGCTTTTCTGCTTAATGCATCCACTACTAGGTTCGCTTTTCCCGGATGATACTGGATATCACAATCATAGTCTTTCAATAGTTCCAGCCATCTTCGTTGTCTCATATTCAACTCCTTCTGATTAAATAAATAAGTAAGACTTTTATGGTCCGACTTAATCTGAAATTTCTCTCCGTATAGGTAATGTCTCCATATCTTGATCGCATGTACTACTGTCGCTAGCTCCAGATCATGAGTGGGATAATTTTTCTCATGTACCTTTAACTGTCTTGAAGCATAAGCAATTACTTGCTCTCCTTGCATAAGCACACATCCTAGTCCCAGTCCCGACGCATCAGTGTATAAAGTAAATGTCCTGTCCCGGAACAGAATAGTCAAAATTGGGGCGGATATCAATCCGGTCTTCAGTGTTTGGAAACTCTTCTCACATTTATCGGTCCATACAAACTTTTCACCTTTCTTACTCAAACTGGTGAGAGGTACGGCAATCCGAGAATAGTCTTCTACGAATCTTCGATAATAACCAGCTAGACCCAGAAAACTTCTGATTTCCGAACGCTCTTTGGTGCTTCCCACTTTACAATAGCCTCGATCTTGCTGGGGTCCACTTTGATTCCTTCAGTGGATACTACATGGCCTAGGAATGCGACTTTACTTAGCCAAACTCGCACTTTGAAAATTTGGCATATAGCTTCCCTTTCCTTAAACGCTGTAGGGCTGCGTTTAGGTTCTTGATATGAGTTTCCTTGTCCTTGGAATATACCAATATGTCATCAATAAATACTATAACCGACGTATCCAACATATCATAGAAAACTCGGTTCATAAGTTCCATGAACGTTGCCGGTGCATTAGTTAATCCGAAAGACATAACCAAAAATTCATAATGTCCATTTCTGGTCCTGAATGCTGTCATTGGAATATCACCTTCTTTAATCTTCAGCTGATGATAGCCTGATCGAAGATCGATCTTAGAAAATACTCTTGCTCCTTGTAACTGATCGAACAAGTCATCGATCCGAGGTAGTGGATATCGATTCTTGATTGTCAGTTTATTCAACTCCCGATAGTCGACGCATAATCGAACGCTACCATCTTTCTTCTTTACGAACAACACCGGTGCCCCCCATGGAGATATACTGGGTCGAATATAATCCTTGTCCATAAGTTCTTGTAGTTGCACTTTTAATTCCTTCAGTTCAGTAGGAGCCATTCTATAAGGTGCTTTAGACACTGGTGCGGCTCCGGGTATAAGATCTATCACAAACTCCGTGGCTAGGTCGGGTGGTAATTCGGGTAGTTCCTCCAGAAATACGTCAAGATAGTCCCGCACGACATCAATATCTTCTATTCATGGCGCTTCCTTGGTTAGGTCGACCACGGATACTAGATACCCGATTGCCCCCTTCTCAAGGCACTTCTTAGCCTTTAGTGCTGAAAGTATGAGCTTGCGTCTCCGGGGAAGTTTGGTTCCTGAGAAACTTAATTCTGCTCCTTCTTTGTCTTTGAACGTTATCTTCTTTTCGGCGCATAATTGATTTGCAGAATGTCGAGCTAACCAGTCCATTCCCAAGATGACATCAAAGTCTGCCATCTCAAGTTGTATCAAGGTTGCATCTAAAGTCTTCTCTCCAATGAGAATTGGACATGGTCCATAACCTTTCTCTAATTCCACTTCTAACCCCATCGGTGATCGTACAAGTAATTTGTAGTCTAATGTTTTGATGGGTAAGTTTATCTTCTTTCCGAATGACACAGATATAAAGGAATGAGTAGCTCCTGAATCAAAGAGTACTCTGGCGGGTACGCCATTTATAGGTACAATACCTAAGATTTATCTTTACTTAGTCTACATGCTCATTCAATGAAATTTTAACTTTAAAAGTTTCAATCATACCTGTGACCACATCGGGTGATGCGGCCGCATCCTCGGACGTAACAACATATACACGTCCCTGATGGAATTGCTTCTTGGGCTTAGGGCACTCCATTGCCATATGTCCCGGCTGGTTGCAGTTCAAACACTTCAGGACTTCAGAATTTAGCTTTGGCTGTGGTTGAGCTGCTAGAGTAGCCTTGGTTGCAGCAGTAAAATTCTGAGGACGGAAAGGCTTATATGTCTTGTTATTGCCTCCGTTGTAAGAATTTCCGGCTGGCCTTTTGATGCCTCTGTTTTGAGTAAAATAACTCTCCTTCTGGCTCGATTCTATAACTCGAGCAATCTGGACAGCTTCATTATAGATTTTCTTCTCTAAGCCCAGGACATGTTCCCTGATGCTTCCTCTCAGTCCCGTGACGAACCTATGGGTTTTGGTATCTTCTTCTTGTATGCTAGCCGGTGCAAAGAAAAACAGCTCTTCGTAGCGCTGTTGATATGAGTTCACAGTCATCTGTCCCTGATATAGGCTCAGGAACTCCTTCTCCATCGAATCTCTGAAGCTCCGTGGAAAATATTTCTCAAAGAAGGCTTCTTTATATATAGCCCAGGTCAGTAGGGCGTGCTTGGTCAGTAGATATGTCTTCGTTGATTTCCACCAATGATGTGCGTCGCCCTTGAGCATGAAGGTGGCACATAGTACTTTCTCTTCCTCTGTGATAGTCATCATGAGGAAATTTCTCTCCATCTCGTCTATCCAGTGGGCTGGCCACAATGGATCAGACGGTTTGCCGTTGAATTCTTTGGGTTTCATCTTCAAAAATCTCTCCACTAGTCGGGAGTGGTCCAACTGGTTTTAGGGGTTTGCCCCAAACATATGGGGTGGATACTGGTAATCACCCTGAGCTACTTCTGGAACCTGCACTAGAATCTGTGCAGCAGGTTATGGAGGTGTCTGATGAGCTGGGTGGTTATCCACCGGTGCTGCACTGGCTTGTCTTGTGTGCATGGGTGCAGCCTGAGTGGCTTGAAACATAATTCCCATGGCAAGCTGCATCTGGGCCTGTGCGTGTTGCATCTGCTGCAGCTGATGTGCCAGATTCATTACCACTATTGCTAGCTCTGGTGGTGGAGGTGACAAATTTGTAGGGTTTGCCGGTCCTGGGTTACCCGATGCATAATTATTCTCTTGACTAGTCTCCTCCACGGGTGGTGGTGGTGGGACTGCATTTCGGGTCTGTCGGGTTACTCTACGTCCAGACATGATTCCTTTCGGTGATTGGTGGTGCCTGAAAATTATCAAAATAGGTGAGAAGTCATTCATATTTCATGTAGGCACGCTAATCGATAATCAATTCCAATTCTAGCTCATTTTATAAAAAAATACTGTCTTTTCTATGCAGGGTCGATGGTATGTCCGACCCTTGGTATTCGACCCTGGGAATGACCTGTTCTTCCCGAGAGCTGAGGGTCGATGTGAGGGTCGATGGGTATCCGACCCTCAGTTCCGACCCTTGATTTTCTATCAGATTCCCGAGAGCCGAGGGTCGATGGGAGGGTTGATTCGAGGGTCGATGGCTCTAGTCGAATTGTCCGACCCTCGGACCAAAAATCAGATTTTTAAGATCCGATTTTGGGTCATTTCTCACTATTCCTCCTCCGTTTCGACTCGTCTCTCCTCTTTGAGTTGCTACAGTGCTACTCTACCGTTTTTGATCAGTTTGACTCCGGGTTTTGACGTTCACGTCATCACTACAGGTATGTCTTCCCCTTTTTACCTGTTTCTAGGTTTCCATTTCTAGGTTTTTTCACCTTTAACTTGTATTTTCCAAATTAAACTTTTTCCAACCGTAAAAATTTGATTTTTATTGGGGGCTTTTGTTATTGGTGTCTCGATGAACGAAAGCCCTCAAAAAATTTTGAATTTCATCGGTTGGTTGTCGAGAAATTTAAATTTTTCCCTTTTTGCCCTAATTTGTCGAAATTTTTTATTTTTCTTGAATTTCTTCAAATTGGACATCGTCAGTTAAAATTTCCTACTGCATGTGGGTTGTAGGGTATGTTTAAACCTACGTAAGTTCTTATGCCCACTTGTATGGTGAGAAATGGGACTTTATGGTCAACTTACGTCGTTATTACATCAAATTTCTGATTATTATCCTACTAATTCCTTATTTTTCATTCTCTTTCTTATTTTACAGATACCATGGCTCGTACCAAAATACCCAGAGTGCGTGATCCACTTCGCTTCCGTTCTAATGAAGCCGAGGCACAGTATGCCGACTATGCCGGTAAGAAAGTGGAAGGGGGTCGTATGGTGAACTTGGCTGAGCTAGCCTTGTTCAATGTAGAGAGGGCATTTGGTGATATGGGGTGGCTTCCTGTCATCACCTACGACGCGTGCACATGCCCGGATTCGGTGCGCCAGTTCTATTGTAATCTCCAGGTGGTGGGGAATTACAATGACGTTGAGCATGGTCAGGAGTTGTGCATCACCAGCTACGTTAAAGGGGTAGATATCTCTTTCGACTATTAGCAGCTGGCCGACTTGTTGGGCATTCCCTATGATGGCCCCATGGTGTACTGTGCACCTGGAGAGCCACAGTTTGTTGAGATGGAGATGAGGGCAGAGATCGATAATCAGTTGCTCCGTTCTGATCGTTGGCAGATGAAAGCTTGTTATTTGCGTCCAGCTCCACGGGTCTTCTGCAAGATTATCCAGCATAATCTGATCCCGCAGAGTGGGCAGTATGAGAGGGTTTCTCAGCTGACTCAGTTTTTGATTTACAGTATCTGCACTCGCCAGCCCATCTGCCTTCCATACATCATCATGCGGACTATGATTAGTGCCACATTGTCCGGTCATAGGGGTAATCTACCCTATGGACGCATGATTACAGTTCTTCTGACCCATCTGGGGTTTACCTAGTAGATGAGAAGATCCAGGAGAAGACCTTCTCGTCGCCTCTAGATTGGGAGGCAATCTGCAAGATGGGTATGCGGGATGCCCAGGTTAGTGATGAGGAGAGGAACGCGATGGTGCGCCCTCACACTCGTATCGAGATGGTTGATGCTGAGGCTGCTGCTACCGCTGCTAGAGCTCATGTGGATCCCGTCGACGATGACGACCGCATGTATATGGATGTTGACGCGATACCACCGCCTTCACCTACTCATGCAGCGGGTGTTGGTACTTCTTCTGCGGCGGATCCTGTACCTGAGACTAGTCCTTCTTATGCGGCTATTCCTTCACCATCATCATGACATGATGGAGATGCTGCAGGAGATCAGGGAGGCTCAACGTAGATCTGATCTGAGGATGGAGGAGTTGCTAGAAGCTCAGCGTATGAGGGTAGATGAGCTGTTATCGGTCCAGCGGGCGACTGATAGGAGGGTAACCGATCTTACAGCTAGTCTCCAGATGACCCAGACCCAGGTGGCTTGGTTGACTAGGGTCTATGCTGAGAACTATGACCGAGATCGTGAGGCACCGCCTCCTCCTTCGCCTCCAGCTTCTTGATCGTATTTTATTTTCTTGTACTACAGAGTAACTGTCCGGGTTGTGGACTGTACTCTGCTTTAGTTATGTATATACGTTTGTTTCTCTCACTCATTGTATGTAACTTGTTTTTCCTTTAATAGATGTATTATTCTCTATTTAAATTTGGTCTCAATCATCACTTGTGCTTACAGTGTGTTTGTATTAAAGCTTTTAATTTATCCTATCTCAGTTCACTATTGTCTTGAATGTATGCTAGTTCAGCGGACAAGGCTTGAGATGCTCTGATACCAAGTTATCACACCCCAATTCTGCACTGTTCAGAATGGTGTGATGAACCGCAAGCAAACCAACGGTTCAACCAGGATCTCAAATAGGCTATCCCCGCGTTATCTAAACTTACACACATTCGTAATCATAATCAGAGTAAATACACAATAGCGGAAGTCTTATAATAACATGAACTGAGAAACTAGGATGATATCATTAATTTAATAGCAAATTATTCTGTTTTCAACTGAGACATAAATATTTAAATACCAAATACATGTCTTAATAAATCCAATAAAGAAACCTATAAAATATCTAATCAAATACACACGAGTTGCACTCGTAAGAGGAGTCGTGTGTATCCACTTCAGCTTCAGCTTCCATCGCTGCCACGTTTCCGTACGCAGACGCATCCACATAGTCTTCAACGGTATAACCTGCATCATCAACTAAAAATATTCGACGTCAAGGGGTGAGCACACATCACGGCTCAGTGAGTAGCCAAAACAATGCAAAAATACATATGCATGTAAATCAAATTATATCTTTGGTCTGGTATATAAGTTTGCAGTATGCAATAGAAAGGTTTAGGTAGTCAAAGGTCACGTTTATTGACCCCGCCTCTATACACGAGTGTGTGACGTTACCCGAAGATCATGTTTATCGTCAACTCACATGCACCCAATCATGAACATTATATAACAAAGGTTACGTTTATTGCTATATAGTGCCATACCAACACGTAAGCCCCTGTTGGCGAGGGCTACAAACTGGGCTCGTAATTAACCAATCCTAATGCCAAACAGTGTATCCAAGGCCTCACCCCAGCATCCCTCAGAATGTCCATAGAGATAGAGCTAAGGCCCCCCGGTAGAGTCAGAGACTACAAGGACCAAGACCACCTCCCCTGATACTCTACGACATAATAGTTCTGCTAAAGTAATGGCGATACGACGATGCTAATGCACCAGACTTGAGTTAGAGATAGAGCTAAAGAGCTGAGACCCACCAAAGGTTAACGTTTATTGACGTTCTCATCACACCTCCCCTGATACTCGTTCGCATCAAGTACATCAACCACACACATACAAGCACATGCCTATTCTTATCACCATCATCATCATCATGTTATAAACAATAAAGGAACTATGCATGAACAAGTAATAGAAATATTGGATGGCATGCTCTATGAACATTACAAACATATTCGAATAGAATCAAGCATGGCATAGGACTCAAGAAAATAGAAAATAGTTTGTTATTAACCAATTAGTTTAGAGTTCTGTTTCCTCACCTTAGCTTGCTAATAAATACTTTTCCAAGCTTTAGAATCACCTTTATATTGTTATTGTATTGCTAGAAGACCTAACAAAGTTGATAGAATTTAATTAGAATTTATTCGAAATTAAAAACTACTCTGTTAACTGAGGGTCGGAGGTAGGGTCGGAGTCAGGATCGACCCAGGGTGCAACCCTCCCTTAACTCTGAACTTCCCGAACACTGAGGGTCGATGGTCAGGAACACCTAGGGTCGAATGGTCATCGACCCTTGGTGCGACCCTTTGTGCACTTTTGTCCAGTTCCCTCTTTTAATCCATTCTTCGTGCTTGGAATCCTATAGCTTGCTCCTACATTCCATTCTACATTCATTCCATGGTCTGAAACCATGTATAACCCACCTAGATAGCTTTCATGCACTTTCCTATGGTTTTTCATGAAAACCTAACCATATATTGATGGTTTGGGTTTCTCCGAGATCACACTCTCAACATTAACTAACCTAAGGTCTGTAGAAACTCATGGAATTAGTACCCATACCTAAGAAGAATAATCTTTCTCTGCAACTCTTCTCTTTTGGCTTAATTTCTCTTCCTTCCCTTTCTTCTTCCTCTTTCCTTCTCCTCTCTTTCTCTTAATTTGATTAGGGTTGTGAAGAGGAGTGAAAGTGGCTTAGAGACGTCCTTTAAATAGAGTAGGAACATCCTAAAATAAGTCCCTCTGAGATTAGGAAAGAATCCCAATCGAAAATTAGGAAATTTCCTAATTTCTATTTCGGCAGAATCCGAGGGTCGATGATCCCGTCGACCCTAGGGCTTAAGATGTCCGACCCTCCCTTCAAAATTGAGGGTCTGACTTTCTGCTTTGGGAGGTCCGACCCTGCTTAGCTGGGTATGCGACCCTCCCCTCAAAATTAGTGTTTTTGGATCGATTTGATACCTGGAATCTCGATCTCCTTCACGCCCTTGGTCCATTTGACTCGACCATAATGGGTAAACCTGGTTCAAGGTGGTAAGACCGGGTTAGATTGACACGGGTGTTACATACAGTCTATAGAGGTGATACCGAATCAGACCAGTACAGTCTATGGAAGTGATACCAAATCAGACCAGAATAGCCTACAGAAAAGATGCCAAATTAGACTGGCACAGTCCAAGAGGTAATGCCAAATTAGACCGACGCAGTCTAGGCATTATACTAAATCAGACCGGTACAATCTATGGCGTGATGCCGAATCAGACTGGCACAGTCTAAGGGGTGACGCTGAATCAAACCAATGCAGTCTAGGGAAATGATAATAACTTCCTATTGCTATGGATGGGAAAATAGGCTATCCTAAATGAATGGAAAAGGTAGGGGATGGACCCCTCCTAAGGATGTACTTATTTGAGTCTTGCCTCAAATCAAGAAGATTTATCTTTTATGCTCTATGACACAGTAGGCCAAAATGTGATACTCTCATTATTAATGGAAGGAAAATGAAGCAATTTATACTTTTCTAGACTACCCAGACTCTTACCCTAGTCTATGATTGGTTTAGCATAGATGGCCTCCTAAATCAAACACCTCCCAAGTTTATGGATGTTTGCTTGTATATTTACGAATATATACCTTTGGATAGTTTATGTGATTAGCATCTTATGCACAAAAATTTACCTAATTCTGACATTCATAAAATAATAGCCTATTATTCTCTCCAAGATGTCAATTATGTGCTGTCACACCCCAAATTTTCAATATGTAAAAGTTTGAAACATGACCAGACTGACACGACATTTAATCGCGGTCCAACCCAAAATTACTACACTAAGTATACCATCATCCAACCATGCCGAACCCAAATGTCACTTAAGCATAATTCAGAGTACCTATCATAGCGAAAATAATGAAGTAACATTGAGCTCTATTGATAAATAAATATTAATTAACATCTGATCAAGTATTTTTTTTGTCCTTTACACCACAACAAAGGCATTCTTAATTGTATCCCATAATATTGGGTCCAAATGAATAATTAAATAATAACTAAAATAAAGACAATAGGGAGTTGTCCCGTTCTTCTGCTAATCCATTGCGCCCACATCATGGACTTTGTTCTGCATCACTTTTCTCTAATTCCATAGCATGCTCTCCTGGTGGTGTTGACGAGGAAGTATCTAGAATGCTCGCCCAATCCGTTATATGAGTACCTACAAGGTCAATTAAAAAAAAAGGGCAATCGCGAGGGTGAGCTCTTCAACTTGAGCTCATGCGAAATAGACAAGAAAGCAAGCAATACATGATAGATTAATGCACATACAAGGGCCTGGTGTAATGCATGCTAAATGCTTTGGTAAGGCCTGACCATACGCACCGAAGCTGACCATTACCTCCATGCACAAGAGAGAATGGAAACTCACCAACCTGCACCGACAACCCTGGTGAAGCCGTGCGTCTCCCACTACGAATGGCAATAGGGTAGAAGTTCGACCAGTGATGCTCCAATGACCACTGTCGACCCTTCTCCCTCATCTCTCATTACATACCAGTACCTAACCCCCTATTAGCTAGGGTTGCACACATGGGTTCTGTCACTAACCAGTCATATATGACATCATATGCACTCCCACAATAACCCAACAGAAGTCCCAATCCGTCCATCTATCCCTCCTAAACGTTGTCATCACACTAGGACATTAGGGAAATGCATGGCAAGGCTCTATCTAGTAGATCGGATCCAGCGGTCCTCGACCCTTAAACTACTTCCCACCAAACATCTACAACATACATTCACAGTCAATATACATAAGAAATGCAAATGCATGCAAAAGTGACAGTTATTGGATGACATGTTATTCATAGCAAGCATGTTACAAAGACATACGCATTATCAGAAACATTACAAAAATTAATCAGGGTTCTGTTGCTCACCCAAGGTTTTGTAAATATGATTTATCACATTGCTAAAGTCAATATCTCCTTTATACGTGACACCTGTGTAGTGTGTAGAGGTGTTAATTAATTGTCTAAGCCATTACGTAATGATTTAGGGCTCTCTGGCTTTGGCCGGTCGTGAATCCTGACACATAGGGTCGAGTCCAGCATTGCTTCCAACTGGAATGCAAGCCTTTCTGCCATCAGTCGGTCGAGACCCCGGTCTCTCAGTGTCGAGTCCGGTATCACGTCTGGTAACTTACCAAGACCTTTTTGTGATTGGCTGGTAGTGCTGCCGGTCGCTCACTGTCGAGTCTGGTATTGCATCTGGTTACTACCCAAAGGGTTGGTTAAGGTAAGCTAGCTTGGCCGGAGGCACAGATTTTTCCTTCGGGGTCCCCTTCGGTCATGCCTTTGGACTTCTTCTGTGGAAGTCCGTCGACAATCCTGCTGATCAGAGTTTAACCATTGATTAAATCTTCAATTCTCTAGCTTAATATAGTCGATTATAAGCATTCCTACTAGATCTAGGCATTGCTTATTCTGGGTTAAATCAATGATGGATTCAAGATTTTCCCTGAGCCATTTGTTGAGAGAAGGTTTTCTCGAGATCCGAGAGACGATTCTCTGCTTTACCATTAATGGACAGCGGAGCTTTGTCAAGGAATGATAGTCTAAGTGATTTAACAATTAAATTAGTCTACATTACAATACTAAGGTACAGCTTTTACGAGTGTTACCGATGATAGTTCGAGCGGTGGTGCAAAGTGATGAACTGTGCCGATGGTTCTCCAAGCAGACGTCCCTCCAAGCTTCTCTTCCTCCTTAAACTCTTTCTCTCCCTCTCTGAGAACGTGTCAGAGTTTTCTTGTGAATAACAGTATTCAGAGGAGAGAGGAGTTTGATATGGTTGATCAACTAGAGTCTGCCTTAGAAATGGGCTCTTAGTTGGACTGGGAAGCTATAAGATGATGCCAAGTGGCAGAACATAAATTTGAATCGGAGATGAACTCCTTAATTTTAGTTCGATTGGTTGGTTTAGAGATGGGACCCATTGGGTTCGTTTGTGGATCCAAGGGAATATTCCCGTTCTCCCTAACTGATCATATTTGAGTTTGAATTTCTACGGGTGCCTATCTAATCGCAAAGTCGGTCATTCCTGGGTTGGGGCCTTCCGACCGGTAGTCGCGACTGGTGACACTTTAGGTCTCACCCCAGCACAGTCATTAATAAACTTGGGTTTTCTTTTAGTATTTAGTTATGCTGAATTTCAGGTTAGCTTCGGTTAGGGTTTGTCCACGGTGGAAAATCCTGACACAGAAGAAAAGCCGAGTTAGGCCGGATTTTCTAAGTGCGGGTTTTACATGTGCTCTTTCCAAAAATAATGTTTTCTATTTATAACAGTAAATTTTCTCAAATATAGAGATGTCAATGCATGGGAGTAAAACACATAAAGGATTTTCGCAAAAAAGCAATTCTAAAATATTAGACAAACATATGCAATGTTTCTGAGAATGGCTATCACTAGATATAGCAAACAAACATTTGAATCATGGCATTCTAATCTTGGAGAACAATGAGAGCTATCAAGATTCAATTTATTCAATCAATGTGGACAGCAAATGGATGCTAACAAACAATGGGTATTTCTATCCATGGCATAGCAATAGACATAAGCAAAGATGATCATGTGGACAGAAAAGTGATGCTAATAATCTATTATTCCTTCAAGAAAACCTTGTAAATTATCACTCTTAAGAAACCAGAAATTTTTTTCATGAAAATAAGCATAGTTATCACTCTTAGATGAAACCAGAATTTTTCCATTACAAGCACCATCACACAGACCTTCCAATTTCCATTCTAAATAGGACACCACAACCATCTCATAAAATAGCTCATTACAAGAAAATTTGATTTTCCAAATGAAACTTGTCTATATGGACAACAAGGGAGTCAATAAAAAAAATACATCTAAACTAAAAGGATAACCAAATGTGGCAAACCTATCATTTCCTTCCATACGGATTACCTATAAGATCTCGGGATTAAAAGAGAGCACAAATCATGTCTTTTGTCCCCTAGAAACATACCAAAATCCCTATAGAGAGCAAAACAAAGATTTGCCTACCATGGACAGCCTGAAGATCTTTACGAATGTAGCCATGTCTTTTGTCCCCTAGAAACAAACCAAAATCCCTACAGAGAGCAAAACAAGGATCTGCCTACCATGGACAGCCTGAAGATCTTTATGAATGTAGCCATATAAATCTGTCCATCATGGACAGCAAGCTTTTTTACTTGGAAAAAAAAACCCATCAAACCTCATGTCAATCCATATAAAAATCCAAAGGTGAATCTGAAATTCAAAGGTTTGATTATAGGGATCCCTCAGACATTGTTTGCAAAAAGAAATATAGAGCAAATAAGAGCCGACGAAACAACTACAACTTGGATAGATAAATAATCTTCACTTTCAAAAAAAAAAAAAAAAAAAAAAAAACTTTACCAAGACCTCTCATGAAGCATGTCCTGATGAAAAGATTTAACTTATAGTAAACTCATAGCAAAAATCCCACAGAGTAAAAATCATGAAATTCTTCTTCATTTTTCTTTTCAAAACTAAATAAAATAAAATAAAATACTTTAACATGTCACATGAAAAAGAACAAAATTGATATAAAAATAATTTAAAACTTACCTCTCATCATCGGGATCTTAAAAGAAAAAAAAAAGCCGGACCATTACAAGCTCATAAAATTTCATAGCCTTTATGTCATTTCACTGATTTTTCATGAAAGTCAACAAAAATAATATTTCAATAGGATCTCACCAACCCGTATGGGAATGTCCATAAAGAAGCCAGAACTCCCTTTATGTCCATGAAACACACAGAAAAAATTATCTTATTCAGATTCATGAAACACATCAAAGAAAATTAGACTTAGCACCGTGAGAGCATGTCTTAGATGCCTAAAAATAAACATCCAAGATAATTTCACCAGGCAAGGCTCAAAACTATAAGAATCAGAATTTGGCAAGACGTAACTTTTTGGGCAACCATTAGCATCCTTAGAGAAGAATTACAGAATCTAGAATCCAAAGGAAATCAGCAAATCTGTAGAGGGTCATTGAAAACTGTAAAAGTGACTTTCACACCACCGAAGTGAATATTACATAAGCAAGGAGAAATTATGCGAACTTCAGTCAATGTTTTTTTTTGTAAAAGCTAACCGTTGATTATCGCCCCCTAAAATATCGATCTAAAAATTTTCCTTTTGGGATACAACTGGATCAACACCTTAGTTTGGATGTGATCCCACCAAGACCTCATAAGGGGTGCACACACATACCAACCACTACCAACACAATGTCACCACCATAATTCAGAGTAATATATATAGTGGAAGATACTAAATAACCATGAGCATACTATTGATAAATAAAAATAATAGTATCAATGTGTTACATCCTCAAAACGAGGTTCATCTACTAACTTCATAAACCAAAGCCTTAAGTAGCATTGCCCTATAAATCATGGGCTATCTAAATGTAAATAAATAATCCAAAAGATAATAAAAACAAAAAACTATTCATTGTTCCAAACTTCTCCCCAAGATAACTATCCATTGAAGACACGCATCACACTTGCAGCCTGTGTCGTGTGCTTCATCCTCATACAATATTCCGCCTAGCTGAGCCAATTGAGAAATCGCAGGTGCGTTCAGGTAATCCGCAACCGTAGTACCTGCAACATCATCTAAAAAGAATAGCATACACGAGAGTCAGCTCTCTAACATGAGCTCAATGAGAAACAGACAGACAAGCAAACAAATATGCATGATCAATTTTATTACACACAACAAATGCAATAGTCAGGTATCATGTATGCTAGTATATGCTATGGTAAGGCCTACCCACACCTCCCAGAGGCTGACTACAACCTCCATGCACGGGAGTGTTAGATACTCACTAGCCTACACCAATAACCCTGGTGCTCCACACGACATCCCAATCAGGATGGTGATCGAACAGTAAGTCTGGCCAATGACGCTCCAACAAACACTGCCAACCCTTCTCCCTCATCACTTCATCCTATCAGTACTAATTCCCTATTAGCCAAGGTTGCATACAGGGATAGTGCCACTAACCAAAAACCTACATGTCATCTGATGTATCCCTCTCATCAAACCATGCAGGAATCCCAGACAATCCGTTTTACACCCTCCCCCAAGATGCTATCATCCCGCTAAGGGTGAGTGACATACTTGTCAATAATCATACAGCAAGTCGGATCCTGTGGTCCTCGACTGTTTCACCACTTCCTACCAATTTCTAGTCACATACATTCACACCACAATCATAATATAAATACAAATGCATGCACAAAGTAATTATTGGATGACATATTATCACAATAAGCATGTGACACAACAATCATATATTAGAAACACTTCAAAATTAGTCAGGGGTTTTGTTCCTCACCTGATATTGCTTAATTGAAATTATCCACACTAGCAAAATTTGTATTCCCGAGGTGTTCTGTCACACCCCAATTCTAGGCGAATCAGAAGTCTAATGAACCTTCATAAGAACCAACGGTTCAAGTCAAGATCTCGTAAGACCATGCTAATAATTCCAACCAAACACATTCCACATCACAATCAAAGATAATAAAATAAATAGCGGAAGTCTTTATTAATAATGAACTAAGTATCTAATATAATAAATAAATACTAAATCAGTTATCTCCAAGTAAACTAAAAAATAATAAATAAACTATTACATGTTTCATATCCAAAACGAATTTAACTCTAAGCATAAACACACTGGAAGCACTCGCATGAAGAATCATGTTCGTCCTCTACAACTTGCACATCCATAGCCGCTACGTGTCCATATGACGACACGTTTATATAATCCTCCACAGTGGTTCCTGCATCATCAACTAAAAATATATGACGTCGAGGGGTGAGCACACCGCATAGCTTAGTAAGTAACAAACAATGTACAGTCATATGCATGTAGTTATATTCGTATCTTTGGTTTGGTATAAGTTTACAATGTGCTATGGTAAGGATAGGCGGCCACCACACCTCCATGCATAAGAGTGTAGGCACACCCAATGGATCACACACCGCTATCACCCAACATCACTCACTATATAATAGAGATAAAGCTAGAGTTCCTAGATTACGCACAGTCAGAATCCCCCCTCATACTCTATCCCATACCAGTACATATGCCCCTACTAACGAGGGCTTGCAAACTGGGTTCATGTTAACCAATCCTAGAATGTCATCACAGCTTTGTATCCAAGGCCTTAACCTAGTATCCCTCAATACGCCCATAGAGATAGAGCTAGGATTTACCAGCTAGACTAGGGCCCACATTATGATCACCCAACCGATACCCTATGAGTTACTAGTTCCGTTAAGGTAACAATGATACGACGATGTCAATGTAACAAATGGTTCAAAGCTACAACCTCTCCCCATCCAACACACCAACCACATACACATCACATGTCTATTCCTATCATCATCATAACAAAATATAAATATGCATGAACAAGATATATATAATTTAATTGGATGACATGTGAGATGCACAAACAACAATACAAAGCATAGCATCATCATAATAATAGAAAATAAAAGAGAAGTGTAGCTTGTTATTATCCAATTAGTTTAGGTCTTGTTTCCTCACCTGTAAGTGATGTTTATTCCTCTTCCCAGCTTTGAAAATTACTTTGAACTATTTAGAAACCTAAACAATTTATGAATTTAGATTAGGGTTTGATCTTATCAAGTTGTAACAGTCAGAAACCTTGTCTGGTCTCCAAAATATGCTTCCAGTAAATGACTGGTAGGCTGAGTGGTCTCAGTTATATGTCGACCAGACATTGTGTGGTCGACTCTGTGGTCATGCATACTATCGACCACTGAAGCAACCGTACAACCCTGGGACACTACCCAAAAGTCTATGGTCAACTTACTGGTCGCACCATGTAGTCGACCAGTGAAACGATGTCACACCCTAATTCTGCACTATTCAGAATGGAGTGATGAACAGCTAGCAAACCAACAGTTCAACCAGGATCTCGAGTAGGCTATATCTGTTTTTTCTAAACCACATACATCCACATTCATAATCAAAGTAAATACACAATAGTAGAAGACTTATAGTAAAATGAACTGAGAAATCTAGATGTGATAATCATATTTAAGTAGCAAATTATTCTGCATTAACTAAGACATAAATAAATATCAATTACATGTCTTTACTAAAAATAATTAAAATAAAATGTAATTGAATACGCATGAGTTGCACTCGGAAGAAGAGTCATGCGTATCCACTTCGTCTTCAACTTCCATCGCCGCCATGTGCCCGTACACTGGAGCGTTGACATAATCTTCGACGATAGTACCTGCATCATCAACTAAAAATATTCGACGTCGAGAAGGTGAGCACACATCATGGCTCAGTGAACAAACAAAACAATGCAACAATACATATGCATGCATTCAATTCATATCTTTGGTCTTAAAGTTTGCAATGCGCATTAGAAAGGTTCGGTGGTCAAAGGTTAACGTTTATTGACCCCTCCTCTATACACAGGGTGTGGAAGTCCGCCCAAAGGTTAACGTTTATTGTCGTCCCCATCCACCCTACCACGAACACTGTACAACAAAGGTTAACGTTTATTGCTGTACAGTGCCATACCAACACGTAAGCCCCTGCTGGCGAGGGCTTGCAAACTGGGCTCGCAACTAACCAATCCTAATGCCAAACAGTGTATCCAAGGCCTCACCCCAGCATCCCTTAGAACACCCATAGAGATAGAGCTAAGGCCCCCCGGTAGAGTCAGAGACTACAAGGACCGAGACCACCTCCCCTGATACTCTACGACGTAATAGTTCTGCTAAAGTAATGGCGATACGACGATGCTAATGCACAAAACTTGAGTTAGAGATAGAGCTAGAGTGCTGAGGCCCGGCAAATGATACCTCCCCCTGATACTCGCTCGCATCAAGTACACCAACCACACACATACATTCACATGCCTATTCCTATCATCATCATCATCATCATGTTATAAACAATAAAGTAAATATGCATGAAACAATTAATAGAAATATTGGATGACATGTTGAATGCACATTACAAGCATATTCGCATAGAATCAAGCATAGCATTGGACTCAAGAAATAAAAATAGTTTGTTATTAACCAATTAGTTTAGGTCTTGTTTCCTCACCTTTACTTGATCGTAAGTCCTCTTTCAAGCTTTAAGAATCAACTATATATTGATATTATATCTCTAGAAAACCTACCCAAGGCGATAGAATTTAATTAGAATTAATTCAGATTTTTAAAAAGCATGCTACTAACTGGGGGTCGATGCTAGGGTCGGAGTCTTGATCGACCCTAGGTGCGACCACCCCTATTCTGGACTTCCCGAACACTGGGGGTCGATGCTCAGGGTCTGGTAGGGTCGATTGGCCATCGACCCCTCATGCGACCCCCTATGGGTTTTGTCAATTTTTCTTCCTTCAGTCCATTCTTCGTGTTTGGGGTCCTATGGCTTGCTCATACAGTCCATTCCACACATATTCTATGGCCTAGAACTATGGTTTATTCACCTATATGGCTTTCATGATTTCCCCCATGATTTTTCATGAAAACCTAACCATGGGTGGATGATTTGGGTTTCTCCTAGATAATCCCCTCTTCATTATCTACTCTAAGGTCTTAAGAAATTCATGGAGATAGTATCCATACCTGAGAAGTATGCTTCTTCCTTTGAATCCCTTCTCCTTGGTCTTCTTCTCCACTTTCCTTCTCTTCTCCTTCCCTTCCTTCTCTTCTCTTTCTCTCAATCCAATTAGGGTTGTAAAAGGAGTGAAAAAGGCTTAGGAACGTCCTATTTATAGAGTAGAAACTCCTAAAATAAGTCACATTGAGATTAGGAAGGAATCCCATTGAGATTAGGAAGGTTTCCTAATTTTCGGTTCGAACTATTTTTATCGACTACCGGGGGCCAATAGGGGGGTCGGAGATCCCATCGACCCCTGGTAGTTAAAGTGTCCGACCCCCCATGTAAAACTGGGGGTCTAACTTTTATACTGGGGGGGTCCGACCCTCCCTTGCTGGGTATGCGACCCTCCCTTTATTTTGAGTATTTTTGGGTCAGTAAATTCCTGGGATCGTGATCTCCTTCACGCACGTGATCCATTTGGTTCGACCATGATGGGTAGACCTGGTTCAAGGTGGTAAGACCGGGTTAGTTAGATACGAGTCTTACAACTCCCCCCTACTTATGAAAATTTCATCCCCGAAATTGTTCATACCTTCTGAGTCGAATAAATGAGGGTTTTGCTTTTGCATTCTTCTTCCCATGTAATTTCTTTCATGTCTCTACTTCTCCAAGTGACCTTAACATAATAGATATCTCGATTGCGTAGTCGTTGAACCTTTCAACTGGTGATTTCAGTTGGTGTTACTTCAAATGTCAAATCATCAGTCAAATCAGGCAGATCTACTGTCAGAATGTGCGTTGGATCTTTGAAATACTTCTTCAATAAGGAAATATGAAATACGTCATGCACACTTGACATAGATGGTGGTAGGCTAACTGGTGAGCCACTTTCCCACGCTTAGTTAGAATCTCATATGGCCCGACATATCTTGGACTTAGTTTCCCTTTCTGTCCAAACCGTTTCAACCTCGCATAGGCAATACTTTTAAGAATACTTTATCACCCACGACGAACTCAAGATCTCTGCGTCGAGTATCTGCATATTGCTTCTGATGATTCTGAGCTGTTCTCACTCTTTCTTTGATAATGTCGACCACTTGAAAAGTCTCTTTAATAAACTCCGGTCCAACAATACTATGTTCCCCAACTTCATCCCAAAACAACGAAGTTCGACACTTTCTGCCATACAGTGCTTCATAGGGTGACATCTGTATGGTAGCCTGATAGCTATTGTTATACGTGAACTCGATCAGTGGTAACTTTTCATCCCATGATCCTTTAAAATCAGTTACACATGCTCGTAGCATATCTTTTAGAATCTGAATTGTACGCTCTGACTGTCCATCTGTCTGTGGATGGAATGCAGTACTAAACTTCAATGTTGTACCCATAGCTTTTTGCAATCCTTCCCAAAACTTGGAAGTAAATCGTGGATCTCTATCGGACATAATGCTCTCTGGTACACCGTGTAATCGAACAATATTATCCACATACAGCTTTGCTAACCTCTCTAGTGTATACTGAGATCGTATCGATATAAAGCGAGCTATTTTAGTCAGGCTGTCTACAATCACCCAAACTGCGTCAACTACTCGAGGAGTCAATGGTAACCCTGTGACGAAGTCCATAGTGATGCAGTCCCATTTCCATGCTGGTTCCGGTAACGGCTGTAACAGTCCTGCGGGTCTTTGTCGTTCAGCCTTTACTTTCTGACAATTTAGCCATTGAGACACGAACTTAGCAACGTCTGCTTTCATTCCTCTCCAGCAATATAATTTCTTTAGATCATGATTCATTTTTGTACTTCCCGGGTGTTTCAAATAGATGGTGGTATGGGCTTCTTTCATCAGTCGGTGTCTAATGTCCATACTTTCTGTTTCGGGTACACATTTTCTTCCTTTGTACTTCAATACATTCTCTTCGTCCAAGGTGAACTCAGGGTCAGTTCTACCTTTTTCGATGTCTTCTTGTACCGTTCTCAGGTAAGGGTCTGATTTGATAGCTGTCTTCACTTAATCAATTATATCCGGTATAATCTTTAATGCAGCGAACATATTGGAAAATCGATGAATGAACCCTTGGTTGGCTGATCCATCCGTTGTATCTATCACATACTGCTCATTGCCGTGATTGAATACCATTCCAGTAGTACACATTGTTGCAGTTGTGCTAACCTCTCCTTGAGATTTTATCATTGCCTTTCTGCTCAATGCATCCGCTGATAAATTAGCTTTCCCCGGATGATACTGGATATCACAATCATAGTCTTTCAATAGTTCCAGTCATCTTCTTTGTCTCATATTCAACTCCTTTTGATTAAATAGATAAGTAAGACTTTTGTGGTCCAATTTAATCTGAAACTTCTCTCCGTATAGGTAATGTCTCCATATCTTGACAACATGTACCACTGCCGCTAACTCCAAATCATGAGTGGGATAATTCTTCTCATGTGTCTTTAACTATCTTGAGGCATAAGCAATTACTTGTTCTCCTTGCATAAGCACACATCCTAATCCCAGTCCTGAAGCATCAGTGTACAAGACAAATGGCTGTCCTGGAATCGAAATAGTCAAAATCGGAGCGGATATCAATCTGGTCTTCAAGGTTTGAAAGCTCTTCTCGCATTTATCCGTCCACACAAACTTTTCACCTTTCTTAGTCAGACTGGTGAGAGGTACGGCAATCCGGGAATAGTCTTCCATAAATCGTCGATAATAACCAGCTAGACCCAGGAAACTTCTAATTTCTGCAATGCTCTTTGGTGCTTCCCACTTTACAATAGCCTCGATCTTGCTGGGATCCACTTTGATTCCTTCAATGGATACTACATGGCCTAGGAAG
The DNA here is from genome assembly GCA_028583415.1 of Protea cynaroides. Classification (NCBI taxonomy): domain Eukaryota; kingdom Viridiplantae; phylum Streptophyta; class Magnoliopsida; order Proteales; family Proteaceae; genus Protea; species Protea cynaroides. The sequence goes on along the minus strand of CM053275.1, from coordinate 58,370,750 downwards.
GTGACTTCACTTAGCCAAAACTCACACTTGGTAAATTTGGCATACAGCTTATCTTTCCTTAAACGCTGTAGAGTGGCGTTTAGATTCTTTATATGGATTTTCTTGTCCTTGGAATATACCAATATATCATCAATAAATACAATAACCGACGTATCCAACATATCGTGGAAAACCCGGTTCATAAGTTCCATGAAAGTTGCTGGTGCGTTTGTTAATCCAAAAGACATGACCACGAATTCATAATGTCCATATCTGGTCCTGAAAGCTGTCTTAGGAATATCACCATCTTTAATCTTCAACTAATGGTAGCCTGACCGAAGATCGATCTTAGAAAATACTTTTGCTCCTTGTAACTGATCGAATAAGTCATCAATCCGAGGTAGTGGATATCGATTCTTGATTGTCAGTTTATTCAACTCCCGATAGTCGATACATAATCAAACGCTATCGTCCTTCTTCTTTACGAACAATACTGGCACTCCCCATAGTGATATACTGGGTCAAATATAACCCTTGTCCAGTAGTTCTTGTAGTTGTACTTTCAATTCCTTTAGTTCAGTAGGAGCCATTCGATAAGGTTCTTTTGATACTGGTGCGGCTACAGGTATAAGATCTATCACAAACTCTATGGCTTGGTCGGGTGGTAATCCTGGTAGTTCCTCAGGAAATACGTCGGGGTAGTCCTGCACGACATCAATATCTTTCATATGTGGTGGTGCTTCTTTGGTAACGTATGCCATAGATACCATATCTCCAACTCATTTCTCTTCAAAGCATCTCTTCGCCCTTAGCATAGAGAGGATCAGCTTTCACTTCCTAGGCAACATACTTCCAATAATACTAATTTATATGTCGTCTTTATTCTTGAATGATAACCTCTTCTATGCACATAACAACTTTGTAGAGTGTTGAGACAATCAGTCTATTCCCAAGATGACGTTAAAGTTTACCATCTCAAGTCTAATTAGGTTTCGTTCAAATTTCATCCATCCATTAATATGATTCAATCATTGTTCATAACACTCATCTAATAGAAAATTTAGTCCAAAAGTGCTTGAACTAGCAAAATTTGATGTAAAGGTCTTAAGAGCTTGTCTAGTTCCTTCATCTCTTTTGATTTTTCAAAGACTATCATCAAAATCTCATATTGCACTCATTAGCTTGTATTTCTTTTATCCTTGCTATTCTACCTTGCTCTCTCTTCCATATACCTCGAAAAATATCTTGTGATTGTTACTTCATATCCCAAATTTATCTATAAGCATTAGGGTATATGCTTATAAATTCATTAATTTAGCCAAACTATTTTGGTCATTACTTAATCATATCCCTCAACATTGGGCATAACTCAATTATCATTGTATTAAATCGAGTACTACTTATGCCATGACTTTATCCTTGTATCCACTCCACTCTTAAATTTGCCTTTAGGAATCTTCTACCTTATCAAAATTCATACCGATATAACCATCTTTAACTCTACTTGAGTGCTATCTATTTCTTTACTGACTACTCTTGATAGTTCTCATTTTTTCTCATGCACTCTTTTATAGACATGATTCATATCCATCCATTTAGCAATCTCAAAATAGATTCTCCATTACTTCATCTGAGGTTCATTGGCTATAGTATTTAATCTGAATCCAATCATCTTTCTTCCAATAATTTCATTGTCACTAAACATCTTTATCAACAAGGTCAGGGAGTGTATAAATCAGAATTTTCATCCAAAAGCAATTCACTTCCTTCTTTCAAATTTAGTATAATGGCAAACACTTGCTTTATCTAGTGAACTTAAGTTTAAAGGATCGGGAATAAATCTGTGGTAATCCAATCGGCATCCAAAGATCATTACGTTGCACGATGGTCCAAATGCATAGAGGTTTTATAGTTCTTAACCTCATGGTTATAGGTTCTATCAAATATATAATGCCATTGGTCAAGGCACTACAGGAGTAAATCTGGAGAAAGTTTTCATACATCAGTAAATCAGGTATAAATCAGTAGATGTACGCTCAACATGATTAAACATTTAACTGTTTATTCAGTTCACATCTCGGTTCATGTTGTCAATCATAAGAGTGGTTCAGATTGGTATAATCAGGACTAATACTAGAGAATCAATATCTATAACTCTAATTGATAGGATAAATCAAGAAGGTATCCTGTCAAGATACGAGAAAATTAGAATTTTGTATGTGCATCCTCTATAATCATAAGAGTAAATCAATAATGCACCGCATCCTATATAAACTATCTTGTCATATGGCCACAATAGATTTGATCCTTGCTGAAAATGTCTGAGGCATCATCTTCAGAAGACATTCTTCAATCCTTGTCGGATCATTCTGCCATGATGCAACTATCCCATATATCGGTGGCTGATAAGGGTAACCACCTTGATACACTGCTTGTTGTGCACCAAACTTCTGCACTGGGGTGTGCATTACTGGGACTTGCTATATGGTAGGCACTGTGTTATAGGTAACATGTGCTGGGGTACAGTGTTGCTACTAATTGGTACCATACTTGGTTGGACTCGGAGGTATTGATGTAGCATCAGCAACTTGGGTATTGATTTACATAGCAACTTCCATAGTCGGTCTCATCTGTTGTTGCTCTTGTATTTTATTGGACCAAGTTTATTACAACTGTGGCCAAGGTACTTGGTAGTCCAGGTGGTTGGCTGGAGTGGCCTGGTTGTTTACCTCCTCTCATTTGCTCCAATCTGATTATCATTATTTAGTATCTACTCATATGAGTTTTCATTACCCATTCTCGACCCATATAGTGGTGGGGGTCAAGTTGCAACCTCTTCTTAATGCTCAGCGGGTAATGGATCAGTGTGTAATGGATCTCACTCTGAGTCTCCATGTCACCCAGTAGTATGGCTTTATCTTCTTGTAGTTACTCCTATTCTTAATGTATGGTCATTATTCTCCTATTTCTGTTAAATTTAGCTCGAGATCTTTTCCTTTTCCTCTATAGGGATTTAGGCATTACTAGCCATTTTCTTCTTTCTTTGTTATACATCGAGTTTCACATATTGTGAGTACCAACTCGGTATTCCAATTTCTTAGCGTTACAGATGCTCCCTTCTCCTTACTGTACTATATCTCTTGTATACTTGGGTAACTACCCAACTTATAGATAGTACCCTATATTATTTGTTTATCAGGATAATTTTTTGTCTTCTCTTTCTGTTTGAGTGTATATATATGGTTCCACCTTTATATGTACATTATTGTCTTGTTTAATTTCTGTCTCAACCAACACAGGTGCTTATGGTGTGTTTGTATTAAAGCTTTTAATTTATCCTAACTCAATTCATGGACTCTGTGAGGACAAAGATGGAAATCTTTAGAAGTCGCCACCTAGATTTAGGTCTAGGACCTTAGAAATGTGAAATCTCACCCCAAGGTAAGACTTCGATTGACTCATGACCCTTAGATTGGAATTCTGGTCCATCAGAGATTGGGTAAGTGTCAGGTTACGGTTATGGGAAGGGGTTAGGCACCCAAACCGCCCGATCGAAATCGGTCTCCTATACCTTTCCTATGCTAGACTCTATTTGCTAAGCCAAACCAAACCTAGGGGTTTGATATCATTGAACCGAATCTCTATTCATCAGATTGCCTACGTATCACGGAATTATTCCGAAAATCAGGTTCACCATCGTAGTTCAGGTGTGATTAAAGTTTATGGATGTGATTTATGCTTGTGCATGATTAAGTTCTTTGTTCAAGTTGAAGTTTATGCTTGAAAGGCTGAGAAATCCTATGGGTTAGGATCTGGATAGTCCATGTGGACTGATAGATAGTCCTAGTGGATCTAAGGATAACCCTATTTGGGTTGGAATGTGTATAATGTCCTAGTGGATCTATGGATAGTCCAAGTGGACTAAGATGTGGATAAATATCCTAGTGGATCTATGGATAGTCCAAGTGGACTAAAGTTTGGATAAATACCCTAGTGGATCTATGGATAGTCCAAGTGGACTAAGGTGTGGATCCGAATTTGGGTTTCTCCCAAATGGCCTACGTATCCTAGGGTTTGCCCTAGGAATCAGAATCCGCGTAGTTCAAGAATGACGGGTGGATATCCTAGTGGATCTATGGATAGTCCAAGTGGACTAAGGTTTGGATAACCCCTTTTGGGTTGGAATATGGATAGATATCCTAGTGGATCTATGGATAGTCCGAGTGGACTAAGGTGTGGATCCGAATTTGGGATTCTCCCAAATGGCCTACGTATCCTAGGGTTTGCCCTAGGAATCAGAATCCGCGTAGTTCGGGATGGATGATAACCTATTCTAGGTTAATGATCGAGAACCTATTCTAGGTTTAGGGTTTACAACCTATTCTAGGTTTAGGATTGAGAATCTATTCTAGGTTTAGGGTTTAGAACCTATTATGGGTTTAAGGTTTGCCAAGGGGTAAAATCGTCCTAAATCACCCTTTTCATGCAAATAAGGCAAGAGCCTATATGGCATGATCTAGTATGCTATCTTCTAAGCATGGCAAGACCTAATATGACCATATTTAGGGTTTTTCCCTAATTGCTATTTTCTTTCCATATTTAGGGTTTTCTACCCTAATTGTTACTTTCTTTCCATTTTAGGGTTTTCTACCCTAATTGTTATATTTTTTTTTTCATTTTAGGGTTTTCTACCCTAATTATTACTTTCTTTACATTTTAGGGTTTTCTACCCTAATTGTTATTTTCTTTCCATTTTAGGGTTTTCTACCCTAATTGTTATTTTATTTCTATTTTTTAGGATTTTCTACCCTAATTGTTACATTCTTTCCATTTTAGGGTTTTTTACCCTAATTATTATTTTATTTTCATTTTTTAGGGTTTTCTACCCTAACTGTTACTTTCTTTCCATGGTTTTCTACTCTAATTATTTCCATTTTTTTAGGGTTTTCTACCCTAACTGTTACATTCTTCCCATTTTAGGGTTTTCTACCCTAATTATTAGTTTATTTCCATTTTTTTTAGGTTTTTCTACCCTAACGTTACTTTCTTTCCATTTTAGGGTTTTCTACCCTAATTATTATTTATTTTCAATTTTTTTAGGGTTTTCTACCCTAATTATTATTTTATTCTATTTTAGGGTTTTCTACCCTAATTATTACTTTCTTTCTATTTTAGGGTTTTCTACCCTAATTGTTACATTCTTTCCATTTTAGGGTTTTCTACCCTAATTGTTATTTTATTTCCATCTTAGGGTTTTCTACCCTAAATGTTATTTTCTTTCCATTTTTTAGGGTTTTCTACCCTAATTGTGACAATAAGCATTTAATATAGCATGTAAGCAAGTGTAGCAGACAAATATGGCAATAAACATGTGTATCATTCCAATCATGGCAATGTGATTATTTCAATTATGGCAATGTGATCATTCCAATTATGGCAGTGTATGCATACGAGCATCCGAACATAGAATAGCATCAAATATGGCATGTGAGAAACAACCAAAGCATATGAGAATCAATCAAAACATGATGGAACACGCAGCAAGATGACAACTTTGTCAGGCTGGACCAAAATGGGCACATAGGGCACTGTACTTACTCAAAAAATTCTTAGAAGATATCCCTGGAAAGAAGACTCAGAGGCCAACATTTTGTCTCAAGGAAGCTATTCCTAAAAGAGACCATAGGCAGGTCGAAAACATTCCCCAAGTACAGGCAAATACACTGGTCAGGTCTGTTCCAGATTTTTGACCAGTTGCACCATAAATTCCAAATAAAATTCTATTCTTAATGAAAATTAAATACAGACATATGTCTATGTAGATAACTATCTGATCTAAAATTTCATTAAGAAAAACAAGTTAAAACAGTATATTTTCTTTGTGAAAAAATGACTCTTTTCAATCATGCAAATCAGCACATCATGACAGATCTGAAATCAAAGCTCTATGCACTTAAAAATTGATATCAATTCAACGAAAAATGGAAAAAATATGAAACCAGTGCCATTTTTTATAAGACTTTCATGTATAAAAAGTTCATGTTAAGTGGATTTTCTGATTATGGTCATAAGGCCTTTGTCTAGAGACTTTCCGATGGAGGATTGCATTACATCCGAGAAAAATAGCAATGTCAAAGACAAATTGTTTGATATATTTCCCCAATTCCAAATGGAACGAAATTTTTAGGGTAGTCTTCTATCATATTAGAGAGACTCCCATAAAATTTTGGGCTTCAAAATCTTTGAAAAAATACATATGATGTACGTCCTAAGTTTGAACCCTAAATCTGGAATTTTCAGATCAGAAAATCACTTTATGAAATTTACAAAAAACATCAAACATCATTGTATATCAATCAAAAATTCATCATTGAATAGCTTAGACAAATTATCATTCATGAAAAATGTTAGACATAGGCATCCTAACATTAACAAGCATGTAATAGAGCATTCATGATTGAGATTTCATGAAAATTAGCCTTTTTCAAGCAAAATTGGCATTCGGGCATTATAACGACCTCTAAATTTGTTTAGAGTACTAACCTTGGGCTCAAATCGAGCGAAACCATTGATGAAGGGTGATTGGGGGTTGTATCAATCCCCTTTGAATGTGAATCCTCCTTTTCCTCTCTTCTGCTTCTTTGTCTCTTCTCTTTCTCTCTTTTCTTCTTCTCTTTTCTTTCTTTTCTCTTTTCTCTCTCTTCCTCTCTCACGTTTTATCTCTCTCACTCACCTTTCTCTCTCTCACCCACGTTTCCCTCTCTCTGCTCTGGAAAAAAGGATCCTCCTCTTGCCTATTTATAATTTTTCACTCATTTTCTAGAAGATCCTTTTTTCTAAAAAATATTTTTTTTTCCTTTTTCTTTCCTTCCTTTTTTCTTTCTTTCTTTCTCCTCTCTCTCTTTCACGTTTTCTTTCTAGAAAACGTGAAGGGGAATCTTTTCCCCCTTTTTTTTTCTTTTATTCCTCTCTCTTTCCTTTTTTCTTCTCAAGATCTTTTGGATTATCTCAAAACCCTAAATCCCCTTCTCTTTCACGTTTTCTCTCTCCCCTCTTTCCTTTTCTTCTCAAAATCTTTTTGGAATATCTCAAAACCCTAAATCCCCTTCTCTTCCATGTTTTTTCTCTCCCCTCTTTCCTTTTTTTTCTCAAAAATCTATTGGATTATCTCAAAACCCTAAATCCCCTTCTCTTTCACGTTTTCTCTCTCCCCTCTTTCCTTTTTCTTCTCAAAATCTTTTGGATTATCTCAAAACCCTAAATCCCTTTCTCTTCCACGTTTTTTTTTTCTCTCCCCTCTTTCTTTTTTTTCTCAAAAATCTTTTGGATTATCTCCAAAACTAAAATCCCCCTTCACTTTCACGTTTCTCTCTCCCCTCTTTCCTTTTTCTTCTCAAAATCTTTTGGATTATCATTTACATACAATAATATATATTATATACATATATACACATATATTTAATAACATACATACATATACATACATATACATACATATATATATATATATATATATATATATATATATATATATATATATATATATATATATATATATATATATATATAATATATAATATAAATATCGTGAACATAGATGAACTGATTCGAAATGGGTTGAGACCGACTTAGGTTGACAACCGATATGGGTTGAGCTAGGCTAGACCAAAACCGATTTGAACCGAGTTGACTTGGACCGATTGGAATTAACTCGGGTTTCTTCTCCTTGTCATTTCACGGGTCATTCCCGCTGTTATCCCGCATGGAATTTTTTGATGGCCTCTATTCCAATTTTTTTGTTCATTTTGTAGAACATTAAAAATGAGGAATATAGGAACTTGAATCACCTCATTTGGAAGTAAAATGGTCAACTTATGAATTTTTGAACTTTAAGCGGACCAATTATCGATAATTTGGTCGACCATTCCGCATGAGATCCTTCGAGGCTTTTACCGAAAATATTTTACGTCCACTTTGTAGAGCACTAAAAATGGAACATAATGAGACCCGAAATCACCTGAATCCGATGTAGAACGGGAAAGATATGAAGCTTTGAAGTTTTGACGATCATTTTGCATGCAAGTTTGCATGGGACCCACTGGTGACTTCTACCCGGGATTTTTTATGTCCACTTTGTAGAACATCATGAATGAAGAATAATGGTCTTGGAACCATCCCGAATCCGATGTCGGATGATCAAGATATGATGATTTGAAATTCAAACAATCCAACTTACGATAATTTGCATGAAAGCCCCTGGGGATTATTTATGATAATTTCAGAAACCTCCCTTATATGTATCATCCAACTAAAATGGTCGTATCTTCCTCATTTGATACCGGAATTGAGCAATTCTGGTCTCGTTTAGAAGATAATTCCATGACCTATGCATCTATGCAGATAATAGCCCATGACCCTACTGTGGGGATCAGTGGAGAATTACAAATCTTTGGGTTAAAGGTCAGAAACCTGCCATATTGGTTCACTTATGCCGAGGGTGGCAAAAATGGGGTGCTTACAGATGCCCCTCTTTAGCCGAGATTGTTATCAGTTGAAGGCTAAAGATAAAAGAACCACATTTTTGGGGTATGAGTGATATTGTTTATTGGGCTGCACTTAGGGTAATTCTTCCTAAACTGCCTACGTATTCTAAGGGTGTCCTAGAAATCAAGCCCAGAACGTAGTTCAACTGGCAAGGAGGTTTGCTCTTCTTGGAAGATTGGTGAGTGCTCTTCTTGTATGAAGCTAGGCCGTGAATACAAGACTCATTTGTAGGCTGGGAACCTCTTCTTGCTGAGATGGAACTCATGATGCAAGGTACGTGCGGGCTTGGACCCGGCTTGATCCATTTATAGGCTGATAAACCTCTTCTTGCACGAAGCTAGGCTGTGAATACAAGGCTCATTTGTAGGCTGGGAACCTCTTCTTGTACGAAGCTAGGCTGTGAATACAAGGCTCATTTGTAGGCTGGGAACCTCTTCTTGCTGAGGTGGAACTCAATGCAAGGTATGTGCGGGCTTGGACCCGGCTTGATCCATTTGTAGGCTGATAAACCTCTTCTTGTATGAAGCTAGGCTGTGAATACAAGGCTGATTGCATGAGCTTAGGCTCGGATTTGATTTGGATGGAAAACTTGATGTCTTCTCTTTGATTGAAATGAGGCTCTTTTGATTGAGATTCTGAGATTGTTTTTTCTGAATAAGCTAGGGCTCTGCATTTGATTCATTTATAGGCTGAGATTGAATTGATCTTTGAATGAGCTAGGGCTCTGCATTCACTTATAGGTTGAGATTGAGGCTGAGATTGACTTAATCTTTGAATGAGCTAGGGCTCTACATTTGATTAATAATCTGAGATTGATTTGATCTTTGGATGAGCTAGGGCTCTACATTTGATTTACTTATAGACTGAGATTGATTTGAAATTTGGATGAGCTAGGGCTCTGCATTTGATTCACTAATAATCTAAGATTGATTTGATCTTTGGATGAGCTAGGGCTCTACATTTGATTTTGTAATGAGTAAGAACTCAGAAGGTCACTTATAGGGTGATACTGAATGACTCATCTTGGCAGTTCCTACCAGCTTTGGACCTTCGGGATTGAAAATAGGAATATCCTTCTTGGAAGCTTTATGGCTATGAACCTTTAGGATGCTTGAAAGTGACCCATACAGGAAGGCTTTGTTGACTTTGAACCGTTAGGGTTGGAATCTGACCCATCTTGGAAGTCTCTTGACTTTGAACCTATAGAGTGCTGGACATATTTGAAATGATGGTGAATTCCTTGGCAGTTTTCTGAGTTTTTTTTGCTCCTGCTTTATTGGTGAAGGCACAAAATATGACATCAATGGAAGTGGTGTCATGGACTTTGCTGGCATGATACCTAGATTTGAAATTTACCATTTATGACCTGGTACTGAAAGTTTGACTCAATTTCAGCACGGTAGGGATGACTTGGTTACTCCCTTTGAAGGGTTCCATGTAATTTGAAGGGTTCCATGACCTGGTACTGAAAGTTTGATTCAAATAGCTGTTCGCCTATCAATACGTGTAGGTGTCAACTTAAACAGTGGGGCAAGGCTACCCATTTGCCATGAAAGCCATGCCATTCAGATTTCCCCTAAGGGTTTCAAACCATTGGATAGGACCATAATTTTGACAATATCCTCACCATAGCATTGCCTTTCAATATAATTCTATCATCAAATCCTATGGTGAGGATATTGTCAAAATTATGGTCCTATCCAATGGTCTGAAACCCTTAGGGGAAATCTGAATGGCATGACTTTTATGGCAAATGGGTAGCCTTGCCCCACTGTTTAAGTTGACACCTACACGTATTGATAGGCGAACAGCTATTTGAATCATCACTAAAAGTGATCTTAGGGAAATGCAGTCCCACACCAAAATTAAAAATGGTGCCAAATTATGTTTTCCTTTCTTGGAGATGTTCAGATGGAACACGTGTCCCAACAAGCTATATCGAGATTCCGAATCAGTCACGATCATATCTGGGCCTGAAACCTTTAGGTTTGTTGACAAGTATTGAAGTTGAAGGTCCAAGAGGACTGATGTGAAACTGTCCACATGGGTCTACCATTGGGAGAGTGTTTGGTTATTTATGTAGAATGGGTTTATCTTACCGAGAAGATCCCATTTTATTGGCTTGAGAAATGAAGGGCTTATGGGAACCTTTGGGAAGCCGTTGGATGTAATGAACGCCAGATGAGAGTTCCAGCCAGATTCATGAATTTGTACATAAAATGATGACATGACCACGAGATACAATGCCATAAAAAATGATAACCAAAAGAAGGGCTTGTGATAGAGACTCCTTGGAAGGCCGTCGGATTGATGGACGGGAGAGAGAGTCTAATGCCGATGATAAATCTTTCTCTGATGAAGAAGTGATGAGATCGTCTCCTGTAAAGGTGGGATGTAATTGGCCAAAATCAAAAGTCCGGTTCAACATGCTGTAAATCTCGAAAAATGATCGAACTTGCTATCAGGCTTTGGTTGGAACTATCATCCTCTTGAAGTGAGAGGGACAATTGGCTTACTGTCGAGCTCCAATGCCATTCAACATCTTACTATTTTCTTTTCTTCTCTTTTTTTTTCTTTTTTTTTTTTTTTTTAAGACGTGAAGGCCACATAATGCAGTGCTTCGCTTGATCGCGAAATTGAATCCTGACTTTCAATATTGGATTTGAATCTTCTTCTTCCAAACATTTCCAATCAGATAGAACGTCTTAGCCCCAACTAGCACTCTGATCTCCTCAGAAACTTTATGAGCATTTGTGACTGCTCATATAGTATCCCGATTTTATCTCGCATGGTGAATCCGGTATCTTGTCGTCTAGAAGTTACTCATCACCTTCTGTCTGATGTGACTACCTCCCATTATTGATGTAGATAAACATAGGCTTGAATTTTCTTTTTCTTTACTTTTTTTTTTTTTTGGGTATTCCAATGACCTCATTCTTGGATTTTGGGATTGACCATTCATCATGTATCTCTTGCTTACAGATGATTTATTTTGTAAGAACTTTGAAGTTTCTATCCTTTTGGTGGCACATCTGTCCTCCACATTTGTACTGATTGGCTGATCTGTTGATCTAATGCTTTCCTTGGAATCTTTTCACAGGTAGAACAAATGGCAGCTTCTCCAATACATGTTTCTTGAGACTACTCTTGTGTCTCTCGATTGATCATTTAAAGCTTTCCCAGATGGGTTGGACCTTTCTTTCTCAAGAGGCCGGGTGGCGTAGAAGTTCGAGAGAGACGGCTCATCGTTTCAATCATCTTCGAGTCGAATTGACTGCACACGTAGAATAAGAAGATGTACTGGCCCGGGAGGAAATGTATGGAAGAGACAAGGCACAAAGTTTGAAATCCCAAACGGGTGATTTTTTTATTTTTTTACCTTACAGGCGGATTGGACTGGACTTGTCAACAAGCATATCAATCTTGGACCTAGACATGGATGACCTATCGAATATCGATAATAGAAAGTTGAAACAACTAGTTCATCCAAGTGGCTCCAGTTGGGCATAACGCCTTCGACGACCACCTTCAGTCATTGTGGGAATAAATCTTCCTTCAGATTTCTATTAGCAAGACTCATCATGCCCCTCTATCAATAGGTGTAGGATGCCTACCTTTCAGGGTTCCATATAATTCTTACCCTCTTTTCTTTCAGTTTAGGATCCATTCATAACCAGACTATTGCTTTTTAAGCTCAAGGTTACTCCCGGTTCATGCCCCGGTTTGGGGATCGGTGGATTCATCGATGGACCACTTCTAGCTGAATTCAGATCATTTTGGCTTATGCCCAACTTGGGGAGCAAGGGGTATCGCCATTGCACTACACCATTTTGAGTCCAAGATTAGACTAGTTTATGCCTTGGCTTGGGGGGTTCAATGGATTTCTTTGTTAGACCACTCTCAATTTGGGTCTAAGGTCAATTTGGTCCATGCCCCAGTTTAGGGAAAAATGGCTTTCCTCATTAGACCGCATTCAGTTTGGGTCCAAGGTCAATCTGGTTCATGCCCCACTTAGGGCTCAGGGCTTCATCATTGGACCATTCCCTAGCTGTGATTCTGGTTCTTATCCTAGCCTGGAGCACATTAAATCTCATCTTTCGTCTACCCTATTGCTCGGGAAATTCCATTCCCTCTCTTTGAATAATGAGAAATGTGAGGGCAACTCTTCGGATTCTAACATTTTCCTGGCCAATGGGATAGAAATGCCTGTGATGGGATAACACTGTCATAGTTGAAGTTTCATGGTCTCCTGATGACTCTAGAATCTGGAATTGATCTTTATTGACAAGCAATGAGTAATGCTTATCATTCGTCATTCCCGACGAGTGATCCTAACTTGTAGCACTGGGCTATGATGGACATGGATCGGGCTCTAATTGATAGAGCCAGAGATTGATTTTGAATCGGTCTCCGATTGATAGAGACAAGATTGACTTTGAATTGATCTCTGATTGATAGAGATCAAGATTGACTTTGAATTGATCTCTGATTGATAGAGATCAAGATTGACTTTGAATTGATCTCTGATTGATAGAGATCTGACAGTCATGGACTAGGCTCTAGTTGCTAGAGGCAAGGATTGCTTGAGTTGGGCTCCGATTGATAGAGGCCAAGGATGACAATCATGGATTGGACTCTAATTGCTAGAGATGATGGAATGACTGAAATTCTCTTTGATTCCTTCATGAAATGGAACATGGACCAAAGGTAATGATTGAACAGGCCTAGAGGCTAACTCATGCTCACATTGAGTTCATATGAATGGAACCTTTCTTAGTTCCGACATGAATCAGAACCTGAACTGGAGTTGACGGTTGGACAAGCCTAGGGGCTAATTAAATTCAAATGAATGGAACTCTTCTTAGTTCCAACATGAATCAGAATTTGAACCACAGTTGATGGTTGGATAAGCCTAGTGGCTAAATGAATTCAGATGAATGAAACTCTTCTTAATTCCAACATGAATCAGAACCTGAACCAAAGTTGATGGTTGGACAAGCCTAGGGGCTAAATAAATTCAGATGAATGGAACTTTTCCTAGTTTCGACATGAACTGGAACCCTAACCAAAGTTGATTGTTGGATAAGCCTAGTGGCTAATTGAATTCAGATGAATGGAATTTTTCCTAGTTCCGACATGAATCAGAACCTAAACAGGAGGTGAAGGGTGAAAAAGCCTAGGGGCCGAATGCCTTCTTCATTTTAGCATGATCTGGGAATGATGATTGAACCTGCCTAAAGGTTAAACCCTTCTTTAATTCTGAGATGAACCAGAAATGGTGGTTGAATCTAGGACTGAATATTTCTTTGATTCTGAGATGAACTGGATGTGATTGAATCTGCCTAGAGGCTGAATCTTTCCTTCATTCTGGATGGACCGAAATGATGATTGGACCTGCCTAGGGGCTGAATCTTTCCTTCAGCTCTACGAGATGAACCAGAAATGGTGGTTGGACCTGCCTAGGGGCTGAATATTTTTTTTTATTCTCGAGATGAACCCGGATGTAATTGAATCTGCCTAGGGGCTGAATCTTTCCTTAATTCTGGATGAACCAAAATGATGATTGAACCTGCCTAGGGGCTGAACCTTTCTTCAATTCTGAGATGAACTAGAAATGGTGATTGAATCTGGGGCTGAATATTTCTTTGATACTGAGATGAACTGAATGTGATTGAATCTGCCTAGGGGCTGAATCTTTCCTTAATTCTGGATGAACCGAAATGATGATTGGACCTGCCTAGGGGCTGAACCTTTCCTTAATTCAAAGGTGAATAGGGAACAATGGTTGGATTTGCCTAGGGGTTGAATCTTTCCTTAATTCAAAGGTGAATAGGGAACAATGATTGGATAGGGGCTGGATTTCTCCTTAATTCAGAGATGAATCGAGAACGGTGATTGGATTTGCCTAGGGGCTGAATCTTTTCTTAATTCTGAGGTGAATCGAGAACTATGATTGGATTTGCCTAGGGGCTGAATCTTTTCTTAATTCAAAGGTACATTGAGAACTATGACTGGATTTGCCTAGGGGCTGAATCTTTCCTTAATTCAGGGGGCATTGAGAACCATGATTGGATTTGCCTTGGGGCTGAATCTTTCCTTAATTTAGAGGTACATTGAGAATGGTGATTGGATTTGCCTAGGGGCTAAATCTTTCCTTTTTTCTTATAAAATTTGATGTTCAATCAAGATCTAGATTCATGACTTCCATTGATTCATTTAGAAAGATAATATGGATGGATCTCAAGATGGGAGATCAAGACAATTCCCTAATTGTAGGGGCCTCTCACCCTAAAGGGTGGATATAGTTGCAGTTTGATTCTCTTTTCCAAAGGCATTGAAATCCAATGGAGGAATATTGAGATTCTAGACATCTAGGGGAGTGGAAGAAGTCACATGCACAATCAAGGATGACTCAACCAAACAAGAGTTAGATCCCTCATAAGGGCGATTGGGTAAACATTATCCAAGCCAATTTAATTGAATTTGATTAAGCCATGTGTTCAGTCTTGGGACCTCATGATTCCAAAATGGATAATCAGTGGTACCAAGGTTTGGCCAATTGGATTACCGAATTCGATAAAATTGAAATGGATATATTAATCCGTCGTCCTTATTAGGGATGGTTAGCAAAAGCGGTTCATAGATAAACAAACTAGTAAATTTCTTCTTGACCATGGTATCTATGTCTTGACAGGGATTTTCTGTTCGTTTTTTGAAATCGACGTGTTAACAATGAGAGATTCGACACATCGAGCTTACTTAATGGAGGGTGTATAGTTACCGTCTACTATGATGTAGAACAGGTGTATACATACCTCATACTCCCAATGAATGAGAGTTCAAGATGCTCATCGTGTATATTCTAACATGTTGACCAATCGAGGACAAAAACGGTCAGAACTTCGATGTCTCGAACATGGATGTCATGGTTAAGCCGATTTTACCGGGTCGGTTCAGGGATGAACCAAAAAATAACAAATATTGGGCTACAATCTGGGTTAGGACAGAAAAGGCCACCTTGACGAGGATGGGGTATCCTATCACCAAATGCTCGATGAATAATGGGCCCCCAATCCCTTTATATACTTTGTTGCAAGGATCCAAGCGACGTGGAGTAGCATAACGCATTCCCAGGCGGACCCAAGAAACGCTCGTTAGAGGCTGCTCACCGGTCGTGGTCTCACAAAGTACAGGCCAAGGCTGTGTGTTTCTCCTAGCGGGCTACCCCATATGCATGGGACCCGGTTCGGCTACTCGCACGAATGTGTGACTGAACCCATTCCCCCCAAAGCAATAATATACAAGCATAAATATAGTATCCTAAAATCTAGTATCCAATTCACACAAGAAAAGTTTTCATTTAGGAGTTTGACATTTATATCCCCAGTGGAGTCGCCACTGTGAGGACAAAGATGGAAAATCTTTAGAAGTCGCCACCTAGATTTAGGTCTAGGACCTTAGAAATGTGAAATCTCACCCCAAGGTAAGACTTCGATTGACTCATGACCCTTAGATTGGAATTCTGGTCCATCAGAGATTGGGTAAGTGTCAGGTTACGATTATGGGAAGGGGTTAGGCACCCAAACCGCCCGATCGAAATCGGTCTCCTATACCTTTCCTATGCTAGACTCTATTTGCTAAGCCAAACCAAACCAAGGGGTTTGATATCATTGAACCGAATCTGTATCCATCAGATTGCCTACGTATCACGGAATTATTCCAAAAATCAGGTTCACCATCGTAGTTCAGGTGTGATTAAAGTTTATGGATGTGATTTATGCTTGTGCATGATTAAGTTCTTTGTTCAAGTTGAAGTTTATGCTTGAAAGGCTGAGAAATCCTATGGGTTAGGATCTGGATAGTCCATGTGGACTGATAGATAGTCCTAGTGGATCTAAGGATAACCCTATTTGGGTTGGAATGTGGATAATGTCCTAGTGGATCTATGGATAGTCCAAGTGGACTAAGATGTGGATAAATATCCTAGTGGATCTATGGATAGTCCAAGTGGACTAAAGTTTGGATAAATACCCTAGTGGATCTATGGATAGTCCAAGTGGACTAAGGTGTGGATCCGAATTTGGGTTTCTCCCAAATGGCCTACGTATCCTAGGGTTTGCCCTAGGAATCAGAATCCACGTAGTTCGAGAATGACGGGTGGATATCCTAGTGGATCTATGGATAGTCCAAGTGGACTAAGGTTTGGATAACCCCTTTTGGGTTGGAATATGGATAGATATCCTAGTGGATCTATGGATAGTCCGAGTGGACTAAGGTGTGGATCCAAATTTGGGATTCTCCCAAATGGCCTACGTATCCTAGGGTTTGCCCTAGGAATCAGAATCCGCGTAGTTCGGGATGTATGATAACCTATTCTAGGTTAATGATCGAGAACCTATTCTAGGTTTAGGGTTTACAACCTATTCTAGGTTTAGGATTGAGAATCTATTCTAGGTTTAGGGTTTAGAACCTATTCTAGGTTTAGGGTTTGCCAAGGGGCAAAATCATCCTAAATCACCCTTTTCATGCAAATAAGGCAAGAGCCTATATGGCATGATTTAGTATGCTATCTTCTAAGCATGGCAAGACCTAATAAGACCATATTTAGGGTTTTTCCCTAATTGCTATTTTCTTTCCATATTTAGGGTTTTCTACCTTAATTGTTACTTTCTTTCCATTTTAGGGTTTTCTACCCTAATTGTTATATTTTTTTTTCATTTTAGGGTTTTCTACCCTAATTATTACTTTCTTTACATTTTAGGGTTTTCTACCCTAATTGTTATTTTCTTTCCATTTTAGGGTTTTCTACCCTAATTGTTATTTTATTTCTATTTTTTAGGATTTTCTACCCTAATTGTTACATTCTTTCCATTTTAGGGTTTTCTACCCTAATTATTATTTTATTTTCATTTTTTAGGGTTTTCTACCCTAACTGTTACTTTCTTTCCATGGTTTTCTACTCTAATTATTTCCATTTTTTAGGGTTTTCTACCCTAATTGTTACATTCTTTCCATTTTAGGGTTTTCTACCCTAATTATTATTTTATTTCCATTTTTTTTAGGGTTTTTCTACCCTAACTGTTACTTTCTTTCCATTTTAGGGTTTTCTACCCTAATTATTATTTATTTTCAATTTTTTTAGGGTTTTCTACCCTAATTATTATTTTATTCTATTTTAGGGTTTTCTACCCTAATTATTACTTTCTTTCTATTTTAGGGTTTTCTACCCTAATTGTTACATTCTTTCCATTTTAGGGTTTTCTACCCTAATTGTTATTTTATTTCCATCTTAGGGTTTTCTACCCTAAATGTTATTTTCTTTCCATTTTTTAGGGTTTTCTACCCTAATTGTGACAATAAGCATTTAATATAGCATGTGAGCAAGTGTAGCAGACAAATATGGCAATAAACATGTGTATCATTCCAATCATGGCAATGTGATTATTTCAATTATGGCAATGTGATCATTCCAATTATGGCAGTGTATGCATACGAGCATCCGAACATAGAATAGCATCAAATATGGCATGTGAGAAACAACCAAAGCATATGAGAATCAATCAAAACATGATGGAACACGCAGCAAGATGACAACTTTGTCAGGCTGGACCAAAATGGGCACATAGGGCACTGTACTTACTCAAAAAATTCTTAAAAGATATCCCTGGAAAGAAGACTCAGAGGCCAACATTTTGTCTCAAGGAAGCTATTCCTAAAAGAGACCATAGGCAGGTCGAAAACATTCCCCAAGTACAGGCAAATACACTGGTCAGGTCTGTTCCAGATTTTTGACCAGTTGCACCATAAATTCCAAATAAAATTCTATTCTTAATGAAAATTAAATACAGACATATGTCTATGTAGATAACTATCTGATCTAAAATTTCATTAAGAAAAACATGTTAAAACAGTATATTTTCTTTGTGAAAAAATGACTCTTTTCAATCATGCAAATCAGCACATCATGACAGATCTGAAATCAAAGCTCTATGCACTTAAAAATTGATATCAATTCAACGAAAAATGGAAAAAATATGAAACCAGTGCCATTTTTTATAATACTTTCATGTATAAAAAGTTCATGTTAAGTGGATTTTCTGATTATGGTCATAAGGCCTTTGTCTAGAGACTTTCCGATGGAGGATTGCATTACATCCGAGAAAAATAGCAATGTCAAAGACAAATTGTTTGATATATTTCCCCAATTCCAAATGGAACGAAATTTTTAGGGTAGTCTTCTATCATATCAGAGAGACTCCCATAAAATTTTGGGCTTCAAAATCTTTGAAAAAATACATATGATGTACGTCCTAAGTTTGAACCCTAAATCTGGAATTTTCAGATCAGAAAATCACTTTATGAAATTTACAAAAAACATCAAACATCATTGTATATCAATCAAAAATTCATCATTGAATAGCTTAGACAAATTATCATTCATGAAAAATGTTAGACATAGGCATCCTAACATTAACAAGCATGTAATAGAGCATTCATGATTGAGATTTCATGAAAATTAGCCTTTTTCAAGCAAAATTGGCATTCGGGCATTATAACGACCTCTAAATTTGTTTAGAGTACTAACCTTGGGCTCAAATCGAGAGAAACCGTTGATGAAGGGTGATTGGGGGTTGTATCAATCCCCTTTGAATGTGAATCCTCCTTTTCCTCTCTTCTGCTTCTTTCTCTCTTCTCTTTCTCTCTTTTCTTCTTCTCTTTTCTTTCTTTTCTCTTTTCTCTCTCTTTCTTTCTTCCTCTCTCACGTTTTATCTCTCTCACTCACCTTTCTCTCTCTCACCCACGTTTCCCTCTCTCTGCTCTGGAAAAAAGGATCCTCCTCTTGCCTATTTATAATTTTTCACTCATTTTCTAGAAGATCCTTTTTTCTAAAAAATATTTTTTTTTTCCTTCCTTTTTTCTTTCTTTCTTTCTCCTCTCTCTCTTTCACGTTTTCTAGAAAGAAAACGTGAAGGGGAATCTTTTTCCCCCCCTTTTTTTTTTCCTTTTATTCCTCTCTCTTTCCTTTTTTCTTCTCAAGATCTTTTGGATTATCTCAAAACCCTAAATCCCCTTCTCTTTCACGTTTTCTCTCTCCCCTCTTTCCTTTTCTTCTCAAAATCTTTTTGGAATATCTCAAAACCCTAAATCCCCTTCTCTTCCACGTTTTTTCTCTCCCCTCTTTCCTTTTTTCCTCAAAAATCTTTTGGATTATCTCAAAACCCTAAATCCCCTTCTCTTTCACGTTTTCTCTCTCCCCTCTTTCCTTTTTCTTCTCAAAATCTTTTTGGATTATCTCAAAACCCTAAATCCCCTTCTCTTCCACGTTTTTTCTCTCCCCTCTTTCCTTTTTCTTCTCAAAATCTTTTGGATTATCTCAAAACCCTAAATCCCTTTCTCTTCCACGTTTTTTTTCTCTCCCCTATTTTTTTGTCTCAAAAATCTTTTGGATTATCTCCAAAACCAAAATCCCCCCTTCACTTTCACATTTCTCTCTCCCCTCTTTCCTTTTTCTTCTCAAAATCTTTTGGATTATCATTTACATACAATAATATATATTATATACATATATACACATATATTTAATAACATACATACATATACATACATATACATATATATATATATATATATATATATATATATATATATATATATATATATATATATATATAATATATAATATATATAATATATATAATATAAATATCGTGCACATAGATGAACTGATTCGAAATGGGTTGAGACCGACTTAGGTTGACAACCGATATGGGTTGAGCTAGGCTAGACCAAAACTGGTTTGAACTGAGTTGACTTGGACTGATTGGAATTAACTGGGTTTCTTCTCCTTGTCATTTCACGGGTCATTCCCGCTGTTATCCCGCATGGAATTTTTTGATGGCCTTCATTCCAAATTTTTTGCGTTCATTTTGTAGAACATTAAAAATGAGGAATATAAGAACTTGAATCACCTCATTTGAAAGTAAAATGGTCAACTTATGAATTTTTGAAGTTTAAGCGGACCAATTATCGATAATTTGGCTGACCATTCTGCATGAGATCCTTCGAGGCTTTTACCGAAAATATTTTACGTCCACTTTGTAGAGCACTAAAAATGGAACATAATGAGACCGAAATCACCTGAATCCGATGTAGAACGGGAAAGATATGAAGCTTTGAAGTTTTGACGATCATTTTGCATGCAAGTTTGCATGGGACCCACTGGTGACTTCTACCCGGGATTTTTTACGTCCACTTTGTAGAACATCATGAATGAAGAATAATGGTCTTGGAACCATCTGAATCCGATGTCGGATGATCAAGATATGATGATTTGAAATTCAAACAATCCAACTTACGATAATTTGCATGAAAGCCCCTGGGATTATTTATGATAATTTCAGAAACCTCCCTTATATGTATCATCCGACTAAAATGGCCGTATCTTCCTCATTTGATACCGGAATTGAGCAATTCTGGTCTCGTTTCGAAGATAATTCCATGACCTATGCATCTATGCAGATAATAGCCCATGACCCTACTGTGGGGATCAGTGGAGAATTACAAATCTTTGGGTTAAAGGTCAGAAACCTGCCATATTGGTTTACTTATGCCGAGGGTGGCAAAAATGGGGTGCTTACAGACTCCAGTGGTAGTATTCAGGTTTAATGGGTAAGGCCTACGAGAGCTCTGATACCAAGTTATCACACCCTAATTCCACACTATTCAGAATGGTGTGATGAACTGCTAGCAAACCAACGGTTCAACCAGGATCTCGAGTAGGCTATTTCCATTTTATCTAAACCTCATACATCCACATTCATAATCAAAGTAAATACACAATAGCGGAAGTCTTATAGTAAAATGAACTGAGAAGTCTAGATGTGATAATAATATTTAAGTAGCAAATTATTCTGTATCAACTAAGACATAAATAAATATCAATTACATGTCTTTACTAAATCCAAATAATTAAAATAAAATCTAATCGAATACGCATGAGTTGCACTTGCAAGAGGAGTCATGGGTATCTACTTCGCCTTCAACTTTCATCGCCGCCATGTGCCCATACACTGGAGCATTGACATAATCATCGACGGTAGTACCTGCATCATCAACTAAAAATATTCAACGTCGAGAGGGTGAACACACATCATGGCTCATTGAGCAAACAAAACAATGCAACAATACATATGCATGCATTCAATTCATATCTTTGGTCTGGTTTAAAGTTTGCAATGCGCAATAGAAAGGTTCGGTGGTCAAAGGTTAACATTTATTGACCCCTCCTCTATACACCGGGTGGGGAAGTCTGCCCAAAGGTTAACGTTTATTGTCGTCCCCATCCACCCTACCATGAACATTGTACAACAAAGGTTAACGTTTATTGTTGTACAGTGCCATACCAACACGTAAGCCCATGCTAGCGAGGGCTTGCAAACGGGGCTTGCAACTAACCAATCCTAATGCCAAACAGTGTATCCAAGGCCTCACCCCAGCATCCCTCAGAACGCCCATAGAGATAGAGCTAAGGCCCCCCGGTAGAGTCAGAGACTACAAGGACCGAGACCACCTCCCCTAATACTCTACGACGTAATAGTTCGGCTAAAGTAATGGCAATACGACAATGCTAATGCACAAGACTTGAGTTAGAGATAGAGCTAGAGTGCTGAGGCCCAGCCTATGACACCTCCCCCTGGTACTCGCTCGCATCAAGTACACCAACCACACACATACATCCACATGCCTATTCCTATCATCATCATCATCATGTTATAAACAATAAAGTAAATATGCATGAAACAATTAATAGAAATATTGGATGACATGTTGAATGCACATTACAAGCATATTCGCATAGAATCAAACATAGCATTTGACTCAAGAAATAAAAATAGTTTGTTATTAACCAATTAGTTTAGGTCTTGTTTCCTCACCTTTACTAGATCGTAAGTCCTCTTTCAAGCTTTAAGAATCAACTATATATCGATATTATATATCTAGAAAACCTAACCAAGTCGATAGAATTTAATTAGAATTAATTCAAACTTTAAAAAAGAATGCTGCTAACTGGGGGTCGATGCTAGGGTCGAAGTCTTGATCGAGCCTGGGTGTGACCACCCCTATTCTGGACTTCACGAACACTGGGGGTCAATGCTCAGGGTCTGGTAGGGTCGATTGGCCATCGAGCCCCCATGATTGGACCTGCCTAGGGGCTGAATCTTTCCTTAATTCAAAGGTGAATAGGGAATATTGATTGGATTTGCCTAGGGGCTGAATCTTTCCTTAATTCAAAGGTGAATAGGGAATATTGATTGGATTTGCCTAGGGGCTGAATCTTTCCTTAATTCAAAGGTGAATAGGGAACATTGATTGGATTTGCCTAGGGGCTGAATCTTTCCTTAATTCAGAGATGAATCGAGAATTATGATTGGATTTGCCTAGGGGCTGGATCTCTCCTTAATTCTGAGATAAATTGAGAACTATGATTGGATTTGCCTAGGGGCTGAATCTTTCCTTAATTCAGAGATGAATCGGAAACTATGATTGGATTTGCCTAGGGGTTGGATCTTTCCTTAATTCAAAGGTACCTTGAGAACTATGATTGGATTTGCCTAGGGACTGAATTTTTCCTTCTTTCTTACAAAATTTGATGTTCAATCAAAATCTAGATTCATGACTTCCATTGATCCATTTAGAAAGATAATATGGATGGATCTCAAGGTGGGAGATCAAGACAATTCCCTAATTGTAGGGGCCTCTCATCCTAAAAGGGTGGATATGGTTGCAGATTGATTTCTTTTCCAAAAACATTGTAACCAATGGAGAAATATCAAGATTCTAGACATCTAAAGGAGTAGAAGTCACATGCACAATTAAGGATGACTCAACCAAACAAGAGTTAGATCCCTCATAAGGGCGATTGGGTATACATTATCCAAGTCAATTTAATTGAATTTGATTAAGCCATGTGTTCAGTCTTGGGACCTCATGATTCCAAAATAGATAATCAGTGGTACCAAGGTCTGGCCATTAGATTACCAAATTCGATGAAATTGAAATGGATATATTAATCCGTCGTCCTTATTAGGGATGGTTAGCAAAAGCGGTTCATAGATGAACAAACTAGTAAATTTCTTCTTGACCAGGGTATCTAAGTCTTTACTGGGATTTTCTGCTCGTTTTTTGAAATCGACGTGTTAACAATGAGAAATTCCACACATCAAGCTTACTTAATGGAGGGTGTATAGTAACCGTCTACTATGATGTAGAACAGGTGTATACATACCTCATACTCCTAATGGGTGAGAGTTCAAGATGCTCATCATGTAGATTCTAACATGTTGACCAATCGAGGACAAAAACGAGCAGAACTTCGACGTCTCGAACATGGATGTCATGGTTAAGCCGATTTTACTGGGTCGATTCAGGGATGAACCAAAAACTAACAAACATTGGGCTACAATCTGGGTTAGGATAGAAAAGGCGACCTTGACGAGGATAGGGTAACCTATCACCAAATGCTCGATGAATAATGGGCCCCCAATCCCTTTATATACTATGTTGCAAGGATCCAAGCGACGTGGAGTAGCATAACACATTCTCAGGCGGACCCAAGAAATGCTCGTTAGAGGCTGCTCGTCGGTCGTGGTCTCACAAAGTACAGGCCAAGGCTGTGTGTTTCGCCTAGTGGGCTGCCCCATATGCATGGGACCCGGTTCGGCTACTCGCACGAATGTGTGGCAAAACCCATTCCCCCCAAAGCAATAATATACAAGCATAAATATAGTATCCTAAAATCTAGCATCCAATTCACACAAGGAAAGTTTTCATTTAGGAGTTTGACATTTATTCCCCAGTGGAGTCGCCACTGTGAGGACAAAGATGGAAAATCTTTAGAAAGTCGCCACCTAGATTTAGGTCTAGGACCTTAGAAATGTGAAATCTCACCCCAAGGTAAGACTTCGATTGACTCATGACCCTTAGATTGGATTTCTGGTCCATCAGAGATTAGGTAAGTGTCAGGTTACGGTTATGGGAAGGGGTTAGGTACCCAAACCGCCTGATCGAAATTGATCTCCTATACCTTTCCTATGCTAGACTCTATTTTCTAAACCAAACCAAACCAAGTGGTTTGATATCATTGAACCGAATCTGTATCCATCAGATTGCCTACGTATCATGGAATTATTTTGAAAATCAGGTTCACCATCATAGTTGAGGTGTGATTAATGTTTATGGATGTGATTTATGCTTGTGCATGATTAAGTTTATTAGTTCAAGTTGAAGTATATGCTTGAAAGGTTGAGAAAACCCTATAGGTTAGGATCTGGATAGTCCATGTGGACTGATAGATAGTCCTAGTGGATCTAAGGGTAACCCTACTTGGGTTGAAATATGGATAACCCATTCTGGGTTGGAATGTGGATAACCCTATGTGGGTTAAAATATGAATAAATATCCTAGTGGATATATGGATAGTCCAAGTGGATTAAGGTTTGGATAATCCCTTTTGGGTTAGAATATGGATAGATATCCTAGTGGATCTATGGATAGTCCGAGTGGACTAAATTGTGGATCCGAATTTGGGTTTCTCCCAAATGGCCTACGTATCCTAAGGTTTGACCTAGGAATCAGAATCCACGTAGTTCAGGATTGGATAACCTTTTCTAGGTTAGAATTTAGAACCTATTCTAGGTTTAGGGTTGAGAACCTATTTTAGGTTTAGGGTTGAGAACCTGTTCTAGGTTTAGGGTTTGCCGAGGGGAAAAATCATCCTAAATCACCCTTTTCATCCTGAATTCTAATTTTGGAAAGTTTGGCAAGGCATTCTCTTTCTTTATTAAGATTTTTATCATTCCCATTATGCCCTTCCCAAGAATGTAGGTGCCTAAATGCACGTCCCCACACCTAGATTGTCTTCTAGAAGTGTGCATATATGGCAGTTCCACTAGGGTGTTGCATAAAATAAGTTATTGCCAAAAAAATAAAATATTTTATCTAAATATGGCACATAAAACATTTATGACAAGAAATTCACATACAGTAAAATTGTTTAAAATTTTTTCAAATATGGCATGTATTGCAAATAAGGCAAGAGCCTATATGGCATGATCTAGTATGCTATCTTCTAAGCATGGCAAGACCCTAATTGCTATTTTCTTTCCATTTTTAGGGTTTTCTACCCTAATTGCTATTTTCTTTCCATTTTAGGGTTTTCTACCCTAATTGTTGTATTCTTTCCATTTTTTAAGGTTTTCTACCCTAATTGTTATTTTCTTTCCATTTTTAGGGTTTTCTACCCTAATTGCTTTTTTTTTTTAATTTTTAGGGTTATCTAGCCTGATTGCTATTCTTTCCATTTTTAGGATTTTCTACCCTAATTGCTAGTTTTCAATTTATCTCTTTCCAAGACAAATATGGCAAATGAAAAGATTCCAACTATAGCAGTGGTAGTATGCATCCAAACATGGCAGTAAGCATCTAAATATGACAGTAAGCATGTGGCAGACAAATATGGCAATAAAGCATGGCATCTCATGTTTTTTCCAACAACGTATATTTCAATGTGTCAGATGGGATTCTCTAGATCTATGGTTGAGGTCTAATGTGAATTCCTTAATGCATCAAAATCAGATCTTGGATCTAATGGTCGGATCTCATCAAAACATGATCATCATGATCAACGACTCAGAAATCATAAAAAATGGCCAATATCAACGACTCAGATTCATCTAATTAACTCATGATGATCATCCAACGGTTTAAATCACACATGATGATAATCTAACCATTTGGATTCTTCTAAATCATTCGTAATCAATATCCAATGGTTTAGATTCAAACATCAACACATTTAAGATCAATGGTCCATATTTGATCATCAAAATATCCAAAATCAATGGCCCAAAAATTTCACTTAAATTCCAAGATCAAGGGCCAATAATTTTTATCAATGTCATCAAATGGCCATATCAAAATTCACATTGAAACATTAACATTGAGATCGATGGGAAGAATTTTATCCCATGATCCAGATCAGATTTAATCATTCAATGGCACAGATTTAATATTATCTCATGATAAAAAATCAGAATTATCATCCAATGATTCATGTACCAATGATTCATGTATAATATCATCTTAAATTCAAGATTGGACTCAATATATTTTAGCCATAGACGGATCACTTTCATTAACTCTAAAGGATCATAACCATATCAAAATTCATGATCAATATTGAAATTAATAGGATCAAATTTGTTTAAACACTATACTAACATGATCAAGCATCCAATTTTATCAAACATCAATGCCTAACACAGCCATGATTGTCAAACTTTATATCCAAGACAACAACAATCAAAGTTCAACTCATATATGACCGATCGGATGGTGCAGGTTTCAGCAAGGGTAATGGCAGCCAGATTTTATCAAATGGTTAGGATTTCATGGAGCTTGATCAGATGGTGAACTGGCCTGATAAGGATTTATCGGGTTTGAGTTACATGCATGGGAGGAATGTTCTGTATTGGAGGGCTTTAGTGAGGATTAAAAGATGGCCACGGGTATGGTGATTTGGTTGCATGGGAGGGATTTTAAAGGATGGGGTTATCACGGATTTGGGTAGTGTGAGATGTTGGAAGAGCAAGGAGAGTGGTGGATCTGTAGGTGTGAAGGCAAGTGGAGGGTAGTTAAGTGAATGGTTTTATGGGGTTTGTAGCTGTGTGTGGTTAGTTGGACAAGTGGTGATGAACAGCAGGGAGCATGGCTGGGTTTGCATATTAGTGCAGAAAGATTATTCGAAAAGAAATTACGGAGGTTGGGTCCTTACCTCCCCATCTCTTGACCTGGTTCTCGATCTTGCTTCTTCCTTTCTCTTCTTTTGTTGCTTCCTCTGGTTTGCTTTGCTTCTGAATCACCCCTCAATCTCTCTCCACCGATCTCTATTATTCGGTCCCTCTCCTTCTCATCTTTTTTGTTTTTTTTCTTCTTTCTACCTCCTCCTTCTTCTTCTCGATTTTCCCTCCTTTCTGTTTTTTTTCTTTTGTTTTTTCTTTCACTCCACCCCCCTCTCTCACTTTCTCGATTCTCCTTTTCTAATTTTTTTTCTTGTTTTTTTTCTTCCTTTTCTCTCCATCGCCCTCCTCTCTTTCTCCTTTCGGTCTCTCTCTTCCCTCTCTCAAATCTTCTCAATCTTTTTCTTTTTTCGTTGAACCGAATGTGTATATATATATATATATATATATATATATATATATATATATATATATATAATATATATATATAATATAAAAATATATAAAACCTTGATATATGCAATATCATAAAATTCTTGCACATGGGTTAAACGGACTTGGTCCAGGCTGGTCTGACTTGAGTTGATTGGGCTGGACTGACTTGGACTGAGCTGGGTTGACTGGGTTGGGTCAAGACTAGCTTGGGTTGAGCTGGGTTGACGAAAATTAACTGGGTTCTCTCTCTATCATTTCATGGGCTACTTCCACTGTCATTCCGTACCAAATTTTCCGATAGCCTTTACTCCACATTTTCTGTGTTCACTTTGTAGAACATTAAAAATGAGGAATATTAGAGCTTGAATCAACTCATTTGGAAATAAAATGGTCAACCTATGAATTTTTGAAGTTTAAGCAGACCAATTATCGACAATTTAGCTGACCATTCTGCATGAGATCCTTCGGAGGCTTCTATCGGAAATATTTTATGTCCACTTTGTAGAGCACTAAAAATGGAACATAATGAGACTGAAATCACCTGATTTGGATATGAGATGATCAAAATATGAAATTTTGAAGATTAAATGACCATTTTCATATGTAATTTTGCTTGGGACCCTCAGGAGACGTCTACCCAAGATTTTTCACGTCTACTTTGTAGGATATCACAAATGAAGAATAACGGCTTTGGAATCATCTGAATCCAACGTAGAACGGAAAAGATTTGAAGCTTTGAAGTTCTAATGACAACTTTTCATGCAAGCTTGCATGAGGCCCACTGGTGACTTCTACCGGAAATCCTTTATGTCCATTTTGAAGAGGACTAAAAATAAGGAATAATGGTACTTAAACCATATGATTCAGATGTCGGATGATCAAGATACGATGATTTGAAATTCAAACAATCCAACTTACGATAATTTGCATGAAAGCGCCTGGGATTATTTATGATAATTTCAGAAATGTCCCTTGTACGTATCATCTAACTAAAATGACCATATCTTCTTCTTTTGATATCAGAATTAGGCAATTATGGTATCATTTCGAAGATAGTTCCATGACCTATGCATCCATGTAGATTACAGCCTGTGACCTCATTGTGAGGCCCACCGAAAACTACCTCAAGGTCGTAGAGCTAAAACCCAAATTTTCACTTATCTTTCTTCCTTTGCTGTCTTCACACTAGTAAGACATTGTTCAGTTGGAAATGGCAAAAATGGGGTGCTTACAGGGTGGATGATTTGGGTTCCTCCTAGATAATCCCCTCTTCATTATGTACTCTAAGGTCTTAAGAAATTCAGGGAGATAGTATCCATACTTGAGAAATATGCTTCTTCCTCTGAATCCCTTCTCCTTGGTCTTTTTCTCCACTTTCCTTCTCTTCTCCTTCTCTTCCTTCTCTTCTCTTTCTCTCAATCCAATTAGGGTTGTAAAAGGAGTGAAAGAGGCTTAGGAATGTCCTATTTATAGAGTAGAAACTCCTAAAATAAGTCCCATTGAGATTAGGAAGGAATCCCATTGAGATTAGGAAGGTTTCCTTATTTTCGGTTCGAACTGTTTTTACCGACTACCGGGGGTCGGTAGGGGGGTCGGAGATCCCGTCGACCCCTGGTCCTTAAAGTGTCTAACCCCCCATGTAAAACTGGGGGTCTGACTTTTATACTGGGGGGGTCCGACCCTCCCTTGCTGGGTATGCGACCCTCCCCTTATCTTGAGTGTTTTTGGGTCAGTTTTGTAAGACCCATATCAAACTATCCGGTCTTACCACCTTGAACCAGGTCTACCCATCATGGTTGAGCCAAATGGACCAAGTGCGTGAACGAGATCACGATCCCAGGAATTAAACTGACCCAAAAATACATAAAATAAGGGGAGGGTCGCATACCCAGCAAGGGAGGGTCGGACTCCCCCAGTATAGAAGTCATACCCCCAGTTTTATATGGGGGGTCGGACATTTTAAGGACCAGGGGTCGACGGCATCTCTGACCCCCCCTATCGACCTCCGGTACTCGGTAAAAACTGAAATTAGGAAACTTTCCTAATTTCAATGGGATTCCTTCCTAATCTCAATGAGACTTATTTTAGGAGTTTTTACTCTATAAATAGGACATCCCTAAGCCTCTTTCACTCCTTTTACAACCCTAATTGAATTGAGAGAAAGAGAAGAGAAGGAAGAGAAGAAGTAGAGAAGGAAAGAAGAGAAGAAGGAAAAAAAGGAGAAGAGTTGCAGAAAAGGAGTATTCTTTTCAGGTATGGAAACTATTTTCATGAGTTTCTAAAGACCTTAGAATAGAAATTGAAGAGGGTATGATCTCGGAGAAACCCAAACCATCAACCCATGGTTAGGTTTTTATGAAAAATCATGGGGGAAATCATGAAAGCCATATAGGTGAATGAATCATGGTTCTAGGCCATAGATCATGTGTGGAATGGAGTGTAGGAGTAAGCCATAGGACCCCAAACACGAAGAATGGGCTAAAGGAAGAAAAACCGACAATACCCACAGGGGGTCGCATGGGGGTCGATGGCCATTTGACCCTACCAGACCCTGAGCATCGACCCCCAGTGTTCGGAAAGCCCATAATAGGGGTGGTCGCACCCAGGGTCGATCATAACTCAGACCCTAGCATCGACCCCCAGTTAACAGCAAGCTATAAAAATTAGAATAAATTATAATTAAATTCTATCGACTTTGTTAGGTCTTCTAGCATTATAATATTGATATAAAAGTGATTCTTAAGGCTTGAAAGAGGATCTACAAACAAGCAAAGGTGAGGAAACAAGACCTACAAACTAATTGGTTAATAATAAGCTGTTTTTATTTTCTTGAGTCCAATGCTATGCCTGATTCTATGCGAATATGTTTGTAATGTGCATACAACATGTCATCCAATATTTCTATTATTTGTTCATGCATATTTATTTTATTGTTTATAACACGATGATGATGATAGGAATAGGCATGTGAATGTATGTGTGTGGTTGGTGTACTTGATGCGAGCGAGTATCAAGGGAGGTGTGATGGGAACATCAATAAACATTAACCTTTGGCGGGTCTCAGCCCTTTAGCTCTATCTCTAACTCAAGTCTTGTGCATTAGCATTGTGTCTCTGACTCTACTGGGGGGCCTTAGCTCTATCTCTATGGACGTTCTGAGGGATGCTGGGGTGAGGCCTTGGATACACTGTTTGGCATTAGGATTGGTTAGTTGCGAGCCCAGTTTGCAAGCCCTCGCCAGCAGGGGCTTACGTGTTGGCATGGCACTGTACAACAATAAACGTTAACCTTTGTTGTATAATGTTATGGTAGGGTGGATGGGGACGACAATAAATGTTAACTTTTGGGCAGACTTCCACACCCTGTGTATAGAGGCGGGGTCAATAAACGTTAACCTTTGACCACCTAAACCTTTCTATTGCGCATTGCAAACTTTAACAGACCAAATATATGAATTGACTGCATGCATATGTATTGTTGCATTGTTTTGTTTGCTCACTGAGCCATTATGTGTGCTCACCCCTCGACGTCGAATATTTTTAGTTGATGATGTAGGTACTATCGTCGAAGATTATGTAAAGGCTCCATTTTACGGGCACATGGCGGCGATGAAAGTTGAAGACGAAGTGGATACGCATGACTCCTCTTGCGAGTGCAACTCATGAGTATTCGATTAGATTTTATTTTCATTATTTGGATTTAATAAGGACATGTATTTGATATTTATTTATGTCTTAGTTGATACCGAATAATTTTCTATTTAAATATTAATATCACAATAGATTCTTAGTTCATTTTATTATAAGACTTCCGCTATTGTGTATTTATTCTGATTATGAATGTGGGTGTATGAGGTTTAGATAAAACAGATATCGTCTGTTTGAGATCCTGGTTGAACCATTGGTTTACTCATGGTTCTTCACACCATTCTGAATAGTACGGAATTGGGGTGTGACAACTTGGTATCAGAGCATCTCAGGCCGTGTCCGCTAAACTAGCATACCTTCACGACAAATTGTGAACTGAGATAGGATAAAAGTTAAAACTGTAATATTAACACACTATAAGCACAAGTGATTTTTGAGACCAAATTGAAAAGAGAAAAATGCATCTATTAAAGGGGGAACAATATTAAATACATGGAGAGAAAAATAAACGTATATAAATAGCTAAAGCAGAGTACAGTCCACAACCCAGACAGTTACTCTATAGTACAAAGAAAGAAAATAAATACAATCATGAAGCTGGAGGTGAAGCAGGAGGCGGTGCCTCACGATCTCTGTCATAATCCTCAGTGGAGACCCTAGTCAACCAGGCTACCTGAGTCTGGGTCGTCTGAAGACTAGCTGTGAGACCAGCCAACCACTGATCAGTCACGCGCTGAGCACCCAAAAGCTCCTCCATACGCATGTCTGACCGGTGCTGAGCCTCCATGAGTTCTCCCATCCGCATGTCCGATATGTGCTGGGCGTCTAATAACTCATCCACTCTCACACGCTGAGCATCTAGTAACTCCTCCATCCTCAGATCAGATCTGCGCTGAGCCTCTCTGATCTCATGCAATACCCCCATCATATCAGAAGGTGGGTGTGAAGGACCAGTCGCATGCGAAGGGCCAGCCGCATAAGAAGTACTAGCTCCAGCAGCATGTGTAGGTGAAGGAGGTGGTATGGAGTCCACATCCATGTACAGACGATCATCATCACCAGTAGGCTCCATATGAACTCCAGCGGCGGCGGTAGCTACCTCAGTGTCAGCTATCTCTACGCGAGTGCGAGGGCGCACCATCGCGTTCCTCTCCTCATCACTGACCTGAGCATCTTGCATGCCCATCTTGCAAATAGCCTCCCAATCTAGAGGCGATGAGAAGGACTTCTCCTGAATCTTCTCATCCACTAAATCAACCCCAGGCGGGTAAGCAAGGTAGTGATCATGTGTCCGTAAGAAAGGTTACCGGTGTGACTGGGCAACATGGCAGTGATCATGGTATGCATAATGATGTATGGAAGGCAGACGGGCTGCCGAGTGCATACACAGTATAAGAGATACTGGGTCAGTTGGGAGACCCTCTTGTAATGACCACTCTGCGGTATCAGGTTATGCTATATGATCTTGCAATATACCCGTGGATCCAAATGCAGATAGCACGCTCTCATCTACCAGTGATTAGGTCGGATGAGCTGACTATCACACCCCAATTTTGGTCTAACCAGAATGGTGTGATGAACCGCTAAAAAACCAACGGTTCAACCAGGATCTCAAATAGGCTATCCCCGCGTTATCCAACTTACACACATCCGTAATCATAATCAGAGTAATACACAATAGCGGAAGTCTTATAATAAGATGAACTGAGAATCTATGTGATATTAAAATTTAAATAACAAATTATTCTGTTTCAACTGAGACATCAATATTTAAATACCAAATACATGTCTTAATAAATCCAAATAAAGAAACCTATAAAATATCTAATCAAATACACATGAGTTGCACTCGTAAGAGGAGTCGTGTGTATCCACTTCAGCTTCAGCTTCCATCGCCGCTACCGTCCCATACGCAGAAGCATTTATAAAATCTTCAACCGTATAACCTGCATCATCAACTAAAAATATTCGACGTCGAGGGGTGAGCACACATCACGGCTCAATGAGTAGCCAAAACAATGCGACAGTACATATGCATGCAAAAAGTCAATTCATATCTTTGGTCTGGTATATAAGTTTGCAATATGCATAGAAAGGTTTAGGTAGCCAAAGGTCGCGTTTATTGACTGCCTCTATACAAGAGTGTGTGACGTTACCCGAATATCACGTTTATCGTCAACTCACATGCACCCAATCATGAACATTATATAACAAAGGTTACATTTATTGTTATATAGTGTCATACCAACACGTTAGCCCCTATTGGCGAGGGCTGCAAACTGGGCTCCAACTAACCAATCCTAATGCCAAAAAGTGTATCCAAGGCCTCACCCCAGCATCCCTCAGAATGTCCATAGAGATAGAGATAAGGCCCCCCGGTAGAGTCAGAGACTACAAGGACCGAGACCACCTCCCCTGATACTCTATGACATAATAGTTCTGCTAAAGTAATGGCGATACGATGATGCTAATGCACAAGACTTGAGTTAGAGATAGAGCTAAAGTGCTGAGACCCACCAAAGGTTAACGTTTATTGACGTTCTCATCACACCTCCCCTGATACTCGCTCGCATCAAGTACATCAACCACACACATACAAGCACATGCCTATTCCTATCATCATCACCATCATGTTATAAATAATAAAGTAAATATGCATGAACAAGTAATAGAAATATTGGATGGCATGCTGTATGCACATTACAAACATATTCGCATAGAATCAAGCATAGCATAGTACTCAAGAAAATAGAAAACAATTTATTATTAACCCATTTAGTTTGGAGTTAAGGTTCCTCACCTTAGCTTGCTATAAGATACTTTTCCAAGCTTTAAAATCACCTTTACAGTGTTATTATATTGCTAGAAGACCTAACAAAGTCGATAGAATTTAATTAGAATTTATTCAGAATTAAAAACGACTCTGTTAACTGAGGGTCGGAGGTAGGGTCGATGCTAGGGTCGATGGGTCTATCGACCCTTCCCTCTTTCTGGACTTCCCGAATGCTGAGGGTCGATGGTCAGGAATACCTAGGGTCGGATGGCCTATCGACCCTGGGTGCGACCCTTGGTGCACTTTGGTCCAATTCTCTCTTTTAATCCATTCTTCGTGTTTGGAATCCTATGGCTTGCTCCTACATTCCATTCTACATTCATTCCATGGTCTGAAACCATGTATAACCCACCTAGATAGCTTTCATGCATTCTTCTATGGTTTTCCATGGAAACCTAACCATAGCTTGATGGTTTGGGTTTCTCCGAGATCACACTCTCAACAATAACTAATCTGTCTATAGAAACTCGTGGAATTAGTATCCATACCTGAGAAGATTACCTTTTCTCTGAAACTCTTCTCCTTTTTGCTAAGTTCTCTTCCTTGCCTTTCTTCTTCCTCTTTTCCTTCTCTTCTCTTTCTCTCAATTCAATTAGGGTTGTGAAAGGAGTGAAAGTGGCTTAGGAACGTCCTTTAAATAGACTAGGAACATCCTAAATAAGTCCCTCTGAGATTCGGAAAGAATCCAATCGAAAATCTAGAAATTTCCTAATTTCTATATTCTGCGATAACCGAGGGTCGATGATCCCGTCGACCCTAGGGTCTTAAGCTGTCCCACCCTCCCTTCAAAACTGAGGGTCTGACTTTCTGTTTTGGGAGGTCCGACCCTGCTTAGCTGGGTATGCGACCCTTCCCCTATTTTAAGTATTTTTGGGTCGATTTGATACCTGGGATCTCGATCTCCTTCATGTCCTTGGTCCATTTGACTCGACCATAATGGGTAAACCTGGTTCAAGGTGGTAAGACCGGGTTAGATTGACACGGGTCTTACAACTCCCCCCAACTTATAAAAATTTCGTCATCGAAATTGTACGTACCTTCTGAATCAAAAAAGTAAGGGTATTGCTTTCTCATAGGATTTTCTTCTTCCCATGTAATTTCTTCCATGTCTCTACTTTTCCATGTGACCTTAACATAGTAGATATCTCTGTTGCGTAGACGTTGAACTTTTCGACTAGTGATTTCTGTTGGTGTTACTTCAAATGTCAAATCATCAGTAAATTCTGGCAAATCCACTGTCAAAACATGCGTTGGGTCTTTGACATACTTCTTCAATAGGGAAATGTGAAATACGTCATGTACACTTGACATAGATGGTGGTAGTGCTAACTGATAAGCTACTTTTCCACGCTTAGCTAGAATTTCATACGGTCTGACATATCTTGGACTTAGATTCCCTTTCTGTCCGAACCTCTTCAATCCTCGCATAGGAGATACTTTCAAAAACACTTTATCACCTACGGCGAACTCCAGATCTCTTCGTCGAGTATCTGCATATTGCTTCTGACGGTTCTGAGCTGTTCTCACTCTTTCCTTGACGATGTCGACCACTCGACAAGTCTCTTCAACAAATTCTGGTCCAACAATACTACGTTCTCCAACTTCATTCCAAAACAAGGGAGTTCGACACTTTCTGCCATACAGTGCTTCATAAGGTGACATCTGTATAGTAGCCTAATAGCTATTGTTATAAGCGAACTCGATTAGTGGTAATCTTTCATCCCATGATCCCTTGAAATCAATTACACATGCTCGTAGCATATCTTCTAGAATCTGAATTGTACGCTCCGACTGTCCATCTGTCTGTGGGTGGAATGCAGTACTGAACTTCAACGTTGTACCCATAGCCTTTTGCAGTCCTTCCCAAAATTTAGAAGTAAATCGTGGATCTCTATCGGACACAATACTTTCTGGTACACCGTGTAACCGAATAATATTATCCACATACAACTTTGCTAACCTTTCCATTGTATACTGAGGTCGTATAGGTATAAAGCGAGCTGTTTTAATCAGACGGTCCACAATCACCCAAACTGCGTCAACTACTCGAGGAGTCAATGGTAGTCCTGTGACGAAGTCCATAGTGATGCAGTCCCATTTCCATGCTGGTTCCGATAATGGCTGTAACAATCCTGCGGGTCTTTGTCGTTCAGCCTTTACTTTCTGACAATTTAGGCATTGAGACACAAACTTAGCTACATCTGCTTTCATTCCCCTCCACCAATATAATTTCTTCAGATCATGATACATCTTTGTACTTCCAGGATGTATCGAATAGATGGTGGTATGAGCTTCTTTCATCAGTCGGTGTCTAATGTCCATACTTTCTGTTTCAGGTACACATATTCTCCCTTTGTATTTTAGTACCTTCTCGTCATCCAAGGTGAACTCAGGGTTAGTCCTACCTTTCTCAATATCTTCTTGTACTGTTCTCAGATAAGGATCTGCTTTGATAGCTGTCTTTACTTCATCCACTATATCCGGTATAATCTTCAATGCCGCGAACATATTTGAAAACCGATGAATAAACCCTTGGTTAGCTGATTCATCCGTTGTATCTATCACATACTGCTCGTTTCCGTGATTGAATACCATTCCGGTAGTACACATTGCTGCAATCGTGCTGACTTCTCCTTGAGATTTAATCATTGCTTTTCTGCTCAATGCATCTGCTACCACGTTTGCCTTTCCCGGATGATACTGGATATCACAATCATAGCCTTTCAAAAATTCCAGCCATCTTCTTTGTCTCATATTCAACTCTTTCTGATTAAATAAATAAGTTAGACTTTTATGGTTCGACTTAATCTGAAATTTCTCCCCGTATAGGTAATGTCTCCATATCTTGATAGCATGTACTACTGCCGCAAGCTCCAGATCATGAGTGGGGTAATTTTTCTCATGTACCTTCAACTGTCTTGAAGCATAAGCAATCACTTGCTCTCCTTGCATAAGCACACATCCTAGTCCCAGTCCCGACGCATCGATGTATAAGGTAAACGTCTGTCCTGGAATAGGAATAGTCAAAATTGGAGCGGATATCAATCTGGTTTTCAATGTTTGGAAACTGTTCTCACATTTATCGGTCCACACAAACTTTTCACCTTTCTTAGTCAAACTGGTGAGAGGTACGACAATCCGAGAATAGTCTTCTACGAATCTCCGATAATAACCAGCTAGACCTAAAAAACTTCTGATTTCCGAAACGCTCTTTGGTGCTTCCCACTTTACAATAGCCTCGATCTTGCTGGGATCCACTTTGATTCCTTCAGCGGATACTACATGGCCTAGGAAGGCGACTTCACTTAGCCAAAACTCGCACTTTGAAAATTTGGCGTATAGCTTCTCTTTCCTTAAACGCTGTAGGGCTGCGTTTAGGTTCTTGATATGAGTTTCCTTGTCCTTGGAATATACCAATATGTCATCAATAAATACTATAACCGACGTATCCAACATATCTTGGAAAACTCGGTTCATAAGTTCCATGAACGTTGCCGGTGCATTAGTTAATCCGAAAGACATAACCAAAAATTCATAATGTCTGTATCTGGTCCTGAAAGCTGTCTTCGGAATATCACCTTCTTTAATCTTCAACTGATGATAGCCCGATCGAAGATCGATCTTAGAAAATACTTTCGCTCCTTGTAACTGATCGAACAAGTCATCGATCCGAGGTAGTGGATATCGATTCTTGATTGTCAGTTTATTCAACTCCCGATAGTCGATGCATAATCGAACGCTACCATCCTTCTTCTTTACGAACAACACTGGTGCACCCCATGGAGATATACTGGGTACCCTTGTCCAGCAATTCTTGTAGTTGCACCTTCAGTTCCTTCAGTTCCGTAGGAGCCATT
Source organism: Protea cynaroides (assembly GCA_028583415.1). NCBI lineage: Eukaryota > Viridiplantae > Streptophyta > Magnoliopsida > Proteales > Proteaceae > Protea > Protea cynaroides. The sequence continues at coordinate 58,332,658 of CM053275.1, read as the reverse complement.
CTGTAGGGGGCTTTTGATACGGGTGCGGCTCCAGGTATCAGGTCTATTACAAACTCTGTGGCTCAGTCGGGTGGTAATCAGGGTAGTTCCTTCGAAAATACGTCAGGGTAATACCGCACGACGTCAATGTCTTCCATTCGTGGTGCTTCCTTGGTTAGGTCGACCACTGATACTAAATACCCGACTGCTCCCTTGTCAAGGCACTTCTTAGCCTTTAATGCTGAAAGTATGAGCTTGCGTCTCCAGGGAAGATTGGTTCCCGAGAAACTTAATTCTGCTCCTTCTTTGTCTTTGAACGTTAGCTTCTTTTCGGCGCATAACAGATTTGCAGAGTGCCGAGCTAACCAGTCCATTCCTAAGATGACATCAAAGTCTGCCATCTCAAGTTGTATCAAGGTTGCATCTAAAGTCTTCTCTCCAATGAGAATTGGACATGGTCCATAACCTTTCTCCAATTCCACTTCTAACCCCATCGGTGACCGTACAAGTAATTTGTAGTCTAATGTTTTGATGGGTAATTTGGTCTTCTTTCAAAATGACACAGATATAAATGAATGAGTAGCTCTGGAATCGAAGAGTACTCTGGCGGGTACGCCATTTATAGGTACAATACCTGTGATTTACCTCTACTTAGTCTACGTGCTCATTCAATGTAATTACAACTTTAAAAGTTTCAGTCATACCTGTGACCACATCGGGTGATGCGGCCGCATCCTCAGACGTGACAGCATATACACGTCCCTGATGGAATTGCTTCTTGGGCTTAGGGCATTCCCTTACCATATGTCCCGGCTGATTGCAGTTAAAACACTTCGGGACTTCAGAATTTGGCTTTGGCTGTGGTTGAGCTGCTGGAGTAGTCCTGGTTGCAGTAGTAAAATTCTGAGGACGGAAAGGCTTATATGTCTTGTTATTGCCTCTGTTGTAAGAATTTTCGGCTGGCCTTTTGATGCCTCTGTTTTGAGTAAAATAACTCTCCTTCTGGCTCGATTCAACCACTCGAGCAATCTGGACAGCTTCATTATAGATTTTCTTCTCTAAGCCCAGAACATATTCCCTGATGCTTCCTCTCAGTCCCGTGACGAACCTGCAGGTTTTGATATTTTCTTCTTGCATGCTAGCCGGTGCAAAGAAAAACAGCTCTTCATAGCGCTGTTGATATGAGTCCACAGTCATCTGTCCCTGATATAGGCTCAGGAACTCCTTCTCCATCGAATCTCTGAAGCTCCATGGTAAATATTTCTCAAAGAAGGCTTCTTTATATATAGCCCATGTCAGTAGGGCGTGCTTGGTCAGTAAATATGCCTTCGTGGATTTCCACCAATGATGTGCGTCGCCCTTGAGCATGAAGGTGGTGCATAGTACTTTCTCTTCCTTTTTGATAGTCATCATGAGGAAATTTCTCTCCATCTCGTCTATCCAGTGGGCTGGCCACAATGGATCAGACGGTTTGCCATTGAATTCTTTGGGTTTCATCTTCAAAAATCTCTCCACTAGTCGGGAGTGGTCCAACTGGTTTTGGGGGTTTGCCCCAAACATATGGTGTGGATACTGGTAATCACCCTGAGCTGCTTCTGGAACCTGCACTGGAATCTATGCAGCAGGTTGTGGAGGTGTCTGATGAGCTGGGTGGTTACCCACCGGTACTGCACTGGCTTGTCCTGTGTCAATGGGTGCAGCCTGAGTGGCTTGAAACATAATTCCCATGGCAACCTGCATCTGAGCCTGCGCGTGTTGCATCTGCTGCAGCTGCTGTGCCGAGTTCATCACCACAGTTGTTAGCTCTGGTGGTGGAGGTGGTTAAATTTGTAGGGTTTGTCGGTTCTGGATTACCCGGTGCATAGTTATTTTCTTGACTAGTCTCCTCCACGGGTGGTGGTGGTGGGACTGCATTTCGGGTCTGTCGGGTTACTCTACGTCCAGACATGATTCCTTTCGGTGATTGGTGGTGCCTGAAAAATTATCAAAATAGGTGAGAAGTCATTCATATTTCATGTAGGCACGCTAACCGATAATCAATTCCAATTCTAGCTCAATTTATAAAAAAAATACTATCTTTTCTATGCAGGGTCGATGGTGAAGGTCGCTGGTATGTCCGACCCTTAGTTTCTGACCCTGGGAATGACCTGTTCTTCCCAAGAGCTGAAGGTCGATGCGAGGGTTGATGGGTATCCGACCCTCAGTCCCGACCCTTGATTTTCTGTCAGATTCTCAAGAGCCGAGGGTCGATGGGAGGGTCAATTTGAGGGTCGATTGTGCTAGTCGAATTGTCCGACCCTCGGACCAAAAATCAGATTTTTAAGATCCGATTTTGGTTCATTTCTTATTATTTCCCTCCCGTTTCGACTCGTCTCTCCTCTCTGAGTTGCTACAGTGCTACTCTACTGTTGTGGGTCGATTTTAGTCCGGGTTTCGACGTCCACGTCATCCATACAGGTATGTTCTCTCATTTTTACCTGTTTTTAGGTTTTCTTTTCTAGGTTTTTGCACGTTTAACTTGTATTTTTCAAATTAAACTTTTTCCAACCGTAAAAATTCTATTTTTATTGGGGGCTTTTGTTATTGGTATCTCGAGGAACGAAAGCCCTCAAAAATTTTTGAGTTTCATCGGTTGGTTATCGAGAAACTTGAAATTTTCTCTTTTTGCCCTAATTTGTCGACATTTTTGATTTTTCTTGAATTTCTTCAAATTGAGCTTCGTCAGTTAAAATTTCCTACTGCATGTGGGTTGTAGGATATGTTTTAACCTTCGTAAGTCCTTATGCCCACTTATATGGTGAGGAATGGGCATTACGGTCAACTTACGTCGTTATTATATCATATTTCGGATTTTTATCCTATTAACTCCTTGTTTCCTTGCTCTTTCTTGTTTTGCAGATACTATGGCTCGTACCAAGGTACCCAGAGTGCGTGATCCACTTCGCTTCCGTTCGAATGAAGCTGAGGCATAGTATGCTGACTATACCCGTAAGAAAGTGGAAGGGGGTCGCATGGTGAACTTGGCTGAGCTAGCCTTTTTCAATGTAGAGGGAGCATTTGGTAATATGGGGTGGCTCCCTGTCATCACATACGACGCGTGCACATGTCCAGATTTGGTGCGTCAGTTCTATTGTAATCTCCAGGTGGTGGGGAATTACAATGACGTTGAGCAGGGTCAGGAGTTGCGCATCACCAGTTACGTCAAGGGGGTGCACATTTCCTTTGATTATCGGTAGCTGGCCGATCTGTTGGGCATTCCCTATGATGGCCCCATGGTGTACTGTGCACCGGGAGAGCCACAGTTTGTTGAGATGGAGATGAGGGCAGAGATCGACAATCAGTTGCTCCATCCTGATCGTTGGCAGATGAGAGCTTGTTATATTCATCCAGCTCCACGGGTCTTCTGCAAGATTATCCAACATAATCTAATTCCGCAGAGTGGGCACTATGAGAGGATTTCTCAGCTGACCCAGTTCCTGATTTACAGTATCTGCACTCGCCAGCCGGTCTGCCTTCCTTACATCATCATGCGGATGATGATTAGTGCTACATTGTCCGGTCATAGGGGTAATCTACCCTATGGACGCATGATTACAGTGCTACTGACCCGTCTGGGGGTGGATCTGGTAGATGAGAAGATCCAGGAGAAGACCTTCTCGTCGCCTCTAGATTGGGAGGCTATCTGCAAGATGGGGCTGCGAGATGCTGAAGTTAGTGATGAGGAGAGGAACGCGATGGTGCGCCCTCACACTCGGGTCGAGATGGCTGATGCTGAGGCTGCTGCTGCTGTTGCTAGAGCTTGTGTGGATCCGGTCGACGATGACGATCGTATGTATATGGACGTCGACTCGATACCACCGCCTTCACCTACACATGCGGCTGGAGTTGGTACTTCTTCTACGGCGGCTCCTGCACCTGAGGCTGGTCCTTCCCATCCGTCTGATCCTTCACTTCCACCTTCAGCCATGATGGAGATGCTGCAGGAGATCAGGGATGCTCAGCGCAGATCTTATCTGAGGATGGATGAGCTGTTGGCTGCTCAGCACGCATCAGACGCGCTGATGGGAGAGATCCTAGAGGTGCAGTGTGCGACTGATCAGAGGATAGCCGGTCTCACAGCTAGTCTACAGACGACCCAGACTCAGATAGCCTGGTTGACTAGAGTCTATGCTGAGGACTACGACAGAGACCGTGAGGCACCGCCTCCTCCTTCGCCTCCAGCTTCCTGAGTGTACTTATTTTCTTGTACTACAGAGTAACTGTCCGGGTTGTGGACTGTATTCTGCTTTAGTTATGTATATACTTTTTGTTTCTCGCACTCATTGTATGTAACTTGTTTCCCCTTTTATAGATGTATTATTCTCTTTTAAATTTTGTCTCAAACATCATTGGTGCTTACAATGTGTTAATATTACTGTTTTTATTTTTAACATATCTCAGTTCACAATTGTGTTGAATGTATGCTAGTTCAGTGGACAAGGCCTGAGATGCTCTGATACCAAGTTGTCACACCCCAATTTTGGTCTAACCAGAATGGTGTGATGAACCGCTAAATAACCAACGGTTCAACCAGGATCTCAAATAGGCTATCCCCGCGTTATCCAACTTACACATATCCGTAATCATAATCAAAGTAATACACAATAGCGAAAGTCTTATAATAAGATGAACTGAGAATCTATGTGATATTAAAATTTAAATAACAAATTATTCTGTTTCAACTGACACATAAATATTTAAATACCAAATACATGTCTTAATAAATCCAAATAAAGAAACCTATAAAATATCTAATCAAATACACACGAGTTGCACACGCAAGAGGAGTCGTGTGTATCCACTTCAGCTTCAGCTTCCATCGCCGCTACCGTCCCGTACGCAGAAGCATTTATAAAATCTTCAACCGTATAACCTGCATCATCAACTAAAAATATTCGACGTCGAGGGGTGAGCACACATCACGGCTCAGTGAGTAGCCAAAACAATGCAACAGTACATATGCATGCAAAAATTCAATTCATATCTTTGGTCTGGTATATAAGTTTGCAGTATGCAATAGAAAGGTTTAGGTAGCCAAAGGTCGCGTTTATTGACTCCGCCTCCATACACGAGTGTGTGACGTTACCCGAAGATCACGTTTATCGTCAACTCACATGCACCCAATCATGAACATTATATAACAAAGGTTACGTTTATTGCTATATAGTTCCATACCAACACGTAAGCCCCTATTGGCGAGGGCGGCAAACTGGGCTCGCAACTAACCAATCCTAATGCCAAAAAGTGTATCCAAGGCCTCACCCCAGCATCCCTCAGAATGTCCATAGAGATAGAGCTAAGGCCCCCCGGTAGAGTCAGAGACTACAAGGACCGAGACCACCTCCCCTGATACTCTACGACATAATAGTTCTGCTAAAGTAATGGCGATACGACGATGCTAATGCACAAGAATTGAGTTAGAGATAGAGCTGAAGTGTTGAGACCCGCCAAAGGTTAATGTTTATTGACGTTCTCATCACACCTCCCCTGATACTCGCTCGCAACAAGTACATCAACCACACACATACAAGCACATGCCTATTCCTATCATCATCACTACCATGTTATAAATAATATAGTAAATATGCATGAACAAGTAATAGAAATATTGGATGGCATGCTGTATGTACATTACAAACATATTCGCATAGAATCAAGCATAGCATAGGACTCAAGAAAATAGAAAATAGTTTATTATTAATCCATTTAGTTTGGAGATAAGGTTCCTCACCTTAGCTTGCTATAAGATACTTTTCCAAGCTTTAAAATCACCTTTACAGTGTTATTCTATTGCTACAAGACCTAACAAAGTCGATAGAATTTAATTAGAATTTATTCAGAATTAAAAACTATTCTGTTAACTGAGGGTCGGAGGTAGGGTCGATGGGTCTATCGACCCTTCCCTCTTTCTGTACTTCCCGAATGCTGAGGGTCGATGGTCAGGAATACCTAGGGTCGGATGGCCTATCGACCCTGGGTGCGACCCTTGGTGCACTTTGGTCCAATTCCCTCTTTTAATCCATTATTCGTGTTTGGAATCCTATGGCTTGCTCCTACATTCCATTCTACATTCATTCCATGGTCTGAAACCATGTATAACCCACCTAGATAGCTTTCATGCATTCTTCTATGGTTTTCCATGGAAACCTAACCATAGCTTGATGGTTTGGGTTTCTCCGAGATCACACTCTCAACAATAACTAACCTAAGGTCTGTAGAAACTCATGGAATTAGTATCCATACCTGAGAAGATTATTTTTTCTCTGAAACTCTTCTCCTTTTTGCTAAGTTCTCTTCCTTGCCTTTCTTCTTCCTCTTTTCCTTCCCTTCTCTTTCTCTCAATTCAATTAGGGTTGTGAAAGGAGTGAAAGTGGCTTAGGAACGTCCTTTAAATAGACTAGGAACATCCTAAATAAGTCTCTCTGAGATTTGGAAAGAATCCAATCGAAAATCTAAAAATTTCCTAATTTCTCTTTTCTGCGGTAACCGAGGGTCGATGGGAGGGTCGATGATCCCGTCGACCCTAGGGTCTTAAGCTGTCCGACCCTCCCTTCAAAACTGAGGGTCTGACTTTCTGTTTTGGGAGGTCCGACCCTGCTTAGCTGGGTATGCGACCCTTCCCCTATTTTAAGTATTTTTGGGTTGATTTGATACCTGGGATCTCGATCTCCTTCACGCCCTTGGTCCATTTGACTCGACCATAATGGGTAAACCTGGTTCAAGGGGTAAGACCGGGTTAGACTGACACGAGTCTTACACTGACTATCGATCTTGGTCCTTATCTGAAGAGAGAAGAACTGGGGCTCTCCAGGAGCATTGAAAACCATGGGGCCAGCATAGGAAATGCCCAGTAGGTCGACCAGCTGCCGATAATCGAATGAGATGTCAACCCCCTTGACGTAGCTCGTGATGCGTAGCTCATTACCCCTCTCAACATCATTGTAATCCCCCACCACCTGGAGGTTACAATAGAACTGGCGTACCAAATCCGGACGAGTTCATGCATCGTAAGTGATGACAGGGAGCCATCCCATATCACCAAATGCTCTCTCCACATTGAACAGGGCTAACTCAGCCAAGTTCACCTTACAACCTCCCTCTACTTTCTTATGAGTGTTGTGGGCATACTGTGCCTCGACTTCGTTGGAACAGAAACGAAGAGGATCGCGAACTCTGGGTACTTTGGTACGAGCCATAATATCTGCAAATAAGAAAGAAAAAGAAAATAGATAATATGTTAGTAGGGTAGAAAAATCCAAAATTTAGACATTATAACGACCTAAGTTGGCCAAAAGCCTCACTTTTCATGCATACACGTGGGCAAGAGGACTTACGTTGGTTCTAACATATCCTGCAACACTCACATAGTAGGAAATCCTAACTAATGGAATCCAATTTGAAGAAATTGTGAGAAATCAAAAATTTTGACAAATGAGGGCAAAAAGAGCAAAATTCAAGTTTCTCGATAACCAACCGATGAAACTCAAATATTTTTGAGGGCTTTCGTTCCTCGAGTCACCAATAACAAAAGCCCCAATAAAAATCAAATTTTTACGATTGGAAAAAGTTTAAAAAAAGAATACAAGGTAAACGAGCAAAAACTTAGAAAAGAAAACCTAAAAACATGTAAAGGTACGATACATACCTGTAGGAATGATGTAGACGTCGAGACACGGAACCAAAATGACCAATGTAGCGGAGTTGGCACTGTAGCAACTCAGAGGAAAGAGACGAGTCGAAACGGAGGAGGAAGAATGGGAAATGAACTGAAAATCGGACCTTAAAAATCTGATTTTTGGTCTGGGGGTCGGAGAATTCAACCAGGACCATCGACCCCCATATCGACCCCCAGCTCTCGGGAACCTGACAGAAAACCAGGGATCGCACCTGGGGGTCGGACATCCATCGACACCCGCATCGACCCCTGGCTCTCGGGAAAAATAAGTGACTGCCCAGGGTCGGATACTGAGGGTCGAACATACCATCGACCCCCACCATTGACCCTGCATAGAAAAAACTGTATTTTCACTGAATGATCTGAAAATTTTGAAAAAATAAATCACAGGTATCGTACCTATGAATGGCATACCCGCCAGAGTACTCTTTGACTCAAGAGCTACTCATTCTTTTATATCTGTGTCATTTGGAAAGAAGCTGAATTTACCCATCAAAACATTAGACTACAAACTACTTGTACGGTCACCGATGGGGTTAGAAGTGGAGTTAGAAAAAGGTTATGGGCCGTGTCTAGTTTTCATTGGCGATAAAACCTTAGATGCAACCTTGATCCAACTTGGGATGGCAGACTTTGACGTCATCTTGGGAATGGACTGGTTAGCTCGGCATTCTACGAACCTATTATGCGCCAAAAAGAAGATAACATTTAAAGACAAAAAAGGAGCAGAATTCAGTTTTGCGGGAACCAAACTTCCCCGTAAATGCAAGCTCATACTCTTAGCACTAAAGGCTAAGAATTGCCTTGAGAAGGGAGCAGTCGGATATCTAGTATCAGTGGTCGACCTCACCAAAGAAGCACCATGGATGGAAGATATTGATGTCATGCGGGACTATCCTGACGTATTTCCTGAGGAACTACCAGAATTACCACCCGACTGAGCCACAGAGTTTGTGATAGATCTTATACCTGGAGCTGCACCAGTATCAAAAGCACCTTATCGAATGGCTCCTACTGAACTAAAGGAATTGAAAGTACAACTACAAGAACTACTGGACAAGGGTTATATTCGACCCAGTATATCACCATGGGGAGCGCCAGTATTATTTGTAAAGAAGAAGGATGGTAGCGTGCGATTATGTATCGACTATCGGGAGCTGAACAAACTGACAATCAAGAATCGATATCCACTACCTCGGATCGATGAGTTATTCGATAAGTTGCAAGGAGCAAATGTATTTTCTAAGATCGATCTTCGGTCAGGCTACCATCAGTTGAAGATTAAAAATGGTGATATTCCTAAGACAGCTTTCAGGACCAGATATGGACATTATGAATTCTTGGTCATGTCTTTTGGATTAACAAACGCACCAACAACTTTCATGGAACTTATGAATCGGGTTTTTCACGATATGTTGGATCGGTTATTGTATTTATTGATGATATATTGGTATATTCCAAGGACAAGGAAACCCATATTAAGAATCTAAACGCCATTCTACAGTGATTAAGGAAAGAGAAGCTATATGCCAAATTTACCAAATGTGAGTTTTGGCTAAGTGAAGTCGCCTTCCTAGGTCATGTAGTATCCACGGAAGGAATCAAAGTGGATCCCAGCAAGATCGAGGCTATTGTAAAGTGGGAAGCACCAAAGAGCGTTGCAGAAATTATAAGTTTTCTGGGTCTCGCTGGTTATTATTGGCGATTTATGGAAGACTATTCCCGGATTGCCGTACCTCTCACCAGTCTGACTAAGAAAGGTGAAAAGTTTGTGTGGACGGATAAATGCGAGAAGAGCTTCCAAACCTTGAAGACCAGATTGATATCCGCTCCGATTTTTACTATTCCTGTTCCCGGACAGCCATTTACCCTATACACTGATGCGTCAGGACTGGGATTAGGATGTGTGCTTATGCAAGGAGAACAAGTAATTGCTTATGCCTCAAGACAGTTAAAGACACATGAGAAAAATTATCCCACTCATGATCTGGAGTTAGCGGCAGTAGTACATGCTGTCAAGATATGGAGACATTACCTATACGGAGAGAAGTTCCAGATTAAATTAGACCATAAAAGTTTTACTTATTTATTTAATCAAAAGGAGTTGAACATGAGACAAAGAAGATGGCTAGAACTACTGAAAGACTATGATTGTGATATCCAGTATCATCCGGGGAAAGCTAATGTAGTAGTGGATGCCTTGAGCAGAAAGGCAATGATAAAATCCCAGGGAGAGGTTAGCACAACTGCACCAATGTGTACTACCGAAATGGTATTCAATCACGGCAATGAGTAGTATGTGATAGATACAACGGATGGATCAGCCAACCAAGGGTTTATTCATCGGTTTTCAAATATGTTCACTGCATTGAAGATTACACCGAGTATAATTGATGAAGCGAAGATAGCTATCAAATCAGACCCTTACCTGAGAACGGTACAAGAAGACATCGAAAAGGGTAGAACTAACCCTGAGTTCACCTTGGACGAAAAGAAGGTATTGAAGTACAAAGGAAGAATATGTGTACCCAAAATAAAAAGTGTGGATATTAGACACCGACTGATGAAAGAAGCCCATACCACCATCTATTCGATACATCCTGGAAGTACAAAAATGTATCATGATCTAAAGAAGTTATATTGGTGGAGAGGAATGAAAGCAGATGTAGCAAAGTTCATGTCTCAATGCCTAAATTGTCAGAAAGTAAAGGATGAACGACAAAGACCCGCAGGACTGTTATAGCCGTTACCGAAACTAGCATGGAAATGGGACTACATCACTATGGACTTCGTCACGGGATTACCATTGACTCCTCGAGTAGTTGACGCAGTTTGGGTGATTGTCGACCGTCTGACTAAAACAGCTCGCTTTATATCGATACGACCTCAGTATACACTAGAGAGGTTAGCAAAAATGTATGTGGATAATATTGTTCGATTACACAGTGTACCAGAGAGCATTGTGTCTGATAGAGATCCACGATTTACTTCCAAGTTTTGGGAAGGATTGCAAAAGGCTATGGGTACAACATTGAAGTTTAGTACTGCATTCCATCCACAGACAGATGGACAGTCGGAACGAACAATTCAGATTCTAGAAGATATTCTTCGAGCATGTGTAATTGATTTTAAAGGATCATGGGATGAAAATTTACCACTTATCGAGTTCGCTTACAACAATAGCTATCAGGCTACTTTATAGATGTCACCCTATGAAGCACTGTATGGCAGAAAGTGTCGAACTCTTTTATTTTGGAATAAAGTTGGGTAACGTAGTCTCGTTGGACCAGAATTTGTTGAGGAGACCTGTCGAGTGGTCGACATCATCAAAGAAAGAGTGAGAACAGCCCAGAATCATCAGAAGCAATATGCAGATACTCGATGCAGAGATCTTGAGTTTATCGTGTGTGATAAAGTATTCTTAAAAGTATCGCCTATGCGAGGGTTGAAACAGTTCGGACAGAAAGGGAAACTAAGTCCAAGATATGTCGGGCCATATGAGATCATAGCTAAGTATGGGAAAGTGGCTTACCAGTTAGCACTACCACCATCTATGTCAAGTGTGCATGACGTATTTCATATTTCCTTATTGAAGAAGTATGTCCAAGATCCAACGCACGTTCTGATAGTAGATCTGCCTGATTTGACTGATGATTTAACATTTGAAGTAACACCAACTGAAATCACCAGCCAAAAGGTTCAACGACTACGCAATCGAGATATCTATTATGTTAAGGTCACTTGGAGAAGTAGTGTAAGACCCGCACGCCACGAACCCGGCCTAACATTATATTTTGTGTCAGGACCCGTCTACATATCATGGTCGAGCCAAGTGGACCAAGTGTGTGAAGAAAAACCAAGACCCAATATGAAAATTTACTCAAAAATAGTCAAAATAAAGGTAGGGTCGCAGGTTTTAACAGGCAGGTCCGACCCCCCCATCGACCCGTGACCAGGGGTCGCAGGGGGTCTATGAATTGTCCGACCCCCATCGACCCCCGGTAATCGGGAAAAACAGCACGAATCAAAAATTAGGAAACTTTCCTAATTTCAATTGGAACCTTTCCTAAACTCAATGAGACTTATTTTGGGAGGTTTTACTCTATAAATAGGACGTCCCTAAGCCTCTTTAACTCCTTTTACAACCCTAATTGGATTGAGAGAAAGAGAAGAGAAGGAAGAGAAGGAGAAGAGAAAGATAATTGAAGAAGAAGACCAAGGAGGAGGAAATTCAGAGGAAACTCCGAATCTCAACAAACCTAAGGTATGAATACATTCCCCATGATTTATTTAAGACCTTAGAATGGTTTATGAAGAGGGTATGACTTAGAAGAAACCCAAATCACCCATCCATGGTTAGGTTTCAATGGAAACCATGGAGGAGATCATTGAAACCATGTAGGTGAATAAAGAATAGTTCTAAACCATAGAACATGTATGGAATGGATTATAGAAGCAATCCATAGGACCCCAAACATGAATGAATGGACGAAATTTGATATTTTCGACTCATTCTATGGGGGATCGCACCTAGGGTCGATGGAACCTCCGACCCTAGCATCGAGCCCCAGCATCCGGGAAGTTCAAGAAAGGAGGGTTAGCACCTAGGGTCGATGGAACATCCGACCCTAGGCATCGACCCCCAGTTAACAGCAAGCTGTAAAAAAAATTAGAATAAATTCTAATTAAATTCTATTGACTTTGTTAGGTCTTCTAGCAATATAATATTGATCTAAAAGTGATTCTTAAGGCTTGAAAGAGGATCTACAAACAAGCAAAGGTGAGGGAACAAGACCTAAACGAATTGGTTAATAATAAACTATTTTTATTTCTTGAGTCCAATACCATGATTGTGATATGCATGTATGCTTGTAATGTGCATTCAACATGTCATCCAATATTTCTATTATTACTGTTCATGCATATTTAAATTTATTGATTATAACATGATGATGTTGATGATGATAGGAATAGGCATGTGAATGTTTGTGTTTGGCTGGTGTATGTGGTGCGGGTAGGGATGGTATCAACCGGTACTTCGATGCCGTTCTCGTCGGGGTATATTGTGCCATGGTCTATTCAAGTCATGTTCACTAAGCAAGTGTTAGTGTTCTTGATGCGAGTGGAGCATCAGGGGGAGGACGTGACATTGTGGTTCAGCCTGGTCACCAGACTCTAGCTCTATCTCTACTCAAGTCTTGTCCACTAACATCGTCGTATCGCCATTACCTTAGCGGAACTAATATGTCGTAGGGCATCAGGGGGGGATGTGGCATTGTGGTTCAGCCTGGTCACCAGACCCTAGCTCTATCTCTATGGATGTATTGAGGGATGCTGGGGTGAGGCCTTGGATACATTGTTTGACATTAGGGTTGGTTAGTTGCGAGCCCAGTTTGCAAGCCCTCGCCAACAGGGGCTTACGTGTTGGTATGGGCAACCGGTGCAGCCATGCCATTTTCATGGGGTATATATTGTCCATGGTGGGTGCATGTTGGGCAACAGTGCCGTTTTCATTGGGCGTTTCTACACACTCGTGTATAGAGGTGCGGCGGCCACCTATCCTTTCTATAGAACATTGCAAACTTTAAACCAGACCAAAGATATAAATTGATTGCATGCATATGTATTGTTGCATTGTTTTGTTTGCTCACTGAGCCGCGATGTGTGCTCACCCTTTCGAATTTGAATACTTTTAGTTGATGATGCAGGTACCACCATTGAAGATTATATGAACGCTCCTGTGTACGGGCATGTGGCGACAATGGAAGCTGAAAACTTAGTGGATATGCATGACTCCTCATGCGAGTGCAACTCATGCGTATTCGATTAGATTTTTTTTAGATTTTATTAAAGACATGTAATTGATATTTATTTAATTATGTCTCAGTTGATTTAACAATAATTTGATATTTATTTATGGTTATCACAGTCAAATCCTCAGTTCATTTACTATAAGACTTCCGCTATTTATTGTGTATTTACTCTGATTATTAATATGGAATGTGTTTTGGTTTATCATATGTGGGATAGCCTATTGTGAGATCCTGGTTGAACCGTTGGCTTATTGACGGTTCATCACACCGTTCCAAATGGTGTGGAAATGGGGGTGTAACAAGTAGAGACATGGAAGAAATTACATGGGAAGAAGAGATTGCTATGCGAAAGCAAAACCCTCACTTATTCGACTCAGAAGGTATGAACAATTTCGGGGACGGAATTTTTATAAGTAGGGGGAGTCGTAAGACCTGTATCAAATTAACCCGGTCTTACCACCTTGAACCAGGACTACCCATCATGGTTGAGCCAAATGGACCAAGTGCGTAAAGGAGATCACGATTCCAGGTATTAAACTGACCCAAAAACACTTAAAATAAGAGGAGGGTCGCATACCCAGCAAGGGAGGGTCAGACCCCCCCCAGTATAGAAGTCAGACCCCCAGTTTTATATGGGGGGTCGAACATTTTAAGGACCAAGGGTCGACGGGATCTCCGACCCCCCTATCGACCCCCAGTACTCGATAAAAACTAAAATTAGGAAACTTTCCTAATTTCAATGGGATTCCTTCCTAATCTTAATGGAACTTATTTTAGGAGTTTCTACTCTATAAATAGGACGTCCCTAAGCCGCCTTCACTCCTTTTACAACCCTAATTGAATTGAGAGAAAGAGAAGAAAAGAGAAGGAAGAGAAGAAGTAGAGAAGGAAAGAAGAAAAGAAGGCAAAAAGGAGAAGAGTTGCAGAAAAGGAGTATTCTTTTCAGGTATGGATACTATTTCCATGAGTTTCTAAAGACCTTAGAGTAGATAATGAAGAGGGTATGATCTAGGAGAAACCCAAACCATCAACCCATGGTTAGGTTTTCATGGGAAACCGTGGGGGAAATCATGAAAGCCATATAGGTGAATGAATCATGGTTCTAGGCCATAGATCATGTGTGGAATGGACTGTAGGAGCAAGCCATAGGACCCCAAACACGAAGAATGGGCTAAAGAAAGAAAAATCGACAAAACCCACAGGGGGTCGCATGGGGGTCGATGGCCAATCGACCCTACCAGACCCTGAGCATTGACCCCCAGTGTTCGGGAAGCCCAGAATAGGGGTGGTCGCACCCAGGGTCGATCATAACTCAGACCCTAGCATCGACCCCCAGTTAACAGCAGGCTGTAAAAATTAGAATAAATTCTAATTAAATTCTATCAACTTTGTTAGGTCTTCTAGCAATATAATATTGATATAAAAGTGATTCTTAAGGCTTGAAAGAGGATCTACAAACAAGCGAAGGTGAGGAAACAAGACCTACAAACTAATTGGTTAATAATAAGTTGTTTTTATTTTCTTGAGTCCAATGCTATGCCTGATTCTATGCGAATATGTTTGTAATGTGCATACAACATGTCATCCAATATTTCTAATATTTGTTTCATGCATATTTACTTTATTGTTTATAACATGATGATGATGATAGGAATAGGCATGTGAATGTATGTGTGTGGTTGGTGTACTTGATGCGAGCGAGTATCAGGGGAGGTGTGATGGGAACGTCAATAAACGTTAACCTTTGGCGGGTCTCAGCACTTTAGCTCTATCTCTAACTCAAGTCTTGTGCATTAGCATCGTCGTATCGCCATTACCTTAGCAGAACTATTACGTCGTAGAGTATCAGGGGAGGTGGTCTCAGTCCTTGTAGTCTCTGACTCTACCAGGGGGCCTTAGCTCTATCTCTATGGACGTTCTAAGGGATGCTGGGGTGAGGCCTTGGATACACTGTTTGGCATTAAGATTGGTTAGTTGCGAGCCCAGTTTGCAAGCCCTTACCAGCAGGGGCTTATGTGTTGGTATGGCACTGTACAGAAATAAACGTTAACTTTTGTTGTACAATGTTATGGTAGGGTAGATGGGGACGACAATAAACGTTAACCTTTGGACGGACTTCCACACCCTGTGTATAGAGGCGGGGTCAATAAACGTTAACCTTTGACCACCTAAACCTTTATATTGCGCATTGTAAACTTCAAACCAGACCAAAGATATGAATTGACTACATGCATATGTATTGTTGCATTGTTTTGTTTGCTCACTGAGCCATGATGTGTGCTCACCCCTCGACGTCGAATATTTTTAGTTGATGATGCAGGTACTATCGTCGAAGATTATGTAAATGCTCCAGTGTCCGGGCACATGGCGGCGAAGACGAAGTTGATAGGCATGACTCCTCTTGCGACTGCAACTCATGCGTATTCGATTTGATTTTATTTTCATTATTTGGATTTAGTAAAGACGTATTTGATATTTATTTATGTCTTAGTTGATACAGAATAATTTGCTATTTAAATATTAATATCACAATAGATTCTCAGTTCATTTTACTATAAGACTTTCGCTATTGTGTATTTATTCTGATTATGAATGTGGATGTATGAGGTTTAGATAAAATGGATATCGTCTGTCCGAGATCCTGGTTGAACCGTTGGTTTGCTAGCGGTTCATCACACCATTCTGAATAGTGTGGAATTGGGGTGTGACATTATCTCTATCTCTATTCCATGGTGGGTGCATGTGGGTACGGCAATGGTGTTTGATCCATTGGGTGGTTCCACACATTCGTGTATAGAGGTGCGGCAGCCACCTATCCTTTCTATAGCACATTGAAAATTTATGAATCAGACCAAAGATATAAATTAAATGCATGCATATGTTTGTTACATTGTTTTGTTTGCTTACTGAGCCGTGATGTGTGTTCACCCTTTCGACGTTGAATATTTTTAGTTGATGATGCAGGTACCACCGTAGAAGATTATATCAATGCTTCGATGTATGGACATGCGGCGGCGATGGACACTGAAGTTGTGATGGAGTCGCATGATTCATCATGCGAGTGCAACTCTTGTGTTTTCGATTAGATTTTCATTTAAAATTATTCATAGGATGTAATTGATTAAATTATTTTATTTTATGTCTTAGTATTTTTGAAGGTAATTGAATATTTTATTTATGTTACCATCTTTAGACTCTCAGTTCATTTATTATATAAAACTTCTGCTATTGTTTTTTACTCTGATTATGGTTGTGGATGTGTATTGTTTAAGCAAACGGACACAGCCTATTTAAGATCCTGGTTGAACCGCTGGTTTATTAGTGGTTCATCACACCATTCTGAATAGTGCAGAATTGAGGTGTGACAACTTGGTATTAGAGCTCTCAGGCCCTGTCTATTAAACCAGTATACTTCCACAAAAGTTCGTGAACTGAGTTAAGATAAAATTTAAAAGCTGTAATAATAATACACCATAAGCACCTGTGTTGTTTGAGACAAAATTAAGAAAGAGAATAATGCATATATATAAGGAGAAACAAGTTTCATATACACTCGAGTAAAAAGCAACGTATATATATATATATATATATATATATATATATATATATATATATATATATATATATATATATATATATATATATATATATATATATAAATATCCAAATCAGAGTACGGTCCACAATCTGGACAGTTACTCTGTAGTACAAGGAAAAATGAAAGAAAAGGTACATCATGGAGCTGGAGGTGCTGGAGGAGGAGGTGCCTCGTGATCTCTATCGTAGTCCTCAGCATACACTCTAGTCAACCAGGCTACCTGAGTCTGGGTCGTCTGGAGACTAGTTGTCAACTCTGCCATCCGTTGATCGGATGCACGTTGAGCATCTAGGAGCTCGCCTACCCTCCCATCAGTCGCACGCTGAGCATCTAGAAGCTCGCCTACTCTCCCATCAGTCACGCACTGAGCATCTAGAAGCTCTCCTACTCTTAGATCAGTCACACGCTGATCCTCTCTAATCTCGCGTAGTAGCCCCATCATATCATCAGAGGGTGGACGTGAAGGACCAGCCATGTGTGAAGGAGCCCGAGATGGACCAGCTCCAGTAGAATATAGAGGTGATGGAGAAGGTATGGAGTCTACATCCATATACATACGATCCTCATCCTCAGCATCACCCCGTCGACCCCTGCTCCTGCTGCTGCTGCTGCCACCGCGGCGTCTGCTACCTCTACTCGAGTACGAGGACGCACCAGAACGTTCCTCTCATCATCACTGACCTGAGCATCCCGCATACCCATCTTACAGATGGCCTCCCAGTCAAGATCCGATGAGAAGGTCTTCTCCTGAATCCTCTCATCTACTAAATCAACGTGTAGGCAGGTGAGTAGTATAGTGATCAGACGTTCGTAGGGTAGGTTACCCAACTGACCAGGCAGCGTAGCGCAGATCATCGTCTGAATAATAATTTAAGGAAGGCAGACAGGTTGCCTGGTGCAAATACAATAGAGGACATACTGAGTCAACTGGGAGATCCTCTCATAATGTCCACTCTGGGGTATCAGGTTGTGTTGGATAATTTTGCAGTACACTCGAGGCTCTGGACGTAGGTTGATCGCTTTCATCTCCCAGCGATCATCTCTGATGAGCTGATTATCAATCTCAACACACATCTCCAAGGATAGGAACTGGGGCTCCTTGGGAGCACAGTACACCAAAAGGGCATCATTTGATATGCCCAAAAGATCAGCCAACTACTGGCAGTTAAATGAAACCTCCACCCCTTTGACGTAGCTAGTGATCCTGAGCTCCGTACCCCTCTCTGTGTCATTGCGATCCCCCACTACCTGGAGATTGCAATAGAACTGTCTCACCAAATCAGGACGAGTACAAGCCTCATAGGTGATCATAGGAAGCCAGCATGTCACCAAAAGCACCATCAATGTTGAACAAGGCTAGACTAGCCAAGTTCACACAGCGACCCCCTTCTACTTTCTTACGCTCATAGCGAGCATACTAAGCTTCTGCCTCGTTGGAGCGGAAACGAACTGGGTCATGAGCCCTAGGAACCTTGGTACAAGCCAAACTATCTGTCAAGACATAGAAAAACAAATAAGATATTAGTAATGGTGAAAAACTCAAAATTTCGGTATTATAACTGTATGATTTGGTCAAAAGCCTCACTTTTCACCCAAACAACTGGGCAGGAGGACTTACATAGGTTCCAAACCATCCTGCAAAGCTCATACAGTTGGAAATTTAATCTAGAAAGATCGAATTTGAAGAAATTTCAATAAATTCAAAAAATTTCGAAAATTAGGTCAAAAACGGAAAAATTCAAGTTTTTCGATAACCAACCGATGAAACTCAAATATTTTTGTGGGCTTTCGTCCATTGGGTGACCAATAGCAAAAGCCCCCAATAAAAATTAAATTTTTACGGTTAAAAAAAGTTTAATTTGAAGAAAACGATGTAAATGGATAAAAACCTAGTTTAGAAAGTTTAAAAATGGAAAATAGTAGAGAGCATACCTGAAGAGACGGAGCGGGAGTCGTGAACGGAAGAAACAATCACCAAACCCTAGGGGTCGATATTGTAGCAACTCAGGGGAAGCGAGTTGAGATGGAAGAAAGGAGAAAGAATGGGAAATAAATCCAAAATCGAGTTTAAAAACTTAATTTTGGATCGTAGGGTCGCAGAATTCGACCAAAATGTGCGACCCTACGTCGGACCCTACCATCGACCCTAGGCTCTCGGTGATCTGACAGAGAACCATGGGTCGGACCTAGGGTCGGACATATACCGACCCTACCATCGACCCTAGGCTCTTGGTAAGCTAACAGGGTTTATTAAGGTTGCATACCCTAGGGTCGCATAAGGACCGACCCTACCATCGACCCTACGATGGAAAATACAGTATTTTGTCAGAATGATCTGAAAAATTGGAAATTTATATTGATTAGTTGGATTTTTGACTTGAGAATAACTTATATTGATTGCCTCACATGTGCTATGATTGTTTTCAGATACTACCACCACCAGAACAGAAAATGGCTGGGCGAAGGGTGACCAGACGAGGCCGTAACCCAATTCCACCACCACCACCTGTGGAGGAAGATAGCCATGTAAATCATGAAACATAAGAGAATCTAAATATGGCACCGCTAGTAGCTAATGGTCAGGCAAATCCTACAAACTTGCCAGCCCCACCTACGGATTTGACTACAGCCATAATGAACTTAGCACAACAGCTGCAGCAAATACAGCAGGTGCAAGCCAATATGCAGGCTGCTATAGGCATGACTTTTCCAGCTGCACATACGACACCTATGCCAACAAGACATGCTAGCACAGTACCAGGGGGAAGCAACACGGTACCCCACGCACCTCAAACACCAGTCATGCCGGCTCAGGTGCATAAACCTGGGGTAGCTCAAGGCAGTTACCAGTACCAACCACCTACGTATGGGGCCTATGCTCCATATCAGCTGGACCACTCCCGACTGATTGAGCATTTTCTGAAGATGAAGCCCAAAGAATATAATGGTAAGCCAGTAGATCCTTTGTGGCCAGCACACTGGATTGATGAAATGGAAAGAAATTTTATGATGATGACAGTGAATGAGGAGGAGAAAGTGTTGTGTGCAACCTTCATGCTGAAAGGTGATGCACACCACTGGTGGAAGTCCATACGGACTTATCTGTTAACAAAGCACGCCCAATTGACCTGGGTTATATATAAAGAGGCATTCTCTGAGAAGTACTTCCCCAGAAGTTTCAGAGATTCTATAGAGAGAGAGTTCCTATGTCTATATCAGGGCCAGATGACTGTGTATGCATACCAACAGCGTTATGAGGAGCTATTTTTCTTTGTACCCGCCAGTATGCAAGAGGAAAATACAAAGACCCGAAAGTTCGTCATGGGACTCAGGGGAAGCATCTGTGAGCATGTTCTGGGATTGAAAAACTACAAATTGCTCGAGTAATAGAGTTGAGCTAGAAGGAGAGCTACTTTGCTCAAAACAGGGGTATTAAAAGGCCAAACGGAAATTCATACAACAGAGGGAATACAAGGACATTTAAACCCTTCCGTACTCAAGGCTTCAATGCTGCAGCCAAGACTACTCCAGCAGCTCAACCGCAACAAAAGCAAAACAATGAAGGAGTAAAATGCATTAACTACTACCAAGTAGGACATTATTCAAGGGTGTCCTAAACCCAGAAAGCAGCTACAGCAAGGAAAGGGTTATGCTGTTACATCTGAGGATGCTACCGCATCGCCTGATGTGGTCACAGGTATCGTACCTATTAATGGCATACCCACTAGAGTACTCTTTGATTCTAGAGCTACTCATTCTTTTATATCTGTATCATTTGGAATGAAGCTGAATCTACCCCTCAAATCTCTAGACTACAAACTGCTTGTACGATCGCCGATGGGATTAAAAGTGGAATTAGAAAAAGGTTATGGACCATGTCCAATTGTTATTGACGAGAAGACTTTGGATGCAACCTTGATTCAACTTGAGATGGCAGACTTTGACGTCATCCTGGGAATGGACTGGTTAGCTCGGCATTCTGCAAACCTATTATGTGCAAAAAAGAAGCTGACATTTAAAGACAAGGAAGGATCAGAGTTTAGTTTTGCAGGAACCAAACTTCCCCGTAAACGAAAACTCATCCTCTCTACATTAAAGGCTAAGAAATATCTCGAGAAAGGAGGAGTTGGGTATCTAGTATCAGTGGTCGACCTCACCAAGGAAGCACCACAAATGGAGAATAATGATGTTGTGCGTGACTTTTCAGATGTATTTTCTAAAGAACTACCAGGTCTACCACCCGACCGAGCGACAGAGTTTGTTATAGATCTGATACCCGGAGCCGCACCAGTATCTAAAGCACCCTATAGAATGGCTCCTACTGAATTGAAGGAATTAAAAATACATCTACAGGAATTACTGGACAAGGGTTACATCAGACCTAGCATATCACCATGGGGAGCGCCAGTATTGTTTGTAAAGAATAAAGACGGTAGTGTTCGATTGTGTATAAACTACCGGGAATTGAATAAGCTGACGATCAAGAATCGGTACCCATTTCCTCGGATCGATGACTTATTCGATCAGTTGCAAGGTGCCAAGGTGTTCTCCAAGATTGATCTTCGGTCAGGATACCATCAGTTGAAGATTAAAGACGGTGATATTCCAAAGACAGCATTCAGAACAAGATATGGACATTATGAATTTTTAGTCATGTCTTTTGGATTGACTAATGCACCCACAACTTTTATGGAACTCATGAATTGGATATTCCATGATATGTTGGATACATTGGTCATTGTGTTTATTGATGATATATTGGTCTACTCTAAGGACAAGGAAACTCATGTCATGAATTTAAGAGCCGCTCTGCAGCGATTAAGGAAAGAGAAGCTTTACGCCAAATTTACGAAGTATGAGTTTTGGTTAAATGAGGTCGCTTTCTTAGGCCATGTTATATCCGCTGAAGGAATTAAAGTCGTTCCCAGCAAGATTAAAGCCATTGTGAAGTGGAAAGCACCAAAGAGCGTTGTAGAAATTAGAAGTTTCCAAGGTCTAGCTGGGTATTATCGACGATTCATGGAAGACTATTCCAGAATTGTCGTACCTATCACCAGTTTAACTAAGAAAGGAGAAAAGTTTGTTTAGACAGATAAATGTGAGAAAAAATTCCAAACATTGAAGGCTAGATTGATATCTGCTTCGATCTTGACTATTCCTATTCCAGGACAGCCATTTATCTTGTAGATTGATGCGTCTGGGTTGGGTTTAGGATGTGTACTTATGCAAGGAGAACAAGTAATTGTGTATGCCTCAAGACAACTGAAGACACATGAGAAGAACTATCTCACTCATGACTTGGAATTAGCGGCAGTAGTACATGCTGTCAAGATATGGAGACATTATTTATATGGAGAGAAATTTCAGATTAAATCAGATCATAAGAGTCTCACTTATCTTTTTAATCAGAAGGAGTTGAACATGAGACAAAGAAGATGGTTGGAATTATTGAAGGACTATGATTGCGATATCCAGTATGATCCAAGAATGCTAATGTAGTTACTGATGCGCTAAGCAGAAAAGCAATGATAAAATCTCAAGGAGAGGTTAACACGACTGCAGCAATGTGTACTACAGGAAAAGTGTTCAATTACTGTAATGAGTAGTTCATGATAGATGCACCGGGTGAATCAACCAACCAAGGGTTTATTCATCAGTTTTCAAATATGTTCGCAACGTTGAAGATTGTACCTGATATAATTGATGAAGTGAAAGCAGCTATTAAGTCAGACCCTTATCTGATAATGGTACAAGAAGACATCGAAAAAGGTAGGACGACTCCTGAGTTCACCTTGGACGATGAAAAGGTACTGAAGTACAAAGGAAGAGTATGTGTTCCTGAAACAGAAAATTTGGACATTAGACACCGACTAATGAAGGAAGCTCACACCACCACCTATTCGGTACATCCTGGAAGTACAACGATGTATCATGATTTGAAGAAATTATATTGGTGGAGAGGAATGAAAGTAGATGTAGCTAAATTCGTGTCTCAATGCCTAAATTGTCAGAGGGTGAAGGCTGAACGTCAAAGCCCTACAGGATTATTGCAGGCGCTACCAGAACCAGCATGGAAATAGGACTGCATCACTATATACTTCGTCACCGGGTTACCATTGACTCCTCAAGTAGTTGACGCGGTTTGGGTGATTGTAGATCATCTGACTAAGACAGCTCATTTTATAGCTATAGGACCATAGTATACCCTGGAGAGGTTAGCCAAGCTATATGTGGATAACATTGTCAGATTACATGGTGTACCTGAAAGCGTTGTGTCTGATAGAGACCCACGCTTTACTTCAAGGTTTTGGGAAGGATTGCAAAAGGCTATGGTTACAACATTGAAGTTCAGTACTGTATTCCATCCTCAGACAAACGGACAGTCGGAGCGTACATGTGGATAACATTGTCAGATTACATGGTGTACCTGAAAGCATTGTGTCTGATAGAGACCCACACTTTACTTCAAAGTTTTGGGAAGGATTGCAAAAGGCTATGGGTACAACGTTGAAGTTCAGTACTGCATTCCATCCTCAGACAAACGGACAGTCGGAGCGTACCATTCAGATTTTAGAAGACATGAATCGAGCCTATGTTATTGATTTTAAAGGCTCATGGGACGAAAAACTACCCTTGATCGAGTTCGCCTATAACAACAGCTATCAGGCTACTGTACAGATGTCACCCTATGAAGCACTGTATGGTAGAAAGTGTCAAACTCCTCTGTTTTGGAATGAAGTTGGAGAATGTAGCATCGTTGGACCAGAATTTGTTGAAGAGACTTGTCGAGTAGTCAACATTATCAAAGAAAGAGTTAGAACAGCTCAGAATCGTCAGAAATAGTGTGCAGATACTCGACGTAGAAACCTTGAATTTGTCGTAGGTGATAAGGTATTCTTGAAAGTATCACCTATGCGAGGTTTAAAACGATTTGGACAGAAAGGGAAGCTAAGCCCAAGATATGTCGGGCCATATGAGATTTTAGCCAAATGTGGAAAAGTGGCTTATCAGTTAGCACTACCACCATCTATGTCAAGTGTGCATGATGTATTTCATATCTCATTATTAAAGAAGTACGTCAGAGATCCAATGCACGTTTTGACAGTGGATCCACCAGATCTAACTGATGATTTGACATTCGAAGTAGCGCCAACTGAAATCACTAGTCGAAAGGTTCAACGACTATGCAACCGTGACATCTACTATGTTAAGGTTACCTGGAGAAGCCGAGATATAGAAGAGATCACATGGGAAGAAGAGAATGCTATGTGGAAGCAATATCCTCACCTTTTCGACTCAGAAGGTATGTATAAATTTTGAGGATGAAATTTTAATAAGAGGGGGGGAGTTGTAAGACCCGTATCGAACTAACCGGTCTTACCACCTTGTACCAGGTCTACCTATCATGGTTGAGCCAAGTAGACCAAGTACGTGAAGAAATCACAAGACTAGGTATGAGTTTAACCCAAAAACAGTAAATGTGAGGGTAGAGTCGCATACCTAAATAGGTAGGGTCGACCCTACCTTAACAGAAGTCCAACCCATGACTTTCTAGTCGTAGGGTCGCATGACTAGAATAACATAGGTTCGACGGATTCTGCGACCCTACGTCCGACCCTACGAAGACAGACAGAAACTAGAAATTAGGAAACTTTCCTAATTCAAAGGGGATCTTTCCTAAACTCATTGGGACTTATTATGGAGGATTTTCCTCTATAAATAGGACGTCCCTTAGCATCTTTCACTCCTTTAGAACCCTCATTGAGAGTGAGAGAAAGAGAAAGAAAAAGAAGAGAAGAAGAGAAGGAACTTGAAGAAAAGACTAAGGAAGAGGAGGAAGTTCAGAGAAACCTCTGAATAAAAGTATGAACCTAATTCCTTACCTGAACAAGAGATCCTAGAATAGTTATGAAGAACATAAGATTAGGAGAAACCCAAATCATTCATATATGGACAAGTTTCAAGAGATTCCATGGAGAAAATCATTATGGACTATGAGTAGTGTATAACTTGTAGTTTTGAGCCATAGAACAATCATAGAATGGACCATGAAAGTAAGCCAAAGGATCTAAACATGAAGGAATGGACTTTAGAATGAAAGGTCGACTCAGAATACATGTGGTCGCACGTAGGGTCGAATAATATCCGATCCTACGAGACCACAGGATCGACCACATGCCTTTGGGAAGTCCCAAGGAGGGTGTGGTCGCACGTAGGGTCGAATGGTATCTGACCCCACGTCCGACCCTACACCCTAGGGTCGCAAAAACTGCTACCCTAGGTGCTACCTTACCTGCGACCCTACGATTTCAGTTAGTTTAAATCCATTGGAATTAATTCCAATTAAAATCTATCGACTTGTTAGGTCTTTCTAGTGATTTAAAAGTGATTCATAATGCTTGAACGAGGATCTACGCTCAATCAAAGGTGAGGGAACAAGACCTAAACTAATTGGCTAATAATAAACTGTTTTCATTTATTGAGTCCAATACTGTGAATGATTCTATGCTTGTATGATTGTAATGTGCATATCACATGTCATCCACTATTCCTGTTATTATTGTTCATGCATATTTAATTTCGTTTATTATAACATGATGATGATGATGATGCTAGGAATAGGCATGTGAATGTATGTGTGTGGTTAGTGTACCTGATGTGAGTGGAGCATCAGGGGGAGGACATGACATTGTGGTTCAGCCTGGTCACCAGACTCGAGCTCTATCTCTACTCAAGTCTTGTCCACTAACATCATTGTATCACCATTACTTTAGTAGAACTATTACGTCGTAGGGCATCAGGGGAGGTGGTCTCGGACCATGTAGTCTCTGACTCTGCCGGGGGGCCTTAGCTCTATCTCTATGGACATATTGAGGGATGCTAGGGTGAAGCCTTGGATACATTGTTTGACATTAAGATTGGTTAGTTGCGAGCCCAGTTTGCAAGCCCTCGCCAATAGGGACTTACGTGTTGGTATGGGTAGAGCATCATGGGAAGTGTGATGCGGTGCGGTCCTAAGCACTTTAGCTCTATCTCTATTCCATGGTGGGTGCATGTGGGGGCGGCAATGGTGTTTGATCCATTGGGCAGTTCCACAAATTCGTGTATAGAGGTGCGGCGGCCACCTATCCTTTCTATTGCACATTGCAAACTTATGAATCAAACCAAAGATATAAATTGAATGCATGGATATGTTTGTTGCATTATTTTGTTTGCTCACTGAGCCGTGATTTGTGCTCACCCGTTAGACGTTGAATATTTTTAGTTGATGATGCAGGTACCACCGTAGAAGATTATATCAATGCTCCAATGTATGGACATGCGGCGGCGATGGACGTTGAAGTTGTGATGGAGTCGCATGATTCGTCATGCGAGTGCAACTCTTATGTTTTCAATTAGATTTTCATTTAAATTATTCAGACAATATAATTGATTAAATTATTTTATTTTATGTCTTAATATTTTTGAAGATAATTGAATATTTTATTTATGTTATCATCTTTAGACTCTCTGTTCATTTAATATATAAGACTTCCGCTATTGTTTATTTACTCTGATTATGGTTGTGGATGTGTATGGTTTAAGCAAACGGACACAGCCTATTCGAGATCCTGGTTGAACCGTTGGTTTATTAGCAGTTCATCACACCATTCTGAATAGTGCATAATTGGGGTGTGACGTAGGGAGCCTATGATTTATTGTGTAGACGATGATAGGTTTCTTGTCCTTGTCAAGGTAGCCTTATCTGGTCCTATCACATATACAATAACTTGTTTGTTTAGGTTCACTTTTAAACAGATGCTGTGAATTTCTTTGACCCTTATATCCATGTTGAGATGCTGAGATTCTCGTTATTTCAATTTTTTTAGTTGTTAATATGAGTAGGTCTACACATGAGCAAATATGACTCCCACTCCATATACAGCGTGAAGGTTGCATATACCTATTCCATGGTGGTTTGGACAGTTTGTGTGCACCCCTCCTACCATAATTCGACAGTTTGAATCCTTCATGATTAACATCTCAATCTCCGAAATGGCAGAAAACTGGTATTAAGATGTCCATATGTTAGCCAAGGAAGGTTACATATTTGTTTAATTATTAACCACCTTGTTGTGCTATCACTCATGAGAATTTTCAAATTAATAAATTTATTTCAATTTCTTCGAATTTGATAATCTAATGGTTGGATTTTGGTGTGCCACGTGACCCACTTTGACGTCGCACTCCCAAGTCCAGTCATGAGGTTACCTTAATTCAACTAAATTGATCAGGATGAATTTGGTTGATCTTTCTCATGACAGAACTAACATTGTTTGGTCAAGTCATCCCTATTTGTGCATGTGAATA
Organism: Protea cynaroides; assembly: GCA_028583415.1. Classification (NCBI taxonomy): domain Eukaryota; kingdom Viridiplantae; phylum Streptophyta; class Magnoliopsida; order Proteales; family Proteaceae; genus Protea; species Protea cynaroides. The sequence continues at coordinate 58,305,204 of CM053275.1, read as the reverse complement.
TCTTCTAAATCCCAATTGATTAGATTATGATCCCTTTTCTATTTTGTCAACCTAGTACCTATTACAGTGAACCAGTGACCATATCTACCATTTGGGTAAGGGACCCCCTCACTAGGAGGTTGTCTAGAGCTTCCACCCCATCACCTTCTAAAATACCTGAAAGGCAAGAAATAATGACGCAGGGTAGTCAAGAGCAAACCTTAAAGACAATGAATGCTAAGATAGCCAAGCTGGAAGAGGCGGTAAGTTTTATAATGGCGACGATGCAACAAAGTCTTCAACTCGGGCAGCAGCCCTAAGGGCAAGCACCTAAGCGAGTGAATAAGTCATCTGTCACTCCCAGGAATGCCCTTCCTCCCCCATTAACTCTTTCTATCAATAACAAGGAGGAAGAGGCTGGTTACCAAAATCCCACAGCAGTGGAAAAATCGAAAGAGGCCAAGGTACAGCAAGAAGAACATCCAATAACACAAAGTAGACTGAAGAAGATAGAGCAACTTCTGAGAGGTATGAAGGGAGTTGAAAGCCAAGTCATTGACTTTGAAGGCCTATGTTTCTTTCCAAAGGCTAAATTACCTCCTAAATGGAAATGGAATACAGAGAAGTTTGACGGGACAAGGCATCCTAAGATGTATTTGAGGTTGTTTACTGGTCTATTTAGACTGGGGCAGGGAATTTCTGATGAGCAATTGGTGCAGGCCTTCCAATTCTCCCCGATAGGCAGAGCCCATAGATGGTTGAACTTAAAGCCATCCTAGATTCGCTCTTAGACTAATATTACTAGGGCTTTCATTGACTTTTACTCTTAATAACACAAAAATTGAATGGTGCAGCTGCCAGGGGAGGGCATCATAGCTTATTTGATGAGGTTCAAAACTGTGGTGGCCCAACTGTGGGATCGACCTTGTCAGAGGGATGAGGTGAACATGATGATAAAAGGTCTGAACAAAACCTACAAGGCTTACATCTACAGACAAGGGATTCGATCTTTCGAGGTCTTAACTGCTGGAGGGAAACATGTAGAAGATGCCGTGAATCATGGAGAAGAGCTCTCGAACAAGATAACATAGACAGAAGCAGGCCCAAGCAAGCGATCATATCTCCCAAAGGTAGCTACCTCTAATAATCCCATTCCAATGAAGACCATAGCAGTAGCCGATTCGAGCCCATTGGTATTTGAAAATACTTATCCTCTACAAGCACTACAAAGAAAGTTAAGACAATTCACGGAGCTAGGTATGCCAAGGGAAGTAATCATGGAAAGGTTAATGAAAGCAGGAAAGTTAAGTCCCCTAAAGCCTGTAATTCTCCAGAACCCTTTACTGCCAAACTTCAGAAAAGATCGAATATGCAAATTTCACAACTAACCAGGTCACAACATAGAATACTACAGCCACTTAAGGCACACCATCCAAGACCTCTTGGAATCAGGAGCCTTTATGGTAAACACAAGGCCTATTTCAATAGCAAACAACCCTATCCCACCTCATGCAGTCAATTTCATCGACTGGGGAGACATGGATCTGGAGGTAGACAATGTCCCAACAGGAGAAAGTGATAATGTCACAACAAATTACAACATAAACATGATGTCAACAGGATATGAAGCAGAGCATGAGATTGAAAATCATTCTTCAAAAAACTCATGGCCTTTTGTGGCAGAGGCAGAATTGAAATATCCCTTTAATGCCTATCCATCCGATGAAGAGCAAAGAGTTACCTAAGGGCTGAAACCATAGTATTTGTATGAGATCTATATTCTAGGGGAAGATGAGCAATAGGTGACCCAAGTAATAGGCCAGCAGTATGAGTACGAAATTTGCATCTCGGGGGAGGAAGATTAGAATGTGACCCAATTGTCAAGTCAATAATATGAGTATGAAATCTGCATCTCGGGGGAGGAAGAACAGAATGTAACCCCGGTATCAAGTAAAAAATAGGAATATGAAATCTGTATTCCAAGAGAAGAAGAGTTTGTATCAGAAACCAGAAGAGGTAAAAGCTTCAAGCCAGCCCACCTAGCAGCCGATAATTCGGCTCAACTTTTAAGAGAGAAAGACAAAAGATAAACCAGCCAACTGGAGCTACTAAACCCTGTATTGAAACAACTACAGAAGACCTAGGAAAATGTCTCAATCTGGGGTCTCTTCATGGCCTTAATGTCCCATAGGGATCCAGTGCTCAAATCTTTGGCAAGCATCTAAGTGCCAGTCACCACAGAGTGTGACGAAATAGCTAATTTGGTTGGCAGTGCGTATGCTGTAAACTCATTAATCTTTGGGGATGCTGACCTGACCAGAGAGGTCTCAATCATACCAAGGCATTGCACATCACTATTGGTTGTTGAGGGAAGCTCATCCCTTAAGTCCTCATTGACAACGGGTCGGCACTAAATGTCTTTCTTTTTCGTACTTTTAAGCACTTGGGGTTTAATGAAATAGAATTGAGGTCCTCTAATATGACTATCCGAGCATATGATAATACAAGAAGGAATATTTTGGGCATCTTCACTACATCAATCCAAGTATGACCAGCCGAGTTTCAAATAGAATTCCAAGTCATTGACATCCTGTCATCCTTAAATCTATTGTTGGGACGAACTTGGCTGCATGTGGTAGGGGTATTGGCATCATCCTTGCACCAAAAGATCAAATTCTTGCAAAAAGGTACAACCATGATCGTGCATGCTGATGATGTGGTGATTAGTGTTTGACATCTGGACCATCTGAGTAGAGGAATGATCAAGACATGACTCAAGGTGTTCACTTGGGCAGGTTCCAAATTGACACCATTCTTGCAACGATAGAGCCAAACCCTATAGGTAACAATTTTTCCTTTCAATTTAGTTAGTTGCTAAACATGTTTTATTTCCTAGAAATGGGCCTAGGTTTGCACCAATAAGGTGATGTCAACGTATTGTCTCTGTTAATCAATGAGCACAGACTCGGACTGGGGTATGTCCCTACCAAGGATGACTTATGGTTGATAAAGCAGAAGTAGAAGTGGGCTAATGATAGATTTCTGAGGCTCGAGAAGAGGAAATACAATATGTAGAGTTTATGTCACACCCTAATTCCGCACACTTCAGAATGGTGTGATGAACCGTCAATAAACCAACGGTTCAACCAGGATCTCAAAATAGGCTATCCCACATATGATAAACCAAAACACATTCCACATTAATCAGAGGTAATAAAATAAATAGTGGAAGTCTTACAGATAATGAACTGAGGTCTAATCATGATAAATAATTAATATTCTATTTATTTCCAAGTAACCAAAACATAACTTAATACATATTACAATATCCAAATACAAAAACTAAATACTAAACGTATCCACCGTTGAAACGCTCGCTTAACAAACCATGTTCGTCCTCCACAGCTTGCTCATCCTAGCCGTCACATGTTCATATGTTGGTGTGACGACATAATCTTCAATCGTAATACCTGCAACATCAGAAACTAAAAGATTTGTGCGCACGAGGGTCAGCTCTCCAACTTGAGCTCAGTGAGAAAACAAAACAATGCAACAATACATATGCATGCATTAAATTCATATCTTTGGTCTGATTTATAGTTTGCAATGTGCTATAGAAAGGATAGGTGGCCGCCGCACCTCTATACACGAGTGTGTGGAAACGCCCAATGAAAACGGCACCGTCGCCCCACATGCACCCACCATGGAGAATATACACCCCATGAAAACGGCATGGTTGTACCGGTTGCCCATACCAACACGTAAGCCCCTATTGGCGAGGGCTTGCAAACTGGGCTCGCAACTAACCAACCCTAATGCCAAACAATGTATCCAAGGCCTCACCCCAGCATCCCTCAATACATCCATAGAGATAGAGCTAGGGTCTGGTGTTCAGGCTGAACGACAATGCCACATCCCCCCCCCCCTGATACCCTAGGACATATTAGTTCCGCTAAGGTAATGGCGATACGACGATGTTAGTGGACAAGACTTGAGTAGAGATAGAGCTAGAGTCTGGTGACCAGGCTGAACCACAATGCCACGTCTCCCCCTGATGCTCCCCTCGCATCAAGCACACTAACACTTGCTTAGTGGACATGACTTGAATAGACCATGGCACAATATACACCCCATGAAGAACGGTCATGGTTGTACCGGTTGATACCATCCCTACCCGCACCATATACACTAGCCAAACACAAATATTCACATGCCTATTCCTATCATCATCATCATCATCATGTTATAAACAATAAATTTAAATATGCATAAATAGTAATAATAGAAATATTGGATGACATGTTGAATGCACATTACAAGCATATACGCATAAAATCATTCATGGCATCGGACTCAAGAAATAAAAACAATTTATTATTAACCAATTAGTTTAGGTCTTGTTCCCTCACCTTAGCTTGTTAATAGATCCTCTTCCAAGCTTTAGAATCACCTTTATAATGTTATTATATTGCTAGAAGACCTAACAAAATCGATTGAATTTAATTAGAATTAATTCTGAATTTAAAAACCATGTTGTTAACTGAGGGTCGGAGGTAGGGTCGGAGGTAGGGTCGGAGTCATGATCGACCCTGGGTGCGACCCTCCCCCTAATCTGAACTTCCCGAACACTGAGGGTCGATGCTAGGGTCGGATCTGCCATCGACCCTAGGTGCGACCCTCCATGGTTTGAGTCAAAAATATCAGATTTCATTCTCTCTTTCATGGTTGGGTCCTATGGCATACTTCCACAATCCATTCTATACATGTTCTATGGTTTAGAACTATATTTTATTCACCTACATGGTTTTAATGATCTCCTCCATGGTTTTCCATGAAAACCTAACCATGGATGGATGATTTGGGTTTCTTCTAAGTCATATCCTCTTCATAAACCATTCTAAAGTCTTAAATAAATCATAGGGAATGTATTCATACCTTAGGCTTGCTGAGATTCAGAGTTCCTCTGAATTTCCTCTTCTTCCTTAGCCTTTTCTTCAAGTTTTCCTTCTCTTCTTCTCTTCCTTCTCTTCTCTTTCTCTCAATCCAATTAGGGTTGTAAAAGGAGTGAAAGAGGCTTAGGGACGTCCTATTTATAGAGTAAAACCTCCCAAAATAAGTCCCATTGAGTTTAGGAAAGGTTCCAATTGAAATTAGGAAGGTTTCCTAATTTTTGGTTCGTGCTGTTTTTCCCGAATACCGAGGGTCGATGGTGGGGGTCGATGGGAGGGTCGAACAACTCATAGACCCTGCGACCCATGGTTGAGGGTCGATGGTGAGGGTCGATGGGAGGGTCGGACCTGCATGTTAAAACATGCGACCCTACCCTCATTTTGACTGTTTTTGGGTAAATTTTCATATTGGGTCTTGGGTTTCTTCACACACTTGGTCCACTTGGCTCGACCATGATATGTAGAAGGGTCCCGATACAAAATATAAGGTTAGGCCGGGTTCGTGGCGTGCGGGTATTACAACTCCACCACCCTTAAAAGAAATTTCGTCCTCGAAATTTGAAAGTACGGATCTTACAACTCCCCCATCCTTAAATGAATTTTGTCCTCAAAATTTGAACAAATCTTACAACTCCCCCATCCTTAAAATAAATTTTGTCCTCAAAATTTTGAATTTACTTCGGAGTCAATAGGTGGGAATTCTATTTTCGCATTGCATCTTCTTCTTTCCATGCCGTCTTCTCTACATCTTGTCTTCGTCAGATTATCTTCGTTTAATTGATACCAAGCTTTTAAGGGGTTGTACCTTTCAACTAGTGAACTAGGCTGGTACCACTTCAATAGTTAAATCTCCTATTTAATCCAGTGATTCCGTGGTCAATACTTTTGATATGGATCTCCAATACACTTCTTCAATAGAGACACACGAAATACATCATGCACACTAGACATGGATAGCGGTAACGCTAATTGATATACAACTTTCTATGTCTCCCAAAGTTTATGAAATTCGACACATATATAGAATACAACTTTCCCTTCTCATTGAATTGTTTTAAACCATGCATAAGTGATATCTCTAAAAGCACTTTGTTGCTTATGGCGAACTCAAGGTCTTGGTGTCTCTCCTGACAATCCTGAGCTATCCTGGCCCTTTTTCTTTGATCTTGTCTGTCACTCGATAGTTTTCTTCATTAAACTTAGGTTTCCAAAATTCTTCATTCACCAATTCAGAGATGATTTGTAATGCCATAAACACAACCGAACTATTGTTTCATAATTCATCCATAAGTTCTCGCTCGATTGGATCATCACTAGCTTCTATTATATGTTACTCTTTTCCAAATCTGAATCTGTTGCTGCAGAACATAAGGCAACATTTATACTCGGTCCTTCTTCAGACCTCATAATCCCTTTTTGCTTAAGGCTTAGCTACTACATTAGCCTTGCTCAGTGATCTTGAATATCACGGTCTTAATCCTTCAATGTTCAAACCATTTTCCTATCCTCATGTTCAACTCTTTCTGATGAAGAGATAACTAGGACTCTTAACCTAAAATTATTCTCCATTTAGATAATGTCTCCGAGTCTTGATTGCATAATTCATCACCGCTAACTCCAAGTCATGAGTAGGGTAACGCTTCTCATGCTCCTTTAGTTTTCTTGAAACGTATGCAATCGCTTATTTACCTTGCGTCAAACCGCATCCTTGATCCAATCCAAAAGCTCCGATGGATAAGGTAAAAGGTTCCCTTGGTACCGAAATGATCAAGATGGGAGTTGATATCAACCTTACCTTAGAATCTGGAAACATTCTTCACACTTGTAGGTTCAAATAAATTCCTCTCCCTTCCTGGTTAGCTTGGTAAGAGGTTTTGCGATATTAGGGTGGTCCTCCAAGCATCGTCTGTAATAATCAGCTAAAACCAAGAAACTTCTTATCTTCGCAATATTCCATACAATTGCTTCTATCTGAATAGGGTCCACTTTAATCCCTTTATATGATGCTACGTGATCTAATAAGATCATTTTGTTTTATCATGTCTCATGTTTCTTAGACTTGACATGAAGCTTTTCACTTCTCAGCTGTTGTGAAGTTGTTCTAAGATCCGTTGTATGAGTTTCTTCATTCTTGGAATAAATATCATCTATGAAAACTATGACCGGCGTGTCCAACATGTCATGAAACACCCAGTTCATCAGCTTCATAAAAGATGTAAGGGCATCGGTTAATCCAAACATCATAATCGAGAACTCATAATTGGCCAATCCTAATTCTAAAAACTATCTTCTAGATATCGCTATCCAAATTCTTCAGCTGATTATATCTTGATCGAAGATCAATCTTAGAAAATACATTTGCTTCTTGCAACAAGTCATCAATCTGAGGTTGTGAATATCGATTCTTGTTCGTGAGCTTGTTAAATTCTCGATAGTTTATACGCAGACAACACTACCATCCTTCTTCTTCACGAGTTGCGTTGGCGCTTTCTGTGATGCAATACTTAGCTGATTAGAACCCTGGTCTAATAACTCTTGTAGTTGAGTCTCAGTTCCTTCAACTCCATAGGAGCTACTCTATAGGTGCCTTTGACACAAGTATCGTCCTTGGTAACAAGTCGATGACGAACTCGGTCACACGATCAGGTGATTACCTGGTAAGTCTCCTGGAAACACATCAGGGAATTTATGCATCACATCAATATCTGTCATCTGTGGTGCTTCTTTGGTAACGTATACCATAGATACCATATATCCAACTCATTTCTCTTCAAAGCATCTCTTCGCCTTTAGCATAGAGCGGATCAGCTTTTACTTCCTAGGAAACATACTCCCAATGATACTAAATCATATGCCGTTTTTATTCTTGAATGATAACCTCTTCTATGCACATAATCACTTGTAGAGTGTTGAGACAACTAGTCTATTTCCAAGATGACATCAAAGTCTACCATCTCAAGTCGACTCAGGTTGCATCCAAATTCTGTTCATCCATAAGATTTGGACATTGTTCGTAACACTCATCCCATACAACATCTAGTCTAAAGGACTTGAACTAGCAAAATCTGGTATAAGGTCTAAAGAGCTTGTCTAGTTCCTTCATCTCTTATGATTTTCAAAGACTATTGCTAACAATCTCATATCTTGAAAAGTTCATTAGCTTATATTTCCTTAATCACTTCTGTTCTATCCTGATCTCTCTTTCATATACCTCGAAAAATATTGTGATTGTTACCTCATATCCCAAGTCTATCTATAATCATTAGGGTATATGCTTATAAATTCATTAATTCATCTAAACTCTTTTGGTCTTTTCTTAATCAATCACTCAACATTGGGCATAACTCAATTATCATTGTATTAAATCGAGTACTACTTATGCCATGACTTTATCCTTGTATCCACTCTTAAATTTACCTTTAGGAATCTTCTACCTTGTCAAAATTCATACCGATATAGCCATCCTTAACTCTACTTGAGTGCTATCTATTTCTTTACTGGCTACTCTTAATAGTTCCCATATTTTCTCATGCACTCTTTTATAGACATGATTCATATCAATCCATTTAGCAATCTCAAAACAAATCCTCTATTACTTCATCTAAGGTTCATTGGCTATAAAATCTAATCTGAATTTAATCATCTTCCTTCCAACAATTCCATTATCACTAAACATCTTTATCAACAAAGGTTAGGGAGTTTATGAATCAGAATGTGCATCCAAAATAATTCTTTTCCTTCTTTTAATTATCATAATGACATCCACTTGCTTTATCTAGCGAACCTAGGTTTTAAGAATTAGGAGTAAATCTATGGTAATCCAACCGGCATCCAAAGGTCGTTAAGTTGCACGGTGGTCCAAATACATGGAATAGAGATTTTTCAGTTCTTAACCTCATGGTTATAGGTTCTATCGAATATATAATGCCATTGGTCAAGGCACTACAAGAGTAAATCTGGAGAAGCTTTCATACATCAGTAAATCAGGTATAAATCTGGAGAAAGATTTTGTACATTAGTAAATCAGGTATAATCTGGAGGAAATTTTTGTACATCAATAAATCAGGTATAAATCAGTAGATGTATGCTCAACATGATTAAGCATTTAATTGTTCATTCAATTCATATCTCTGTTCATGTTGTGGATCATGAGAGTGGCTCAGTTTGGTATAATCAGAACTAATACTAAAGAAACAATATCTATAACTCCAATTGACAGGTTAAATCAAGAAGGTATCCTGTCAAGGCACGAGAAATTAAAATCTGGTATGTGCATCCTCTATAATCATAAGAGTAAGTCAATAATGCACCGCATCCTATATAAACATATCTACTTACATGGCCATTATCCTCTTATCTCTGTTTGGATTTATCCCGAGATCTTTTCCTTTATCTCGACAGGGGTTTGGGCATTATTAGCCATTTACCAAGTTGTCACACCCCAATTCCGCACACTTCAGAATGGTGTGATGAACCATCAATAAACCAACGGTCCAACCAGGATCTCAAAATAGGCTATCCCACATATGATAAACCAAAACACATTCCACATTAATCAGAGGTAATAAAATAAATAGCGGAAGTCTTACAGATAATGAACTGAGGTCTAATCATGATAAATAATTAATATTCTATTTATTTCCAAGTAACCAAAACATAACTTAATACATATTACAATATCCAAATACGAAAACTAAATACTAAACGTATCCACCTTTGAAATGCTCGCTTAACGAACCATGTTCGTCCTCTACAGCTTGCTCATCCTAGCCGTCACATGTTCATATATTGGCGTGTCGACATAATCTTCAATCGTAATACCTGCAACATCAGAAACTAAAAGATTTGTGCGCACGAGGGTCAGCTCTCCAACTTGAGCTCAGTGAGAAAACAAAACAATGCAACAATACATATGCATGCATTAAATTCATATCTTTGGTCTGGTTTATAGTTTGCAATGTGCTATAGAAAGGATAGGTGGCCGCCGCACCTCTATACACGAGTGTGTGGAAACGCCCAATGAAAATGGCACCGTCGCCCTACATGCACCCACCAAGGACAATATACACCCCATGAAAATGGCATGGCTGTACCGGTTGCCCATACCAACACGTAAGCCCCTATTGGCGAGGGCTTGCAAACTGGGTTCGCAACTAACCAACCCTAATGCCAAACAATGTATCCAAGGCCTCACCCCAGCATCCCTCAATACATCCATAGAGATAGAGCTAGGGTCTGGTGACCAGGCTGAACCACAATTCCACGTCCCCCCCTGATACCCTACGACATATTAGTTCCGCTAAGGTAATGGCGATACGACGATGTTAGTGGAGAAGACTTGAGTAGAGATAGAGCTAGAGTCTGGTGACCAGGCTGAACCACAATGCCATGTCCTCCCCCGATGCTCCCCTCGCATCAAGCACACTAACACTTGCTTAGTGGACATGACTTGAATAGACCATGGCACAATATACACCCCATGAAGAACGGTCATGGTTGTACCGGTTGATACCATCCCTACCCGCACCATATACACTAGCCAAACACAAACATTCACATGCCTATTCCTATCATCATCATCATCATCATCATGTTATAAACAAAAAATTTAAATATGCATGAACAGTAATAATAGAAATATTGGATGACATGTTGAATGCACATTACAAGCATACACGCATAAAATCATTAATGGCATCGGACTCAGGAAATAAAAACAATTTATTATTAACCAATTAGTTTAGGTCTTGTTCCCTCACCTTAGCTTGTTAATAGATCCTCTTCCAAGCTTTAGAATCACCTTTATAATGTTATTATATTGCTAGAATACCTAACAAAGTCAATTGAATTTAATTAGAATTAATTTTGAATTTAAAAACCAAGCTGTTAACTGAGGGACGGAGGTAGGGTCAGAGTCATGATCGACCCTGGGTGCGACCCTCCCCCTAATCTGAACTTCCCGAACACCGAGGGTCGATGCTAGGGTCGGATCTGCCATCGACCCTAGGTGCGACCCTCTATGGTTTAAGTCAAAAATATCAGATTTCGTTCTCTCTTTCATGGTTGGGTCCTATGGCTTACTTCCACAATCCATTATATACTTGTTCTATGGTTTAGAACTATATTTTATTCACCTACATGGTTTTAATGATCTCCTCCATGGTTTTCCATGAAAACCTAACCATGGATGGATGATTTGGGTTTCTTCTAAGTCATTTCCTCTTCATAAACCATTCTAAAGTCTTAAATAAATCATGGGGAATGTATTCATACCTTAGGCTTGCTGAGATTCAGAGTTCCTTTGAATTTCCTCTTCTTCCTTAGCCTTTTCTTCAAGTTTTCCTTCTCTTCTTCTCTTCCTTCTCTTCTCTTTCTCTCAATCCAATTAGGGTTGTAAAAGGAGTGAAAGAGGCTTACGGACGTCCTATTTATAGAGTAAAACCTCCCAAAATAAGTCCCATTGAGTTTAGGAAAGGTTCCAATTGAAATTAGGAGGGTTTCCTAATTTTCGGTTCGTTCTGTTTTTCCCGAATACCGAGGGTCGATGGTGAGGGTCGATGGGAGGGTCAGACAACTCATAGACCCTGCGACCCATGGTTGAGGGTCGATGGTGAGGGTCGATGGGAGGGTCGGACCTGCCTGTTAAAACATGCGACCCTACCCTCATTTTGACTATTTTTGGGTAAATTTTCATATTGGGTCTTGGGTTTCTTCACACACTTGGTCCACTTGGCTCGACCATGATATGTAGAAGGGTCTCGATACAAAATATAAGGTTAGGCCGGGTTCGTGGCGTGCGGGTCTTACAGTTTAGTAGTAGAATATCAATAAAGGACTTAGGTAGAAGCTGAGGGAAGTGGCAACAACAGAGATCAGGTCATCAAACGAATCAAATGCAATTCAAAGGTTTGTACAGAAAAAAAAGAATCTCCGTATCAAACCACCCTTATGGGTATTTCATCAAGGGGGGAGAAAATTTTGCATCTTGTGGGTTTTCAGAACCTTGGTTCAACATTCACCTCCAAGAACGAATACCTGATTTTGAGATCTTCTTTGATTGTACTCTTGATTGGGAGGAGATCAAGCAATTGGAGATACAGAGACAGAGCAATGATCAAAGGTCAAAGGTGGAGACAGATTACATCGGCAATCTGTTTGAGGATGACCAAGTGATGACGCTCACTAGAGAGAACCAGGATAGAGATCCAAATCCATAACAACTCACCTTCCCTATCAGCGGCGCAATCCCAAACTGGAGTAGTTTAGAGCATTTTGCCTACCCTATTGCATTGTCATTCATTCCCAATAGTATGGCCATGTTTGGGCCCAAAACAGTTGAGTTGTTAAGTAGGGTTGAGTCTTTTCAAGTTTCGAGTTCGTTCCGACATGAACCTCCTCTTCTGTACCATTGATTTTTGTTATGAATAAAAATGATGATTTTCTTTATACTACATCTACATTTTCCCCTTCCATTTCTCACTTCTGACAGTGATGAAAATGATAAGCTAATCCATCAAGGCTCGAAAGAGAAGAAAGCCCAACTTTCTTGCGAAGACTTCAAGATGATTAACTTGGGTACTATAGAGGTTCCAAGAGAAATCAAAATCGACATACTTGAAGATTGGGTAAACAATCTAACTCTCGATCAGGCTCTTGAAAAGCTAAAAAAAGTCTATCAAGAGAAAAGATAGTTAACAACTTGGTTATGAATGCTTAGAGAGTAGAGATGTCAGGACATTAAATAAGGAAGAGACCACCAAAATGATCGATCTATTAAAGGAGTTTCAAGAGGTGTTCACTTGGTCTTATGAGGATGTGCCGGGCATAGATACTAAAGTAGTGCAACACAAGATACCTCTGATCCCAGATTCAAAACCTCATAAGCAGATGCTACAATGATTAAAGCCAGAATGGACCTTAAAGGTCAAAGATGATATCACGAAGAAGTTCAATGTTGGATTCTTAGAGGTCTCCAAATATCCATAATGGCTGGCCAACATCGTCATTGTGCCAAAGAAAGACGGCCGCCTGAGGGTTTGCGTCGATTACAGAAACTTGAATAAGGCAAGCCCTAAAGATGACTTCCCTTTACCTAAGATTAATATATTGGTAGATAATACAGTGAGACACACACTCCTTTCTTTTATGGATGGGTTCTTAGGCTACAACTAGATCAAAATAGCACTGGAAGACAAAGAAAAGACTGCTTTCATAACAGACTGGGGCACCTATTGTTACACAGTGATGCCATTGGGCTTAAAGAATGTCGGGCAACATACCAGAGGATGGCCACCACTATCTTACACGATCTAATCCATAAAGAAGTTGAAGTTTAAGTTGATGATATGATTGTGAATTCCATTGCTCGGGAGGATTATCTACTGCATTGAGAATGTTCTTCGAGAGGATCAAGCGATACAAGCTGAGGCTAAACCCACAAAAGTGTGCATTCAGTATGTGTAACGTAAGGAAAGATGCTAGGTTTCATGGTCAGTCAAAGGGGAATTGAAATAGACCCATCCAAAATAAATCCCATCTCGGAGATGCCACCACCAAATATGGAGAAAGAAATAAGGGGATTTTTGGGAAGGCTCTAGTATATCAACAGATTCATTACACATCTCACCATTACATGTGAGCCCATCTTTAAGTTATTAAGGATCAACCCAAGGCATAGAAACCTTAGTGTCAGCTGGCCTTCGACAAGATCAAGACATACCTGGCTAACCCACTGATACTGGTCCCGACAATACCTGGAAAACTATTGCTCCTATATCTACTAGTATTGGATAGCTCCATGGGATTTATGCTTGCTCAGCATGATTCGGATTGAAAGACAGAAAAGGTGGTCTATTTTTAAGCAAGAAGTTTATAGGGTATGAAGTCAACTACACCCCATTAGAAAAGACTTACACTACACTGGTTTGGGTGACAAAGAGGTTAAGACACTACATGCTTTTGCACCAAATCATTATGATCTCCCATATGGACCCACTGAAGTATTTGATTGAGAAGCCGGCTTTCATAGGAAGAATGGTAAGATGGCTATTACTGTTGTTATAATTTGACATTATCTATACGACCCAAAAGTCTTTGCGTAATTGCTGAACACTTATCTGCTCACCCTATTGATGACAGATACAGGCCTTTGGAAGATGTCTTCCTAGATGAAGAGGTATTTATGGTCCGAGAAGAAGATAAAGAAGACACAAGGATAATGTTCTTCGATGGAGCAGCAAACCATAGAGGTTGTAGAGCAAGTGTCCTATTCATACATCTAGAAGGAACTTATGTGCCATTCTCATTCCGATTGGACTTCGATTGCATAAGTAACACCACTGAGTATGAAGCCTGCATAATGGGTTTGAAAGCTGCCTTGGGTATTGGAGTTCGAAAATTGAAGGTATATGGAGATTCCTCAATAGTCATCTATCAAGTTAAAGAAAATTGGAAGACCAAGGATGTAAAGCTAGTGTCTTATAGGAGTTTTGCCCTTGCTTTGGCCTAGAAGTTTGATGAAATTGAGTTCAACTACTCACCAAGGGATACTAATAAGTATGCGGATGCATTAGCCACCTTGGCTTCAATGATTGATTGCGATCCGGTAGAACAAATAAAACCACTGGTGATAGAATGAAGAGATAAACCTGCCTATGAAGTAGTTATGGCATTAATAGTAGATAGCCAACCATGGTTTGTGCCGGTAGTAGATTTCATCAAAGAAGAAAAGTACCCAGCGGATGCAGAACCTGGTGAAAAACAATTCTTGAGATGGTATGCCAACCAATTTGTACTATGTGAAGATATCCTATACAAGAGGTCCCACAAGGGAGTACAGCTGGTTTGCGTAGATGAAGAACAAGGGCAAAATATAATAGAACAAGTTCATCAAGGAGTGTGCGGACCTCACATGAATGCAAGAATGCTAGCTAAGAAGATCCTTCGATGGAAATAGACTGTGTGTAATTTATGAAGAAGTGCCACAAATGCCAGATTTTTGCCAACCTCATACATGTTCCATCGACAGAATAGCATACCCTTAGTTCCCCTTGGCCATTTTCTACTTGGGGCATTGATGTGATAGGAAATATCCATAAGAAGGCATCTGATGGGCATGAGTTCATTCTAGTTGCCATCGAATAATTTACAAAGTAGGTAGAGGCCCAATCTTAGGCAAAGCTCATAGCAAATAAAGTGGCCAAATTCCTTCAAGAGCATGTCATCTGTCGGCATGGGATGCCTCATGCTCTAATTTCAGATCAAGGTCAGCATTTCAGAGGAAATTAGGCAAAGCTCATAGCAAATAAAGTGGCCAAATTCCTTCAAGAGCATGTCATCTGTCGGCATGGGATGTCTCATGCTCTAATTTCAGATCAAGGTCAGCATTTCAGAGGAAAGGTCCAAGACTTGTGCGAGCAGTTTCATATCTATAAAAATAGATCTTCTCCCAATTGGTCATAGACAAATGGGGCAGTTGAAGCAGCCAACAAGAATGTCAAGGTTATCCTGCAGAAGATGGTGGAGACTAACGCCTATTGGGCAGATAAATTGCCATATGCACTCTGGGCTTATAAAACATCAATCAAAACATCTACAGGGGAAACACCTTACTCTCCGGTGTATGGCATGGAGGCGGTACTCCCAGTGGAGATAGAGGTGCCATCGTTGCAGGTTTTAATGGAATGTAAAGTCCCAGAGGCTGAATGGCTCCGGGCCAGATATGAAGAGTTAAATTTCATTAACGAAGGAAAATCAAGGCTACTAATAATATGAAGAAATACCAATAGAGAGTTGTGGCTACTTTCAGTAAGAAGTTGCATCTGCTGTCAGCACCCCATTTTTGCTGTTGTGTGGGCCCTTTTGTGGGCATCATTTCCTAAAGACAAGGGAGAGGTTTCTGAAAAAAAAATGAAAGACGAAGGGAGGTTTTTAAGAAAAAAGAATTAAAAAAACCAATAAATATAAATAATATATGGGATGCTAACACATATGGGCCTTCTTTAACAAGAATGGCATTCCGGATAAGATTCTCAGTTATGTATGTTGAGCCCTGAGATACGCTGGTAATGAGACAAGGTTCCGACCTCCACTACATACCACGATGAAGGATGAGGCTCCGTGCTCCGAGGCTTACCTTTGGATATTGATGAGGCACTGAGGTCTCAGGCTGGCCCTCAACGGTGACCCAATCGAGAGTCTTGGCTTATCATTGAGAAGGGACTTTAGAAACCTTAGAATAAGAGAAATCCACACCACCCGTAGACTAATTCTTTGGTGAACTTACATACACGTTGCACAATGCTACTAGAGGAATTAATCTCCGTAACAGATGCCCCTTACTCTTGTAGCTTGCAGAGGTGGGGGAAAAATACATACACCATTGTGCAAACATCGAGTTGCCATTCTAAAGAATATCCTTGAGGTAATTGTTCGAGGCCCATAGTATAAGACCTGCACTCCACTAACCCGGTCTAACCTTGTCGTGCCAGATCTTCCCATCATAACCGGCTTAAGCTAACCAACCGAATGGAGGAACTACAAAGCTAGGTAAGGAAATTAGTCTCTCGTAGGTTGTTCGATAGGACAAATAGGTTTGTCTAGTTTGTGGATTGGGAGACCGGATAGTCAACCGGTCAAGCCCAGAAATTGATTTCGAGTTTAGGAAAGTTTTCAAGTCTGAGTAGAATTCCTTCCTAATTGGAATCCCACTCTCTATGGAAGTTTACCCTCTATAAAAGTGACGTTCCTCCACCTATTCTTACTCTTTTGAACATCCCTAAACCCTAGAATTATGAGGAAGAGTAGAGAAGAGGAAGGCTTGGAGAGCTTAAAGAGGAGGAAGGCTTTGCATAGAAGAGTTACTATCGGTTTCCAACCCACAGTGTCGAGGAACCAACGGTAAATCCCTTATTTTTTAGAATGTTAGGTTGTGTTAAGGTTAGATCTACAATCATAGTTTGGGTAGATTGGACCCAACACCATGATTCATTGATAGTTTGTTATAAGAAATTGTGAGAGTAATCAAGATCTAATAACTAGGATATAATGAGACCAAATCCTAGAATAGTGCGACCATATAATGATTTTAGGATGGATCCCATTGAGAGCCAAAGAATCAACTCAGAAAAAGAAAATAGACTGGAAGACAACCTGGAGTACAACTCAGGGGTTATCCGGTCCTGTGATCAGTCGGCTAAATGTAAGACCGGACAGGAAACCGATCACTCTCAAGAAGTATGATAGGGTTTGTCTAGATGATTGATCGATCGGTCAATGCATGACAGGTCACACGATCAAACAATGTCCAGAAGGGCTATTTGCCAGACCAGACAGTAAATCAAACTACTGTAACTTGACAGAGCGAAACTCTAATTATGTTCTATTAATTGCTTAGGTTTCCAATTAATCCAAGATAGTCTCCTAACCTTGGGGAAGGAGCAAACATCACTAAATAGGTGAGGGACAAGACCTAAACTAATTGGATAATAACAAATCATCTTGTTATGTTTGTGTTTTAATGCCTACTATTATGTTGATTGTGCATATAACATGTCATCCAATAAATTGCTATTATTGTTCATGCATACTTTATTCTTGTTTTGTTATGATGATGATAATAGGTATAGACATGTGTATGTGTGTGTTTGGTGTGTTGAATGGGAAGAGGTTGAAGCATCAAACCATTCACCACACTGACATCATCATATCGCTATTGCCTTAGCAGACTTAGTATGTTGCAGGGTATCAGGGGGGTGATCGCTGTGTGTAGCTGTAGCTCTACCAATGGACTCTAGCTCTATCTCTATGGGCCTATTGAGGGATGCTAGGGTCAGACCTTGGATACATCTTGATGACATCTAGGAATGGTTAGTTACGAACCCAGTTTGTAAGCCCTCGCCAGTAGGGACATACGTATTGGTATAGGGTAGAGTATCAAGGGGAGTGTTGGGTGTGTGATCCATTAGGCTCTAGCTCTATCTCTATTCTGTAGTGAGTGATGCGGGGCAACAACGGAGTTAATAGATGCCTTTTCTTAGGGTGTGCTCACACTCTATGTATGGAGGTGTGGTGGCCGCTATCCTTACCATAGCACATTGCAAGCTTAAATCAGACCAAAGATATGAATAGGACATCATGCATATGTTTGTTGCATTGTTTTATTTCTCACTAAGCTAAGTTGTGAGCTCATCCCACGGTACTATTTTCTTTTTAGTTTCTAATGATGCAAGTAACACTGTAGAAGACTATGTTAATGCGTCATCATATGGACATGTGGTGGCTATGGATGTACAAGCGGTGGAGGACGAGCATGACCCATCATGTGAGTGTTTCCACTGTGTTTACGGTTAGGATTTTATTTTCATAATTGATTTATGAGATTTGAGACATATATCTAAACTATGTTTTGGTTTACATTTGATAATTGATTTATATAATATTTATAATTAGACTCTCAGTTCATTATAAATAAAATTCTGCTATTTTTATTATCTCTGTCATAGCCTATTCTGGGGAATTGAGCATGACATCCGAGTCATCCAAAAGACAATCCAAATCTTCTAAAGATAGACAACGAAAATGATCTACTAATAAACCCTACAGTCTACACAAACAATATATATAATAATCAACAATAATTAATAACCATTGCAGCAAAATAATAAGAGTTGCAGTGGAATCATAATAGAGAACAGATGTTTCTAATGTTATCATTACATAATAAGTTTGTTATATCTTACAAACCATTTCATAAATAATATTTATATTACATATACCCCGTACTAAATTACTAGAGTAAATCTGAATTAACATAGTGTAGATAGACCAAACTGTATCTATCTATAGATATCAAATATGGAAACAAGGCGCTGACTCAGGTCCCATAAACATAGTCTTTATAGGTATAGCCCTCGAATAACCCCTAAGCGGCTCACTGCCAAGAGAGGTGCCCTTAACATCAACAAGATCCACAGTAGCAGATACAGTTGAGGTACCTAAAATCAAAGCTAAAAAGAATTTGATATCAAGGGGTGAGCTCCTATCCCAGCTGAGCGAGAAGTCAGGTATCCAATGCAATCCTATGCAATAATTTGTGAATGCAGTATAGAAGCAAATAAATAAGCAAGTGTGAGTAGCAATCAAATGTGTATGCAATCATGGTTGGCCTGTACCATAGCGTAATCATGCCCCATGAGTGAGCTGCCATTATCCCGAGCACTCCTCGATGGATCAGTGACACCCATGACCCAAGCACTCCTCATTGATCAGTGGCTTGTACATCCCATGAGTGAACCGCCATTGATCCCGAGCACTCCTCATTAAATCAATGACACCCCTGATGCAAGCACTCCTCATTGATCAGTGGCTTGTCCATTCCTTACTAAAGCACAAGTCATTTGACCAAGTTTAGAATGATGCATGAATACATGATAATAAAGGTTACACCCCGATAGAGATCCTTGGCTCCACTCCCATGGGCTGACCGTATCCCCACTAAGGTACAATCGAACATATGGCCATGTATTATGCCCCCACATGATACATGATCATATACCCCATACACAAACATATATATATCCAATCAATAAATCACCCGACATGGCATGTGCATGCAATAAGTAAAACTATACTCTAGCAGGAATCTCCATTCCACTCCCATGGACTGACCATGTCCCCACTAAAGCATAGAGTGCCAACATGTCACGTGTATTGTACTCTCATACTCTACACGTCCATCATACATGGTCTTATCCAAACTACACCTAGAAGAGGACCCCAACTCCCTACTCCCATGGTTTTTTTGTGCCTCTACTAAGGTATAACCACTCCTAATGTGATTCATGAGGTCACTCGTTACATGAACCACCATACATGGGTGGCATCCCAAAGGATAACCCTGGATCCCCATCCCATGGATCACCGTGTCTTCACTAGGATACTGGCACACCAATATGGTACACATGTTCATACTCTCATACGTCACACACACCATCATTCATGGTTATGCATACAACAACCATCATCATACATAGTTCGCCGTGCCTCTACCCATGACCCAAGCACAACAGAGAACCCCAGGTCCCTACTCCCATGGTTCGCCGTGCCTCTATCAAGGTAACAACAACCATCATCATACATAGTTATAGTTATAATGAAAATGGATGAACGGTTATATACATTTTCATTGGATGGCATGTTATAAAGGAAAACAACAATAAACAACCATCAAACACATACTCAAACTCTACGTGACCCGACCCCTCACCTTTAGGCACCAGTAGTGCTACTAAACCTTGAAGCCGGCAGAAGGCTCCATCCATTACCCGTAGTGTTTTACCTAATTTAATTAAATAAGCTTCATTAGGTTGGTGATCGTCTTTTAAACCAGCATAGACAATTCCTAGAGTCCATGCATGGGTCCCAAGATAAGTTGGAAACCGAAAGGCGGGTCTTTTTAACCATTTCTAGGTTTATAAGTCAATACAGACTGAATCGATAGAAGGAACTGGTTGTACGTTCCATCGGTACATGGTTCCGGTTAACACTTAGTCAATTCCTTCATATTTAAACTGGAAGACTGATTGGATGAATGGTTATCCGATTAGTCATCCGCTTCACATACTATTTACAGTATGGGAATTCTAGTGAGTTATGCGGAGGCTAAGCTGGGTGGTCGGTCATCTGACAATGTCTCTGGTTTCTACCTCCTATTCATGCTGTCAGTATGTACCGCCGTTCTGTAACATTGGTTCTATGCCACCGGTTTCATGACACTGATTCCATGCTACCGGTACATGCTACCGGTTCTGTCCCAAAAGCCAAGCACAAACAAGAGAAGTTCTCCATTTTTGGGAAAGGTTTTTCACCATGATTTCCTTCATTCTAAATAGTAGAAAACACTATGTCACACCCCAATTCTGAACCAACCAAAATGGTGTGATGAACCGTCTATGATCCAACGGTTTAACCAGGATCTTGAATAGGCTATGTCCTTTTACTTAAACCATACACATCCACAATCATAATCAGAATAAATACACAATAACGAAAGTCTTTAATATTTAATGAACTGAGAATCTAATAATGATAACATAAATAAATTATCCAATTATCTTCAAATGACTAAGACATAAAATAAAATAAATTAATCAATTACATGTTCTTAATAATCCAACTATAAATCTAATCGAAGACGAATGAGTTGCACTCGCACGACGAATCATGCGACTCCATCATAGCTTCTGCATCCATCGCCGCAACATGTTCGTACATCAAAGCGTTCATATAGTCTTATACAATAGTACCTGCATCATCAACTAAAAATATTTGACGTAGAAAGGGTGAGCACACATCATGGCTCAGTGAGCAAACAAAATAATGAAACAAACATATGCATGCATTCAATTCATATCTTTGGTCTGGTTCATAAGTTTGCAATGTGCAATAGAAAGGTCAGGTGGTCGTCGCACCTCTATAAACGGGTGTGTAAGCCCACCCAATGGATCAAACACCATTTTCGTCCACATCCACCCCACCATGGAATGGGGAGAGAGCTAAAGTACTTAGGACCGCACCACCTCACACTTCCCCTGATGCCCTACTCATACCAATACGTAAACCCCTATTGGTGAGGGCTTGCAAACTGGGCTCGCAACTAACCAATCCTAATGTCAAACAGTGTATCCAAGGCCTCACCCCAGCATTCCTCAATACGTCTATATAGATAGAGCTAAGGCCCCCTGACAGAGTCAGAGACTACACGGTCCGAGACCACCTCCCCTGATGCCCTACGACGTAATAGTTATGCTATGGTAATGGCGATACGACGATGTCAGTGGTCAAGACTTGAGTAGAGATAGAGCTAAAGTGCTTAGGATCGCACCGCATCACACTTCCCCTGATGCTCCACTCACATCAAGTACACTAACCACACACAAACATTCACATGTCTATTCCTAGCATCATCATCATTTATAAATAAACGAAACTAAGTATGCATGGACAGTAATAGCAGGAATATTGGATGACATGTTAAATGCACATTACACGCATACAAGCATAGAATCATTCATGGCATCGAACTCAATAAACAAAAACAGTTTATTATTAGCCAATTAGTTTAGGTCTTGTTCCCTCACCTTTGGTCGATAATAGATTTTCGTTCAAGCTTTGTAATTTACTCTTAAACCACTTGGAAGCCTAACAAGTTGATAGATTTTAATTAGAATAAATTCCCATGTGTTTAAACTAACAGAAACTGAGGGGTTGCAGGTGGGGTAGTACCAGGGGTCTCAGTTTCTTCGACCATAGGGTGTGGGGTCGCAGGGTAGGGTCGGACATACTCTGACCCCACGTGTGACTACACCCTCCCTAGAAACTTCCCGAGGGCATGTGGTCGGACATGTGGGTCTTGTGGGGTCGGACATCATGTGACCCCACGTGAGACCACACGTGTTATGGTCGACCTTTCACTCTCAACTTCATTCCTTCATGTTTGGATCCTTTGGCTTATCATCATTGTCCTTCCTATGATCGTTCTATGGCTCAAAACTATAATTTTATACACCATCCATTGTGTACAATAATTTTCTCCATGGATTCTCTTGGAATTTGCCCATGGATGGATGATTTGGGTTTCTCCTAGATCCTATCTTCTTCATGAACTATTCTAGGCTCTCAATTAATCATGGGAATTAGGTTCATACCTTATGCTTGCTGAAGATTCAGAGTTTTCTCTGAGTTTTCCTCCTCCTTAGTCTTCTTCTTAGATTTTCCTTCTCTTCCTTCTCTTCTCTTTCTCTAACTTTCAATTAGGGTTCTAAAGGAGTGAAAGAGGCTAAAGGACATCCTATTTATAGAAGAAAACCCTCCATAATATGCCCTAATGAGTTTAGGAAAGACCCCCTTCGGATTAGGAAGGTTTCCTAATTTCGGTTCTGTCTGGGTTCCGTGGGGTCGAAGGTGGGGTCGCAGAATCCGCGACCCTACCTTTTTAAAATGTCCGACCCCATGACCTAATTTCATGGGGTTGGAATCTTTTGAGGTGGGGTCGGTCACACCTATTTAGGCATGCGACCACACATTCATAATTAACTATTTTTGAGTTAAATTTCATACCTGGTCTTATGGTTTCTTCACGTACTTGGTCCACTTGGCTCAACCATGATAGTAGACATGGTACAAGGTGGTAAGACCGATTAGTTCGATATGGGTCTTACACACTCTTCTACCATTATTACACATAATGGGAGTCATTTAGACCCCATTATCATCTCCATTCATGGAGGAGGAGAAAACCTATGTTTTTTAGGTCATGCTTAGTCTCCATTAATGGAGATTTGATTTCTACTTCATGATATTCACTTTAGTTGGGGGAAACTTATTCCCACCATTTATACATTCAATGAGAACCATTGATGGTTTAATTAACTCCATTCATGGAGGGGTAGAGAAAACCTAACTTCGAGGTTTAGTGGTAGTTCACCATTAATGGTTTTAACATTCAACCACAAAAGAAAGAGAGGGGAAGAAAATGGCCTACCTCCAATGATGATCCACTCATGGGTTTGAGGACTTGGAGTTCTTCCTCTACCCTCTTCTTCTCTTCTTCTCCCACACTCACTGTCCCACAGTTACAAATGAAAGGAAAGGAGGTTGGGTCCTCCTTTTTATAGAACGCATGGGGAGAGAAAGACTCAAATGTGCGTTCAACCTATTGTAGTTAAGCGGATGAACGTTCATCCAGTACGTGTCTCTGGTTGGGCTTAAAATAGGTTTAGGCTTAGTTTTATGGGCCCGGTTTGGTGGGGATGCCTTCTAGGTTTCTTAGACATCATTTCCCATACTCTACCATCACTAGGGAATCCTAGAGTTTGACCCAATCATCATGTGGAGGGTCAAAAGTCAAGGTGCCAAGTATTGGCATAGTAAGGCCCGATACGGAGAGATCCAAAATGTGAAGATTTCAGAGTGGGTCTTACAATACCCCTAATTTATAAGGATTTCACCCCCAAAATCAGGTCGCAGTTGTAAGTTCTTATCTCATATGTATGAGTGTTTACCCACACCATAACTCCCGAGGTAAACACATATTAGCTATGATATTTCATAATCGAGGGAGCGCAAGGCTAACCCAATCCTCAAAACTTCCTCAAGTCAGTGCAAGGTCGGTGCTTACATAGAGGCATAACACTCCCCATACTACACCCAAGTGCAACAAGGGCATCTTGGCCACGGCTGTCACACCCCAATTCCGTACATTTCAGAATGGTGTGATGAACCGCTAAATAACCAACGGTTCAACCAGGATCTCAAATAGGCTATCCCCGCGTTACCTGAACCTTCATACACTCACCATCATAATCAGAGTAAATACACAATAGCGGAAGTCTTATAAATAAATGAACTGAGAACTAAAATGATATCCATAAATAATAGCAAATTATTCTGTGTTTAACTGAGACATAAATATTTAAGTACCAAATACATGTCTTATAAATCCAATAAAGAAACCTATAAAAATATCTAGTCAAATACACACGAGTTGCACTCGCAAGAGGAGTCGTGTATATCATCTTCAGCTCCAGCTTCCATTGCTGCTACCGTCCCGTATGTAGAAGCATTCATATAATCTTCGACTGTGTAACCTGCATCATTAACTAAAAATATTCGACGTCGAGGGGTGAGCACACAACACGGCTCAGTAAGTAGCCAAAACAATGCAACATTACATATGCATGCACATTCATTTATCTCTTTGGTCTGGTTTATAGTTCGCAATGCGCAATAGAAAGGTTGGGTGGTCAAAGGTTAACGTTTATTGACACCGCCTCTATACACAGGGTGTGGAAGCCCGCCCGAAGGTTAACGTTTATCGTCGTCCCCATCCACCCTACCATAACATTATACAACAAAGGTTAGCGTTTATTGCTATATAATGCTATACCAACACGTAAGCCCCTGTTAGCGAGGGCTTGCAAACTGGGCTCGCTACTAACCAATCCTAATGCCAAACAGTGTATCCAAGGCCTCACCCCAGCATCCCTCAGAATGTCCATAGAGATAGAGCTAAGGCCCCCCGGTAGAGTCAGGGACTACAAGGACCGAGACCACCTCCCCTGATACTCTACAACATAATAGTTCCGCTAAGGTAATGGCGATACGACGATGTCAATGCACAAGACTTGAGTTAGAGATAGAGCTAAAGTGCTGAGACCCGCCAAAGGTTAACGTTTATTGACGTTCTCATCACACCTCCCCTGATACTCGCTCGCATCAAGTACATCAACCACATACATACAAGCACATGCCTATTCCTATCATGATCATCATCATCATGTTATAAACAATAAAGTAAATATGCATGAACAAGTAATATAAATATTGGATGGCATGCTGTATACACATTACAAACATATTCGCATAGAATCAAACATGGCATAGGACTTAAGAAATAGAAAACAATTTATTATTAACCGATTAGTTTGGAGTTAAGGTTCCCCACCTTAGCTTGCTATAAGATACTTTTCTCAAGGTTTAAATTCACTTTTATATTGTTATTATAATGCTAGCAAACCTAACAAAGTCGATAGAATTTAATTAGAATTAATTTCCAATTTAAAAACCATGCTGTTAACTGAGGGTCGATCAGAGGGTCGATGCTCAGAATGCATAGGGTCGATGGGACTATCGACCCTACCCTCTGTCTGAACTTCTCGAATGCTGAGGGTCGATGGTCAAGGTGCCTAGGGTCGATGGGTCTATCAACCCTGTGTGCGACCCTCGGTGCACTCTGATCCAATTTCCACTTTTTAATTCATTCTTCGTGTTTGGGGTCCTATGGATTGCTTCCACATTCCATTAAACATTCATTCCAAGGTCTGAAACCATGATTCATCCTCTTAAATAGCTTTCATGCATTCTCCTAGGTTTTTCCATGAAAACCTAACCATGAATGGATGGTTTGGGTTTCTCCGAAATCCTACACTCAACCATATCTAACCTAAGGTCTGTAGAAACTCATAGAATTAGTATCCATACCTGAGAAGATTACTTTTCTCTGGAACTTCTTCTCCTTTTTGCTAAGTCTTCTTCCTTGCCTCCTTTCTTCCTCTTTTCCTTCTTCTCTCTTTCTCTCAATTCAATTAGGGTTGTGAAAGGAGTGAAAGTGGCTTAGGGACGTCCTTTAAATAGAGTAGGAATGTCCTATAATAGTCCCACTGAGATTTGGAAAGAATCCCAATCGAAAATTAGGAAGTTTCCTAATTTTAGTTTCGACAGTAAGTGAGGGTCGATGAGAGGGTCGATGATCCCGTCGACCCTGTGGTCTGACACTGTCCGACCCTCCCCCAATTTTTAAGGGTCTGAGTTTCTGATTTGGGAGGGTCGACCCTGTTTAGCTGTGTATGCGACCCTTCCTCTATTTTAAGTATTTTTGGGTCGATTTGATACCTGGGATCTCGCTCTCCTTCACGCCCTTGGTCCATTTGCCTCGACCACGATGGGTGAACCTGATGCAAGATGGTAAGACCGGGTTAGTTTGACACGGGTCTTACAACTCCCCCCAACTTATAAAAATTTTGTCCTCGAAATTGGACGTACCTTCCGAATCAAATAAGTGAGGGTATTGCTTCCGCATAGCATTTTCTTCTTCCCATGTAACTTCTTCCATGTCTCTACTTTTCCATGTGACCTTAACATAGTAGATATCTCTGTTGCGTAGACGCTGAACCTTTCGACTAGTGATTTCCATTGGTGTTACTTCAAATGTCAAATCATAAGTCAATTCTGGCAAATCCACTGTCAAAACATGTGTTGGGTCTTTGACATACTTCTTCAATAAGGATATGTGAAATACGTCATGCACACTTGACATAGATGGTGGTAGTGCTAACTGATAAGCTACTTTTCCACGCTTAGCCAGAATTTCATATGGCCCGACATATCTTGGACTTAGTTTCCCTTTCTGTCCGAACCTTTTCAATCCTCGCATAGGCGATACCTTCAAAAATACTTTATCACCTACGGCGAACTCTAGATCTCTTCGTCGAGTATCCGCATATTGCTTCTGACGGTTCTGAGCTGTTCTTACTCTTTCTTTGATAATGTCGACCACTCAACAAGTTTCTTCGACAAATTCTGGTCCAACAATACTACGTTCTCCAACTTCATTCCAAAACAAAGGAGTTCGACACTTTCTGCCATACAGTGCTTCATAAGGTGACATATGTATAGTAGCCTGATAGCTATTGTTATAAGCGAACTCGATCAATGGTAACCTTTCATCCCATGATCCCTTGAAATAAATTACACATGCTCTTAGCATATCTTCTAGAATCTGAATTGTGCGCTCTGACTGTCCATCTGTCTGTGGGTGGAATGCAGTACTGAACTTCAACGTTGTACCCATAGCCTTTTGCGATCCTTCCCAAAATTTAGAAGCAAATCGTGGATCTCTATCTGACACAATGCTTTATGGCACACCGTATAAGCGAACAATGTTATCCACATACAGCTTCGCTAACCTTTCCAGTGTATGCTGAGGTCGTATAGGTATGAAACGAGCTGTTTTTGTCAGACGGTCTATAATCACCCAAACTGCGTCAACTACTCGAGTAGTCAATGGTAGTCCCGTGACGAAGTCCATAGTGATGCAGTCCCATTTCCATGCTGGTTCCGGTAATGGCTGCAATAGTCCTGCGGGTCTTTGTCATTCAGCCTTTACTTTCTGAAAATTTAGGCATTGAGACACGAACTTAGCTACATCTGCTTTCATTTCCCTCCACCAATATAGTTTCTTTAGATCATGATACATTTTTGTACTTCCAGGATGTATCGAATAGATGGTGGTATGGGCTTCTTTCATGAGTCGGTGTCTAATGTCTACACTTTCTGTTTCGGGTACACATATTCTTCTTTTGTACTTCAGTACCTTCTCGTCATCCAAGGTGAACTCAGGGTTAGTCCTACCTTTCTCAATGTCTTCTTGTACTGTTCTCAGATAAGGATCTGCTTTGATAGCTGTCTTGACTTCATCCACTATATCCGGTATAATCTTCAATGCCGCGAACATATTCGAAAACCGATGAATAAACCCTTGGTTGGCTGATCCATCCGTTGTGTCTATCACATATTGCTCGTTGCCGTGATTGAATGCCATTCTGGTAGTGCACATTGTCGCAGTCGTGCTAACTTCTCCTTGAGATTTTATCATTGCTTTTCTGCTCAATGCATCTGCTACTACGTTCGCTTTTCCCGGATGATGCTGGATATCACAATCATAGTCTTTCAATAGTTCCAGCCATCTTTTTTGTCTCATATTCAACTCCTTCTGATTAAATAAATAAGTAAGACTTTTATGGTCCGACTTAATTTGGAATTTCTCTCCGTATAGGTAGTGTCTCCATATCTTGACAGCATGTACTACTGCCGCTAACTCCAAATCATGAGTGGGGTAATTTTTCTCATGTACCTTCAATTGTCTCGAGGCATAAGCAATCACTTACTCTCCTTGCATAAGCACACATCCTAATCCCAATCCCGACGCATCGGTATATAAGGTAAACGTTTGTCCTGGGATAGGAATAGTCAAAATCGGAGCGGATATCAATCTGGTCTTCAGTGTTTGAAAACTCTTTTCACACTTATCCGTCCATACAATTTTTTCACCTTTCTTGGTCAAACTGGTGAGAGGTACGGCAATCCGAGAATAGTCTTCTACGAATCTCCGATAATAACCAGCTAGACCCAGAAAACTTCTAATTTTTGAAACGCTCTTTGGTGCTTCCCATTTTACGATAGCCTCGATCTTGCTGGGGTCCACTTTGATTCCTTCAGCGGATACTACATGGCCTAGAAAGGCGACTTCACTTAGCCAAAACTCACACTTTGAAAATTTGGCGTATAACTTCTCTTTCCTTAAACGTTGTAGGGCTGCGTTTAGGTTCTTGACATGGGTTTCCTTGTCCTTGGAGTATACCAATATGTCATCAATAAATACTATAACCGACGTGTCCAGCATATCGTGGAAAACTCGGTTCATAAGTTCCATGAACGTTGCCGATGCATTAGTTAATCCGAATGACATCACTAAGAATTCATAATGTCCGTATCTTGTCCTGAAAGCTGTCTTCGGAATGTCAACTTCTTTAATCTTCAGTTGATGATAGCCTGATCAAAGATCGATCTTTGAAAATACTTTTGCTCCCTGTAACTGATCGAACAAGTCATCGATCCTAGGTAGCGGATATCGATTCTTGATTGTCAGCTTATTCAACTCTCGATAGTCGATACATAATCGAACGCTACCATCCTTCTTCTTTACAAAAAACACCGTTGCTCCCCATGGAGATATACTGGGTCTACTATAACCCTTATCCAGCAGTTCTTGTAATTGCACTTTTAATTCCTTCAGTTCAGTAGGAGCCATTCTATAAGGTGCTTTTGATACTGGTGCGGCTCCGGGTAGAAGGTCTATTACAAACTCCGTGGCTCGGTCGGGTGGTAATCCGGGTAGTTCCTCCGAAAATACATCAGGAAAATCTCGCACGACATCAATATCTTCCATTTGTGGTACGTCCTTGGTTAGGTCGACCACTGATACTAGATATCCAACCGCCCCTTTCTCAAGGCACTTCTTAGCCTTTAATGCTGAGAGTATGAGCTTGCGTCTCTTGGGAAGTTTGGTTCCCGAGAAACTGAATTCTGCTCCTTCTTTGTCTTTAAATGTTAGCTTCTTTTCGGCGCATAATAGATTTGCAGAATGCCGAGCTAACCAGTCCATTCCCAAGATGACATCAAAGTCTGCCATCTCAAGTTGTATCAAGGTTGCATCCAAATTTTCACCCATCCATTATGATTCAATCATTGCTCATAACACTCATTTAAAACAACATTTAGTTCCAAAAGGGCTTAAACTAGAGAAATCTGGTATAAGGTCTTAAGAGCTCATGTAGTTCTTTTCTCTCTTAGTTTTTCAAAGATTATTGCTTGAAATCTCATATATCCCAAAAAGCTCATTAGCTTACACCTCCTTTTATCATTCTATTATATATCTCGAAAAGCATCTTCTGACTATTTACTCATTACATATCCCAAGTCTAAGCATTAGGGAATATCCTCAAAATTTCATTAATTCTACCAAACTATTTGGTCTTTACTTAATCATATCCCTCAACATTGGGCATAACTCAATTATCATTGTATTAAATCGAGTACTACTTATGCCATGACTTATCCTTGTATCCACTCTTAAATTTGCTTTTAGGAATCTTCTGCTTTGTCCAAGATCCATACCGATATAGCCATCTTTAACTTTACTTGAGTGCTATCTATTTCTTTACTGTCTACCTTAATAGTTCCCACCTTTTCTCATGCACTCATTTATAGACATGATTCATATCCATCCATTTAGCAATCTCAAAACAAATTCTCCATCACTTCATCTGAGTTTCATTGGCTATAGCATTTAATCTGAATCCCATCATCTTTCTTCCAATAATTCCATTATCACTACACATCTTTATCAACAATGAATCAGGGAGTGTATAAATCAGAATGTTTGTCCAAAACAATTCATTTCCTTCTTTCAATTTAGCATAATTGCAATACTTGCTTTATCTAGTGAACCTAGGTTTAAAGGATCAGGAGCAAATCTGTGGTAATCCAACCGACATCCAAAGGTCGTTTGGTTGCACGGTGGTTCAAATACATGCAATAGAGGTTTTACAATTCTTAACCTCATGGTTACAGGTTTTACAAATATATAATGCCATTAGTCAAGGCATTACAGGAGTAAATCTGGAGAAAGATTTTGTACATCGGTAAATCAAGTATAAATCCGTAGATGTATGCTCAACATGATTAAACATTTAACTGTTCATTCAGTTCATATCTCTGTTCATGTTGTCGATCATGAGAATGGTTCAGATTGGTATAATCAGGACTAATACTAAACAAACAATATCTACAACTTCAATTGACAGGTTAAATCAAAAAGGTATCCTGTCAAGACACACGAATTTAAATCTGATATGTGCATCCTCTATAATCATAAGAGTAAATCAATAATGCACCGCATCCTATATAATCATACCCAGTTATGTAGCCACAATTAGATTTGATCCTCTACTGAAAACGTTTAAGGCTTCGTCTTCAAAAAATATTCTTCAATCCTTGGTCGGATAATTGCAACTATCCCATACATCGGTGGCTGGTAAGGTTAACCACCTTGATATACTGCTTGTTGTGCACCAAACATCTGCACTGAGTATGCATTACTGGGACTTACTGTATGGTAAGCACTGTGTTATAGCTAACATGTGTTGGGGTACAGTGATGCTACCAATTTCCTACTGTACAGATGCTTCCTTCTTGCTACGGTACTATATCCTTTGTATACTCGGATAATTACCCAACTTATAGATAATACCCTATATCGTTTGTTTATTAGGATAATTTTTTGTCTTCTCTTTCTGTGTGAGTGTATATATATGGTACCACTTTTTATATGTATATTATCATCTTGTTTAATTTCTGTCTCAACCAACACAGGTGCTTATGGTTTGTTTATATTAAAGCTTTTAATTTATCCTATCTCAGTTCACAATTTCTGTGAATGTATGATAGTTCAGCGGGCAAGGCCTGAGATGCTCTGATACCAAGTTGTCACACCCCAATTCTGCACATTTCAGAATGGTGTGATGAACCGCTAAATAACCAACGGTTCAACCAGGATCTCAAATAGGCTATGCCCGCGTTACCTGAACCTTCATACACTCACCATCATAATCAGAGTAAATACACAATAGCGGAAGTCTTATAAATAAATGAACTGAGAACTAAAATGATATCCATAAATAATAGCAAATTATTCTGTGTTTAACTGAGACATAAATATTTAAGTACCAAATACATGTCTTATAAATCTAATAAAGAAACCTATAAAAATATCTAGTCAAATACACACGAGTTGCACTCGCAAGAGGGGTCGTGTGTATCATCTTCAGCTCCAACTTCCATTGCTGCTACCGTCCCGTATGTAGAAGCATTCATATAATCTTCGACTATGTAACTTGCATCATCAACTAAAAATATTCGACGTTGAGGGGTGAGCACACAACACGGCTCAGTGAGTAGCCAAAACAATGCAACATTACATATGCATGCACATTCATTTATCTCTTTGGTCTAGTTTATAGTTTGCAATGCGCAATAGAAAGGTTGGGTGGTCAAAGGTTAACGTTTATTGACACCGCCTCTATACACAGGGTGTGGAAGCCCGCCCGAAGGTTAACGTTTATCGTCATCCCTATCCACCCTACCATAACATTATACAACAAAGGTTAACGTTTATTGCTATATAATGCTATACCAACACGTAAGCCCCTGCTAGCGAGGGCTTGCAAACTGGGCTCGCTACTAACCAATCCTAATGCCAAACAGTGTATCCAAGGCCTCACCCCAGCATCCCTCAGAATGTCCATAGAGATAGAGCTAAGGCCCCCCGGTAGAGTCAGAGACTACAAGGACCGAGACCACCTCCCCTGATACTCTACAACATAATAGTTCTGCTAAGGTAATGGCGATACGATGATGTCAATGCACAAGACTTGAGTTAGAGATAGAGCTAAAGTGTTGAGACTCGCCAAAGATTAACGTTTATTGACGTTCTCATCACACCTCCCCTGATACTCGCTTGCATCAAGTACATCAATCACACACATACAAGCACATGCCTAGTCCTATCATGATCATCATCATCATGTTATAAACAATAAAGTAAATATGCATGAACAAGTAATAGAAATATTGGATGGCATGCTGTATACACATTACAAACATATTCGCATAGAATCAAACATGGCATAGGACTCAAGAAATAGAAAATAGTTTATTATTAACCGATTAGTTTGGAGTTAAGGTTCCTCACCTTAGCTTGCTATAAGATACTTTTCCCAAGCTTTAAAATCACCTTTATATTGTTATTATAATGCTAGCAAACCTAACAAAGTCGATAGAATTTAATTAGAATTAATTTCCAATTTAGAAACCATGCTGTTAACTGAGGGTCGATCAGAGGGTCGATGCTCAGAATGCATAGGGTCGATGGGTCTATCGACCCTACCCTCTGTCTAAACTTCCCGAATCCTGAGGGTCGATGGTCAGGGTGCCTAGGGTCGATGGGTCTATCGACCCTGTGTGCGACCCTCGGTGCACTCTGGTCCAATTTCCACTTTTTAATTCATTCTTCGTGTTTGGGGTCCTATGGCTTGCTTCCACATTCCATTAAACATTCATTCCATGGTCTGAAACCATGATTCATCCTCTTAAATAGCTTTCATGCATTTTCCTAGTTTTTCCATGAAAACCTAACCATGAATGGATGGTTTGGGTTTCTCCGAAATCCTACACTCAACCATATCTAACCTAAGGTCTGTAGAAATTCATGGAATTAGTATCCATACCTGAGAAGATTACTTTTCTCTAGAACTTCTTCTCCTTTTTGCTAAGTCTTCTTCCTTGCCTCCTTTCTTCCTCTTTTCCTTCTTCTCTCTTTCTCTCAATTCAATTAGGGTTGTGAAAGGAGTGAAAGTGGCTTAGGGACGTCCTTTAAATAGAGTAGGAATGTCCTATAATAGTCCCCTTGAGATTTGGAAAGAATCCCAATCAAAAATTAGGAAGTTTCCTAATTTCAGTTTCGGCAGTAAGTGAGGGTCGATGAGAGGGTCGATGATCCCGTCGACCCTGTGGTCTGACACTGTCCGACCCTCTCCCAATTTTTAAGGGTCTAAGTTTCTGATTTGGGAGGGTCGACCCTGTTTAGCTGTGTATGCAACCCTTCCTCTATTTTAAGTGTTTTTGGGTCGATTTGATACCTGGGATCTCGCTCTCCTTCACGCCCTTGGTCCATTTGCCTCGACCACGATGGGTGAACCTGGTGCAAGGTGGTAAGACCGGGTTAGTTTGACACGGGTCTTACAACGGCACTTGTGCATTCTTTGTCCTCGCTACTCCATAGCCCCTATACATATCATGCGCTTCTATAATGCTTACACATAATCCCCTATCTTCGTTACTGTGCCACTTGTATACTCTTCACATGCAACCATGGGATGGTTAGTAATCATATATGATCATGATTTACTACCATAATTTAAGATCCTCACTCAATATCCCTTTATGTCATTTCATAATTCGATGAATTGCATAATGATTTTGCACTAAGGAATTGAAATA
The DNA here is from genome assembly GCA_028583415.1 of Protea cynaroides. NCBI lineage: Eukaryota > Viridiplantae > Streptophyta > Magnoliopsida > Proteales > Proteaceae > Protea > Protea cynaroides. The sequence continues at coordinate 58,271,041 of CM053275.1, read as the reverse complement.
CTTGACGGAGGCAATATTTAAATTCCTTGTGCAAGGTACAATCATATGACCGTATTTAAAGCATTAATCAAGCCTTGCCATTTCCATGTTAAATGCCATTATATACTATACTTAAATGACTCTTAAAGCAAAATAAGGCATACCTGTAAATACCCCAGGGTAATTCTAGGTGTCCTCTTGTGTCATGGAAAATACATTGTCTACCGCCTGTGTTGGTGGTCCCTAGCATGGGAACTGACAAGTCATAGCCAGGTGTCCATGTTTTCCACAGTTGAAACACCTCCCATGCGCCCTAGGCCGAGTGATAAGAGGTGCAGCCCTTGATGGTGTGATTCTAGGTACTGGAGTTACAAGCCGAGTCTGAATAAGTGCTGGGCTGCTTGCTACAAGTCTGATGAGTTATAGGCCTGAGGGGGCAGTGACAAAGAAACTCGGGTACTGCACCCTGAATGGCCTGGTAGTAGGGTAGTTATCTATATAACTGAAAGCCCTCCTTTGACTCTGGTAGTTTTGCCTATACCCATCTTCTGCACTTTTTGCCTCTTGTACGACGTCATTGTATTCTGTCAGCCTCATAGACTCCACCATAACCTTCAGATCCCCTCTTAAACCTTGCACAAACCTCCTTAGTTTTAATTCTTCCTCTCTCATGGCAGTAGGAGAGAAATAGAACAGCTCTTTAAATTTCTGTTGATATCTCTTTACTGTAAGGGTACCTTGGGTAAAGTTGAGGTACTCCACTTTCTTTCTGTTCCAAAAGCTTTGGGACAGAAATTTTTGAAGAATGCATCCTTGAATATTTGTTAGGTGATCTCCTCATAGTGCTTTTGTAGGATGGGTTGCATCCCAATCCACCAATCATATGGTACCCCTTCCAACTGAACTATAGCACACCTTTGCCTTTGAGCCTCATAGCACATGAGTGACTCCAAAATCTTCTCCATGGTTTGTATCCAGATGGTCGACTGCATGGGATTTGTACCTACTCTGGTGAACTTTTGTGGTCTCATCATCAAAAAATATTTTATTACTTTTAAATTATCCATGGGGGCTTGAGTTACCATTTCGACTGGTCATGGGAAAATATAAAAAGACAACATTTGCACACCCAAGGTTAAGTCAGCTCATCCCAATAATCCCAGGAAACCATGTCACATGCCACATAAACTCCTAGGGAAGAATGAAAAATAAATCAAAAGCTTTTGTAGGGCATACACATTAATTTGGATGGCATGGCAACCTACATCAGATAATAATCATGGGCCAGGGTGCAAAAGGGATAGCATGTAGAAATTTTAATTAGGGTACCCCCAATTTATAAGAATTAAGGCCATACATAAAGAGGTACGGTGGCCTGGAAAAATCCCCATTTAAAATGAGCCAAAATATCCGCTTTATGATCAACCGGAGGGTCTGGGTCTTATCTTCCATTCTCAAGGTCATGCTTGAGAATTTTTAGATGAGCATCACTGTTAGTGGCGTCCTTTATCTCATCAAGCAGGGTAGGCTGAATGGTAAAGGTACAGAGCAACTCAACTATTGCCTCAATCCATTTCGATACAATAGTATCAGTAGTAGAGGGTTCAACATCCAAAGGAAGTTCAAGAACCAATGCATGGGCCAAGTTGTGCCCTTCCCCATGTTCACCTGACTCAAGGCCCCTTCTACTATAACCATCACCTTTCAGTTGAAAGCATCAGTCACCACATTGGCCTTGCCAGGGTGATACTTGATAATGCAGTCACAATCTTTTAACAGCTGTAACCACCTTCGATGTCTCATATTTAATTCTTTCTGGTCAGGTGAACCAGACTCTTGTGATTTGATATTATACAGAATGTTTCCCCATTTAAGTAGTGTCTCCATATCTGGAGGGCGAAGACAATTGCTGTAAGCTACAGATCATGGGTAGGTAATCCTTTTCATTCACTTTTAGCTATCTTGAGGCATGAACTACAACCTTTTCATCTTGCATAAGCACACAACCTAACCCGTACCTCGATGCATCTGTATAGACAGTGAATAGAGCCTTATCCGATGGAATAATCAGAACTGGGGTGGAGACAAGCTTCTTGAGAGTTTGAAAGCTTTCCTCACATTTTTCTGACCACTATAATTTTACACCCTTCATTGTCAATCATGTCAATGGTATGGCTATTCAAGAATCCCTCAATAAAACACCGGTAATAGCCGGCCAATCCAAGGAAACTTTTAGCTTCTGTAACTAATGTAGGTGTACACTAGTCCATGACTGCACTAATGTAGGTGTACACTAGTCCTTACCAAGGTCTATTGCTAAACCTTAGTTGATATGATATGCCCCCCAAGAAAGCTACATGTTTGAGCAAAAACTCTCATTTCTTGAACTTGGCATATAACTTCTCCTGTCTTAACTTTTGTAGCACTAAGTGGAGGTGCTCCGCACGGGTGTTATCATCGGGTGAGTAGATGAGGATGTCATCGATGAAAATGATGACAAACTTATTTAAGAACTCATGAAATACCTGATTCTTGATAGTGAGCTTGTTCCAATTCTAGTAATCTATGCATAGACGGACGCTTCCGTCCTTCTTTTTCACAAATAATACCAGTGCTCCCCCAAGGTGAGATACTGGACCTAATGAAACCCTTATCCATTAGCTCCTGAAGCTGTGTCTTGAGTTCCTTCAGCTCAGTGGAAGTAATGTGGTAAGGAGCTTTAGAAGCCAGAACTGCATCCTAGAACTAAGTCGATCACAAACTCCGTTTCTCAATCTAGTGGTAGACCAGACAGTTCCTCAGGAAACACATCAAGGAATTCATTTACTACTGGTATGCTTTCCAACCCTGGTATTTGGGCTTCAGTGTCTAATACAGACACTAGATAGCTCTCACATCCTTGATGTAGCGGTTTGGAAGCTTGAAGTGCCAACAAAAACAACTTTTGGCACTTCTTGGTCCTGTTTTCTATGAGCACAAATGCTTCTCCATTTGTAGGCTGGAATAAAATTTGACGTCTGGAGTATAGAAAGCTGGCCTGGTGTTTGGCCCACCAGTCCATTCCCCATATCATGTCAAAATCTTTCATCTCAAGGTTGACAAGGTTAGCCTCCATCACCTTATCCTCTATTACAACTTCACATGGTCCATAATATGTCCTTAGACTGGACTTGGGTCTCATGGGTGTATACACCACTAATGCATAGATCATCTTGAGCGATGGCATTCCCAATTTAAAGGCAAATGTAAGGGATACGAATGAATGTGTGGCCCCAGAATCAAATAATACACGTGCAAGTATGCCAGAGATAAAAATAGTACCTACACATATACATATGAATTACTACATGTCATGTAAGATGATGCTTCATTCTTCAACTTTAAAAATACCTGTGACTACCCCAGGTGAGCCTTTCGCATCCTCAGCAGATAAGGCAAAGACCATGCCTAGTCCAAGTGGCGGTGCCTTTTTCGGTTTTGGGCACACTCTTGCAAAAGGGCCCAACTTTCCATAGTTGAAACATGCACCATAGGGCATAGATGAGGTGTTGGAAGCTGTAGGTTTGGGCTTTCTTGCCTTGGGTGCAGACACAACCGGCTTGTTTGTAACTGGGGCCAAATCATTACATGCAGGCCTAACTGTGAAAGGAGCAGTCGAAGTTATAACTGAGGGACGTGGGTACTATGCATAGAAGGGCCTATTGGTAGGGTAGTGAAGCTTATAGGCCTTTTCTGACCTTGAGACGGTGGAACTGGGTGTGCTCCACGTAAAGTGGCAATAGCTCGGCAAAGACTGCCACTATCATTCTCTGTTGCTCCTCTAGGTTCTGGACCAATCTGTCCATAATGGCTGTCATCTGAGCCACAGTCTGCACTAGAGGTGCCTATGGGAGATTAACGGGTGGTGGAGGTGGTGGTGTAACATGTGGAGGTGAAAGGGAATCACCATGTCCCACACTACCTTAATCTTCTAGCAAGTTTACACGATGTCCTCTTGGGTTCCATCTTGGAGGCATTGCTTTCAAATGGTCGAATGTTGGTAGGGAAAATCTATAAATGCCCAAGTGTTAGTATCAACCGTAAATCCAGTTAAGTTAACCATAACAACATCATAAACATATCATGTTATGGCAGGTTAAGCAATGCATCAAAATTTTCATATTTTCTAAGTCTTTCTAGAACTATTTTTCTAAACTGGGGGCAGTAATAAGGGTGACCAATAAGCTATAGTGAGGTGTCAAAATGACTTCGACTCTGAGCTTGGTCAGAATTGAGCCTCCATGGTGTTTGCTTGGAGTTAACTAGTGATGGTAATACCATGCACTTGCCTTGGGCAGGAATGGTCCCACTTTGGGTGGTACTAAATTTTGGCTAGATCACCCAATATAATTATTGTCGTCTCATTTACACTTATTCCCGTGGCTATCACTTTCATTATATAACTGAGATCCTTGGCTTTTTCTCAGCTATCACTGCTAAAATACAGGGCAAGGGCCTTACAATTCATTTGGTTACTTGAAAGTCTCCTACGTTCCCTAGATAAGGTCATAATTCCATAACAACACCCCTGCTCATTCATTAGGGTGTCGATTGCTTAAATTTTGGACTGCTACCCCCAATTTATAAGAAGCAGACCAGGGTTATTAATGACTCCTTTCCTTGGACAGTGGGGTGCTATTCCCTTGTACTAATGAGCATTACTTGACCTTGCCTATTAATATCTGTAACTATCATATTTGATGGTAACTAGTGATTGTCATCCATAGGGAGAAGCATTAAATCAACCATCAGTCTATCATAAGCCTTATGGTCACTTTACATAAACTGGTTCTCTTTGTCATGCCTCTTACTAATTACTCCAATTTTTCAGTTACACTAACTCCCATTCTATCCCTCTATTGGATCATAGCATTCTGCCTCATCGAGTGGACCTCAATCGATAGAGAAGTGACTCGCTCTTTTACTTTTGTTTGTTCCAGACTTTGACATGCTATGTACATAGGGTAACTGTCTGAGGTGCAGACTATACCCTACATCATTGACTTATACTTGTACCTATTTTCCTTTTTTGTCATTGAACTAGGTACTTGATCATGGGATGACTCCCCGGGTTTTGGGCTGCATCCTAATTTTGTACTTAAATCAATATACATATACACGACTTTTTCTCTTTTGCTCGTAGTTATATTGTGCCTTATTGTCTTTATTGTGCATTATTGTCTTTCTTTAGTTCTTGTAATTTGGTGTAACCTAGCTTACTGTTTCCTCACTTACTACTTGTTGGTTCATGAAGGCTTTAAATTATCCTAGGCATCTGTTCTAACACATGGAAACACACGTGCAGGGAAAGTATGTAGGTAGAGTCAGAGTGGTTGGGCTCTAATACCAGTGTTGTCATAGCCCATTCCGGGGAATCAAGTGTGATATCCAAGTCATCCAAAAGACAACCCGAATCTTCCAGTGACCAAAAACCAAAATGATCTACAAACAAACCCCATAGTCAACAAAAACAATATCCATAATAATCAACAATAATTAATAATCATTGCAGCGGAATAATAAGAGTTGCAGCAGAATCATAATAGATAATAGATGCTTTTAATGTTATCATTACATAATCAGTCTGTTATATCTTATAAACCATTTCACAAGTAATATTCATATTACGTATACCTCGTTTTAAATTACTAGAGTAAATATGAATTAACATACTGTAGATAAACTAAACCGTATCTATCTACAGATATCAAAATAGAAACGAGATGCTGACTCAGGTCCCATAAACACAGTCTTCATAGGTACAACCCTCAACATGACCCCTCAGCAGCCCACCACCAAGAGAGGTGCCCTTAACATCAAGAGGATCCATAGCAGCAGATACAATAGAGGTACCTGCAATCAAAGCTAAAAAGAATTTGATATCGAGGGGTGAGCTCCCATCCCAACTCAACGAGAAGTCAGGTATCCAATGCAATCCTATGCAACAATTTATGAATGTAGTACAGAAGCAAATAAACAAGCAATTGTGAGTGGCAATAAAATGTGTATGCAATCATGGTCGACCTATACCCTAGCGCAATCATGCCCCACGAGTGAGCTACCATTATCCCGAGCGCTCCTCGATGGATCAATGACACCCCTGATCCAAGTGATCAGTGGCTTACACACCCCATGAGTGAACCGCCATTGATCCTGAGCACTTCTCATTGAATCAATGACACCCTTAACCTGAGCACTCCTCATTAATCAGTGTCTTGTTCATTTTTCACTAAGCACAAGTCATTTGACCAAGTTGATTAATGACGCAAGAACATATGATAATTAGGGTTACACCCCAACAGAGATCCCCGGTTCCACTCCCATGGGTTGACCGTGTCCCTACTAAGGTACAACCAAACATATGCTATGTATTGTGCCCCCACACGTTACATGATCATATACCCCATACACAAACATATCCATATCCAATCAATAAATCACCCGACATGGCATGTGTACGCAGTAAGTAAAACTATACTCTAGCAGGAAATCCCTATCCCACTCCCTGTGAGGACAAAGATGGAAATCTTGGAAGTCGCCACCTAGATTAAGGTCTAGGTCCTTGGAAAATGTGAAATTTCACCCTAAGGTAAAACTTCTATTGACTCATGACCCTTAGATTGGATTTCGGGTCCATCAGAGATTGGGTAAGCGTCAGGTTACGGTTATGGCAAGGGGTTAGGCAACCAAACCGCGCGATCGAAATCGGTCTCTTATACCTTTCCTATGCTAGACTTTATTTATTAAACTGAACCAAACCAAGTGGTTTGATATCATTGAACTGAATCTGTGTCCATCAGATTGCCTACGTATCACAGAATTATTCCAAAAATCAGGTTCACCATCGTAGTTCAGGTGTGATTAATGTTTATGGCTGTGATTTATGCTTGTGTTTGATTAAGTTCATTGTTCAAGTTGAAGTTTATGCTTGAAAGGTTGAGAAACCCTATGGGTTAGGATCTGGATAGTCCATGTGAACTAATAGATAGTCGTAATGGATCTAAGAATGCATAACCCTTTCTGGGTCTGAATGTGGATAACCCTATTTAGGTCAAAATGTGGATAACCCTTTCTGGGTTGGAATGTGGATAACCCTATTTGGGTCAAAATGTGGATGGATATCCTAGTGGATCTATGGATAGTCCGAGTGGACTAAGGTGTGGATCTGAATTTGGAATTTTCCCAAATAGCCTACGTATCCTAGGGTTTGCCCTAGGAATCAGAATCCGTGTAGTTTGAAATGATGGAATAACCTGTTCTAGGTTAGAATGTGAGAACCTATTCTAGGTTTAGGGTTTAGAACCTATTCTAGGTTTAGGGTTTACTTAGAGGTAGAAATCGTCCTGAATTATCCTTTTCATCCTAAGTTCTAATTTTGAAAAGTTTGGCAAAGCATTCTCTTTCTTTATTAAGATTTTTATTATTCCCATTATGCCCTTCCCAAGAATGTGGGTGCCTAAATGCACGTCCCCACACCTAATATGTTTGCTAGGTATACAGATATGACAGTTCAACTAGGATGCAGCATAAATTAAGTTATTACCATAAATGAAATATTCTAAGCATGGCATGTATGATATTTATGGTAACTATCACAACATATAGTAAGATTATGAAAATCTCCCTAATATGGCATGCAATGTAAATAAGGCAAGAACCTAATATGGCAAGATCTAATATGCTAATCTAAGCATGGCGAGACCTAATATGGCAAGATCTAAAATGCATCTATATATCAATATGATAAGTACCAATCACAGAATGCATATATGACATGAATTTTTTCAAAAAAAGGAAAAAATTTATATGCTATTTTATAAGCATAGTAAGACTTAAAAATGGTAAGAAATTAAGATTTTACTAAATATGATAAAGATATATTTATTCTACCAAATATAGCAACACATGAAATATGGTAAATATGGTATGCACAATCCAAACAAAGCATATGAATGCTCCAAATATAGTCATTTATCCAAATATGATAGAATTTACTCAAACAACCAATTTGCATGTTACAATGAATGAGACATCAATGAAACCTTTTTTGAAAAGTAAAAAATTATTAAAAATATATGTTCAATGTTCTTTGAAATTTTTTAATTTTTATGAAGATATTTGGAAAGATTAATGACTCAAAACTACCAAAATTGTGACACAAGGTTTCAAATAATGGACAAAACTATGAACTGTATTCAGATTTTGTCATATTACACAAGAATGATCATAAGTAGGTGTCCAAAACTCAAATCAAGCTCAAATTTTTTTTCATAGAAAGATGACTTAATATATTATATTTCATATGCAGGAGTTGAATCCCAATAGAGAGCAAAAATAGGTCAAACATATGCCCTAAGACCGGACATGTGCACTGGTCAAATCTGTTCCAGATTTTTGACTAGTTGCACCATAAATTCCAAATAAAATCCTATACTTAATGAAAACTAAATACAGATATATGTCTATGTAGGAAATTGTCTGATCTAAAATTTTATTAAGAAAAACAAGTTAAAACAGTATATTTTCTTTGTGAAAAATTATTCTTTTCAATCATGCAAATCAGTACACCATGACAGATCCAAAATCAGAGCACTATGCACTTAAAAATTGATATCAATTCAATAAAAAAATTGAAAAAATATGAAACCAGTGCGATTTTTTAGAAGATGTTCATGTCTATAAAGTTAGTATGAAGTGGATTTTCTAATTATGGCCATAAGACCCTTGTCTAGAGACTTTCTGATGGAGGATTGCATTACATCCGAGTAAAACAGCAATGTCAAAGACAAATTGTTTGATGTATTTTCCCAATTCCAAATGAAACAAAAATTTTAGGGTAGTCTTATAACATATCAGAGAAACTTCCATAAAAATTTGGGCTTCAAAATTCAAGAAAAAATACATGTGATGTACGTCCTAAGTTTGAATCTTAAATCTAAAAATTTTAGATTAGAAAACCACTTTATGAAATTTACAAAAAACATCAAACATCATCATTTATCATTCAAAACTTCATCATTGAATAGCTTAGACAAATTATCATTCATGAAAAAATGCTAGACATAGGCATCCTAACATTAACAAGCATGTAATAGAGCATTCCTGATTGAGATTTCATGGAAATTAACCTTTTTCAAGCAAAATTGGCATTCGAGCATTCTAACGACCTCTAAATTTGTTTAGAGTACCAACCTTGTGCTCGAATCAAGTGAAACCATCGATGTAGGATGATTGGAGGTCGTATCAAGCTCCTTGAATGCGAACCCTCCTTCTCCTCTCTTCTGCTTCTTTCTCTCTTCTCTTTCTCTCTTCTCTTTCTCTCTTTTCTTCTTCTCTATTTTTTTCTTTTCTCTTCTTTTTCTCTATTTTTTTTCTTTTCTCTTCTTCTTCTCTTTCTTTCTCCCTCTCTCACATTTTTCTCTCTTACCCATGTTCTCTCCCTCCTTGTGGTCTGGAAAAGAAGCCTCCTCTCTCTTCTCTTGGCCTATTTATGTTTTTTCTCTCCTCTTCTAGAAGATCCTCCTTTCCTTTTCTTCTTTTTCTAAAAAATCTCTTTTTTTTCTTTTTTCTTCTTCCCTTTCTTCTCTTCCTTCCCTTTTCTCGTCTTCCTCTCTCTTCCACATGTTTTTTCTCCTTTATTCTTCTAGAAGATCCTCTCCTCTTCTTTCCTTCTTCTGTCTTCCTTCCTTTTCTTCTTTTTCTTCTAGAAAATCTTTTCTTTCCATTTTTTTCTTTCCTTTCTTCTCTCTTTCCCACGTTTTTTCTTCTTCCTTTCTTTCCTTTTTCTCCTTCTTCTTCTAGAAAATCCCTTCTCTCTTTCCTTTCTCTCTTTCCTTCTTCTAGAAAATTCCTTCTCTCTTTCCTTTCTTTCTTCTTTCCTTTTCTTCTTCCTTCCTATCCTTCCTTTTTTTCTTTCTCCCTCCCTTTTCATGTTTTCTTTCTAAAAAACCTTTCCTTTTTTCTTTTTTTCTTTTTCTTTTTTTCTTTCCTTCCTCTTTCCTTCCTTTTTTTTTCTTTCTCCCTCTCTATTTCACATTTTCTTTCTAGAAAACGTAAAAGAGATCTTTTCTTTTTTTTTCTTTTTCCTTTTTTCTTTTATTTCTCTCTCTTTCTTTTTTTCTTTCTCCCATTCTCTTTCCATGGCCTCTCTTTCCTCTCTCTTTCCACGGCCTCTCTTTCCTCTCTCTTTCCTAATATATATATATATATATATATATATATATATATACAATAATATATTATACATTATACACATATAAAAGAAATGCATGCATATAGACTGACATAACTTGGTCTGGATTGGTCTGAGTTGGGCCGGACTAAGTTAGACTAAGCTGGATTAAGCTGGTTTGGACCAAGGTTGATATTTCATAGTCTATTTCTGTCACCCTTCCATATGAAATTTTTCAATAGCATCTATTCCAAATTTTTTTACATTCACTTTGTAGAACATTAAAAATGATGAATATTGGAACTTGAATCACCTCATTTGGAAATAAAATGGCCAACTTATGAATTTCTAAAGTTTAAGCAGGCCAATTATCGATAATTTAACCGACCATTCTACATGGGATCCTTCGGAGACTTCTACCGAAAATCCTTTACATCCACTTTGTAGAGTACTAAAAATGGAAAATAATGAAACTAAAATTACCTAATTTGGATATGGGGTGATCAAAATATGAATTTCTGAAGATTAAATGACCATTTTCATGTGTAATTTTGTATAGGACCCTTCAGAGACTTCTACCCTAGATTTTTTACATCCACTTTGTAGAACATTATAAATGAAGAATAATGGCCTTTGAATCATCTAAATCCGATGTAGAACGACAAAGATATGAAGCTTTGAAGTTCTAACAATAATTTTGCATGAAAACTTGCATGGGGCCCACTGGTGACTTCTACCCGGGATTTTTCACGTCCACTTTGAAGAGGACTGAAAATAAGGAATATTGGCTTTTGAATCATTTGATTCCGATATCAGATGACCAAGATATGATGTCTTGAAGTTTGAATCATAATGTATGCATCATACGATAATTACGCAAATGCCCTTGCACTTTCAAATTGCGATATCTTCCTTATTTGACGTCAAAATTTGATGATTCTGGTCTCATTTCAAAGATAATTTCATGACCTATTCATCTAAGTAGGTAATAGCTTATGACCCTACTGTGGGGTTCATTAGAGAATCACCAATCTTTGGGTTAAAGGCCGAAAACCTGCCATATTGGTTCACTTATGCTGAGGGTGGCAAAAATGGGATGCTTACACTCCCATAAACTGATTGTGTCCCCACTAGAGCATGGAGTGCCAACATGGCACGTGTATCATACTCCCATACTCTACACGCCCATCATACATGATCTTATCCAAACTGCACCCAGCAAAGGGACCCCAACTCCCCACTCCCATGGTTAGTGCCTCCATTAAGGTACAACCACTCTCAATGTAATTCATGAGGTCACTCATTACATGAACCACCATACATTGGTGGCATCCCAACAGAGAACCCCCGATCCCATCCCATTGATCGCCGTATCTCTACTAGGATAACGACACACCAACATGGTATGCATGCATGTACTCCCATACATCATACGCACCATCATACATGGTTATGCACACAATAGCTACATCAACAACAACCCCCTTGCGGAGAACCCCGGATCCCCACTCCCATGGTTCGTTGTGTCTCTATCAAGGTAACAACAACCATCATCATACATAATTATAGTTATAATGTAAATGCATGAACAATTATATATATTTCATTGGATGATATGTTATAAAAGAAAACAATAATAAACACACATGCTCAAACTCTACGTGACTCGACCCCTCACCTATAGGCACCAGTAGTGTTGTTAAACCTTGAAGTAGGCAGAAGGCTTCATCTACTACCCGATGTGTTTTACCTAATTTAATTAAATAAACTTCATTAAGTTGGAGATCATCTTTTAAACCAACATAGACAAGTCCTAGAGTCCATGCACGGGTCCCAAGATAAACTGGGACCCGAAAGGTGGGTCTTTCTAACCATTCCTCGGCTTATAAGTCAATACAAACTAAATCAACAGAAGGAACCAGTTGTTCATTCCACCGGTATGTGGTGTCGTTAACACTTAGTCAATTCCTTCATATATAGAATAGGAAAACTGATCGGATGAATGGTCATCCGGTAAGTCATCCACTTCACATACTGTTTACAGTATGGGAATTCTAGTTAGTTCTGCGGAGGCTAAGCTGGGTGGTCAGTCATCCGATAATGTCTCTGGTTCCTGCCTCTTGTTCATGCCCTCGGTATGTGCCGTCAATTCTGTGACACCAGTTCCATGCCAATGGTTTCATGACATGGGTTTCGTACCATCAGTACATGTTACCGGTTTCGCCCCAGAGGCCAAGCACAAACCAGAGAAGTTCTCCTTCTTTGGGAAAGGTTTCCCACCATGGTTTCCTTCATTCTAAATGGTGGGAAACACTCTTTTATCATTATTACACATAATGGGAGTCATTTAAACCCCATTATCATCTCCATTTATGGAGGAGACAAACTAGGTTTTCTAGGTCAAGCTTAGTCTCCATTAATGGAGATTTGATTTCTACTTCATGATATTCATTTTAGTTGGGGGAAACTTATTCCCACCCTTTATACATTCAATGAGAACCATTTATTGTTCCATTGACTCCATTCATGGAGGGATAGAGAAAACCTAAATTTTAGGTTTAATGGTGGTTCACCATTAATGGTCTTAACATTCAACCACAATAGAAAGAGAGGGGAAAGACAATGGCTTACCTCCAGTGACGATCCACTCAAGGGTTTGAGGACTTAGAGTTCTTCCCCTCTACTCTTCTTCTTCTCTTCTTCTCCCACTCTTACTCTCCCACGGCTCCAAATGAAAGGAAAAGAGGTTGGGTCCTCCTTTTTATAAAACCCATGGAGAGAGAAAGACTCAAATGCGTGTTCAAGCGGTTGCAGTCAAGCGGATGAACGTTCATTCAGTATGTGCCACTGGTTGGGCTTAAAATAGGTTTAGGCTTAGTTTTATGGGCCTGGTTCGGTGGGCATGCCTTCTTGGTTTCTTGGACATCATTTCCCATACTTTACCATTACTAGGAAATGCTAGAGTTTGACCCAATCATCATGTGGAGGGTCGAAAGTCAAGGTGCCAAGTGTTGGCATATCAAGACCCTATACGGAGAGATCCAAAAATGTGAGGATTTCAGAGTGGGTCTTACAATCTTTGATTATGTAGAATGTATGGTTTAATTGTTGGCACGGTTCTATGTAATCCTGGCTTGAGCCATTGGTTCTTTGATGGTTCATTCACACTTATGGTTCAACCAAAATTGGGGTGTGCTGCACAGTGGATGGGGCTCAAAACATAATATAGAATGACTACGTCAGACAGGCCATATTCTGATGTTCGTGCCAAAATTTAAATATTTGCAAGGATCGCTTGGAACCTGCCATTCGCCACAATCCTCCGACAGAGACGTTGGTGAAGTAAGTCAAATTAAATGTGATGAGATCCAAATGTATGGGAATCGAATATCCCCCCGTCGACTCAACATTTTGGTTTTTAGCCGTTTGGTTAAATTGTAGGCCATAATGGCTCAAGCTCGGAACAAGGTTTAGCTTCGAAGCAAGTTCCTTGGCTCTAGCTTTGGAAATGAAGTTTATAGAAACCCCGATCCTTTCATCTTCTTCCTTCTTCTTCACTTCAACTATTTCATCTTGCGATTAGAGCTTCCCAAGGCCTTCAAGCTTTTGGTGTTCCTTTCCACAACCACTCATCATCTTCCTTCCAAGTAAGTTTCGAGAATGGTTAGGCTTAAATGACCAAACCGTAGTTTAGAGTCGGATGACCTTTAAAATCCCACAGCTGATTCAGTTGCCACTTGGGGTGGTGACCATACTTCGACTTCCTCCCACACCTAAAGAAGGACAAGGGCTTCCCCTAGTAATTTATAAGACTGAGAAGGGGTAGCAATACGATGTAAAGGTGGCAAGAGCCGCCCAGGCTGCTTGGTTAAAGGGGGCCAAATCCAATCAGGAACCAGTGGTAAAGGTTCCAAAGGAGTTAAAGTTCGTCGCCTTTGAGATTCCAAGTAAGCTGGAGTAAGCTGACTAGACTCTTTTAGGCACATTTATAGAATCCTTAATTTCATCACTCTTCAACTGGAGGAGCTTGATGAGAGAATGTGCACACCTCGGCATGAGGCCATGGCAGTGTACGAGGAGATGTTCCAATTTGTTTTCTGCCTTCCACCGTCGAGTTTCTATTGGTGCCTACATGGTTGCCATCCCATGACTGGACACTCAATGTGAAACCTACATGCAAATTTTGGGACGAAATTTCTTTTAAGGGTGGGGCAGTTGTAAGACCCGCACTCCGTAAACCCGGTCTAAACCTTGGTTTTGTGTCGTAGCAGGTCTTCCGATCATCACCGGGCCAGACGGGATGAGCGGATGACAAACATGTACGAAATTGGATCAAAGACGGTCAAATAATCATCATTTTATGTTGACCGATCGATGGTACCGGTCTTGGTACCGGTCGACCGGTCAGCTCTGTGCAGCTGAGTGCGGAGATCCAGAAATTGACTTCTGAGGGTCTCACTTTCCTGATTTCGAATCCTAAGACTTTCCTAATCCTAATAGGTTTACTAAACCCTAATTCTAGCCTATAAATACACCCTTAAACCTCCTCAAATCCTTTCCATTATCTCTCACAAACCTTAGAGAAGAGAAGGAGGTTGGAAAGGAGAAGGAGCTAGGAAGAAGAAGAAGGTGCCGCCATTACCGTTCGATGACGCTCACGTTACGCCAGTCAACGGTAAGTGTTTTAATCAATCTTCTTACTCTATGATAGTTATAGGGGTGGATCAATACCATGCAAAGTAGGTATTGATCTAAAACCCTAGCTGGACCTTAAAACCCTAAGTTGCCGTCAAACCCTAGATTCGAGTTTCGAGATGATATTCATCGAAACGAGACTTAAATGAGTTGGGATAACTCTAACTCCAAGTTTAGACTTAGAATGAATAGGAGAAACCCTGGAAATCCATGGAGGATGATCGACGACAGTCAAAAAACCCATGTATGGTCTTCTGGAGACATACCGGTCGACTATACTGGTTGCACACATTGCGGCCGGTATGTTGCCACCGATATCTTTCGGGGGGCTGGTCTGTGGGGACCGACTGACCATACTGGTCGCCAGTCTTTCCCACAGAGCTGCGACCGGTACATGCCACCGGTCAACTCTATGAGGGTATTTTGTAACTTTGTTTGTTTTCGACCAACATGAAACCCTAAGAAAAATATTCTAATGAAACCCTAATAATATTGTAGGACTTTGTGAAAGCACGTTTGGATCTTGCGACGTGGAGCAAGCTAACAAACGAGCGTCAGGTCAGGGAATCTGACCTAAACCTAATAATTAATGGACAGTAAGTCGTTGTTAAACACTGAATATATATGATGTGATGTTTGTGCATATTCACATGCCATCTTTTATTTCCAATTATTATTACTGTTCATGCATTGATAGGATGTGATTGTTATGCATGTGATTGTTTTCGTTAGTGTGTGGAGTGGGGCATGGGCCTGGGATCGCTCCTCATACTAGCACCTGTAGTATTCTGTCTTAACATGCTTGGTACGGGTGGGGCATCAGGGGAAGGTCATGGTACGGTGGTCTCCGATGTTGATGCTGGCCTGGCCATGGTTATGTGGCATTGTGGTCTCCGAGGTCAACGCTGGCTTATCCACGATGCTTTAGCTCTATCTCTATGCCGTAGGGAGTTATGTTGGGATAGGGTCTACCTGCGTATTGTTTCTATCCTAGTGGGTTAGTTGCGGATAGGGCATCAGGGGAGGTGTGGGAATGCCTTAGCTCTATCTCTATGCCGTAGACGGCTGTGCTGGGATAGAGCATACATTGATGACATATAGGATTGGTTAGTTGCGAGCCCAGTTTGTGAGCCCTGGCCAGTAGGGGCTTAGGTACTGGTATGGATAGAGCATCATGGGAGGTATGGGGGTATCTTAGCTCTATCTCTATTCCATGATGGGTGCATGTGGGCCAATGGGGGTGTGATCCATGAGGTGCCATACACTTGTGTATAGAGGTGCGGGGGCCACCAAACCTTTCTATAGCACATTGCAAACTTAAAACCAAACCACAGCATAAAATTGATTGTTACTCATGCATAATATTGTGAAACTGTCTGATTGTCTTACTGAGCTAAGTTGTGAGCTCACCCTTTGTGTACACATTATTTTTAGATGTTGATGCAGGTTACACTGTGGATGACTACATGAATGCTCCGGCTTATGGTGGTGTTGCTGCGTTGGATGTACAGGCAGGAGAGGACGAGCATGACGCTTCATGCGAGTGCCCTTTCTGCATGTACCTGTGATTGATTTTATTTATTTGTTTTCAGTTATTTTCAATTGGATTGAGTGGTTGTAAGAATATTATATTTTATGATTGAATTTGAATAATTGGATACTTACTTAATTTATCAATAGATACTCAGTTCATTCTATTTCAAAGACTTCCGCTGTATTATTTATATTCTGATTGTGGTTATGTGTAATGGTTTGTATGAGTGGATACGGCCTATTTGAGATCCTGGTGTTAACCGTTGGTTCAATGACGGTTCACTCACACCATTCTGGTTGGATCGGAATTGGGGTGTGTCACTCAAACCCCAGGGGACCCCCGTTCACCCCTGCCAAAATGGTGTTGTAACTTTCTCCTCTAAGGACCAAGGGATGTTGGTATCCCCACATAGCCCTACAATAAGCAGTCACGTCAACTTGGCAGTTTTCATTTGGCAATATTAGTGTTTGGCTACCACTCTACTCCTAGCCATGCTATAATAGCCGATTGGGAGGGCCAACACATTAGTTTGAGTAGGCCCCAGGTGTTGATCCATTTCATCCTATTGCATGACTGAGACTCACCATACCCATTAGAAGCAATGACCCAGCACTATTTGACCAGTTACAGATTTCTAGGTCAGCCATACAGTCCTATGGCAATATCGTCACCTACTTAGTGTCACACCCTAATTCCGCACTATTCAGAATGGTGTGATGAACCGCTAAATAACCAACGGTTCAACTAGGATCTCTAATAGGTTGTGTCCTTGTAAACTAAACCATACACATCCACAACCATAATCAGAATAAATACACAATAGCTGAAGTCTTAATAATAATGAACTAAGGAATCTAACTGTTCATAAACAAAATATCAAATTATGTTCTATCAACCGACACATAAGTAAATAAAATATCAAATTACATTTCCTTAATAGTTCAAATAAAAATCTAATCGAAAACGCATGAGTTGCACTCGCATGAGGAGTCATGCGTCTCCACTATATCTTCAGCCTCCATCGCAGCCACGTGTCCGTATACATAACCTTTCATATAATCTTCCACAGTGGTACCTGCATCATCAATGAAAAATATTCGACGTCGAAAGGGTGAGCACACATCACGGCTCAGTGAGCAAACAAAACAATGCAACAAACATTTGCATGCATTCAATTCATATTTGTGGTCTGGTTTATAAGTTTGCAATGTGCTATAGAAAGGTTCGGTGGCCGCCTCACCTCTATACACGAGTGTGTGAAGCCACCCAAAGGTTAACGTTTATTGTCATCCCACATGCACTCACTATGGAATAGAGATAGAGCTAAAGTGTCCGGATCAAACACCGCATAACACTTCCCCTGATACCCTACCCATACCAACATGTAAACCCCTGGTGGCGAGGGCTTGCAAACTGGGCTCGCAACTAACCAGTCCTAATGTCAAACAGTGTATCCAAGGCCTCACCCCAGCATCCCTCAATACGTCCATAGAGATAGAGCTAAGGCCCCCCAGCAGAGTCAAAGACTACACGGTCCGAGACCACCTCCCCTGATGCCCTACGATGCTAAGGCAATGGAGATACGACGATGTCAGTGGACAAGACTTGAGTAGAGATAGAGCTAAAGAGCCCGGATCAAACACCGCATAACACCTCCCCTGATGCCCCACTCGCATCAAGTACACTAACCACACATAATCATTCACATGTCTATCCCTAGCATCATCATCATCATCATGTAATAAATAAAATAGAATGAAATATGCATGAACATTAATAGCAGGAATATTGGATGACATGTTGAATGCACATTACAAGCATATACGCATAGAATCAGTCATGGCATTAGACTCAAAAAAATAAAAATGGTTTATTACTAGTCAATTAATTTAGGTCTTGTTCCCTCACCTTTGCTTGAGTGTAGATCCTCTTTCAAGCTTTAAGAATCACTTTTATATCAATAGGAAAACCTAACAAGTCGATAGATTTTAGTTAGAAGTCATTCCGGTAATTTTAGACTTGCTGTTAAGCGAGGGTCGCAGGGTGGGTCGCAGGTAGGGTCGATGCCAGGGTCGGATGTTCCATCGACCCTGGGTGCGACCACCCCCTTCCTGGACTTCCTGAATGCTGGGGGTCGATCCTGTGGTCTGGTAGGGTCGATTCCCAATCGACCCCACGTGCGACCCCGTGGTTTGAGTCGAGAATTTCATTCTACAGTCCATTCTTTCATGTTTGGGTCCTATGGCTTACTTCCACAATCCATTCTATGCTTGTTCTATGGCTTAGAACTCTAGGTTTCTTCCTTACTTTGCCACCATGATTTCCTCCATGGATTTCATTGAAATCCTCCCATGGATGGATGATTTGGGTTTCTCCTAGACCATACCCTCTTTATGAACTATTCTAAGGTCTTAGATCATCAATGAAAACGTGCCCATACCTTAGGTTTTGCTGAGATTCAGAGGTTTCTCTGAATTCTTCACTTTAGTCTTTTTCTCCAACTTTCCTTCTCTTCTCCTTCTCTTCTCTTTCTCTCACTTTCAATTAGGGTTTCAAAAGGAGTGAAAGAGGCTTAGGGACATCCTATTTATAGAGTAGAATCTCCCAAAATAAGTCCCATTGAGATTAGGAAGGAATCCCACTGAAATTTGAAAAGTGTCCTATTTACGATTTATGTCGGCAAAGAGGGGGTCGATGAGGGGGTCGGAGATCCCGTCAACCCTCAGTTCTAAGTTGTCCGACCCCCAGTTAAAATATCAGGGGTCTGACTTCTTAGTGAGGGGGGTCGACCCTGCCTATCTGGGTGTGCGACCTTGCCCTCTATTTTACTATTTTTGGGTCAGTTTAATACCTGATTTCGCTATTTCCTTCACGCACTTGGTCCATTTGGCTCGACCATGATAGGTAGACCTGGTACAAGGTGGTAAGACCGGTTAGTTCGATACGGGTCTTACAACTCCCCCCTACTTATAAAAATTTTATCCTCGAAATTGTACATACCTTTCGAGTCGAATAGATGAAGGTATTGCTTTCGCAAATCATTCTCTTCTTTCGCAAAGCATTCTCTTCTTCCCATGTGATTTCTTTTATATCTCTGCTTCTCCATGTGACCTTAACATAACAAATGTCATGGTTGCATAGTCGTTGCACCTTTCGGCTGGTGATTTCAGTTGGTGCTACTTCAAATGTCAAATCATCAGTTAAATCAGGTAGATCCACTGTCAAAACGTGCATTGGATCTCTGACATACTTCTTCAATAAAGAGATATGAAATACATCATGCACACTTGACATAGATGGTGGTAGTGCTAACTGGTAAGCCACTTTTCCACGCTTAGCTAGAATCTCATATGGTCTGACATATCTCGGACTTAGTTTCTCTTTCTGTTCGAATCGTTTCAAACCTCGCATAGGTGACACTTTGAGGAATACCTTATCACCAACGGTGAAATCAAGGTCTAGACGTCTAATATCTGCATATTGCTTCTGACGATTTTGAGCCGTTCTTACTTTTTCCTTGATAATGTTGACTACTCGACAAGTCTCTTCAACAAATTCCGGTCCAACAATACTACGTTCTCCAACTTCATTCCAAAACAAAGGAGTTCGACATTTCCTTTCATACAGTGCTTCATAGGGTGACATCTGTATAGTAGCCTGATAGCTATTGTTATAAGCAAACTCAATCAGTGGTAACTTTTCATCCCATGATCCTTTAAAATCAATTACACAAGCTCAGAGCATGTCTTCTAGAATCTGAATGGTGCGCTCCGATTGTCCGTCTATCTGAGGATGGAATGCAGTACTGAACTTCAATGTTGTACCCATAGCCTTCTGCAATCCTTCCCAAAACTTTAAAGTAAATCGTAGATCTCTGTCAGACACAATGCTTTCAGGTACACCGTGTAATCTGACAATGTTATCCACATACAACTTAGCTAACCTCTCCAGTGTATACTGAGGTCGTATAGCTATAAATCGAGTCGTTTTAGTCAGTCGGTCTACAATCACCCAAACTGCGTCAACTACTCGGGGAGTCAATGGTAACCCTGTGACGAAGTCCATAGTGATGCAGTCTCAATTCCATGCTGGTTTCGATAACGGTTGTAACAGTCCTGCTGGTCTTTGTCCTTCAGCTTTCACCTTCTGACAATTTAGGCATTGAGACACGAACTTGGCTATATCTGCTTTCATTCCTCTACACCAATATAATTTCTTTAGGTCATGATACATTTTTGTACTTCCAGGGTGTATCGAATAGGCGATGGTATGGGCTTCCTTCATAGTCGGTGTCTAATGTCCAAACTTTCTATTTCAGGTAAACATATTCTTCCTTTGTACTTCAGTACCCTTTCATCATCTAAGGTGAACTCAGGAATAGTTCTACCTTTTTCGATGTCTTCTTGTACCGTCCTTAAATAAGGGTCCGCTTTAATCATTGTTTTCACTTCATCAAGTATGGGTACAATCTTCAATGTGGCAAACATATTCGAAAACTAATGGATAAACCCTTGGTTGGTTGATTCACCCAATACATCTATTACAAACTACTCGTTACTGTAATTGAACACTCTTCCAGTAGTATACATTGCGGCAGTTGTGCTAACCTCCCCTTGAGATTTTATCATTGCTTTTCTTCTCAATGCGTCAGCAACCACATTAGCTTTCCCCGGATGATACTGGATATCACAATCATAGTCTTTCAATAGTTCCAGCCATCTTCTTTGTCTCATATTCAACTCCTTCTGATTAAAGAGGTAAGTAAGACTCTTGTGATCTGATTTAATCTGAAATTTCTCTCCGTACAAGTAATGTCTCCATATTTTGACAGCATGTACTACTGCCGCTAATTCCAAATCATGAGTGGGATAGTTCTTCTCATGTGTCTTCAATTATCTTGAGGCATAAGCAATTACTTGTTCTCCTTGCATGAGTACACATCCTAATCCCAGTCCTGACGCATCAGTGTACAAAATAAATGGTTGTCCTGGAATTGGCATGGCCAAGATTGGAGCTGATATCAATCGAGCCTTTAATGTTTGAAAACTCTTCTCGCATTTATCAGTCCACACAAACTTTTTGCCCTTCTTAGTCAAACTGGTGAGAGGTACGGTGATTCGGGAATAGTCTTCCACAAATCGTCGATAATACCCAACTAGACCTAGGAAACTTCTAATTTCTGCAATGCTCTTCGGTGCTTCCCACTTCACAATAGCTTCGATCTTGCTAGGATCCACTTTAATTCCTTCTGCGGATACAACATGGCCTAGAAAAGCGATTTTCTTTAGCCAAAACTCACACTTTGTAAATTTGGCGTAGAGCTTCTCCTTCCGTAATCGCTGTAGAGCGGCGTTTAGATTCTTAATATGAGTTTCCTTATCCTTGGAGTAGACCAATATATCATCGATGAATACAATGACCGACGTATCCAACATATCGTGGAATACCCGATTCATAAGTTCCATAAAGGTTGCTGGTGCATTCGTCAATCCAAAAGACATGACCAAAAATTCATAATGCCAATATCTGGTCCTGAATTCTGTCTTGGGAATATCACCGTCCTTAATCTTCAACTGATGGTAGCCTGACCGAAGATCGATCTTGGAGAACACTTTGGCACCTTGCAACTGATCGAACAAGTCATCGATTCGAGGCAATGGATACCGATTCTTGATTGTCAGTTTATTCAGTTCTCGGTAGTCTATACACAATCGAACACTACCATCCTTCTTCTTCACGAATAATACTGGCACTCCCCACGGTGATATGCTAGGTCGGATATAGCCCTTGTCCAGCAGTTCTTGTAGTTGTACTTTTAATTCCTTCAGTTCAGTAGGAGCCATTCGATAAGGTGCTTTAGATACTAGTGCGGCTCCGGGTATCAGATATATAACAAACTCTATAACGTGGTCGGGTGGTAGTCCTGGTAGTTCTTCAGGAAATACATCTGGATAGTCACGCACGACATCAATATCCTCCATTCGTGGTGCTTCTTTGGTAAGATCGACCACAGATACTAGATACCCAACTGCTCCTTTCCCAAGGCACTTCCTAGCCTTTAATGCAGAGAGTATGAGCTTTCATTTACGGGGAAGTTTGGTTCCCAAAAAACTGAACTCTGCTCCTTCCTTGTCTTTAAATGTCAGTTTCTTTTCGGCACACAATAGGTTTGCAGAATACCGAGCTAACCAGTCCATTCCCAAGATGACATCAAAGTCTGCCATCTCAAGTTGGATCAAGGTTGCATCCAAAGTCTTCTCGTCAATAAGAACTGGACATGGTCCATAACCTTTTTCTAATTCCACTTCTAATCTCATAGGCGATCGTACAAGCAGTTTGTAGTCTAAGGATTTGAGGGGTAGATTTAGCTTCTTTCCAAATGACACAGATATAAAAGAATGAGTAGCTCCTGAATCAAAGAGTACTCTGGCGGGAATGTCGTTAATAGGTACGATACCTGTGATTTGTTTTGATTTAGTCTACATGCTCACATAATGTAACACAAAATGACAAGATTCAGGTCATACCTGTGACCACATCAGGTGATGCGGCAGCATCCTCAGATGTAACAGCGTAAACTCTTCCTTGATGTAGTTGCTTTTTGGGCTTAGTACACTCTCTTGTGACATGCCCTACTTGATTGCAGTTAAAACATCTTATTCCTTCACCATTTTTCTTTGGTTGTGGTTGAGCTGCTGAAGTAGTCTTGGCTGCAGTATTGAAATCTTGAGTACGGAAGGGTTTGAATACCTTGGTGTTCCCTCCGTTGTAAGAATTTCCATTTGGCCTTTTGATTCCTCTATTTTGAGCAAGGTAGCTCTCTTTCTGGCTCAATTCTATCATTCGAGCAATTTGTACAGCTTCATTGTAGATTTTCTTTTCAAGTCCCAGAACATGTTCACGTATGCTTCCCCTAAGTCCCATGACGAACCTTCGGGTCTTTGTATCTTCCACTTGCATACTGACTGGTGCAAAGAAAAACAGCTCCTCATAACGCTATTGGTATGCATCGACAGTCATCTGTCCCTGATATAAACTCAGGAACTCCTTCTCCATGGAATCTCTTAAACTCCTAGGAAAATACTTATCAAAGAATGCCTCCTTGTATATATCCCAAGTCAATTGGGTGTGCTTTTTCATCAGATATGTCTGTGTGGACTTCCACCTGTGGTGTGCATCTCCTTTCAGCATAAATGTTGCACACAATACCTTTTCTTCCTCATTCACTGTCATCACCGTGAAGTTTCTCTCCATCTCATCGATCCAATGTGCTGGCCACAACAGATCAGCTGGGTTACCACTATACTCCTTGGGCTTCATCTTCAGAAAACGCTCCACCAGTCTGGAGTGGTCTAGTTGATGCGGGACATAAGCCCCATACATAGGTGGTTGGTATTGATATCCACCTGGAGCTACTTCAGGGTTTTGTACTTGAGCCTGCATGATGGGAGTCTGAGGTGCGTGGGGTACTGTGTTACTTTCCCCTAGTATTGTGCTTGTCTATCCTACTGGCATCGGTGTCGTCTGTGCTGCTGAAAAGGTCATGCCTATGGCAGCTTGCATAGTAGCTTGTGCCTGTTGTATTTGCTGCAGCTGTTGGGCCAAATTCATTACGGCTGTAGCCAGGTCTGTAGGTGGAGCTGGTAGATTTATAGGATTTGCCTACCCATTAATTACGGACGGTGCCGTGTTCGTATTCTCCTGTGTTTCCAGGTGTATCTGGCTATCTCCCCCCACAGGTGGTGGTGGTGGAATAGAGTTACGGCTTTGTCTGGTCACTCTGCGTCCAGCCATTACCTGTTCTGGTAGTGGGAATGCCTGAAAATCGTAGAATACGTGAGGCAATCATTATATACTTCATTCTCATATTTAAATCTACTAACCAATGATATTTTCAAATTTTTCAGATTATTCTGTCAAAAATACTGTATTTTTCACTGTAGGGTCGATGGTGGGGGTCGATGGGTGTCCGACCCTCGGTATGCGACCCTGAGAATCACTGATTCTTATCGAGAGCTAGGGGTCGATGAGGGAGTCGAAGCAAGTCTGACCCTGGGTTCGACCCCTGGTTCTCTGTCACATTATCGAGAGCCATGGGTCGATGAGGGGGTCGGAGGGGGGGTCGGATGTTTTGGTCGAATTCTCCGACCCTCGGACTAAAAATCAGGTTTTTAATCCCGATTAAAAACCTGATTTTGAATCCATTTCTCATTCTTCCTCCTCCTTTCCGACTCGGCTCATCCCTCTGAGTTGCTACAGTGACAACTCAGACCCATTGGTGATATTTGCTTCTCATTTCGACGTCTACTCCTCTCCTACAGGTATGTTCTCTATAGTTTCATGTTTTTAGGGTTTCTTAACTAGGTTTTTGCTCGTTCATATCGTTTTCTTCAAATTAAAATTTTTCCAATCGTAAAAATTTGATTTTTATTGGGGGCTTATGTTGTTGGTGACTCAATGGATGAAAGCCCTCAAAAATATTTGAATTTCATCGGTTGGTTATCGAGAAACTTAAAATTTCCCATTTTTGCCCTAATTTGTCGAGATTTTTGAATTTCTTGAAATTTCTTCAAATTCGATCTCTTTAGATGAAATTTCCAATTGTATGAGTCTTGCAGGATTGTTTAAAATCTTTATAAGTCCTCCTGCCCACGTGTATGGGTGAAAAGTGAGGCTTTTGACCAATTTATGTCGTTATAATGTCGAAATTTTGGGTTTTTCATCTTTACTAAGCCAATATCTATTTTTCTTTGTTTTTGCAGATAGTATGGCTCGTACCAAAGTACCCAGGGTTCATGACCCAGTCCGTTTCCATTCTAACAAGGCGGAGACATAGTATGCCCGCTACTCTCGTAAGAAGGTAGAGGGAGGTCGTCGGGTGGACTTGGCTAGCCTGGCCTTGTTTGATGTGGAGAGGGCTTTTGGTGACATGGGCTGGCTTCCTGTAATCACCTATGACGCCTGCACTCGGCCAAATTTGGTGAGACAGTTTTACTGTAATCTCCAAGTGGGGGATTACAACGATACCGAGAGGGGTAGAGAGCTCTAGATCACCAGCTACGTCAAGGGAGTCGAGATTTTATTTGATTACGATAGCTAGCCGACTTATTGGCCATTTCATATGACGGCCCCTTGGTGTTTTGTGCTCCTGGAGAGCCCCAGTTCTTTTCATTGGAGATGAGAGCTGAGATTGACCGTCAGATCATCAGAGAGGATCGCTGGGAGATGAAAGTGATCTACCTTCGTCCAGAGCCTCTGGTGTACTGCAAGATTATTCAGCACAACCTGATACCTCAAAGTGGGCACTACGAGAGGATCTCCCAGTTGACCCAGTATCTGTTGTACTGTATCTGCACTAGGCAGCCCATCTGCCTTCCTTACATCATCATGCGGACGATGATCAGTGCTACGTTGCCTGGTCATACTGGCAACCTGCCTTATGGATACATGATCTCTATGCTGCTTACCCGCCTGGGTGTTGACATGGTGGATGAGAGGATTCAGGAGAAATCCTTCTCATCACCTCTGGATTGGGAGGCCATCTGCAAGATGGGCATGTGGGATGCTCAGGTCAGTGATGATGAGAGCAACACTCTGGTGCATCCACGTACTCGAGTGGAGATGGCCGACGCTGAGGCAGCATCAGCCGCTAGAGCAGGGGTTCATGGGGGTGATGATGATCATTTATACATGGATGTGGATTCTATACCTCCTCCATCACCTACTCATGCTACAGGAGTTGGTCCTTCTTATGTAACTGGTCCTTCACATGCAGCTGGTCCTTCACATGCACCTTCTGATGACATGATGGGGATATTACATGAGATTCGAGAGGCTCAGCGCATGTCTGATCTGAGGATGGGAGAGCTTCTAGATGCTCAGCGCATGTCCAATTAGCAGGTGGGAGAGCTTATGGATGCTCAGTGCATGTCGGATCAGTGGGTGGGAGAGCTTATGAATGCTCAGCGCGTGACTGACCAGCGGGTGGCTGATCTCACAGCTAGTCTCCAGACGACCCAGACTCAGATAGCTTGGTTGACTAGAGTCTACGTTGAGGATTATGATAGAGACTGTCCGAGTTGTGGACTGTACTCTACTTTAGACTTGTATATATACATTTGTTCTTCCTTCGAGTGTATATAAATTTGTTTCTCATTTAATAGATGCATTATTCTCTTTCAATTTTTGTCTCAAACAACACATATGCTTATGGTGTGTTATTATTAAAGCTTTTAAATTTTTATCCTAACTCAGTTCACAAACTTTTATGGAAGTATATTGGTTTAACAAACAGGGCCTGAGAGCTCTGATACCAAGTTGTCACACCCCAATTCCACACTATTCAGAATGGTGTGATGAACCGCTAAATAACCAACGGTTCAACCAGGATCTCTAATAGGTTGTGTCATTGTAAACTAAACCATACACATCCACAACCATAATCAGAATAAATACACAATAGCGGAAGTCTTAATAATAATGAACTGAGGAATCTAACTGTGATAATCATAAATAAAATATCAAATTATGTTGTATCAATCGAGACATAAGTAAATAAAATATCAAATTACATTTCCTTAATAGTTCAAATAAAAATCTAATAAAAAACGCATGAGTTGCACTCGCATGAGGAGTCATGCGTCTCCACTATATCTTCAGCCTCCATCGCAACCATGTGTCCGTACACAGAAGCATTCATATAATCTTCTACAGTGGTACCTACATCATCAACTAAAAATATTCGACATCGAAAGGGTAAGCACACATTACGGCTCAGTGAGCAAACAAAACAATGCAACAAACATATGCATGCATTCAATTCATATATGTGGTCTGGTTTATAAGTTTGCAACGTGCTATAAAAAGGTTTGGTGGCCACCTCACCTCTATACACGAGTGTGTGAAGCCGCCCAAAGGTTAACATTTATTTTCGTCCCACATGCACTCACTATGGAATAGAGATAGAGCTAAAGTGTCCGGATCAAACACCGCATAACACTTCCCCTGATACCCTACCCATACCAATACGTAAACCCCTGCTGGCGAGGGCTTGCAAACTGGGCTCGCAATTAACCAATCCTAATGTCAAACAGTGTATCCAAGGCCTCACCCTAGCATCCCTCAATACGTCCATAGAGATAGAGCTAAGGCCCCCCAGTAGAGTCGAAGACTACACGGTCCGAGACCACCTCCCCTGATGTCCTACGACGTAATAGTTTTGCTAAGGCAATGACGATACGACAATGTCAGTGGACAAGACTTGAGTAGAAATAGAGCTAAAGTGCTCGGATCAAGCACCGCATAACACATCCCCTGATGCCCCATTCGCATCAAGTACACTAACCACACACAATCATTCACATGTCTATTCCTAGCATCATCATCATCGTCATGTTATAAATAAAATAGAATGAAATATGCATGAACATTAATAGCAGGAATATTGGAAGATATGTTGAATGCACATTACAAGCATACACACATAGAATCAGTCATGGCATTGGACTCAAGAAAATAAAAACAGTTTATTATTAGCCAATTAATTTAGGTCTTGTTCCCTCACCTTTGCTTGAGTGTAGATCCTCTTTCAAGCTTTAAGAATCACTTTTATATCAATATGAAAACCTAACAAGTCGATAGATTTTAGTTAGAAGTCATTCCGGCAATTTTAGACTTGCTGTCAAGCGAGGGTCGCAGGGTGGGTCACAGGTAGGGTAGCAGTTTACTGCAACCCCCAGGGTAGGGTCGATGCCAAGGTCGGATGTTCCATCGACCCTGGGTGCGACCACCCCCTTCCTGGACTTCCCGAATGCTGGGGGTCGATCCTGTGGTCTGGTGGGGTCGATCCTGTGGTCTGGTAGGGTCGATTCCCAATCGACCCCACATGCGACCCCCCATGGTTTGAGTCGAGAATTTCATGTTTGGGTCCTATGGCTTACTTCCACAATCCATTCTATGCTTGTTCTATGGCTTAGAACTCTAGGTTTCTTCCTTACTTTGCCTACCATGATTTCCTCCATGGATTTCATTGAAATCCTCCCATGGATGGATGATTTGGGTTTCTCCTAGACCATACCCTCTTCATGAACTATTCTAAGGTCTTAGATCATCAATGGAAATGTGCCCATACCTTAGGTTTTGCTGAGATTTAGAGGTTTCTCTGAATTCTTCACTTTAGTCTTTTTCTCCAACTTTCCTTCTCTTCTCCTTCTCTTATCTTTCTCTCACTTTCAATTAGGGTTTCAAAAGGAGTGAAAGAGGTTTAGGGACGTCCTATTTATAGAGTAGAATCTCCCAAAATAAGTCACATTGAGATTAGGAAGGAATCCCATTGATGGAAAGTGTCCTATTTACGGTTTTTGTCGGCAAAGAGGGGGTCGATGAGGGGGTCAGAGATCCCGTCGACCCTTAGTTCTAAGTTGTCCGACCCCCAGTTAAAATATCAGGGGTCTGACTTCTTAGTGAGGGTCGACCTTGCCTATCTGGGTGTGCGACCCTGCCCTCTATTTTACTCTTTTTGGGTCAGTTTAATACTTGGTTTCGCTATTTTCTTCACGCACTTGGTCCATTTGGCTCGACCATGATAGGTAGACCTGGTACAAGGTGGTAAGACCGGTTAGTTCGATACGGGTCTTACATTTAGTGTACCCCAAGGCCTTACAGGTTAGTTGCATACTATTGGCACCTGCACTTGGTGCACATGTTTGGAATTCGGCTAACATGCATCTCTGCTTACCCAATTTAATTCATGCTCAGCCCAAGCAAAAAATACCTTCACTATTCTGCACTTAGTAAACTCATGTTATGGTACTATACCAATCTAACACTTCATTAGTCAACCCTTATACAGGTCAAACTGCCCTGGCTAGTACGAACTCACTCACATTCGGACATTTCCCTAATTAGGACACTGGACCCTTTACCTGACTAAATGCCCATGCACTGCCCAAAACATCTTGTTTATTTTTAGTCATGTCTACAGCACATTTTATATATATCATATGCAGCACCTAGCCTAGTGCAACGCACATTCTAAATCCATTTGCAAGCTACCTTTTGCTTATGTTGAACTGCTTATTTGGATTGGGCACTAGCCCAACAACTAGTACTCTTTTTTTTTTCACTACCAGGTCAAGCCAACATATTCATTTACTTTTTAGACATGTACAATGTCACTTATATCTGTAATACCTGGCTCAGTAGGTTGCATGCTTACCTTGCATGTCTGCTTTTTATTTTTTCATAAGGCTGAACCCCTTTAATTGTCCTGCATCTACCCACATGTAGGTATAGTCAATGACCTTATGCCCCATTTAGTTACCCAACAATGTGTCTATCTTCCTTACCTCATCAAGTTAGGCTAACTTAACACAATTACACCACCTTCTATGGTAACACCTTAATAGCATTCCATAATCCACACCAATGTTCATCTGGTGACGTAATTAATAGGAGTACCCGTGAGTCAACAGGCTTAACCAGTCATCCACAGCTTCCTCCAACTTGGGGTTTACAAATACCCCCAATTTATAAGTTAGACCTGGGTTAATAATTCCTGCATTGCTCCTATGCATTCCATGCATCATTCTTAATGCATTTTAGCAATTTCATGCCTCTTTATTCATGCACCTAACCCTTCCATTTTGTTTTCTCCTTTCAGACATTATGCCACCCAGGAGAGAGGCTGAGCCAACGGCCCAAGGCTATGATGCTGACAGATTCATTTCCTACCATACCAACAAATGCTAGGATAGGTTTGGGGAGAGCCAGGTCATAATTGGTCGTAGCATACATTTTGAGGAGCTGGTCAGATTCGGTATTTTCACTGGACATCGGCCATGCACATCTAGGATGATACTTACTCCAACTTGGTACATCATTTCTTCTGCAACATTGGCTAGCAAGTGGATGAGGCGACAGGTGAGCTGACAGTGACCAGCAGGGTCAAGGGGGCAGACATCTTACTGTCAGTCCCCTCTTTGGCTACTATGTTGGATGTATCACCAGACGAGGAGCGGATCTACAATGCTCCCAAGGAGTCTATAGGCACGACGGAGGATGCCTACATGCGTATGCGGTAGGAACTTAATCTCCCTGATGCAATAGGGAAGGTGTATGAGGAGAGGAGTCATCCCTCAAGCCCACTCCCTGACTCCTTAATAGGATTATTTAGCGCAACATCATACCCAGATCTGGTCATCACGAGGAGTTGAATGCGTATGCGGTAGGCACTCACTCGCCCTTATGCAATAGGGAAGGTGTATGAGGAGAGGGAGTCATCCTTCAAGCCCACTCTTTGATTCCTTAGCAAGCTTATTTAGCACAACATCATACCCATATCTGGTCATCGCGAGGAGTTAAACCAGTTCTGCCTCTTCTTGACTGATAGACTGGTGCAGAGGAGACCTGTATGCCTCCCCTACTTGATTCTACACACCATTCTACATTCCTTCTAGTACTTGCCCCCACAGAGGCCATCTTCCTTATGGGTGTCTCTTGACCCTCATCTTTACACACTTCGATGTGAGCCTTAAGGGAGAGCCCTTGGAGAATGAGAAGAACTCATCCGTGCTTAACTGGAACACCATCGCGTGGATGCAGCTTGCTGACATAACCATGGAGGACCTAGTTCTTGAGGCACGCTTGAGACCACCTAGAGTAGCACAGCCTTCCAAGAGAGCTCGAGCAGCAGCAGCAGCCAGAGTATCAACATCAACCACTGGAGCAGGTACTGGGAGTGGTGAGGGCACCAATCGTGGTATCCAGAGAGTAACCACAACACAGCGGTCATCATCTAGTGATGAGGAGGAATACGAGGATGATGATGATGATATTTAGGAGGGTGAGGGAGATGACAGCGATGGAGGTAGTGAGGAAAGTGAGGGTGGCGATGATGATGATCACATGGATGTGGACACTTCTGTCCCCACAAATGACGTGTCTTTTGCTACCAGAGTGGCACCTGCAGCTACTCATACCAGAGAGGTACCACCTACTGCCCGCACTTCCAAGCCACCTATAACCACTTCATCATTGCGACCCACAACAGACTTGGGTGAGGTGGTAGGGATATTCCAGCTCATGCATCGGGAGATGGAGAGGCTTTTCGACAGCCAGACTAGATTGGAAAGAGAGATGGGGTGCCGCTTCGGAGAGGTGGAGACTAGATTGGGCACCATTGAGACTGACGTGAGGGATGCAAGGGCCAGGTTAGGCTAGGTAGAGACTCACATAGGATACATTTACAATGCGAGGGTCACGGCCAGCCATTTACATCACTATGTATGGCGTAGACCTATTATTAACCCAGCTCCTTCGAGTGTTCCACTACCAGCACCCCAGTAGGAGGCTCCTCCAGCATCTATCACGTACGATGTCCCTACAACACCTGTAACTCTGAGCACTGCACAACCATCATCTTCACATGACATGCTGGTAGCACTTACATTTCAGGGTGATCATTCTCCTATCCTACCAAATTATGAGCCTTCTACTTCAGAGCACCCTTCTGGACCCAATCTTCCTGTCCTACTGAGAGAGCCTCGGTAAACAAAGCAGTGATTTGGCACTTTACTTTTACTAATTTTCTTCTGTTTAACTCATGTATACAGGGTAACTGTCCGAGTTGTGGACTGTACCTTACTTTATGGTTTGTGCACATTATATTTATCTTCACTTTATACATGTCCATTTCTTTCTCATTTGACAATACTTATATTTACCTTCCCAGGTAGAGTCAGAGTGGTTATGCTCTGATACCAGTGTTGTCACAATCCATTCTGGTAATCGAGGGTGATATCCTAGTCATCCACAAGACAACCCGAATCTTCCAAGGACCAACAACCAAAATGATCAACCAGCGAACCCCACAGTCTACATACACAATATCTGTAAGACCCATATCGTACTAACCGGTCTTACCACCTTATATAAGGTCTTCCTATCATGGTCGAGCCAAGCGGACCAAGTGTGTGAAGAAACCACAAGGCTAGGTATGAAATTGAACCTTAAATCATATAATTAGGAGTGTGTGGTCGCATACCTAAACAGGTGTGGTCGACCACACCTCAGAATAATGCGACCACTGGAGCTTGGGATGTGTGGTCCCAATTTTTGGCTATGTGGTCGACGGGTTCTACGACTCCACGTGCAACCACACGAAGTCAAGTTTACTCCGTGATTAGGAAACCTTCCTAATCCGAAGGGGGTTCTTTCCTAATCTAAGTTAGACTCTATATGGAGGGTTTTCCTCTATATATTGGATGTTCCTTAGCCTCTTTCATCCTTTTAGAACTCAAACTAAAAGAGAGAGAAAGAGAAGAGGAGGAAGAGAAGAAGAATTGAAGAAGAGGACTAAGAGAAGGAAATTCAGAGAGAACTCTAAATCTTCAACAAGTTTAAGGTATGAAAACATTCTCCACATCAGTTTGAATACCTAGAATAGATCATAGAGGAGATAGTAATTCAAAGTGAGATCCCAATCATAAAACCATGGACAAATTCTAAGAGATCCATGGAGGAAATCCATTAGGACGATGGATTATGTAAAAATATGGATTTTAAACCATAGAACAATCATGGGAAGGATCATGATGATAAGCCAAAGAATCAAAACACGAAGGAATTGAGTTGAGAGTGGAAAAGTCGACCATCACATGTGTGGTCGCATGTATGGTTGCATGATATGTGACCACATGAGACACATATGATAGACCACATGCCCTCGGTAAAGTTCCAGGAAGGGTGTGGTCACATGTGTGGTTGCATGGTATACAACCATACATATCGGCCACACGCCCTTGGAAAAGTTCCAGGGAGGGTGTGGTCACATGTGTGGTCGCATGGTACGCGACCACACATATCGACCACACGCCCTTGAGAAAGTTTCAGGGAGGGTGTGGTTGCACGTATGGTCGCATGATATGTGACCACACCTAGCGACCACACACCCTGTGGTTGGAGAAACTGAAACCATAGGTGCAGCCGCACCTGTAACCACTCAGCTTCTGGAAGTCTGAATTAATTGAAATAAATTCTAATTTAAAATCTATAAATTTATTAAGTTTTCAAGTGGTCTAAAAGTGATTTACAAAGCTTGGACGAGGAACAATCATCAACCAAAGGTTAGGGAACAGGACCTAAACTAATTGGCTAATAACAAGCTGTTTTACATATTGAGTCCAATGCCATGAATGATTCTATGCTTGTATGATTGTAATGTGTATTTCACATGTCATCCAATATTTCTGCTATTATTGCTCATGTATATTTAATTCTGTTTATTTATAATATGATGATGATGATGATGATGATGATGTTAGGAATAGGCATGTGAATGTATATGTGTGGTTAGTGTGCTTGATGCGAGTGGAGCACCAAGGGTAGGACGTGACACTATGGTTCATCCTGGTCACTAGACTCTAGCTCTATCTCTACTCAAGTCTTGCACACTAACATCAGTGTATCGCCATTACCTTAGCAGAACTATTACGTCGTAGGGCATCAGGGGAGGTGGTCTCGGACCGTGTAGTCTCTGACTCTGTCGGGGGGCTTTAGATTTATCTCTATGGACGTATTGAGGGACGTTGGGGTGAGGCCTTGGATACACTGTTTGGCATTAGGATTGGTTAGTTGCGAGCCCAGTTTGCAAGCCCTCGCCAATAGGGGCTTACGTGTTGGTATGGGTAGGGTATCAAGGGAAGTGTTATGCGGTGTTTGATCCGGGCACTTTAGCTCTATCTCTATTCCATGATGGCTGCATGTGGGACGGCAATGGTGTTTGATCCATTGGACGGCTTCACATACTCGTGTATAGAGGTGTGAAGGCCACCAATCCTTTCTATAGCACATTGCAAATTTATAAACCAGACCAAAGATATGAATTGAATGCATGCATATATTTGTTGCATTATTTTGTTTACTCACTAAGCTCAAGTTAGAGAGCTGACCCTCGCGCGTGCAATTATTTTTAGTTTATGATGTTGCAGGTATTAAGGTTAAAGATTATGTCGACACGTTAACATATGAACAGGTAGCAGCTATGGATGAGCAAGCTGTGGAGGACTATTATGATTTGTTAAGCGAGCGTTTCAACTATGGATACGCTTAGTGTTTAACTTTCGTATTTGGATATTTGTAATATGTATTAAATTATGTTTTGGTTACTTGGAGATAACTGGAATATTAATTATTTATAATGATTAGACCTCAGTTCATTATTAATAAGACTTTCGCTATTTACTTTATTATCTCTGATTAATGTGGAATGTGTTTTGGTTTAACATGGTTGGCATAGCCTATACGAGATCCTGGTTGAACCATTGGTTCATAGACGGTTCATCACACCATTCTCATTGGTTCAGAATTGGGGTGTGACAATATCCATCAGAATCAACAGTAGATAATAATAATAATTTACAGCAGAATATCAGAGTTACAATGGAATCATAATAAAGAACCATATGTCAACAAATAATACTTAAATATCATAAATTTGTTATCCATTACATTTGTTCCACAATATTCATAGGACTACATACATCCCATAATACACAACTAAAGTAAATTTCAATAGGTTCTTGTGGATAGATCAAACCATTATCTATGCACAGATAGCAAAGTCAATAAAATCAAGAGCTGACCTATGTCCCATAGATACAACCCCTATAGGTGCAACCCTTAACGTGGTCTTGGAGAGGAACCCCACCAAGAGTAGTATCCTCAGCATCAGAGGGATCCATAGCTGCATCGAAAGTAGCGGTACTTGCAAACAAAGCTAAAAAAAGATTTGATATCGAAGGGTGAACTCACATCCTAGCTCAGTAAGGAATCAGGTATCCAATGCAATCATAGGCAATAATTCATGAATGCAGTATAGAAGCAAATAAACGAGCAATTATGAGTGTCATACAATTGTGTATGCAAATCATGGTCGATATGTATCCTAGCGAGGATCTTGCCCCGTACCCCACTGCCTGAGCATATACACCCGTACCACCCCACCACTTGAGTATTCCATACCCCACCGCCTGGATTATATTCACCTTGCTAAAGCACAAATCACTTAACCAAGTTGATGCATGATGCATGAGCATGTTATTAATGGTTACACCCTATCAAAGATTCCCATTCCACTCCCGTGGATTGATCGTGTCCCCACTAAGGTGCAACCGGACATATGGCCAAGTATTATGCCCCCACATGTTACATGATCATATACCTTATACACAAACACATCCATATCCAATCAATCAATCACCTAACATGGCATGTGCATGCAATAAACAAAACCATACTCCAGTAGGAATCCTTGTTCTACTCCCATGGACTGACCGTATCCCCACTAGAGCAAAGAGTGCCAACATGGCCTGTGTATCATACTCCCATACTCCACACACCCATTATACATGGTCTTATCCAAAACTGCACCCAGTAGAGGACCCCAACTCTACACTCTTATGGTTCTTTATGCCTCCACTAAGGTACAGCCACTCCCAATGTGATTTATGAAGTCACTTGTTACATGAACCACCATACATGGGTGGTATTACAATGGAGAACCCCAGATCCCCATCCCACGGATCATCGTTATCTCCATTAGGATACTGGCACACCAACTTGATATGCATGTCCGTACTCCCATACGTCACATGCACCATTATACATGGCTATGCATACAACATCATCAGCAATTACCCCTTGTAGAGAACCCCAGATCCCCACTCCCATGGTTTGCCGTGTCTCCACAAGGTTACAACAACTATCAACTTAGCCCGTGTGTTATGCCCTACATGCTACACGTCCATCATACAACAATCAACATACATAGTTAATGTTATAATGCAAATGCATGAATAGTTATATACAATTCATTAGATGACATGTTATAAAAGAAAAACAACCATAACAGCTATCAAACACATGCTCAAACTCTACGTGATCCAACCCCTCACCTGTTGACACCAGAGGTGCTATTGAATGTTGAAGCCGATAGAAGGCTCCGTCCACTACCCACGGTGTTTACCTAATTTAATTAAATAAGATTCATTAGGTTGGTGAATATCTTTTAAACCAGCATAGACAAGTCCTAGAGTCTATGCACGAGTCCCAAGATAAGCCAAGAATCGAAAGGATAGTCTTCCTAATCATTTCTAGGCTTATAAGGCAATACAATTTGAACCGACAGATGGAATAGGTTGTGTGTTCCATTGGTACGTGGTGTCGGTTAACACTTAGCCAATTCTTATGTATACTGAACCGGAAGACTAATCGGATGATTGGCCATCTGGTTGGCCATCCGCATCATATACTATTTACAGTAATGGAATTCCAGTGGGTCATTCAGATGATGAGCCAGTTGATCGATCATCCGGCAATGGCTCCGTTTAGAGTTAAGCCTTCGCGGAGACACGGCCAAACAGTGTCATGTACATAACCGGTGTAACACACCCAGTGGTTCGTTTTTCCGGTACATGATACCGGTTAGGGTGGTAATGAATATCCTTGGTCTGACATGTTCAGATATTTATCCAGGTGGTAAACTGGTCATGAGTCAATCGGTATTAGGGCCATTACCAGCCTACCGGTTCATGCTATCGATTCTGGCCCAGAAGCCAAACACGAACCACAAAGGGTTTCTCCTTTGGGGAAAGTTTACCCGTTGTGGTTCGTTCTACACTAGAGGATGGGAAACTACTAGCAACTCTTGTTGGGTACAATGGGGTTCATTTAGACTCCATTTAACACCCTCATTCATGAAGAGGGTGGTGACCTAGGTCTCTATGTCGAGTTTCAATCTCTATTAATGGAGGCCATCAATGGTGGAGTCCCACCATGGTCTCTAACTCACATCCCTACAAGAATGAAAGGAGAAGAAGGGATGAGAACCTTACCTCAAGGAAAATCGATTCTTGAGCTTGAATCCTAAGCTTGAACTCCAAGCTTTACTTCTCAACCCACACACTCTCATTCTTCCATGATTCAGCAAGAGGGAACAAGGAGAGTGAATCCTACCTTTTATAAGACTCATGGAGAGAGAGTGTCCTAATCTTCCTCAATCGACAGAAGTCAAGCGATAGCACATTCCTCCGGTACATGCCTCCGATTGAACTTAAAGCTTATCTAGGCCTAGTTTCGTCAGCCTAGTTTGATGGTGATGCTTCCTAGACTTTAAGTGTCTACTCCCACATGATTTAGCATCTCTAGGTAATCTAAGGGGCTGATCCACATCATATTTAGGGTCACAATATAGAGTGCCAAAGATTGACACAGTAAGACCCGGTATGGAGATCCAAATTGTGAGGATTTTGGAGTGGGTCTTACACCTACAGTAAGGTTTAAGGACATTCACTGACAATCATTCGAGTAGAGATCGATAGCGTCAATGGATGCCGACAGTTCTCTGAGTTTTTTTCCACAAAGATTTTCCTTCTTCCTTAACTCTCCCTCCCTCTCTGAGAACATGTCAGAAATTTTATGATGAATATGTACTCAATGGGGCGGTTAATTAGAGGAGGAGTCATACTAGTTGAAGTCTCCATCTTAGAGTAAACTTTTAGTTAGAGTAAGGGACTCTAGGGAGATGCCAAGTGGCAAGTAATTGAGTTGGAAGAGGATCCCTTTCACTTAACAAACTCTAAGGTGGTTATGATAGCGTTGGGACCCTCTAGATCCGTCTATGGGTCCAGGGAATATTCCCATACAACTTTCAAAACGGATTCAAATCATTAAATCCCACAGATAGGCCAATTTTTCCTACTCGGTCGATGGTCCTGGTCCCTACCCCAATGGGTTTACCAACCGGACCTAGCAATCGACGCTGGTGTCAAAGGCTTAAGTTATAACTTTTATTTTATTTCTAATTCGGTCCACCATTGGTGCAACCAAGTTTCTTGTTAATGACTTGGGAACTCGTTTAGTTGATAGTGGAAAACCCTCATTGCACAACAGAAATCTGGTTAGGCCAGGTTTTCTGGGTGTAGGTTTTACAGTAACCTTGGCAATTCCTCTGGAAACACGTCTGGGAATTCCCTAACCACCTCTAGGTCTTTGAGTTTTGATCTTTTAGTAAATATGTCACACAGCTATACTAAGAATCTGGTGCCACCCTTCCGTAGGTATCTTACCGCTTTTAGAGCCAAGGGGAATAGTTTCCTCTTCTTGGGAGTCCTGTAGCCTGTAAATTTAAATGTTCTGCCTTTTTCCATCCTTGAATGATATCTTCTTCTCAGCACAGAGTAGACTAGCTTGGTGGTATAACAACCAATCCATTCCCAAGATTGCGTTGAAATCCATCATCTCTAGGCGGATCAGGTTCGCTTCTAACCCTCTTCCTTTGATCTCTACTAGACATGATCCATAATATTCATTTAGTTTGACCTCCATTCCTAACGATGATCGAACCACTAGGTGTATGTATATTGGTCTTGATACACTTTCGATCTATTTCCCGAATAAGGGGGATACAAAGGAATGGGTGCTCTAGAGTCAAAAAGTACTCTGGCTTGCACTCCTTCTATTTTCACAGTACCTAGAGGTTTAAATTTCTCTACATATATGCCACTAAGTTTAGGGGTTTATATATTTACTTGGCATTACTCCAGCACTCCTTCCGCATCTCTCAGGAATAATGGATAATTGCTCCACTGTCATATTTCTTGCACATCATCTAGCTGGGGGAAAATTGATCTTGGGTGTCCGATCCAGTAGCAATAGGAACACTTGGGTAGTTTTTGAGGATAGTCCCTATAAGCAAAAAAGGTAGGTTTAGTCTTGACCTTGGTCTTTGGATGGAACACCAGGTGTGATTTCGATGCCATTCTCTTTTTCGACACAGTTGAGAGTTTCCTCCCGGTAATGGACCTACTTGTGGCCTTTACATTCAAGGAAGGTAAAGGTAAAACAGTAGCCACTTCAAGTAGAAGCGCGGGTGAATTTATTGCAGAACTCTACTCTACAATACCAGGTATTTCCTTTGCTGAGGTGGTGTTAACGGCACCTTCTGAGCCGTTCTGTCTAAATGTGGGGGGACTGGTAGTGGACCAATAGGTAGTTATTTACTGTCGGCTCCTCCCTCTGATGAAGCAACCTATCCTTTACTATTACACACACCGAATTGAGTTTGGGGTGCCATTTGAACTTGTGTCATTTCACGCAATGGAACTCCTGTCCAGAAATGGTACCTACCACAAGGTCCAATTCAAGGTATAACGGTGCCATTAGTTTTCTGATAATCTTTGAAATGATGCCAAATAATAAGAAATCAAAACATTTCGATAATGGTACAATTAGGAAAATTCAACCGTTATTGAGGTCCGGTTGCAATGTCTAATGGCATGGGTGCCTCCGATTTTGCAACCAATCACTCCTGGATGACCTTCTGTGGTTGTCTGGTTGTAGCACCCGATGGCACAGTGTGCCCGATTCATCCTAAACAATTATCGAGAGCTATTGACCTCGTCCAATCACAGCTTCAGTCGCTGATCCGGTTGCAACTTGGGTCGTGCCATTTGACTTGACGATCTTTTTTTCCCTCCTATAAATAGAGGTGTAGGGGTTTTAAGCTTCAAACCCCTTCCTCAAGTGCGGTTGGAGTTCCTTAATGCCTTTGGTGTCATAGCCTATTCTAGGGAATAGGGCGTGATATCTGGGTCAACCCTTGTGGTAACCCGAATCCATCCAAGATCGATAACCACAAAGTTTATCAAATAAATCCTATAGTCTACACAAGAAATATCCATACAATAATCAAGAATTGATAATAACAATAGTGGAAGGATAACAGATGCAACTATAGTGATATCATAATTGTAACATTATTTGTTATGAATTACAACCATTATTCTCTACCAAAATAATACAATATCTCATATACATGTAGCCAAACCCAAAAGAGTAAATCTGATATTGTTTTGATAAACTTCTTCGTCTACCAACAAAAAAAAATCATAACATCAAAAGGGAAAGAGCAAGGGGGAGGGCTACATCATGCGAAGACGCAGTCCCTATAGGTGCAGCCCTCATCGTGCTCTCCACCGACATAAAGTCCGATGACAACACTCGGCAAAGGGGATTCCACAAAATTAGCAATTAAATATTCACCTGCAAAAAAGACTTATCGATACGAAGGTGACCTCCCATCCCAACTCAGTGAGAAATCCAGTATCATATGCATGCTTTACACAATGATATGAAATGCAATTTTAATATTAGGTCTCATGGCTTGTGTTACTTCTTGGTATCATATCGAGATTTGGCCCGTGCTTTCGATCCTGTTTACGGTCCCCAAGCCTCCAACTCTCATATACCGGGAGAAGGTAGAAGATGAATAGATGACCCCAGGCTGTTAAACAACTTCTACAAGCAAAGCTCCATCCAGGTCCAAGAAATAGCACCTCGGGCCCCCTTCAGGCTCGTCACCTCTGTCACACCCCAATTCCGGCTAAACCAAAAGTGTGAGTGAACCATCACTGAACCAACGGTTTACACCAGGATCTCAATAAGACCGTGTCCACTCATACAACCATTGCACATAACCACAATCAGAATATAATAAATACAACGGAAGTCTTAAATAAAATGAACTGAGTAATCTATTGATAAATTTAAATAAAATATTCAATTATTCAAATAACCAAAACTTAAATAAATATCTTTACATCAACTTCATCTCAACTAAAAATAATTAAAATAAATAAAACCCAAGTCCTAGAGATACACGCAGAAAGGGCACTCGCATGAAGCATCATGCTCGTCCTCTCCTGCCTGCACATCCAAAGCAGCCACGCCTCTGTATGCCGGCGTGTTCATGTAATCATCCACCGTGTAACCTGCATCAACATCTAAAAACATGTATATATATACAGGGTGAGCTCACAACTTAGCTCAGTAAGACAATCAGAAAATTGCACAAACATATGCATGAGTAACATTCACATTATGGTCTGGTTTTAAGTTTGCAATGTGCTATAGAAATGATTGGCCGCCACCGCACCTCTATACATGAGTGTGTGAAGCCGCCCAGTGGATCAAACACCACTGCCATCCCACATGCACCCACCATGGAATAGAGATAGAGCTAAGGTGTCTGGATCAAACACCGCCAACAACTCCCCTGATACTCCACCCATACAAACACGTAAGCCCCTATTGGCGAGGGCTTGCAAACTGGGCTCACAACTAACCAATCCTATATGTCATCACAGTAGGCCCTATCCCAGCACAGCTCCCTACGACATAGAGATAGTGCTAGAGTCTGGTGGCCAGGCTGGAGACCACAGTGCCACGTCCTCCCCCTGATACCCTACCTGCACCAAGCATGCTAAGACAGAACGACACAAAAGGTGCTAGTGTGAGGAATGATCCCAGACCCCAGGCCCTTTCCATTCCACACACCAACGAAAACAATCACATGCCTAACAGTCACAACCTAGCATAGCAAGTATGCATGAACAATAATAATAACTGGAAATAAAAGATGACATGCGAGTATGCACAAACATCACACCATAGAATCAGGGTTATCAACAATGTTTTACTGTTCATTAATTATTAGGGTTTAGGTCCGATTCCCTTACCTGACGCTTGTTTGATAGCTTGCTCTACGTCGCAAGGTCCAAACGTGCTATCACAAAGTCCTACATGATATTAGGGTTTAGTTAGAATAGTTTTTCTTAGGTTTTACGTTGGTCGAAAAACCAACGAGACTACAAAACTTCTCACAAGGCTGACCGGTTACAGGTACCGGTCGCAGCACTGTGGGGAAACCTACGACCGATATGGTCAGCCGGTCCCCACAGATCAGTCCCGAGAAGGTACCGGTTGCAGTACCGGTCGCATATGGTGCGACAGGTATGGTCGACCGGTATGTCTCCGGAAGACCATACATCCGGTTTCTTGACTTCCGTCGATCGTCCCCTAATGATCCTAGTGTTTCTCCTGAACATTCTAGGTCTAAGCATTGGGTTGGAATTGCTTCTAACTCCATTCAAATCCTAGTTTCGATGATTTTCATCCTAGAACTTGAATCTAGGGTTTATCGACTAAATTAGGGTTTGACGGAAAAATAGGGTTTATCGGCAAAATAGGGTTTTAGATCAATACCTGCTTTGCATGGTATTGATCAAAGCAAACTAAACATCTTAGATTCATAATGTAAAAGAAGGTTTAAGCACTTACCGTCGACTGGCGGTAAGGTGTTCTTCGTCGAACGACAATGGCAGCTCTTCCTTCTCCTTCCTAGCTCCTTCTCCTTCTTCAATCTCCTTCTCCTCTCTAGGGTTTGTGAGGATCAATGGAAGGGATTCTATGAGGTTTAGAGGGGTTTATATAAGCTAGGTTTAGGTTTAGGAAGCCTCCTAGGATTAGAAAAGTCCTATGGTTTGGAATTTAGAAAGTGGGACCCGTAGAAATCCGGTTCCGGATCTTAGTAGTTTGCCGCACAGGCTATACCGGTCGACCAATACCAAGACCGGTACCATCGATCGGTATGAATAAAATTCATACTTAAATGGTCTGTTACGTACCTGTTTGTCATCCGCCCGTCCCTTCTAGCCCGGTGATGATTGGAAGACCGGTTACGACATGAATTCAAGGTTTAGATCGGGTTCATGGAGTGCGGGTCTTACAACCTCCCCTCATAGAATCCGTCTCACATCAGTGACCCCGGTCCAACTGACACTTTCCTCCAGTCTCCAAACCTTTGAAAGTATGAGCCTGTACTAGTATTTTGACCCCTATTAGAAGGGCATAGGAAACAGGGGTAATGGCACCTTCTATATCTATTATGTACATTTTATTATTCCTAGTTGCCGGCCAAGAGATCCCCGACTCCACTCCAATTGTAAGACCCGTGTCAATTTAACCCGGTCTTACCATTGTGAACCAGGTTTACCCATCATGGTCGAGTCAAATGGACCAAGGACATGAAGGAGATCGAGATCCCAGGTACGAAATCGACCCGAAAACACTTAATTCTAAGGGAGGGTCGCACACCCAGTGAAGCAGGGTCGGACCTCCCAATACAGAAAGTCAGACCCTCAGTTTTTGAGGGAGGGTCGGACAGCTTAAGACCCTAGGGTCGACGGGATCATCGACCCTCCCATCGACCCTCGATTTATGACGAAACTGAAATTAGGAAATTTCCTAATTTTCGGTTGGGATTCTTTCCAAATCTCAATGGGATTATTATAAGACATTCCTAGTCTATTTAAAGGACGTTCCTAAGCCACATTCACTCCTTTCACAACCCTAATTGAATTGAGAGAAAGAGAGAAGAAGGAAAAGAGGAAGAAATGAGGCTAGGAAGAAGGCTTAGCAAAAAGGAGAAGAAATTGCAGAGAAAAGTAATCTTCTCAGGTATGGATACCAATTCCATGAGTTTCTACAGACCTTAGGTTAGATATGGTTGAGTGTAGGATTTCGGAGAAACCCAAACCATCCATCCATGGTTAGGTTTTCATGAAAAACCATAGGAGGATGCACGAAAGCTATCTAGATGAATTATACATGGTTCTAGACCATGGAATGAGTGTTGGGTGAATGTAGGAAGCAAGTCATAGGACCCCAAACACGAAGAATGGATTAAAAAGTGGAAATTGGACCAGAGTGCACCGAGGGTCGCACCGAGGGTCGATAGACCATCCGACCCTAGGTGTTTCTGACCATCGACCCTCAGCATTCGGGAAGTTCAGAATGGAGGTAGGGTCGATAAACCCATCGACCCTAGCATCGACCCTAGAATCGACCCTCAGTTGACAGAATGGTTTTTAAATTCTGAATTAATTCTAATTAAATTCTATCGACTTTGTTAGGTTTGTTAGCAATATAATACAGTTATAACAGTGATTCGAAAGCTTGGAAAATATCTATTAGCAAGCTAAGGTGAGGAACCTTAACCCCAAACTAAATTGGTTAATAATAAACTATTTTCTATTTATTGAGTCCTATGCCATGTTTGATTCTATGCGAATATGTTTGTAATGTGCATACAAAGATGCCATCCAATATTTCTATTACTTGTTCATGCATATCTACTTTATTGTTT
Source organism: Protea cynaroides (assembly GCA_028583415.1). Classification (NCBI taxonomy): domain Eukaryota; kingdom Viridiplantae; phylum Streptophyta; class Magnoliopsida; order Proteales; family Proteaceae; genus Protea; species Protea cynaroides. The sequence continues at coordinate 58,226,581 of CM053275.1, read as the reverse complement.
ATAACATGATGATGATGATGATGATAGGAATAGGCATGTGCTTGTATGTGTGTGGTTGATGTGCTTGATGCGAGCGAGTATCAGGGGAGGTGTGATGAGAACGTCAATAAACGTTAACCTTTGGCGGGTCTCAGCACTTTAGCTCTATCTCTAACTCAAGTCTTGTGCATTGGCATCGTCGTATCGCCATTACCTTAGCGGAACTATTATGTCGTAGAGTATCGGGGAGGTGGTCTCGGTCCTTGTAGTCTCCGACTCTACCGGGGGCCTTAGCTCTATCTCTATGGATGTTCCGAGGGATGCTTGGGGTGAGGCCTTGGATACACTGTTTGGCATTAGGATTGGTTAGCAATGAGCCCGGTTTGCAAGCCCTCGCTAACAGGGGGCTTACGTGTTGGTATAGCATTATATAGCAATAACCGTTAACCTTTGTTGTATAATGTTATGGTAGGGTGGATGGGGACGACGATAACCGTTAACCTTCGGGTGGGCTTCCACACCCTGTGTATAGAGGCGGCATCAATAACCGTTAACCTTTTATCACCCAACCTTTCTATTGCACATTGCAAACTATAAACCAAGACCAAAGATATAAATTGATTTTTGCATGCATATGTAATGTTGCATTGTTTTGGCTACTCACTGAGCCGTGTTGTGTGCTCACCCCTCGACGTCGAATATTTTTAGTTGATGATGCAGGATAACTGTTGAAGATTATATGAACCTGTCAGCGTATGGAACTGTAGCAGCTATGGAAGTTGGAGCTGAAGACGATACACACGACTCCTCTTGCGAGTGCAACTCGTGTGTATTCGATTAGATATTTTGTAGGTTTCTTTATTGGATTTATAAGACATGTATTTGGTATTTGAATATTTATGTCTTAGTTAAACACAGAATAATTTGATATTATGGGTATCATTTTAGTTCTCAGTTCATATTATTTATAAATTTTCCGCTATTGTGTATTACTCTGATTATGATTGTGGATGCGTGTTAAGTTTAGATAATGCGGGGATAGCCTATAAGAGATCCTGGTTGAACCGTTGGTTATTTGGCGGTTCATCACACCATTCTAAAGTGTGCGGAATTGGGGTGTGACAACTTGGTATCAGAGCTTCTCAGGCCTTGCCCGCCGAACTAGCATACATTCAAAACAATTGTGAACTAAGATAGGATAAATTAAAAGCTTTAATACAAACACATTGTAAGCACAAGTGATGACTGAAACCGAATTAAAAAGAGAATAATGCATCTATTAAAGAGAAAACCAGTTACATACACTGAGTAAGAGAACTACAACGTATATACATCGCTAAAGCGAGTACAGTCCACAACCCGGATAGTTACTCCGTAGTACAAGAAAGGTAAAGTACAATCGGGAAACCGGAGGCGAAGGAGGAGGCGGTGCCTCACGATCTCTGTCGTAGTCCTCAGGCATAGACTCTAGTCAACCAGGCTATCCGAGTCCGGGTCGTCCGGTAGACTAGCCGTGAGATCGACTACTCTCTTGTCGGGCCGCACGCCGGATCTCCATGAGCTCACCTATCCGCGCGTCGGGCGTGTCCCGAGCAGCCAACAGCTCCTCCACTCTCATGCGTTGAGCATCTAAAAAATCCCTCCATCCTCGGGTCCGATCTGCGCTGAGTCTCTCCGATCTCGCGCAACATCTCCATCATATCGGAAGATGGGCGTGAAGGACCAGCATCGTGAGAAGGACCAGCCTCGGGTGCGAAGCCGCCGCAGCAGAAGTACCAACTCCATCCGCCTATGTGGGTGATGGCGGGGGTATCGCGTCGACATCCATATACATACGATCATCATCGTCGATCGGATCTCCCCGAGCCCTAGCAGCAGCCGCAGCATCAGTCACCTCAACCCGAGTGTGAGGGCGCACCATCGCCTTCCTCTCCTCATCACTAACCTCCGCATCTCGCAGCCCCATCTTGCAGATAGCCTCCCAATCTAGAGGCGACGAGAAGGTCTTCTCCTGGATCTTCTCATCTACTAGATCCACCCCCAAACGGGTCAGTAGCACTGTAATCATGCGTCCATAGGGTAGATTACCCCTATGACCAGACAATGTGGCACTGATCAGCGTCCGCATGATGATGTAAGGAAGGCAAACCGGCTGTCGAGTGCATATGATGTAGATCAAGAACTGGATCAGCTGAGACACCATCTCATAGTGCCCACTCTGTAGAATCAGATTATGCTGGATAATCTTGCAGAAGACTCGTGGAGATGGACGCAAGTAGCAAGCTCTCATCTCGCCATCTATCAGGACGGAGCAACTGATTGTCGATCTCTGCTCTCATCTCCATCTCAACAAACTGTGGCTCTCCCGGCGCACAGTACACCATAAGACCATCGAAGGGAATGCCCAACAGATCGGCCAGTTGTCGATAGTCAAAAGAAATGTGCACCCCCTTGACGTAGCTACTGATGCACAACTCCTGACCACGCTCGACATCATTGTAATCCCCCACCACCTGGAGATTACAATAGAACTGAAGCACCAAGTCTGGACATGTGCACGCGTCGTATGTGATGACAGGGAGCCACCCCATGTCAGCGAATGCTCTCTCTACGTTGAACAAGGCTAGATCAGCCAGGTTCACCATACTACCCCCTTCCACTTTCTTGCCGGTATAGTAGGCATATTGTGCCTTGGCTTCATTTGAACGGAAGCGGAGTGGATCACGCAATCTTGGCACTTTGGTACGGGCCATAGTATCTGCAAAATAAGAAAGAGAAAAGAAACAAGGAGTTAGCAGGAAAAAAATCCGAAATTTGATTTAATAACGGCGTAAGTTGACCATAAATCTCCATTTCTTGCCATACAAGTGGGCATAAGGACTTACGAAGGTTTAGACATATCCTACAACCCACATGCATTAGGAAATCTTAACGGACAATGTCCAATTTGAAGAAATTCAAGAAAAATCAAAAATTTCGATAAATTAGGGCAAAAAGAGAAAAATTTAAGTTTCTCGATAACCAACCGATGAAACTGAAAAATTTTTGAGGGCTTTCGTTCCTCAAGACCCCAATAACAAAAGCCCCCAATAAAAATAGAATTTTTACGGTTAGAAAATGTTTAATTCGGAAAATACGAGTTAAATAAGCAAAAACCTCGAAATAAAAACCTAAAAACAGGGAAGGTTGGGAAATTTTACCTGTAAAGGTGATGTGGATGTCGAAACTCGAACTAAGAATGATCCACAATAGTGAAGTAGCACTGTAGTAACTCGGAGAGTAGAGACGAGTCGAAACGGAGGGGGAATAGTGAGAAATGACCCAGAATCGGATCTTTAAAATCTGATTTTTAGTCCGAGGGTCGGACAATTCGACTGACACCATCGACCCTCGAATCGACCCTCCAATCGACCCTCGACTCTCGGGGATCTGACAGAAATTCAAGGGTCGGACTGAGGGTCGGACACCCATCGACCCTCGCATCGACCCTCAGCTCTCGGGAAGAACAGGTCATTCCCAGGGTCGGATACCAAGGGTCGGACATACCATCGACCCTCACTATCGACCCTACATAGAAAAGACAGTATTTTTTTTTTAGAATGAATTGAGGATTCAAATTTTATATCGGTTAGCGTGCCTACATGAAGTATAAATGATTTCTCACTGATTTTGATGACTTTCAGGCACCACCCATCTCAGAAAGGAAATATGTCTGACCGTAGAGTTACCTGACAGACCCGAAACACAGTCCCACCACCACCACCCGTGGAGGAGACTAGTCAAGAGAATAATCAGGTACCGAAAAATCCAGAACCGGTGAACCCTACAAATTTACCACCACCACCACCAGAGCTAGCAACAGTGGTGATGAATCTGGCTCAACAGCTACAACAAATGCAACATGCACAAGCACAAATGCAGGTTGCGATGGGAGTTATGTTTCAAGCCACTCGGGCGGCAGCCATGCACACCGGGCAAGCTAGTGCAGCACCGGTGGGTAACCACCCAGCCCTTCGGACACCTCCACAACAAGCTGCACCAGTTCCTGTGCAAGCCCCGAAGCAGCCCAAGGAAACTATCAGTATCCACCCCCTATGTTTGGGGCATATCAAAATCAACTGGATCACTCCCGGCTAGTGGAGAGATTTTTGAAAATGAAACCAAGGGAATTCAACGGAAAGCCGTCTGATCCACTATGGCCAGCACACTGGATAGATGAAATGGAAAGGAATTTCCTTATGATGACTATTACTGAAAAAGAAAAAGTGTTATGCGCCACCTTCATGCTCAAAGGCGACGCACATCATTGGTGGAAGTCGACCAGGACCTATCTATTGACTAAGCACGCCCTACTGACTTGGGCTATATATAAAGAAGCTTTCTTTGAGAAATATTTTCCACGAAGCTTCGTAGATTCGATGGAGAAGGAGTTCCCGAGTCTTTATCAAGGACGGATGTCGGTGGATGCGTACCGGGCCAGTTATGAAGAGCTGTTTTTCTTCGCACCACTGAGTATGCAAGAAGAAGATACAAAAACCCGTAGATTCATCGCGGGACTAAGAGGAAGTATAAGGGAACATATTCTGGGATTAGAGAAGAACATATATAATGAAGCTGTCTAGATCACTCGAGTGATTGAATCGAGCCAGAAAGAGAGTTATTTCACTCAAAACAAAGGCATAAAAAGGCCAGCTGGAAATTCTTATAATGGAAGCAATAATAGGACGTATAAACCTTTCCGTCCTCAGAATTTTGCAACTGCACCAAAGTCCACTGCAGCAGCTCAATCACATCCAAAGCCAAATGTTGAAGCCCCAAGGTGTTTTAACTGCAACCAACCAGGGCACATGGCAAGAGAGTGCCCAAAACCAAAGAAACAGTTACATCGAGGACGGGTATATGCTGTTACATCAGAGGATGCAGCCGCATCGCCCGATGTGGTCACGGGTATGACCGAAACTTTAAGATTAAAATTACATTGATTGAGCATGTAGACTAAGTAAAAACGAATCACAGGTATCATACCTATCAATGGCATACCCGCCAGAGTACTCTTTGATTCAGGAGCTACTCATTCATTTATATTAGTGTCGTTTGGAAAGAAGACCAATCTGCCCATCAAAACATTAGACTACAAATTACTTGTACGGTCACCGATGGGATTAGAAGTGGAATTAGAGAAAGGTTATGGACCATGTCCAGTTCTCATCGGAGAGCAGACCTTGGATGCAACCTTAATACAACTTGAGAAGGCAGACTTTGACATCATCTTGGGAATGGACTGGTTAGCTCGGCACTCTGCAAAGTTGTTATGCGCCGAGAAGAAGCTAACGTTCAAGGACAAAGAAGGAGCAGAATTCAGTTTCTCGGGAACCAAACTTCCCAGGAGACACAAGCTCGTACTCTCAAGATATTGATGTAGTGCGAGATTTTCCTGATGTATTTCCGGAGGAACTACCCGGATTACCACCCGACCGAGCCACGGAGTTTGTAATAGACCCGATACCGGAGCCGCACCGGTATCAAGAGCACCGGATAGAATGGCTCCTACTGAATCGAAGGAATTAAAAGTGCAATTACAAGAACTACTGGATAAGGGTTATATTAGACCCAGTATATCTCCATGGGGAGCACCGGTGTTGTTCGTAAAGAAGAAAGATGGTAGCGTTCGGTTATGTATCGACTATAGAGAGTTGAATAAGCTAACAATCAAGAATCGATACCCACTACCTAGGATCGATGACTTGTTCGATCAGCTACAAGGAGCAAGGGTATTTTCAAAGATCGATCTTCGATCAGGCTATCATCAACTGAAGATTAAAGAAGGTGACATTCCGAAGACAGCTTTCAGGACAAGATATGGACATTATGAGTTCCTAGTGATGTCCTTCGGACTAACTAATGCACCGGCAACGTTCATGGAACTTATGAACCGAGTTTTCCACGATATGTTGGACACGTCGGTGATAGTATTTATTGATGGCATATTGGTATACTCCAAGGACAAGGAAACCCATGTCAAGAACCTAAACGCAGCCCTACAGCGTTTAAGGAAAAAGAAGTTATACGCCAAATTTTCAAAGTGTGAGTTTTGGCTAAGTGAAGTCGCCTTTCTAGGCCATGTAGTATCCGTGGAAGGAATCAAAGTGGACCCCAGTAAGATCGAAGCTATTGTGAAGTGGGAAGCACCAAAGAGCGTCTCAGAAATTAGAAGTTTTCTGGGTCTAGCTGGATATTATCGGAGATTCGTAGAAGACTATTCTCGGATCGCCGTACCTCTCACCAGTTTGACCAAGAAAGGAGAAAAGTTCGTATGGACGGATAAGTGTGAAAAGAGCTTTCAAACACTAAATACCAGATTGATATCCGCTCCAATTTTAACCATTCCCGTTCCAGGATAGACATTTACTTTATATACTGATGCATCGGGATTGGGACTAGGATGTGTGCTTATGCAAGGAGAACAAGTAGTTGCGTATGCATCGAGATAGTTGAAAGTACATGAGAAAAATTACCCAACCCATGATTTGGAATTAGCGGCAGTAGTACATGCTGTCAAGATATGGAGGCACTATCTATACGGCGAGAAATTTCAGATTAAGTCAGACCCTAAGAGTCTTACTTATCTATTTAATCAGAAGGAGTTGAATATGAGACAAAGGAGATGGCTGGAATTATTGAAAGACTATGATTGTGATATCCAGTATCATCCGGGAAAAGCGAATGTGGTAGCGGATGCATTGAGCAGGAAAGCAATGATAAAATCTCAAGGAGAAACCAGCACGACTGCAGCAATGTATACCAATGGAATGGTGTTTAATCACGGCAACGAGCAGTATGTGATAGATACATCGGATGGACCAACCAACCAAGGGTTCATTCATCGGTTTTCAAATATGTTCGCGGTATTGAAGATTGTACCGGATATAGTGGACGAAGTGAAGACAGCTATCAAAGCAGATCCTTATCTGAGAACGGTACAAGAAGATATTGAGAAAGGTAGGACTAACCCTGAGTTCACCTTGGATGACGAGAAGGTACTGAAATACAATGGAAGAATATGTGTACCCGAAACAGAAAGTGTAGACATTAGACACCGACTCATGAAAGAAGCCCATACCACCATCTACTCGGTACATCCTGGAAGTACAAAAATGTATCATGATCTAAAGAAACTGTATTGGTGGAGGGGAATGAAGGCAGATGTAGCCAAGTTCGTGTCTCAATGCCTAAATTGTCAGAAGGTAAAGGCGGAACGACAAAGACCCGCAGGACTGTTACAACCATTACCGGAACCAGCATGGAAATGGGACTGCATCACTATGGACTTCGTCACAGGACTACCATTGACTCCTCGAGTAGTTGACGCAATTTGGGTGATTGTAGACCGTCTGACTAAAACAGCTCGCTTTGTACCGATACGACCCCAATATACACTCGAAAGGTTAGCAAAGCTGTACGTGGATAATATTGTTCGGTTACATGGTGTTCCAGAAAGCATTGTGTCCGATAGGGACCCACGATTTACTTCCAAATTTTGGGAAGGACTGCAAAAGGCTATGGGTACAACATTGAAGTTCAGTACTACATTCCACCCACAGACTGACGGACAGTCGGAGCGTACCATTCAGATTTTAGAAGATATGCTACGAGCATGTGTGATTGATTTCAAGGGATCATGGGACGAGAAGTTACCATTGATCGAGTTCGCTTACAATAACAGCCAATACGCAAATACTCGACGAAGAGATCTAGAGTTCGCCGTAGGCGAGAAAGTATTTTTGAAAGTGTCGCCTATGCGAGGATTGAAGAAATTCGGACAGAAAGGAAAACTAAGTCCAAGATATGTCGGACCATATGAGATTCTGGCTAAGCATGGGAAAGTAGCTTATCAGTTAGCACTACCACCGTCTATGTCAAGTGTGCATGACGTATTCCACATATCCTTATTGAAGAAGTATGCCAAAGACCCAACACATGTGTTGACAGTAGATTTGCCGGAACTGGCTGATGATTTGACATTTGAGGTAATACCAACGAAAATCACTAGTCGAAAGGTTCAACGTCTACGCAACAGAGATATTTACTATGTTAAGGTCACATGGAAAAGTAGAGACATGGAAGAGATTACATGGGAAGAAGAAAATGCTATGAGAAAGCAATACCCTGACTTGTTTGATTCAGAAGGTATGTACAATTTCGAGGACGAAATTTTTATAAGTTGGGGGGAGTTGTAAGACCCGTGTCAATTTAACCCGGTCTTACCATTGTGAACCAGGTTTACCCATCATGGTCGAGTCAAATGGACCAAGGCCATGAAGGAGATCGAGATCCCAGGTGCGAAATCGACCCGAAAACACTTAATTCTAAGGGAGGGTCGCACACCCAAAGGAAGCGGGTCGGACCTCCCAATACGGAAAGTCGGACCCTCGGTTTTGAGGGAGGGTCGGACAGCTTAAGACCCTAGGGTCGACGGGATCATCGACCCTCCCATCGACCCTCAATTTATGACGAAACTAAAATTAGGAAATTTCTTAATTTTCGGTTGGGATTCTTTCCAAATCTCAATGGGATTATTATAGGACATTCCTAGTCTATTTAAAGGACGTTCCTAAGCCACATTCACTCCTTTCACAACCCTAATTGAATTGAGAGAAAGAGAGAAGAAGGAAAAGAGGAAGAAAAGAGGCTAGGAAGAAGGCTTAGCAAAAAGGAGAAGAAATTTACAGAGAAAAGTAATCTTCTCAGGTATGGATACCAATTCCATGAGTTTCTACAGACCTTAGGTTAGATATGGTTGAGTGTAGGATTTCGGAGAAACCCAAACCATCCATCCATGGTTAGGTTTTCATGGAAAACCATAGGAGGATGCACGAAAGCTATCTAGATGAATTATACATGGTTCTAGACCATGGAATGAGTGTTGGGTGAATGTAGGAAGCAAGTCATAGGACCCCAAACACGAAGAATGGATTAAAAAGTGGAAATTGGACCAAAGTGCACCGAGGGTCGCACCGAGGGTCGATAGACCATCCGACCCTAGGTGTTTCTGACCATCGACCCTCAACATTCGGGAAGTTCAGAATGGAGGGAGGGTCGATAGACCCATCGACCCTAGCATCGACCCTAGAATCGACCCTCAGTTGACAGAATGGTTTTTAAATTCTGAATTAATTCTAATTAAATTCTATCGACTTTGTTAGGTTTGTTAGCAATATAATACAGTTATAACAGTGATTCGAAAGCTTGGAAAATATCTATTAGCAAGCTAAGGTGAGGAACCTTAACCCCAAACTAAATTGGTTAATAATAAACTGTTTTCTATTTATTGAGTCCTATGCCATGTTTGATTCTATGCGAATATGTTTGTAATGTGCATACAAAGATGCCATCCAATATTTCTATTACTTGTTCATGCATATCTACTTTATTGTTTATAACATGATTTATGATGATGATGATAGGAATAGGCATGTGCTTGTATGTGTGTGGTTGATGTGCTTGATGCGAGCGAGTATCAGGGGAGGTGTGATGAGAACGTCAATAAACGTTAACCTTTGGCGGGTCTCAGCACTTTAGCTCTATCTCTAACTCAAGTCTTGTGCATTGGCATCGTTGTATCGCCATTACCTTAGCGGAACTATTATGTCGTAGAGTATCGGGGAGGTGGTCTCGGTCCTTGTAGTCTCGACTCTACCGGGGGCCTTAGCTCTATCTCTATGGATGTTCCGAGGGATGCTTGGGGTGAGGCCTTGGATACACTGTTTGGCATTAGGATTGGTTAGCGACGAGCCCAGTTTGCAAGCCCTCGCTAACGAGGGGTTTACGTGTTGGTATAGCATTATATAGCAATAACCGTTAACCTTTGTTGTATAATGTTATGGTAGGGAGGATGGGGACGACGATAACCGTTAACCTTCGGGCGGGCTTCCACACCCTGTGTATAGAGGCGGTATCAATAACCGTTAACCTTTGATCTCCCAACCTTTCTATTACACATTGCAAACTATAAACCAAGACCAAAGATATAAATTGATTTTTGCATGCATATGTAATGTTGCATTGTTTTGGCTACTCACTGAGCCGTGTTGTGTGCTCACCCCTCGACGTCGAATATTTTTAGTTAATGATGCAGGATATACTGTTGAAGATTATATGAACTCGTCGGCGTATGGAACTGTAGCAGCTATGGAAGTTGGAGCTGAAGACGATACACACGACTCCTCTTGCGAGTGCCACTCGTGTGTATTCGATTAGATATTTTTGTAGGTTTCTTTATTGGATTTATAAGACATGTATTTGGTATTTGAATATTTATGTCTTAGTTAAACATCGAATAATTTGATACTATGGAAATCATTTTAGTTCTCAGTTCATATTATTTATAAATTTTCCGCTATTGTGTATTACTCTGATTATGATTGTGGATGCGTGTTAAGTTTGGATAACGCGGGGATAGCCTATAAGAGATCCTGGTTGGATCGTTGGTTATTTGGCGGTTTATCACACCATTCTGAAGTGTGCAGAATTGGGGTGTGACACCAATGGTTCACCGTGCCCCCGCTAACACGCCTGCAAAAGCAATACAATGCCCACTAGCAGAGATCCTCGGCTCTACTCCCACGGATCACCATGCCCCCACTTGTTTGCAATTCAATCCAACATGATCTGTATGCCCCCGCTCCCATGCGCCACACCAACCATCATACATGGTCATACATATGCATTATTAATAGAAAGGCGATGCCCCAACAGAGATCCCGGCCCCACTCCAGTGGATCACCATGCCCCAACTAGTTATTATAATGCAATGCATGCTCATACATATACATATAATGAATGACATATGATTCAATACAACCTAAGCATGTTGCTAAGCATAAGGCAAACATGTGAAGAATGTCTTAAGTCTACAGACTAGACCCTTCACCTGGTTGTATTACTAGTGCAGCTGTAATGCGAAGCCAAATAGAAGGCTAATACTTTGCCAGAGTACGTTTACCTATTTAAGTAGACAATGGTTCATTAGTTGGTTGTGTAGCATTTAACCAACATGGACAAGCCTTACATGTCCATACACTGGTCCAAGATAAACTGGGAACCCAACGGTTGGTCCCATTATTCCTTATTAGGCATACTGGCCAAAAGAGATTGAACTGTAGGATATAACTGGGTGGTGTTCCCGCCGAAATTACCATCCGGTTGACACTTAGGAAATTTCCCAAGTACCCAGAACCGGAGGCTACAATTGGATGGTCAAGCCTCTGACAGACCATCCGATTATACACACTATCATAAACAATGGCTTCCAGAAGGTTATCCGGAGGCTTTGCAGGGTGGTGTATCATCCGGCAATGCCTCCGCTTAATACTAAGCCTATTTGGAGGACCAATTCAATCTGACCTAGGGGTAACCAGGGGAAGGTCAACCGAAGGGTCATGCCTTCGAGAGGGTCCTCAAGTTAAGAACCTCCACCTATTGCTTGATCATTCAGCCAAGGCATTTGTGTCATAGTCCATTCTGGGGAATCAGGCATGATATCCGGGTCAACCCTTGTGGCAACCCAAATCTTCTAGTGATCGACAACCAAAATGATCTACCAACAAACACCACAGTCCACACAAATAATATCCATAATAATCAATAATAATTATCAATAGTTGCAGCGAAATATCAGAGTGCAGCAGAATCATAATGTAGAACAGGATGCCAACTAGTGTTACTTTAACATAATGGTTTGTTATGCCTTACAAGCCATTCCATATTATACTTAATATTACATACATAACTAGAGTAAATCCAAATAAGTTCTATGGATAGTCCAAACCATCATCTATCCATAGATAGCAAAATCAACAGACAAGGCACTGATTCAGGTCCCATAGATATAATCCCTACAGGTACAGCCCTTGACATGATCTCTCAGAGGAACCCCACCAAGAGAAGCTCCCTTAATACCAATAGGATCCATGTCTATAGCAATAGAAGAAGTACATACAATCAAAGCTAAAAGAAATTCGATATTGAGGGGTGAGCTCCCATCCCAGCTCAGTGAGAAGTCAAGTATCCAATGCAGTCCTACGCAATAATTTATTAATGCAATACAGAAGAAAATAAATAAGCAATTGTAAGTGTCGTATAAGTGTACATGCAAGTCATGGTCGATCTGTACCCTAGCAAGGATCTGCCCTATACCCCACCGCCTGAGCAATTTCCCCGTACCCCACCACCTGAGTACTTCGTACCCCACCGCCTGGATGATTTATACCCATACCCAACCGCCTGAGTATTCCATACCCCACCACTTGGATTATATTCCCCTCACTAAAGCACAAATCATTTGACCAAGTTGATTCATGAAATGATAACATAACATTAAAAGGATTACACCCCAGCAGAGATCTACGTTCCACTCCCATGGACTGATCGTGCCCCCACTAAGGTGTAACAGGGTATATGGCCATGTAACATACTCCCCTACACCCCACGATCATCTACCCACAACACAATCATATCCGAGCAATCAATCATTTATCATGGCATGTGCACACAGTAAGTAAAATTATACTACAGCAGGAATCCCCATTCCATTCCCACGGACTGATCATGTCCCCACTAGAGTATAGCATGCCCACATGGCATGTGTATTGTGCTCTTACACTCAATACGCCCATCATACAGGGTCTCATACAAGACTATACCTAGTAGAGAATCCTGACTCCCCACTCCCATGGTTATCATGCCTCTACTAAGGTACAACTAAACCCAACATGATTCATGAGGTTACTCATTACATGAACCACCATACATGAGTGGTATCCCAACAGAGAACCCCAGATCCCCATTCCCATGGATCACCATGTCTCCACTAAGACACCGGTACACCAACATGGTATGCATGCCCGTACTCTAATACCTCAAACGCACCATCATACATGGCTATGCACACAATAACATCAATAATTACCCCCTTGTAGAGATCCCCTGATCCCCACTCCCATGGTTCATCGTGCCTCTACCAAGGTAACAACAACTATCAACATACATAGTTATAGTTATATGCAAATGCATGAACAGTTATATATATTTCATTGGATGGCATATTATAAAAGAAAAACAACAATAAACACACAACATGCACATGTTTAAACTCTACGTGACCAGACCCCTCGCCCGTAGACAGCAAAGATGTTGTTGAACCTTGAAGCCAACAGAAGGCTTCACTCACTACTTGCGGTGTTTTACCAAATTTAATTAGATAACTTCATTAGGTTGGTGAACATCTTTTAAACTAGCATAGACAAGTCCTAGAGTCCATGCATGGGTCCCAAGAAAAGTTGAGAACCAAAAGGATAGTCTTCCTAATCAATTCTAGGCTTATAAGTCAATACTGACTGAACCGGCTGATAGAACTGATTGTGCGATCCATCGGTATGTGATGTCAATTAACACTTAATCATTTCTTATATATACTAAACCAAAAGATAAATTGGATGATTGATCATCCAATTGGTCATCTGCTTCATATATAGTTTACAGTAGTGAGGATTCCAGTAGGTTATTAAAGATCGGTCATCTAGTACTGGCTCCGCTTGTAATTAAGCCTACGTGGAGGTACGGTCAAATGGTGCCATACACATAACTGGTGTGACTTACCCGGTGGGTCATTCTTCCGGCCACGTGATACCGGTTAGGGTGACAATAGATATTACTTAGTCTAATGGGTTAAAGTATTTGTCTTAGCGGTAAACTAGTCCTGAGTCAACTAGTACTAGAGTCACTACCAGTTTTTGTGCCTTCGGTTCTGGCGCAGAAGCCAAATACGTGCCAGAGAAGGACTCCTTCTTTGGGGAAGGTTTCTCACTATGATTTCCTTTACTCTAAATGGTGAGAACCACATACTTACTATTATTAAGTACAATGGAGATCATTTAGACACCATTCTCACCTCCATTCATAGAGAGGTCATGAATCTAGATTTCTAGGTTAAACTTTAGTCTCCAATGATGGAGGCCATTAATGGTGGAGTCCCACCATAGTCTCTAGCATACATTCCCTTCAAGGTGGAAGAAAAGTAGGTGAAGAACACATACCTCCAAGAGAATCGATGCTTGAGCTTAAGTTCCAAGCTTGAGCTCCAAGCTTCACTAACTAAATCACCCTCCCAAGTATTTCCATTCTCCCATGGTTCAACAAGAGAGGTAAAAGGAGAGTGAGCCCTCCTTTTATAGGACTCGTGGAGAAAGAAAGTGTCCTATTATTGCTCAATTGGTATAAGTCAAGCGGAGGAACGTTCCGCTGGTTGTGCCTCCGGTTGGACTTAAAACACATCTGGGCCTAGTTTCATGGGCCCAATTTGATGGAAATGCTTTTGAGGCTTCAAATACCTCCTCCCACATGATCTAGTACTCCTAGGTGACCAAAGGGGCTGACCCACATCATATGTAGGTTCCCGAGACAGGGTGCCAAGGGTTGGCATAGTAAGACCCGATACGGAGAGAACCGAATTGTGAGGATTTCAGAGTGGGTCTTACAATACCCCCAATTTATAAGGATTTTGCCCCCGAAATCAGGTCATAGTTGTAAGTTCATATCCATGCCTATAGGTGTTTTATCATACGTCGCAACTCATGAAGTTACCATATATTTGCTATGATATTTAATAACTAAGGGAGCTCAGGATTTACCAATTTTCTCAAAATTCCCTCCAACTAGCGCGAGGTCCACGCTCACATAAAGGCATAGCATTCCTAGTAATTTTGACAGTCCTGAGCCTCATGTCCCACCGCTCTGCAGGAGAGGCATGTAATAGCTTCCTCAGGTTTCGGTGGTGGTGCCCTTTCAGCAGGTCTGGTGCATTGCCGCATGAGGTGCTTCCGACTTTCATACCGATAATATTTTCGATGACCTGCCCTAGGTGGCATTGGGTCCCAATAGCAGTGGGTGGTGGTTCTACAGGTGGCTCTTTATTTTCAACTCGAGGCACCTTACACACCTCTTGTGGTGATTCATCTTATGGGGTTCTCTTCACTTGTTTACCCTTCTCTTGCGCTACAGACATCTCTTCTTGAGGCCCTTGATGATTTCCTTGGTTGCAGCACTCGGCTACTATTCAAGCCACCATGTCCCCCTGTTGTTCCTAGAGACCTTGGGCAAGACGCCCTAATAAGTCTGACACTTTGCCAAAACTAATATAGAGGTGGTGCCATTACACATAGCCTTTGTTAGAGTTCCTATTGTCTTTTGCTGGAACTCACCATGTTGTTGTAGACCATTCTTGTAGCCTCATCTATCATTGTCACAATATCCTGAGTGTTCTGATAGTGAGACGAAGTTGCGCCTTGGTCCATTAGGTTGCCCAAATTTCCTGCTTTACAGGTCCAGTCCTTTGGACAAGCTGAATTAAGGAGCTATGCGAGATCCATTACCTAGCACATTCGCAACTCGTTAGTGGTCCCTCATTTATAAGACAATCGAGATGGAGTTCAATATTAGTAATTCATGCAATTGTCAATTCAGTTACGTTATATAATTTTGACCCCTTAAAATCTTGGCACACAATTCATCATACCCAACATCATTGGGTATTCCTAATGAAATATGACTCAATTAATGGTTCCCAGGTAATCAGTGGAACTTCTTACTACTTTAGTTCCCCTCTTTGTTCTTCCCACATCACACCCCATTGTATATAAGGGCACCTTAGCCACTGTACTCGTAAACTTTCCTTCCTTGCTATCTCATGATCCTCATACGTATCATGAGTTTCTATTGGCCAAATATTATTTTCTTTTTTGTGTATCTATATCTTGCTTATACCTCTCATAAGTGACAATATATCACTCAGTACTCACATAATTAAAATCAATTATCACAATTTAAGCTACAATCTCATTTAAAATTCACTCATGTCACCACATAGATCGATAAGTCACATGATGAATTTACACCAAGGAATTAGAATACTTGACGGAGACAACATTTTAATTCCTTGTACATAATGAAATCATGTGGTGTGTATAATGCATTCATGAACATCATGTTAATCAATGCTTAGCACAATCGGAGCACTTTATCATTTAAGATTTACCTGGGTCATGGGATCCCGAATTGCTACTTTCCCCAGGATGAAGGTCTTGGCAGTCTGCCTTTATCTTGGCAGTGCTTCTTTGTGCAGCCAAGCCCTCTCAAACCCTTTGAATGGTCTCGAGCAACACTGGGTCAGGTTCCCTGTGTTGCGGAGCATAATTAGCCAAAAAGGCTTCACGAAGTTATGACCCCATGGCGCTACAGTAGGGTGGGCTGAGTCATTCACCACCATTCATATGGCACGCCCACCAGCTTGGTAGGTAGCACACATTATCTTCTGTGCATCTAAATAGTGGAGGTTACCAATGGTTGCCTCCATAGTTTGAATCCAATTCCCTTGGTGGAAGAAACTTGCACACGTTCCATCGAATTGCTCAGGGTTCAGTTGTTGAAAATCCACCATTGTGTCCTCCACAGTGTTTGGGTCCACTCCATGAAACAGGGAGAAAGGTAGTAGCTCCCTACTAGGGCCACTGGTTGGTGGAGACCGATAGGTAGCCAACTCATTTGCTATGACGCGTTAATGCTCTTCCAGATCACTATCCAAAATGGGTGCCTTAGAGGTAGGCTTCCCATTAGGATGCTTGGACGGCGACATACAATTTGTTTTGGGGGTAAATCAGGAAAAAGTACCAATAAATCACATAAGGTTAGTGTCAACTTATCCCAATAACGTAAGTGAAACGACATCATTTGCAAAAAAAATTCTACGAAAGGGCTAAGAGCTAAACTGGAAATCTCTACAAAGCATATGCATTTCAAGTGGTGTAGCAATCCTTGACCTCATACTTACTATGGGGTATGGTGCCAAAGGATAACATGCAAAAATTTCAATTGGGATACCCCCAATTTATAAAATAAGGCCCTATGTAAGAGGGTAAAGCAATTGGACAAGCCCTTATTCTATCAACCCGAAGATCTATCGGTTGATCATACTTTCGATTAATGTCATTCATCTGGTTTTCAGACTGACATAGTTTAATACTTCCAGAAGGTTTTTCAGAAGCAGTGGTGGATGATTGGTCATCTAGTTAATAATTCAGTTAACCCACCCTAATTGAACCAGAAGATTGAGATTGGGTAACGGTCTACCGGTCATGTCCATGGTTCTAGTCATTTAGGCTACAAAACTCTAAGAGTTTTGACTCTTGGTCTAACCGGCAGGGCGCAACCAGCAGCGACAGTTAAGTTACCGGTATACCAGTACCGCAGGAATTACTTTTTATAAAAGGGCTCGAGGGCCCTCATTCTGGCCCTACACCAACTGTCAGTGGAAGAATAGCAGAGAGTAAGACTTTGGCATCATCCCTAGTGACTCCCTTGCTCGATTCTCCTGCAAGCTTCGTGATTTCTTCCTCCATTCTACTACTCAGGTAACTTTTCTCCTCGTTCTTCCTCATTTTTCATTCCCTACAATGCATTTATTCCCATTTCCTATGATTTTCATGGTTCTCCACACAAATAGAGGTGCTCATGCACCCAACTCCACTAATCGAGTGGGGGTTTCTCTATGCCCTGCTCTGGCCTGCCTAAAGGTCTTAGCTAGACCTGCCAAACCCAATACTTAAGTTAGGGAACCATTGCCCACTGATCTTGTGTTTCAAGTCACTTTTGGGTGGCTTTCAGCCCTGCATAGGTAGACACCGCAACATTCTCACCTGCAGACCAAGGGATATTGGTATCCCCACATGGCCCAGCTGAAAAGGGCAGCCACATTGACTCGGTTGCTTGTAGTTGACAGCATTTGTTGTAAGACCCATATCAAACTAACCCGGTCTTACCACCATGAACCAGGTCTACCCATCATGGTCGAGACAAATGGATCAAGTGCGTGAGGGAGATCACGATCCCAGGTATTAAACTGATCCAAAAACACTAAAATAAGGGGGAGGGTCGCATACCCAGCAAGGCAGGGTCGGACCCCACCAGAACTAAAGTCAGACCCTGAGTTTTTAACCGGGGGTCGGACATTTTAGAACCAGGGGTCGACGGGATCTCCGACCCCCTCATCGACCCCTAGTCTGCTGACAGAAACCGTGAATTAGGAATTTTCCAAATTTCAATGGGATTCTTT
The DNA here is from genome assembly GCA_028583415.1 of Protea cynaroides. Lineage (NCBI taxonomy): Eukaryota > Viridiplantae > Streptophyta > Magnoliopsida > Proteales > Proteaceae > Protea > Protea cynaroides. The sequence goes on along the minus strand of CM053275.1, from coordinate 58,208,439 downwards.
CCTAATCTCAATGGGACTTATTTTGAGAGTTTCTACTCTACAAATAGGATGTCCCTAACCTCTTTCACTCCGTTTAGAACCCTAATTGGATTGAGAGAAAGAGAAGAGAAGGAGAAGAGAATGAGAAGAGAAGGAAAGTGGAGAAGAGGATCAAAGAGAAGGCTTCAGAGAAACAAGCCTAATTCTCAGGTATGGATACTATCTCCATGTAATTCTATAGACCTTATAATAGATAGTGAAGAGGGTATGATCTAGGAGAAACCCAAATCATCCATGGTTAGGTTTTCATGGAAAACCATGGGGGAGATCGTACAAACCATGTAGGTGAATAAACTATGGTTCTAAGCCATAGAACATGTATGTAATGGATTGTAGAAGCAAGCCATAGGACCCAAACATGAAGGAATGGACTGTAGGATGAAAAATTGACTAAACCCACAGGGGGTCGCACGGGGGGTCGATGGCCAATCGACCCTATCAGGCCCTAACAATCGACCCCCAGTGTTCGGGAAGTCCAGAATCTGGGTGGTAGCACCCAGGGTCGATGGAACCTCCGACCCTGGCATCGACCCCCAGTTAACAGCATGCTTTTTAAAATCAAAATTAATTCTAATTAAATTCTATCGACTTGATTAGGTCTTCTAGTGATATAATATTGATATTTAGTTGATTCTTAAAGCTTGAAAGAGGATATACGATCAAGAAAAGGTGAGGGAACAAGACCTAAACTAATTGGTTAATAATAAACTGTTTTATTCTTGAGTCCAATGCCATGATTGATTCTATGCGTGTATGCTTGAATGTGCATTCAACATGTCATCCAATATTTCTATTATTACTATTCATGCATATTAAAATTATTGTTTATAACATGATGATGTTGATAGGAATAGGCATGTGAATCTATGTGTGTGGTTGGTGTGCTTGATGCGAGCGAGTATCAGGGGGGTGTCATAGGCCGGGCCTCAGCACTCTAGCTCTATCTTTAACTCAAGTCTTGTCCACTGACATCATCATATCGCCATTATCTTAGCAGAACTATTACGTCGTAGGGTATGAGGGGAGGTGGTCTCAGACCGTGTAGTCTCTGACTCTGCCGGGGGTCGATGGCTAATCGACCCTACCAGACCCTAACAATCGACCCCCAGTGTTCGGGAAGTCCAGAATCTAGGTGGTAGCACCCAGGGTCGATGGAACCTCCGACCCTAGCATCGACCCCCAGTTAACAGCATGCTTTTTAAAATCAAAATTAATTCTAATTAAATTCTATCGACTTGATTAGGTCTTCTAGTGATATAATATTGATATTTAGTTGATTCTTAAAGCTTGAAAGAGGAATTATGATCAAGCAAAGGTAAGGGAACAAGACCTAAACTAATTGGTTAATAATAAACTATTTTATTCTTGAGTCTAATGCCATGATTGATTCTATGCGTGTATGCTTGCATGTGCATTCAACATGTCATCCAATATTTCTATTATTACTGTTCATGTATATTTAAATTATTGTTTATAACATGATGATGATGATGATGATAGGAATAGGCATGTGAATGTATGTGTGTGGTTGGTGTGCTTGATGCGAGCGAGTATCAGGGGGTTGTCATAGGCCGGGCCTCAGCACTCTAGCTCTATCTCTAACTCAAGTCTTGTCCACTGACATCGTCGTATCACCATTACCTTAGCAGAACTATTACGTCGTAGGGTATGAGGGGAGGTGGTCTCGGACCATGTAGTCTCTGACTCTGCCGAGGGGCCTTAGCCCTATCTCTATGGACGTATTAAGGGATGCAGGGGTGAGGCCTTGGAAACACTGATTGGCATTAGGATTGGTTAGATTTGAGCCCAGTTTGCAAGCCCTCGCCAGCAGGGGCTTACGTATTGGTATGTGCAACTGGTACAGCAATAAACGTAACCTTTGCGTGTACATTATCCATGGTGGGTGCATGTGGGACGACAATAAACGTTACCTTTGGACGGCTTCACACACTCGTGTATAGAGGTGCGGCGGCCACCTATCCTTTCTATAGCACATTGCAAACTTATTTACCAGACCAAAGATATGAATTGAATGCATGCATATGTTTGTTGCATTGTTTTGTTTGCTCACTGAGCCATGATGTGTGCTCACCCTCTCGACGTCGAATATTTTTAGTTGATGATGCAGGTACTACGGTTGAAGATTATATGAGTGCTTCGATGTATGCGCGTGTTGCTGCAATGGAAGCCGAAGACTTAGTGGATACGCATGACTCCTCATGCGAGTGCAACTCATGCGTATTCGATTAGATTTTTCATTTGAATTTATTAAGGAAATGTAATTAATATTTTATTTACTTATGTCTCAGTTGATACAGCATAAATTGATACTTTATTTATGGTTATCACAATTAGATTCCTCAGTTCATTTACTATAAGACTTCTGCTATTATGTATTATTCTGATTATGGTTGTGGATGTGTATGGTTTTATTTTTAATGGACACAGCCTATTAGAGATCCTGGTTGAACCGTTGGTTTATTAGCGGTTCATCACACCGTTCTGAATGGTGCATAATTGGGGTGTGACATTTGTGCTTGGCCAACATATTGGTTTGGGTAGGCCCAAGTGTTGACCGAACCCCCATTACTGCCCATGTCACACCCCAATTCTGCACTATTCAGAATGGTGTGATGAACCGCTAACAAACCAACGGTTCAACCAGGATCTCGAGTAGGCTATATTTGTGTTATTTAAACCCCATACATCCAAAATCATAATCAGAGTAAATACACAATAACGGAAGTCTTATAATAAAATGAACTGAGAATCTATTGTGATATCAATATTTAAATAACAAATTATTCTGTATCAACTAAGACATAAATAAATAAATATCAAATACATGTCTTTAATAAATCCAAATAGGTAAAACTAAAAATCTAATCGAATACACATGAGTTGCACTCGTAAGATATGTCATGTGTATCCACTTCATCTTCAGCTACCATCGCTGCAACGTTCCCGTATTCTGGAGCATTTATATATTCTTCAACGGTTGTACCTGCATCATCAACTAAAAAAATATTCGACGTCGAAGGGTGAGCACACATCACGGCTCAGTGAGCAAACAAAACAATGCAACAATACATATGCATGGAATCAATTCATATCTTTGGTCTGGTTTTACGTTTGCACTACGCTATAGAAAGGATAGGTGGCCACCGCACCTCTATGCACGAGAGTGTGGATACACCCGATGACTCTCACCGTCGCCCACAGCACCCATAATGAACATTGTACAATGAAGGTCACGTTTATCGATGCATAACTCTATACCAATAAATTAACCCCTGATGGCTAGGGCTACAAACGGGGCTCGCTACTAACCAATCCTAATGTCAACCAATGTATCCAAGGCCTCACCCCAGCATCCCTCAGAGCACCCGTAGAGATAGAGCTAAGGCCCCTCGGTAGAGCATAGGACTCAAGGACCGAGACCCTCCTTGATGCCCTATGTCGCAATAGTTCTGCTAAGGTAACGGCGATACGACAATGCTAATGCACAAGACTTGAGTCAGAGATAGAGCTAAGTGCCCGGATCAAACACCGCATAACACCTCCCCTGATGCCCTACTCGCATCAAGCACACTAACCACACACAAACATTCACATGCCTATTCATCAATCATCATCATCATGTTATAAGTAAACAAAATTAAATATGCATGAACAATAATAGCAAGAATATTGGATGACATGTTGAATGCACATTACAAGCATATTCTCATAGAATCAAGCATGGCATTGGACTCAAGAAAATAAAAGTAGTTTATTATTAACCAATTAGTTTAGGTCTTGTTTCCTCACCTTAGCTTGCTAATAGATACTCTTCCCAGCTTTAGAATCACCTTTATATTGCTATTATATTGTTAGAAGACCTAACAAAGTCAATAAAATTTAATTAGAATTTATTCTAATTTTTAAAACCATTCTATTACTGAGGGTCGGAGGTAGGGTCTGAGTTATGGCCGACCCCTGGTGCGACCCTCCCCTAATCTGGACTTCCAGAACCCTGAGGGTCGATACTCAGGGTCACATAGGGTCGGATGGTCATCGACCCTCTGTGCGACCCCTGTGGGTTTTGGTCAATTTTCCTCCTTTTAGTCCATTCTTCGTGTTTGGGGTCCTATGGCTTGTCCCTACAGTCCATTCAACATACATTCCATGGTCTAGAACCATGAATCATCCACCTATATAGCTTTTATGTATTCTCCCATGGTTTTCCATGGAAACCTAACCATGGGTTGATGGTTTGGATTTCTTCGAGATCATACTCTCATCCTTATCTAACCTAAGGTCTGTATAAATTCATGAAATTAGTATCCATACCTGAGAAGAATACTCCTTCTCTGCAATTCTTCTCCTTTTTACTTTCTCTTCTCTCCCTTGCTTCTCTTCTTCTTCTCTTCCTTCTCTTCTCCTTCTCTTAATTCAATTAGGGTTGTAAAAGGAGTGAAAGAAGCTTAGGGACGTCCTATTTATAGGGTGGAAACTCCTAAACTAAGTCCCATTGAGATTTGGAAGGAATCCAATCGAAATTTGGAAACTTTCTTAATTTCAGTTTTTGGCGGCAACTGAGGGTCGATGATCCCGTCGACCCTTGGTTTTCCTAAAGTGTCCGACCCCCTCTGTAAAACAGGGGTCTGACTTTCTGTCTTGGGGGGTCCGACCCTCCCTTGCTGGGTATGCGATCCTCCCTTTAAATTAAGTGTTTTTGGGTCGATTTGATACCTGGGATCACGATCTCCTTCATGCCCTTGGTCCATTCATATCGTCCAGGATGGGTAAACCTGGTTCAAGGTAGTAAGACCGGGTTAGTTTGATACGGATCTTACAGCCCATCCTTTGGGCTAGCATTTGGCATACACTTAGCCTTCGCAGCGAATAGTCAAAATTTTCTATTTGTGCTTATGGTTACCGCAGTCCACCCAAGGCCTTACTTATTAACTGCTTAACGCGTTTAACATTTGCACAAGCTTAGTGCATATGCTTAAACTTCTACTGACATGCACCTATGCTGAACAATTATTGCATTACTCTCATTATCTGACTCCCAATCAGGTAGTGGTAGAGTGCATAATATCAAAGGCCTCAGATTCATAGTCCATTATGGCATATTATTAACCCATCACCTCATTAGTAAATCCATGCACAGCCAAAACTGAAATATATAAAGAATCTTGTCTACTTTAACCATGCATTTCACTTCACATTGTCTCCTCATTGCCTTAGCCAGTGCATAGTCACATGCAACCAGCCATTCCCCTATTATGACACTGGGCCCTTTATGCATCAACCCCTCATCTCATTGATTACTCATCACTGTCAACAATATCTTGCTTATTTTCTGCCATGCACACAGTGCCTTGTGCATCTATAATGCTTGGTTTAATGCATTGCATGCTCAAAAATCAAATCATGGTTGTCTATGGCTTATGTGGGCCTGTCCATTTGGATGGGCATAAGGCTGACTATTAAAATCTTCTTACACTGCCAAGTCATGCCAAAATCCCTCAACAACACCCTATCTAAGGTAGCATACCAACTATACCTGGATCATTACTACATTCACATGGTACGACACCAGTTAATCACCCCAGACATTACAATCTGCACTCCACCCTATATTGCATTTTCTTAACATTTCATGAATCACCCCAACATTCGTTTGGTGACATAGCTAACAGCAAGTAGATAGGCTTAACTAGTGATCCACATCTTTCTCTGACTTGGGGGTTCACAATTACCCCCAATTTATAAGATAAACCGCAGTCATTAAAATCATGCATTGCCTATCTACATGCCCTGCATCCATTAAAATGAATCACATCAATTTTTCATGTCTGTTAAATTATGCTATTAATTCTTCATTTTGTTTTCTCTTTTCAGGCATCATGGGTCCTAGGAGAGAGGCTGAGCCAACAGCCTAGGGCTATGATGCTGATCAATTCATTCCTACCATGCTAGTAGATGTTGGGATAGTTTTGGCCAAGCTCCGATAATAGCTAGCCGTAGTGTACACTTTGAGGAGTTGGCCAGATTTGGCCCTTCATAACACCTTCGATCACTTCGGCTGGACATCAGCCATGCGTATCCAGGACTACACCTACCCAAACCTGGTGCACCTTTCTTTTGCAACTTCGGCCATGGGTGGACGAGGCAACTGGCAAGTTGATAGTGACCAGCAAGGTCAAGGGATTAGACATCACCCTGACAGTTGCCTCTTTGGCAACCATACTGGATGTTTCATTAAATGGAGAGTGACTTTACAGGGCCCCCAGAGAGTCCCTAGGCATGACAGAAGAGGACTTCATGCGAATGAGACATGCACTTACTTTCCCTGAGATGATAGGGATAGTGTATAAGGAGAGGGAGTCGTCTATCAAGCCTACCCCTCCATTGCTTAGCAGAGTCATACAACACAACGTCATCACCAGATCTGGTCATAAGGAGGAGTTTAACCAGTTGTATGTGCTTTTGACCGATCGCTTGGTACAGAGGAGACCGGTGTGCCTCCCTTTTCTGGTTCTTTGCACCATCCATCACACATTCCTTCATTTGCCCCATAAGGCCACCTACCCCTATGGGCGTCTATTGACCCACATTTTTGCATACTTCGAAGTGAGTATCGAGGGAGAGGTCATCGAAAATGGGAAGGATTCATCCGTGCTTAACTGGGACACCATCTTTCCGATGCATCTTAGTGACCTAGTCATGGAGGATCCCATCCTTGATGCACACCCTAGACCACCTAGAGCAGCACAGCCTTCCCGGAGAGCAATAGCAGCAACAGTAGCCAGAGCAGTAGTGGCGGCTACTGGAGCCGATACTAGGACGAGTGAGGGCATTAGCCATGGTGTCAGGAGAGTGATCACAGCACCACAGTCGTCCTCTAGTGATAAGGAGTATGATGATGATGATGACGACAGTGAGGAAGGTGAGGGAGATGGCGATGACAGCGATGGTGATGATCACATGGAGGTGGACACCACTGCCCCCACAAGAGATGTACCCCTAGCTACCAGTAGCAGAGTGGCACCTATAGCTACTTGTACCATAGAGGCACCACCAGCTATTGGTACTTCTAAGCCACCTATAGCCACTCCATCATTGACACCTACTACTGACTTGGGCTAGGTGTTAGAGGTTCTCTAGCTCATGCATTAGCAGATGGATGTCATTTCTGGCCACTAGGCCAGACCGGAGAGACAAGAAGAATTCTGTTTGAGAGAGATAGAGGCTTGATTGGGCACCATGGAGACTCATTTGAAGGAGGTGGAGACTCTGACTGGCACTACAAACACGCACGTAGGCTTTATTCATGTTGCGATGGTCACCGTCGGCCACTTGCATCACTATGTACCGCGCAGGCTTGTTGTGACTCTGGCTCCTTCGAGGGTTCTACCACCAATACCTCAGAAGGATGTCCCTTTAACTCCTGTAGTTCCAATTGTTTCGCAGCCATCCTCTTCACATGATGCACCGGCAGCACCTACAGCTTAGAGGGATTCTCCGCCATCACTCCCTGATTACGTGCCTTCTACCTCAGTACCTACTACTAGATCAGAGCTCCCTGTCTCGTCGAGTGGACCTCCATAGGTAGAGACCTGATCCCTTACTTTTGTTCATCATATGCACATAGGGTAACTATCCGGGTTGTGGACTGTACCCCACTTTTTGGTTTATGCACATCATGTATACTTACCTTTTACATGTACATTTCCCTTTTTGATTACAATAGCACTTTTTGTTTAAGGAGTTGTATATGGGATAATGGTCCGGACTATGGTTCATATCCTAATTTTTGTACTTACATCAGATACACATATATATACATGTCTTTGTTGTTCTTAGTTCATATTGTGTGTTATGCTCATTCTTTAGTTCTTGTAATGGAATATAACCTAACTTACTATTCTCCTTACTTACTACTTGGTTCATAAAAACTTTTAGTTAGCCTAGGCATCTGTTCTGACACATGGAAACACATGTACAGGGGAAGACTGTAGGTAGAGTCAGAGTGGTTGTGCTCTGATACCAGTGTTGTCACAGCCAATTCTGGAGAATCAGGCATGATATCTGAGTCAACCCTCATGGCAACTCGAATCTCCCAGTAACTGATAACTAAAATGATCTACCAACAAACCCCATAGTCTACACAAACAATATCCATAATAATCAATAATAATTACTATAAGCACCCTATTTTTGCCACCCTCAGCATAAGTGAACCAATATGGCAGGTTTCCAGCCTTTAACCCAAAGGTTGGTGATTCTCTAATGAACCCCACAGTAGGGTCATAGGTTATTACCTACTTGGATGAATAGGTCGTGAAATTACCTTCGAAATGAGACTAGAATCATCAAATTCAAACGTCAAACAAGGAAGATATCGCAGTTTGAAAGTGTAAGGGCATTTACGTAATTATCGTATGATGCATGCATTATCATTTAAACTTCAAGACATCATATCTTGGTCATCTGATATCAGAATCAGATGATTCAAAAGCCAATATTCCTTATTTTCGGTCATCTTCAAAGTGGACGTGAAAAATCCCGAGTAGAAGTCACCAGTGGGCCCCAGCAAGCTTTCATGCAAAATTATCATTAGAACTTCAAAGCTTCATATCTTTGTGGTTCTACGTCGGATTCAGATAATTCCAAGGTCATTATTCTTCATTTGTGATGTTCTACAAAGTGGATGTAAAAAGTCTCGAAAAGAAGTCTCCAAAGGGTCCCATGCAAAATTACACATGGAAATGGTCATTTAATCTTCAAAAATTCATAATTTGGTCACCCCATATCCAAATCAGGTAATTTCAATTTCATTATGTTCCATTTTTAGTACTCTACAAAGTGGACGTAAAGGATTTCCAATAGAAGTCTTCGAAGGATCCCATGCAGAATGGTCAGTCAAATTATCAATAATTGGTCTGCTTAAACTTCAGAAATTCATAAGTTGGTCATTTTATTTTCAAATGAGGTGATTCAAGTTCCAATATTCCTCATTTTTAATGTTCTACAAAGTGAACGCAAAAAAATTGGAATAGATACTATTGGAAAATTCCATATGGAAGGGTGACAGAAATGGACTATGAAATGTCAACCTTGGTCCGAACCAGCTTAATCCAGCTTAGTTTAACTTAGCCCGGCCCAGCTTAGACCAATCCAGATCAAGTTATGTCAGTCCATATGCATGCATTTCTTTTATATGTGTATAATGTATAATATATTATTGTATAATATATATATATATATATATATATATATATATATATATATCTTATGGATATATTATATGTATTAATACATTTATATATATATATAGGAAAGAGAAAGGAAAGAGAGGCCGTGGAAAGAGAGAGGAAAGAGAGGCCATGGAAAGAGAGAGGAAAGAGAGGTCGTGGAAAGAGAGAGGAAAGAGAGGCCGTGGGAAAGAGAATGGGAGAAAGAAAAAAAGGAAGGAAAGATGAAGGAAAGAAAAAAAAGAAAAAAAGAAGAAAACAAAAAAAAGAAGAAAATAAAAAAAAAGAAAAAAGGAAAGAGAAATAAAATCTCTTTCACGTTTTCTAGAAAGAAAACGTGAAAGAGAGAGGGAGAAAGAAAAAAAAGGAAGGAAAGAAAAAAAAGAAAAAAGAAGAAAAAAAAAGAAAGAGAAATAAAATCTCTTTCACGTTTTCTAGAAAGAAAATTTGAAAGAGAGAGGGAGAAAGAAAATAAAAGGAAGGAAAGGAAGGAAGAAGAAAAGGAAAGAAGAAAGAAAGGAAAGAGAGAAGAAATTTTCTAGAAGAAGGAAAGAGAGAAAGGAAAGAGAGAAGGGATTTTCTAAAAGAAGAAGGAGAAAAAGGAAAGAAAGGAAAGAAGAAAGAAAGGAAAGAGAGAAGGGATTTTCTAGAAGAAAAATAAGAAAAGGAAGGAAGAGAGAAGAAGGGAAGAAAATGAGAGGATTTTCTAGAACAAGGAGAGGAAAAACCGTGTGGAAGAGAGAGGGAGAAGAGAAAAGGGAAGGAAAAAAGGAAAAAAAGAGATTTTCTAGAAAAAGAAGAAAAGAAAATAAGGATCTTCTAGAAGAGGGGAGAAAAAATAAATAGGTCAAGAGAAGAGAGAGGAGTCTTCTTTTCCAGACCAAAAGGAGAGAGAGAACATGGGTAAGAGAGAAAAACGTGACAGAGGGAGAAAGAAAGAGAGAAGAAGAAGATAAAAGAAAAAAAAAGAGAAAAGAAGAAGAGAAAAGAAAAAATAGAAGAAGAAGAAAAGAGAAAAAGAGAAGAGAGAGAGAAGCAGAAGAGAGGAGAATGAGGGTTCGCATTCAAAGAGCTTGATACGACCTCTAATCATCCTACATCCATAGTTTTGCTCAATTCAAGCACAAGGTTAGTACTCTAAACAAATTTAGAGGTCGTTAGAATGCTCGAATGTCAATTTTTCTTGAAAAAGGCTAATTTCCATGAAATCTCAATCAAGAATGCTCTATTACATGCTTGTTAATGTTAGGATGTTTATGTATATCATTTTTCATGAATGATAATTTGTCTAAGCTATTCAATGATGAAGTTTTGAATGATATATGATGATGTTTGATGTTTTTTATAAATTTCATAAAGTGATTTTCTAATCTGAAATTTCCAAATTTAAGTTTCAAACTTATGACGTACATTACATGTATTGTATCTTAGATTTTAAAGCCTAAATTTTTATAGGAGTCTCCCTGATATGTTAGAAGACTACCATAAAAATTTCGTTCCATTTGGAATTGAAAAAAAAAAAATAAAAAATTTGTCTTTGACATTGCCATTTTACTCAGATGTAATGCAATCCTCCATCAGAAAGTCTCTAAACAAGGGTCTTATGGCCATAATCAGGAAATTAACTTCATATGAACTTTTTAGACATGAAAGTATTCTAAAACATGGCACTAGTTTCATATTTTTTTAATTTTATATTAAATTGATATCAATTTTTAAGTGCATAGTGCTCTGATTTTGAATCTATCATGATGTACTGATTTGTATGATTGAAAAGAATCATTTTTCACAAAGAAAATATACTGTTTTAACTTGTTTTTCTTAATCAAATTTTAGATCCGACAGTTATCTACATAGAAATATGTCTGTATTTAATTTTCATTAAGTATAGGATTTTATTTGGAATTTATAGTGCAACTGGTCAAAAATCTGGAACAGATTTGACTAGTGCACATGTCCGGTCTTAGGGCATACCTTTGACCTATTTTTTATCTCTGTTGGGATTCAACTCCTTCATATAAAATATAATATAATAAGTCATATTTTTATGAAAAAAAGTTGAGCTTGATTTGAGTTTCATAAGACCTACTTATGGTCATTCTTGTGTAATGTGACAAAATCTGAATGCAGTGCATAGTTTTGTCCATTATCTGAAACCTTGTGTTACAATTTTGGCAGTTTTGAGTCATTAATCTTTCCAAATATCTTCATAAAAATTATAATTTTTTAAAGAACATTGAATATATATTTTTTAATAATTTTATACTTTTCAAAAAAAAAGGGTTTCATTGATGTCTCATTCATTGTAACATGCAAGTTGGTTGTTTGAGCAAATTCTGTCATATTTGGATAAATGGCTATATTTGGAGCATTCATATGCTTTGTTTGGATTGTGCATACCATATTTATCACATTCCATGTATTGCTATTTTTGATAGAATAGATAAATTTTTACCATATTTAGTCAAATCTTAATAATTATCATTTTTAAGTCTTACTATGCTTAGAAAATAGCATATAAAATCTTTCCTTTTTTTGAAAAATTCATGTCATATATGCATTCTATGATTGGTACTTACCATATTGATATATAGATGCATATTAGATCTTTTCATATTAGATCTTGTCATATTAGGTCTTGCCATGCTTAGATCTTGTCATATTAGATCTTGCCATATTAGGTCTTGCCATGCTTAGATTAGCATATTAGACCTTGCCATATTAGGTTCTTGCCTTATTCGCAATGCATGCCATATTAGGAAGATTTTCATAATCTTACTATATTTTGTGATAGTTACCATAAATATCATACATGTCATGCTTAGAATATTCCATTTATGGCAATAACTTAATTTATGCTGCACCCTAGTCGAACTGCCATATCTGTACACCTAGCAAACATATTAGGCGTAGGGACGTGCATTTAGGAACCCACATTCTTGGGAAGGGCATAATGGAAAATAATAAAAATCTTAATAAAGAAAGTGAATGCTTTCCCAAACCTTCTAAAATTAAAATTCAAGATGAAAAGGGTAACTCATGATGATTTTCACCTCTCAGTAAACCCTAAACCTAGAATAGGTGCTAATCCCTAAACCTAGAATAGGTTCCCAATCCTAAACCTAGAATAGTTTCTCACATTCTAACCTAGAACAAGTTATCCGTTTCGAACTACGCGAATTCTAATTCCTAGGTCAAACCCTAGGATACGTAGGCTATTTGGGAGAAACCCAAATTCGGATCCATATCTTAGTCCACTCGGACTATCCATAGATCCACTAGGATATCTATCCATATTTCAACCCAAATAGGGTTATCCACATTCCAACCCAGAATGAGTTATCCATATTTTGACCCAAATAGGGTTATTCTTAGATCCACTAGGACTATCTGTCAGTCCACATGGACTATCCAGATCCTAACCCATAGGGTTTCTCATCCATTCAAGCATAAACTTCAAGTTGAACAATGAACTTAATCATACACAAGCATAAATCACAACCATAAACTTTAATCACACCTGGTGGTGAACCTGATTTTCAGAATAATTCTGTAATATGTAGGCAATCTGATGGATATAGATTCAGTTCAATGATATCAAACCACTTGGCTTGGTTTGGTTTAACAGATAGAGTCTAGCATAGGAAAGGTATAGGAGACCGATTTCGATCGGGCGGTTTGGGTGCGTAACCCCTTCCCATAACCGTAATCTGATGCTTACCCAATCTCTGATGGACCAAAAATCCAATCTAAGGGTCATGAGTCAATTGAAGTCTTACCTTAGGGTGAGATTTCACATTTCTAAGTATCTAGACCTTAATCTAGGTGGCGACTTCCAAGATTTTCCATCTTTGTCCTCACAATTACCAATAGTTGCAGCGGAATATCAGAGTACATCGGAATCATAATATAGAACAGGATGTCAACTAGTATTACTTTAACATAATAGTTTGTCATGCCTTACAAGTCATTCCACAATATACTTAATATTACATACATCCCTTTCTTAATAACTAAAGTAAATCCGAATAAGTCCCTATAGATAGACCAAATCATCATCTATCCACAGATAGCAAAATCAACAGACAAGGCGCTAACTCAAGTTTCATAGATACAACCCCTACAGGTACAGCCCTTGACATGATCTCTCAGAGGAACCCCACCGAGAGAAGCACCCTCAACACCAACAGGATCCATGTCTACAGCAACAGAAGAAGTACCTACAATCAAAGCTAAAAGAAATTTGATATCAGGGGGTGAGCTCCCATCCCAGCTCAACGAGAAGTCAGGTATCCAATGCAATCCTATGCAATAATTTATAAATGCAGTATAGAAGCAAATAAACAAGCAATTGTGAGCATCATACAAGTGTGTATGCAAGTCATGGTTGATCTGTACCTTAGCGGATCTACCCCGTATCCTACCACCTAAGCAATTGCCCCATACCCCACCACCTGGATTATATTCCCCTCACTGAAGTACAAATCATTTGACCAAGTTGATTCATGAAATGATAACATAACATTAAAAGGGTCACACCCCAGTAAAGATCCCCGTTCCACTCCCATGGACTGACTGTGCCCCCACTAAGGTGCAATCAGGTATATGGCTGTGTGACATACTCCCATACACCGCACGATCTTCTACCCACACACAATCATATCCAAGCAATCAATCATTCATCATGGCATGTGCACGCAGTAAGTAAAACTATACTCCAGTCGGAATCTCTTGTTCCACTCCCATGGACTGACTGTGTCCTCACTAGAGTATAGCATGCCCACATGGCACGTGTATTGTGCTCCCATACTCAGCATGCCCATCATACAGGGTCTCATACAAGACTGTACCCAATAGATAACCCCGACTCCCCACTCTCATGGTTTATCGTACCTCTACCAAGGTACAGCTAAACCCAACGCGATTCATGAGGTCACTCATTACATGAACCACCATACATGGGTGGTATCCCAATAGAGAACCCCAGATCCCCACTCCCATGGATCATTGTGTCTCCACTAGGATACCTATACACCAACATGGTACGCATGACCGTACTCCAATATGTCACACACACCATCATACATGGCTATATGCACAATAACATCAACAACTATCCCCTTGTAGAGAACCCCAGATCCCCACTCCCATGGTTGACCATGCCTCTACCAAAGTAACAACAACTATCAACATACATAGTTATAGCTATATGCAAATGCATGAACAGTTATATACATTTCATTGGATGGTATGTTATAAAAGAAAAACAACAATAAACACACAACAAGCACATGTTCAAACTCTATGTGACCTAACCCCTCACCTATAAACACTAAAGGTGTTGTCGAACCTTGAAGCTAGCAGAAAGCTTCATCTACTATCCATGATGTTTTACCTAATTTAATTAAATAACTTCATTAGGTTTGGGAATATCTTTTAAACCAGCATAGACAAGTCCTAGAGTCTACACACGGGTCCCAAGATAAGCTAGAAACTGAAAAGATAGCCTTCCTAATCAATTCTAGGCTTATAAGTCAATACAAACTGAACCGATAGATAGAACCGATTGGGTGTTCCACTGGTACATGATGCCTATTAACACTTAATCATTTTTTATGTATACTGAACAGAAAGATAAATCGAATGATTGATCATCCGATTGGTCTCCGCTTCATATATTGTCTATAGTAGTGAGGATCTAGTAGGTTATTCGAAAGCTAGGCCAGGTGATCAGTCATCCGGCACTGGCTCCGCTTGTAATTAAGCCTACGCGAAGGCACGGTCAAATGGTGCCATACACATAACCGGTGTGACGTACCCGATGGGTCGTTCTTCTAGTCACATGATATCGATTAGGGTGACACTAGATATTACTTAGTATAATGGGTTAACGTATTTGTCCTAGAGGTAGACTGGTCATGAGTCAACCGGTATTAGGGCCATTATCAGTTTTCGTGCCTCCAGTTCTGACCCAGAAGCCAAACACGAACCAGAGAAGGTCTCTTTCTTTGGGAAAGGTTTCCCACTATGGTTTCCTTCACTCTAAATGGTGGGAACCATATACTTACTATTATTGAGTACAATGGAGGTCATTTAGATACCATTCCCACCTCCATTCATGGAGAGGGTGGGAATCTAGGTTTCTAGGTTAAACTTTGGTCTCCATTGATGGAGGCCATTAATGGTGGAGTCCCACCATGGTCTCTAGCATACATTCCCTTCAAGTTGGAAGAAGAGTGGGTGAAGAATACATACCTCCAAGAGAATTGATGCTTGAGCTTAAGTTCCCAAGGTTGAGCTCCAAGCTTCACATTCAAAATCCCCCTCCCAAGTATTTCCATTCTCCCACGGTTCAACAAGAGAGGTAAAAGGAGAGTGAGCCCTCCTTTTATAGGACTCATGGAGAGAGAGAGAGAGAGTGTGTTCTATTCTTGCTCAATCGGTAGAAAGTCAAGCGGAGGAACGTTCCTCTAGTTGTGCCTTTGGTTGGACTTAGAGCACATCTAGGCCTAGTTTCACGGGCCTAATTTGATGGTAATGATTCTTAGGCTTCAAATACCTCCTCCCACATGTTCTAGTACTCCTAGGTGACATAAGGTGTTGACCCACATCATATGTAGGGTCCCGAGACAGGGTGCCAAGGGTTGGCACAGTAAAACCCTATACGGAGAGATCCAAATTGTGAGGATTTTGGAGTGGGTCTTACAATTTACCTTGGCGGAAGCAAGGTCTAAGTCACCTGAAGGTAAGGTCATGACCAAACCTCCGATTAATGCCTCTGGTTTGAACCCAGAAACTAGGTTACGAATCATAGTTGGTTTCCATTTGGGGATTTGATTCCCCCACTTCATGGCATTCAATTTAGTTGGTGGGAATCATATTCCCACTATTAATATGATTCATGGGAGCCATTGAGAGCTCCATTAAACTCCATTTATGGAGTTGGGTGAGAAAACTTAACTTCCTAGGTTTAGCTTGGTCTCCATTAATGGAGACCATTAATGGTGGACAACCCCCCATTGGTCTAGCAGTCAATCACCAACCAAAGAGAGGAAGAAGATGGTACTTACCTCCAATGAGTGGAAATGCTAGAGTTTGAGCTCTCCCATTGAGATCCAAGTTCTTCTCCTCTCTCCCACAATCACTCCCAATATTGCCAAGAGAAAAATATGGAGTAATGGCTCCTTATTTATAGAACTTATGGAGAGAGAGTGTGCCACACCCCAATTCCGCTCTATTCAGAATGGTGTGATGAACGCTAACAAATCAACGGTTCAACCAGGATCTCGAGTAGGCTATATCCGTTTTATCTAAACCCCATACATCCATATTCATAATCAGAGTAAATACACAATAGCAGAAGTCTTATAATAAAATGAACTGAGAATCTACTATGTTATTAATAATTAAATAGCAATTTATTTTGTATCAACTGAGACATAAATAAATATCAAATACATGTCCTTAATAAATCCAAATAAAGAAAACTAGAAAAATAACTAATCGAATACACATGAGTTGCACTCGCAAGAAGAGTCATGTATATCCACTTCCTCTTTCACTTCCATCGCCGCCACGTTCCCGTACACTAGAGCACTTACATAATCTTCAATAGTCGTACCTGCATCATCAACTAAAAATATTTGACGTCGAAAGGGTGAGCACACATCACGGCTCAGTGAGCAAACAAAACAATGCAACAATACATATGCATGCAATCAAATCATATCTTTGGTCCGGTTTAAAGTTTGCACTGTGCTATAGAAAGGATAGGTGGCCGCCGCACCTCTATACACGAGTGTATGGAAACGCCCAATGAAAATGGCACCATCGCCCCACATGCACCCAGAATGGCACAATATACACCCCATGAAAAACGGTCATGGCTGTACCGGTTGATACCATACCAAAATAAATGATGTCACACCCCAATTCCGCACTATTCAGAATGGTGTGATGAACCGCTAACAAACCAATGGTTCAACCAGGATCTCGAGTAGGCTGTATCCGTGTTATCTAAACTCCATACATCTACATTCATAATCAGAGTAAATATATAATAGCGGAAGTCTTATAGTAAAATAAACTGAGAATCTACTGTGATATTAATATTTAAATAGCAAATTATTCTGTATCAACTGAGACATAAATAAATATCAAATACATGTCCATAATAAATCCAAGTAAGAAAACTAAGAAAATATCGAATCAAATACACATAACTTGCACTATTTAGAATGGTGTGATGAACCGCTAACAAACCAACGGTTCAACCAGGATCTCGAGTAGGTTGTATCCGTGTTATCTAAACTCCATACATCCACATTCATAATCAGAGTAAATATATAATAGCGGAAGTCTTATAGTAAAATGAACTGAGAATCTACTGTGATATTAATATTTAAATAGCAAATTATTCTGTATCAACTGAGACATAAATAAATATCAAATACATGTCCATAATAAATCCAAGTAAGAAAACTAAGAAAATATCTAATCAAATACACATGAGTTGCACTCGCAAGAGGAGTCATGTGTATCCACTTCAGCTTCAACTTCCATCGCCGCTACGTTCTCGTACACTGGAGCGTTTACATAATCTTCAACGGTATAACCTGCATCATCAACTAAAAATATTCGACGTCGAGGGATGAGCACACATCATGGCTCAGTGAGCAAACAAAACAATGCAACAGTACATATGCATGCAATCAATTCATATCTTTGGTCTGGTTTTTAGTTTGCAATGCGTAATAGAAAAGTTGGGTGGTCAAAGGTTAACGTTTATTGACCCCGCCTCCATACACAGGGTGTGGAAGTCCGCCCAAAGGTTAACGTTTATTGTCGTCCCCATCCACCCTAATCATGAACATTATACAACAAAGGTTAACGTTTATTGTTGTATAGTGTCATACCAACACGTAAGCCCCTACTGGCGAGGGCTTGCAAACTGGGCTCGCAACTAACCAATCCTAATGCCAAACAGTGTATCCAAGGCCTCACCCCAGCATCCCTCAGAATATCCCTAGAGATAGAGCTAAGGCCCCCTGGTAGAGTTAGAGACTACAAGGACCGAGACCACCTCCCCTGATACTCTACGACATAATAGTTCTGCTAAAGTAATGGCGATACGACGATGCTAATGCACAAGACTTGAGTTAGAGATAGAGCTAAAGTGCTGAGACCCATCAAAGGTTAACGTTTATTGATGTTCTCATCACACCTCCCCTGATACTCGCTCGCATCAAGTACACCAACCACACACATACAATCACATGCCTATTCCTATCATCATCATCATCATCATGTTATAAACAATAAAGTAAATATGCATGAACAAGTAATAGAAATATTGGAAGACATGTTGTATGCACATTACAAACATAGTCGCATAGAATCAAGCATGGCATTGGACTCAATAAAATTGTTATTAACCAATTAGTTTAGAGTTCCGTTTCGTCACCTTAGCTAGCTAATAGATACTCTTTCAAGCTTTAGAATCACCTTTATAACGTTATTATATTGCTAGAAAACCTAAAAAAGTTGATAGAATTTAATTAGAATTAATTCCAAATTTAAAAACCATTCTGTTAACTGAGGGTCGGAGGTAGGGTCGGAGTCATGATTGACCCTGGGTGCGACCCTCCCCAAATTTGAACTTCCAGAACCCTGAGGGTCGATACTCAGGATCACATAGGGTCGGATGGTCATCGACCCTTTGTGCGACCCACGGTGGGTTTTGGTCAATTTTCCTCATTTTAATCCATTCTTCATGTTTGAGGTCCTATGGCTTACTCCTACAGTCAATTCAACATGTATTCTATGGTCTAGAACCATGAATCACCCACCCAAATAGCTTTCATGTATTCTCTCATGGTTTTTCATGAAAACCTAACCATGGGTTGATGGTTTGGGTTTCTCCGAGATCACACTCTCATCATTATCTAACCTAAGGCCTGTAAAAACTCATGGAATTAGTATCCATACCTGAAAAGAATACTCTTTCTCTGCAACTCTTCTCCTATTCCTTTCTTCTCTACCTTGTTTCTCTTCTTCTTCTCTTCTTCTCTTCTCTTTCTCTCAATTCAATTAGGGTTGTAAAAGGAGTGAAAGAAGCTTAGGGACGTCCTTTAAATAGAGGAGAAACATCCTAAATAAGTCCCTTTGAGATTAGGAAAGAATCCTAATCGAAATTATGGAAATTTCCTAATTTCAACTTCGACGGCAACTGAGGGTCGATGGGAGGGTCGATGATCCCGTCGACCCTAGGTTTTTAATGTGTCCGACCCTCCCTATAAAACAGGGGGTCTGACTTTCTGTCTTGGGGGGCTCCGACCCACCCTTGCTGGGTATGCGACCCTCCCCCTAATTTAAGTGTTTTTGGGTCAATTTGATACCTGGGATCACGATCTCCTTCACGCCCTTAGTCCATTTGACTCAACCATGATGGGTAAACCTGGTTCAAGGTGATAAGACCGAGTTAGTTTGATACGGGTCTTACAACTCCCCCCTACTTATAAAAATTTTGTCCTCGAAATTGTACGTACCTTCTGAATCAAATAAGTGAGGGTATTGCTTTCGCATAGCATTTTCTTCTTCCCATGTAATTTCTTCCATGTCTCTACTTTTCCAGGTGACCTTAACATAATAAATATCTCGGTTTCGTAGTCGTTGAACCTTTCGACTGGTGTTTTCAGTTGGTGTTACTTCGAATGTCAAATCATCAGTCAATTCCGGTAAATCTACTGTTAAAACGTGCGTTGGGTCCTTGACATACTTCTTCAATAGGGAAATATGAAATACGTCATGCACACTTGACATAGATGGTGGTAGTGCTAACTGATAAGCCACTTTCCCACGCTTAGCTAAAATCTCATACGACCCGACATATCTTGGACTTAGTTTCCCTTTCTGTCCGAACCTTTTCAATCCTCGCATAGGCGATACCTTCAAAAATACTTTATCACCTACAACGAACTCAAGATCTCTGCGTAAAAGTATCTGCATACTGCTTCTGACGGTTCTGAGCTGTTCTCACTCTTTCCTTGATAATGTCGACCACTCGAAAAGTCTCTTCAACAAACTCCGGTCCAATAATACTACGTTCTCCAACTTCATTCTAAAATAAAGGAGTTCGACACTTTCTGCCATACAGTGCTTCATAGGGTGACATCTGTATAGTAGCCTGATAGCTATTGTTATAAGTGAACTCGATCAGTGGTAATCTTTGATCCCATGATCCTTTGAAGTCAATTACACATGCTCATAGCATATCTTCTAAAATCTAGATTGTACGCTCTGACTGTCCACCTGTCTGTGGGTGGAATGCAGTACTGAACTTCCATGTTGTACCCATAGCCTTTTGCAATCCCTCCCAAAACTTGGAAGTAAATCGTGGATCTCTATCAGACACAATGCCCTCTGGTACACCGTGTAACCGAACAATATTATCCACATACAGCTTTGCTAACCTTCCCAGTGTATACTGAGGTCGTATCGGTATGAAGCGAGTTGTTTTAGTCAGACGGTCTACAATCACCCAAACTGCGTCAACTACTCGAGGAGTCAGTGGTAACCCCGTGACGAAGTCCATAGTGATGCAGTCCCATTTCCATGCTGGTTCCGGTAACGGTTGTAACAGTCATGCGGGTCTTTGTCGTTCAGTCTTTACTTTCTGACAATTTAGGCATTGAGACACGAACTTAGCTACATCTGCTTTCATTTCTCTCTACCAATATAGTTTCTTTAGATCATGATACATTTTTGTACTTTCAGGATGTATCGAATAGATGGGGGTATGGGCTTCTTTCATCAGTCGGTGTCTAATGTCCACACTTTCTGTTTCGGGTACACATATTCTTCCTTTGTACTTCAGTACCTTTTCTTCGTCCAAGGTGAACTCAGGGTTAGTCCTACCTTTCTCGATATCTTCTTGTACTGTTCTTAGATAAGGATCTGATTTGATAGCTATCTTCACTTCATCCATTATATTCGGTATAATTTTTAATGTCGTGAACATATTTGAAAATCGATGAATAAACCCTTGGTTGGCTGATCCATCCGTTGTATCCAACACATATTGCTCATTGCCATGATTGAATACCACTCCGGTAGGACATATAGCTGTAGTTGTACTAACCTCCCCTTGAGACTTTATCATCTCCTTTCTGCTCAACGCATCCGCTACTACATTAGCTTTCCCCGGATGATACTGGATATTACAATCATAGTCTTTCAATAGTTCCAGCCATCTTCTTTGCCTCATATTCAACTCCTTCTGATTAATTAAATAAGTAAGACTTTTATGGTCCGATTTAATCTGGAACTTCTCTCCATATAGGTAATGTCTCCATACCTTGACAGCATGTACTACTACCGCTAACTCCAAATCATGAGTGGGATAATTTTTCTAATGTGTCTTTAACTGTCTTGAGGCATAAGCAATTACTTGTTCTCCTTGCATAAGCACGCATCCTAATCCCAGTTCTGACGCATCAGTGTATAGGGTAAATGGCTGTCCTGGGACAGGAATAGTCAAAATCGGAGCGGATATCAATCTGGTCTTCAATGTCTAGAAGCTCTTCTCACATTTATCCGTCCACACAACTTTTCACCTTTCTTAGTCAAACTGGTGAGAGGTACGGCAATCCAGGAATAGTCTTCCACAAATCTCCGATAATAACCAGCGAGACCTAGAAAACTTCTAATTTCTGCAACGCTCTTTGGTGCTTCCCACTTTACAATAGCCTCGATCTTGTTGGGGTCCACTTTGATTCCTTCAGCGGATACAACATGGCCTAGGAAGGCGACTTCACTTAACCAAAACTCACACTTGGTAAATTTGGCATATAACTTCTCTTTCCTTAAACGCTGTAGGGCGGCGTTTAGGTTCTTAATATGGATTTCTTTGTCCTTAGAATATACCAATATATCATCAATAAATACAATAACCAACGTATCCAACATATCGTGGAAGACCCGGTTCATAAGTTCCATGAAAGTTGCTGGTGCGTTTGTTAATCTTAAAGACATGACCAAGAACTCATAATGTCCATATCTGGTCCTGAAAGCTGTCTTAGGAATATCACCCTCTTTAATCTTCAACTGATGATAGCCTGACCAAAGATCGATCTTAGAAAATATCTTTGCTCCGTGCAACTGATCAAACAAGTCATCAATCTGAGGTAGTAGATATCGATTCTTGATTGTTAATTTATTCAACTCCCAATAGTCGATATATAATCGAACGCTACCGCCCTTCTTCTTTACGAATAATACCGGTGCTCCCCATGGTGATATACTGGGTCGAATATAACCCTTGTCCAGCAGTTCCTGTAGTTGCACTTTCAATTCCTTCAGTTCTGTAGGAGCCATTCTATAAGGTGCTTTTGATACTGGTGCGGCTCCGGGTATAAGATTTATCACAAACTCTATGGCTCGGTCGGGTGGTAATCCTAGTAGTTCCTCTGGAAATACGTCGGGATAGTCCCGCACGACATCAATATTTTCCATTCGTGGTGCTTCCTTGGTTAGGTCAACCACTGATACTAGATACCCGACTACCCCCTTCTCAAGGCACTTCTTAGCCTTTAGTGCTGAGAGTATGAGCTTGCCTTTAGTGCTGAGAGTATGAGCTTGCCTTTACGGGGCAGTTTGGTTTCCAACAAACTAAATTCTGCTCCTTTTTTGTCTTTAAATGTCAGCTTCTTTTCAGTGCATAATAGGTTCGCAGAATGCCGAGCTAACCAGTCCATTCCCAAGATGACGTCAAAGTCTGCCATCTCTAGTTGGATCAAAAGTGCATCTAAGGTTTTCTCACCAATGAGAACTGGACATGGTCCATAACCTTTCTCTAATTCCACTTATAACCCCATCGGGGATCGTACAAGTATTTTGTAGTCCAATGTTTTGATGGGTAATTTCAGCTTCTTTCCGAATGACACAGATATAAAGGAATGAGTAGCTCCTGAATCAAAGAGTACTCTGGTGGGTATGCCATTTATAGGTACTATACCTGTGATTTATTTTACTTAGTCTACATGCTCATACAATGTAATTACAATTTAAAAAAGGTTTCAGTCATACCTGTGTCCACATCGGGTGATGCGGCAGCATCCTCGGTTGTAACCGCATATACTCGCCCTTGATGTAACTGCTTCTTGGGCTTAGGACACTCCCTTGCCATATGTCCTGCTTGGTTGAAGTTATAACATTTCAGACCTTCAGGATTTGGCTTTGGCTGATGTTGAGCTGCTAGAGTAGTCTTGGGTGCAGCAGTAAAGCCTTGAGCACGGAAGGTTTAAATGTCTTGTTGTTCCCTCCGTTATAAGCATTTCCGGCTGGCCTTTCTATACCTCTGTTCTGTGTAAAGTAACTCTCCTTCTGGATCGATTCTATAACTCAAGAAATTTGGACAGCTTCGTTATATACCTTCTTTTCCAAGCCTAGAACATGCTCTCTGATGCTTCCTCTAAGCCCCGTGACAAACCTACGGGTCTTAGTGTCTTCTTCTTGCATACTAAGTGGTGCAAAGAAAAATAGCTCCTCATAACGATGTTGATATGCATCCATAGACATCTGGCCCTGATATAAACTCAGGAATTCCTTCTCCCTAGCATCTCTGAAGCTTTGTGGAAAGTACTTCTCAAAGAACGCTTCTTTACAAATAGCCCAAGTCAATATGGCATGCTTGGTTAGTAGATATGCCCTGGTAGATTTTCACCAATGATGTGCATCTCCTTTCAGCATGAAGGTGGCACATAACACCTTTTCTTCTTCTGTGATAGTCATCATGAGAAAGTTTCTCTCCATCTCGTCGATCCAGTGTGCTAGCCATAACGGTTCAGACGGTTTGCTGTTAAATTCCTTGGGCTTCATCTTCAAAAATCTCTCAACTAGTCGAGATTGATCCATCTGATTGTGGGGGTATGCCCCAAACATAGGTTGTGGATATTGATAATTAACCTGAGCTGCTTCCGGACCTGGTACTGGAATTTGTGCAGCTGGTGGTTGAGGTGTTTGAGGTGCTGGGTGGTTACCCACCGGTGCTGCACTGGCTTGTCCGGTCTGCATGGGTGTAGCATGTGCGGCCTGGAACATAATCTCCATTGCAACTTGCATTTGAGCCTGTGCGTGTTGCATTTGTTGCAGCTGATGTGCTAGATTCATTAGCACGGTTGCTAACTCCGGGGGTGAAGGTGGCAAGTTGGCAGGATTTGCTTGGTCTGGATTTCCTGGGGGTACAACCTACGGATTTCCCTGGGCGTATATATCTTCTTGGCTAGTTTCCTCCACAGGTGGTGGTGGAACTACATTTCGGCTTTTCCTGGTTACTCTACGCCCAGACATATTTTCTTCTGAGATTGGTGGGGCTTGAAAATCATCAAAATAGGTGAGACAATCATTTATACTACATATAGGCACGCTAACCGATGTAAAATTTCAACATTTTCAGCTCATTCTATGAAAAATACTGTCTTTTCTATGCAAGGTCGATGGTGGGGGTCGATGGTATGTCCGACCCTCAGTATCCGACCCTGGGAATGACCTATTCTTCCCGAGAGCTGAGGGTCGATGGGTATCCGACCCTCAGTATCTAACCCCGGGAATGACCTGTTCTTCCCGAGAGCTGAGGGTCGATGTGAGGGTCGATGGATATCCGACCCACAGTATTCGACCCTGGTTTTCTGTCAGATTCCTGAGAGCTGAGGGTCGATGGGAGGTCGATCCGAGGGTCGATGATCCTGGTCGAATTGTCCGACCCTCGGACTAAAAATCAGACTTTTAAGATCCGATTCTGGGTTCATTCTCTATTATTTCCCTCCCGTTTCGACTCGTCTCTCACCTCTGAGTTGCTACAGTGCCACTACGCTATTTTGGTCAGTTTGGATCCGTGTTTCATCGTCCACATTCATCCCTACAGGTATGCTTTCTCGTTTTTACCTATTTTTAGGTTTCCATTTCTAGGTTTTTGTCCCTTTTACTTGTATTTTTCAAATTAAACTTTTTCCAACCGTAAAAATTTGATTTTTATTGGGGGCTTTTGTTATTGGTGTCTCGAGGAACGAAAGCTCTCATAAATGTTTGAGTTTCATCGGTTGGTTATCAAGAAACTTGAATTTTTTCTCTTTTTGCCCTAATTTGTCGAAATTTTCATTTTCTCGCAATTTCTTCAAATTGGACTTCATCAGCTAGAATTTCCTACTGTCTGAGTGTTGTAGAATATGTTGGAACCTACGTTAGTCCTCCTGCCCACGTGTATGGGTGACAAGTGAGGCTTTTGGCCAACTTACGTCGTTATAATGTCAAATTTTGGATTTTTATCCTATTAACTCATTATCTGTTTTTCTTTCCTATTTGGCAGATACCATGGCTCGTACCAAGGTACCCAGAGTTCGTGATCCGCTTCTCTTCCGCTCCAACGAAGCCGAGGCACAGTATTCCCACTACGCTCGTAAGAAGGCAGAGGGTGGTCGTATGGTGAACTTGGCTGAGTTAGCCTTGTTCAACGTGGAGAGGGCCTTTGGTGTTATGGGGTGGCTCCCTGTCATCACTTACGACGCTGGCACATGCCCGGATTTAGTGCGACAGTTTTATTGTAATCTCCAGGTGGTGGGGGATTACAATGATGTGGATAGGGGTCACGAGCTACGCATCACCAGCTATGTCAAGGGGGTGAACATTTCATTCGATTATCGGCAACTGGCCGACCTACTGGGCATTCCCTATGATGGCCCCATGGTTTACTGTGCTCCTGGAGAGCCCTAGTTCGTTTCCCTAGAGATGAGGGCTGAGATTGATAGTCAGCTACTACGACCTGATCGCTGGCAGATGAAAGCTTGCTATATGCGTCCTGCTCCACGGGTCTTTTGGAAGATTATCCAGCATAATCTAATCCCGCAGAGTGGCCATTACGAGAGGGTTTCTCAGCTGACCCAGTATCTTTTGTATAGCACTTGCACTAGACAGCCCGTCTTCCTTCCTTACATCATCATGCGGACTATGAACAGTGCCACACTGCCCAGTCATAGGGGTAATCTACCCTATGGACGTATGATCACTGTTTTGCTTACTCGCCTGGGGGTTGATTTAGTGGATGAGAAGATTCAGGAGAAAACCTTTTCGTCGCCTCTAGATTGGGAGGCTATCTGCAAGATGGGTATGCGGGATGCCCAAGTTAGTGACGAGGAGAGGAACGATATGGTGCGCCCTCACACTCGCATCGAGATTGTTGACGCTGAGGCAGCTGCTGCCGCTGCTAGAGTTCATGCGGATCCTGCCGATGACGATGACCGCATGTATATGGATGTCGACTCGATACCACCGCCTTCACCCACGCATGCGGCTGGAGCTGGTACTTCTTCTGCGGTGGGTCCTGCACCTGAGACTGGTCCTTCTCATGCGGCTGATCCTTCACGCCCACCTTCTGATATGATGGAGATGTTGCATGAGATTAGAGAGGCTCAGCGCAGATCTGATCTGAGGATGGAGGAGCTTCTAGACGCCTAGCGCCGGACTGATCAACGGGTGGCTGATCTCACAGCTAGTCTTCAGGCGACTCAGACTCAGGTGGCCTGGTTGACTAGAGTCTATGCCCAGGACTATGACAGAGATCGTGAGGCACCGCCTCCTCCTTCACCTCCAGCTTCTTGATTGTATTTATTTTCTTTGTACTACAGAGTAACTGTCCGGGTTGTGGACTGTACTCTGCTTTAGTTATGTATATACGTTTGTTTCTCTCTCATTGTATGTAAAATTGTTTCCACTTTAATAGATGCATTATTCTCTTTTTAAATTTGGTCTCAACCATCACTTGTGCTTATAGTGGGTTAATATTATTGTTTTTACTTTTATCCTATCTCAGTTCACAATTGTCTTGAATGTATGCTAGTTCAGCGGACAGGGCCTGAGATGCTCTGATACCAAGTTGTTACACCCCAATTCTGCACTATTCAGAATGGTGTGAAAAACCGCTAACAAACCAACGGTTCAACCCGGATCTCGAGTAGGCTGTATCTGTGTTATCTAAACTCCATACATCCACATTCATAATCAGAGTAAATATATAATAGCGGAAGTCTTATAGTAAAATGAACTGAGAATCTACTATGATATTAATATTTAAATAGCAAATTATTCTGTATCAACTGAGACATAAATAAATATCAAATACATGTCCATAATAAATCCAAGTAAGAAAACTAAGAAAATATCTAATCAAATACACATGAGTTGCACTCGCAAGAGGAGTCATGTGTATCCACTTCAGCTTCAACTTCCATTGCCGCTACGTTCCCATACGCTGGAGCGTTTACATAATCTTCAACGGTATAACCTGCATCATCAACTAAAAATATTCGACGTCGAGGGATAAGCACACATCATGGCTCAGTGAGCAAACAAAACAATGCAACAATCAATTCATATCTTTGGTCTGGTTTTTTAGTTTGCAATGCGCAATAGAAAGGTTGGGTGGTCAAAGGTTAACATTTATTGACCCCGCCTCTATACACAGGGTGTGAAAGTCCGCCCAAAGGTTAACGTTTATTGTCGTCCCAATCCACCCTAATCATGAACATTATACAACAAAGGTTAACGTTTATTGTTGTATAGTGCCATACCAACAAGTAAGCCCCTGCTGGCGAGGGCTTGCAAACTGGGCTCGCAACTAACCAATCCTAATGCCAAACAGTGTATCCAAGGCCTCACCCCAGCATCCCTCAGAATATCCATAGAGATAGAGCTAAGGCCCCCAGGTAGAGTCAGAGACTACAAGGACCGAGACCACCTCCCCTGATACTCTACGACATAATAGTTCTGCTAAAGTAATGGCGATACGACGATGCTAATGCACAAGACTTGAGTTAGAGATAGAGCTAAAGTGCTGAGACCCATCAAAGGTTAACGTTTATTGACGTTCTCATCACACCTCCCCTGATACTAGCTCGCATCAAGTACACCAACCACACACATACAATCACATGCCTATTCCTATCATCATCATAATCATCATCATGTTATAAACAATAAAGTAAATATGCATGAACAAGTAATAGAAATATTGGAAGACATGTTGTATGCACATTACAAACATAGTCACATGATATCAAGCATGGCATTGAACTCAATAAAAAAGAAAACAGTTTGTTATTAACCAATTAGTTTAGAGTTTCGTTTCCTCACCTTAACTTGCTAATAGATACTCTTCTAAGCTTTAGAATCACCTTTATAATGTTATTATATTGCTAGAAGACCTAACAAAGTCGATAGAATTTATTTCGAATTAATTTTGAATTTAAAAACTATTCTGTTAACTGAGGGTCAGAGGTAGGGTCAGAGTCATGATCGACCCTGGGTGCGACCCTCCCCAAATCTGAACTTCCAGAACCCTGAGGGTCGATACTTAGGATCACATAGGGTCGGATGGTCATCGACCCTCTGTGCGACCCTCGGTGGGTTTTGGTCAATTTTCCTCCTTTTAATCTATTCTTCATGTTTGAGGTCCTATGGCTTGCTCCTACAGTCGATTCAACATGCATTCCATGGTCTAGAACCATGAATCACCCACCCAAATAGCTTTCATGTATTTTTCCATTATTTTCCGTGAAAACCTAACCATGGGTTGATGGTTTGGGTTTCTCCGAGATCACACTCTCATCATTATCTAACCTAAGGCTTGTAGAAACTCATGGAATTAGTATCCATACCTGAGAAGAACACTCCTTCTCTGCAACTTTTCTCATTTTGCTTTCTTCTCTACCTTGTTTCTCTTCTTCTCTTCTCTTCTCTTTCTCTCAATTCAATTAGGGTTGTAAAAGGTGTGAAAGAGGCTTAGGGACGTCCTTTAAATAGAGTAGAAACATCCTAAATAAGTCCCTTTGAGATTAGGAAAGAATCCTAATCGAAATTATGGAAATTTCCTAATTTCAACTTCGACGGCAACTGAGGGTCGATGGGAGGGTCGATGATCCCGTCGACCCTAGGTTTCTAATGTGTCCGACCCTCCCTGTAAAACAGAGGGTCTGACTTTCTCTCTTGGGGGGTCCGACCCTCCCTTGCTGGGTAGGCGACCCTCCCCCTAATTTAAGTGTTTTTGGGTCGATTTGATTCCTGGGATCACGATCTCATTCATGCTCGTGGTCCATTTGACTCAACCATGATGGGTAAACCTGGTTCAAGGTGATAAGACCGGGTTAGTTTGACACGGGTCTTACAAATGAGTTCGACACTTTCTGCCATATAGTGCTTCGTAGGGTGACATCTGTATAGTAGCCTGGTAGCTATGTTATAAGCGAACTCGATCAGTGATAACTTTTCATCCCATGATCCTTTGAAGTCAATTACACTTGCTAGTAGCATATCTTCTAGAATCTGAATTGTACGCTCTGACTGTCCATCTGTTTGTGGATGGAATGCAGTACAAAACTTCAATGTTATACCCCTAGCCTTTTGCAATCCTTCCCAAAACTTTGAAGTAAATCGTGGATCTCTATCGGACACAATGCTCTCTGGTACACTGTGAAAACGAACAATATTATCCACATACAGCTTTGCTAACCTTTCCAGTGTATACTGAGGTCGTATCGGTATAAAGCTAGCTGTCATAGTCAGACGGTCTACAATCACCCAAACTGCGTCAACTACTCGAGGAGTCAATGGTAATCCCGTAACAAAGTCCATAGTGATGAAGTCCCATTTCCATGCTGGCTCCGGTAACGGCTGTAACAGTCCTGCGGGTCTTTGTCGTTCAGCCTTTACTTTCTGACAATTTAGGCATTGAGACACGAACTTAGCTACATCTGCTTTCATCCCTCTCCACCAATATAGTTTCTTTAGATCATGATACATTTTTGTACTTCCAGGATGTATCGAATAGATGGTGGTATGGGCTTCTTTCATCAGTCGGTGTCTAATATCCACACTTTCTGTTTCGGGTACACATATCCTTCCTTTGTACTTCAGTACCTTCTCTTCGTCCAAGGTGAACTCAGGGTTAGTTCTACCTTTTTTGATGTCTTCTTGCACCGTTCTCAGGTAAGGGTCTGATTTGATAGCTGTCTTCACTTCATCAATTATGTCCGGTATAATCTTCAATGCAGCGAACATATTTGAAAACTGATGAATAAACCCTTGTTTGGCTGACCCATCCGCCTTATATATCACAAATTGCTCGTTGCCGTGATTGAATACCATTCCGGTAGTACACATTGCTGCAGTTGTGCTAACCTCTCCTTGAGATTATATCATTGCCTTTCTGCTCAACGCATCTGCTACTACATTAGCTTTCCCCGGATGATACTGGATATCACAGTCATAGTCTTTCAGTAGCTCCAGCCATCTTGTTTGTCTCATATTCAACTCCTTCTGATTAAATAAATAAGTAAAACTTTTATGGTCCGACTTAATCTAAAACTTCTCTCCGTATAGGTAATGTCTCCATATCTTGGCAGCATGTACAACTGCTGCTAACTCCAAATCATGAGTGGGATAGTTTTTCTCATGTGTCTTCAACTGTCTTGAGGCATAAGCAATTACTTGTTCTCCTTGCATAAGCACACATCCTAATCCCAGTCCTGACGCATCAGTGTACAGGGTAAATGGCTGTCCTGGGACAGGAATAGTTAAAATCGGAGCGGATATCAACCTAGTCTTCAATGTCTGTAGGCTCTTCTCACATTTATCCATCCACACAAACTTTTCACCTTTCTTAGTCAAACTGGTGAGAGGTACGGCAATCTGGGAATAGTCTTCCACAAATCTCCGATAATAACCAGCGAGACCCAGAAAACTTCTAATTTCTGCAACGCTCTTTGGTGCTTCCCACTTAACAATAGCCTCAATCTTGCTGGGGTCCACTTTGATTCCTTCAGCGGATACTACATAGCCTAGGAAGGCGACTTCACTTAGCCAAAACTCACACTTGGTAAATTTGGCATATAGCTTCTCTTTCCTTAAACGTTGTAGGGCAGTGTTTAGGTTCTTAATATGGGTTTCTTTGTCCTTGGAATATACCAATATATCATCAACAAATACAATAACCGATGTATCCAACATATCGTGGAAAACCCGGTTCATAAGTTCCATGAAAGTTGCTGGTGCGTTTGTTAATCCAAAAGACATGACCAAGAATTCATAATGTCCATATCTAGTCTTGAAAGTCGTCTTAGGAATATCACCCTCTTTAATCTTCTACTGATGGTATCCTGACCGAAGATCGATCTTAGAAAATACTTTTGCCCCTTGCAACTGATCGAACAAGTCGTCGATCCTAGGTAATGGATATCGATTCTTGATTGTCAGCTTGTTCAACTCCCGATAGTTGATACATAATCGAACGCTACCGTCCTTCTTCTTTACGAACAACACTGGCGCTCCCCATGGTGATATACTAGGTCGAATATAACCCTTGTCCAGCAGTTCCTGTAGTTGCACTTTCAATTCCTTCAGTTTAGTAGGAGCCATTCTATAAGGTGCTTTTGATACTGGTACGGCTCCAGGTGTAAGGTCTATCACAAACTCTGCTGCTCTGTTGGGTGGTAATACTGGTAGTTCCTCTGGAAATACGTCGGGATAGTCCCGCACGACATCAATATCTTCCATTTGTGGTGCTTCCTTGGTTAGGTCGACCACTGATACTAGATACCCGACTACCCCCTTCTCAAGGCACTTCTTAGCCTTTAGTGCTGAGAGTATGAGCTTGCGTTTACGGAGAAGTTTGGTTCCCGTAAAACTGAATTCTGCTCCTTCTTTGTCTTTAAATGTTAATTTCTTTTCGGCGCATAGTAGGTTCACAGAATGCCGAGCTAACCAGTCCATTCCTAAGATGACGTCAAAGTCTGCCATCCCAAGTTGGATCAAGGTTGCATCTAAGGTTTTCTCGCCAATGAGAACTGGGCATGGCCCATAACCTTTCTCTAATTCCACTTCTAACCCATCGGTAACCGTACAAGTAATAAGCACAAGTGATGTTTGAGACCAAATTTAAAAAGAGAATAATAGGTCTATTAAAGGGGAAACAAGTTACATACAATTAAAGAGAGAAACAAGATGTATATACATAATGAAAGCAGAGTACAGTCCACAACCCGGACAGTTACTCTGTAGTACAAGGAAATAAAAGTACACTCAAGAAGCTGGAGGCGAAGGAGGAGGTGGTGCCTTACGGTCTCTGTCATAGCCCTCAGCATAAACTCTAGTCAACCAGGCTATCTGAGTCTGGGTCGTCTGTAGACTAGCTGTGAGACCGGCTATCCTCTGATCAGTCGCACGCTGCACCTCTAGGAGCTCTCCCATCCGCGCGTTTGATGCGTGCTGAGCAGCCAACAGCTCATCCATCCTCAGATCAGATCTGCGCGGAGCATCCCTGATCTCCTGCAGCATCTCCATCATGGCTGAAGGTGGAAGTGAAGGATCAGCCGAGTGGGAAGGACCAGCCTCAGGTGTAGGAGCCGCCGTAGAAGAAAAACCCACTCCAGCCGCATGTGTAGGTGAAGGCGATGGTATCGAGTCGACGTCCATATACATACGATCGTCATCGTCGACCGGATCCACACGAGCTCTAGCAGCAGCGACAGCAGCCTCGGCATCAGCCATCTCGACCCGAGTGTGAGGGGGCACCATCACGTTCCTCTCCTCATCACTAACCTCAGCATCTCGCAGCCCCATCTTGCAGATAGCCTCCCAATCTAGAGGCGACGAGAAGGTCTTCTCCTGGATCTTCTCATCTACCAGATCCACCCCCAGACGGGTCAGTAGCACTGTAATCATGCGTTCATAGGGTAGATTACCCCTATGACTGGACAATGTGGCACTAATCATCATCTGCATGATGATGTAAGGAAGGCAGACCGGCTGGCGAGTGCAGATGTTGTAGATCAAAAATTGGATCAGCTGAGACACCCTCCCATAGTGCCCACTCTGCGGGATAAGATTATGCTGGATAATCTTACAGAAGACCCGTGGAGCTGGACGCAGATAACAAGCTCTCATCTGCCAACGATCAGGACAGAGCAACTGGTTGTCAATCTCTGCCCTCATCTCCATCTCAACAAACTGTGGCTCTCCCGGCGCAGAGTACACCATGGGGCCATTATAGGGAATGCCCAACAGATCGGCCAGCTGTCGATAATCAAAGGAAATGTGCACCCCCTTGACGTAACTGGTGATGCGCAACTCCTGACCATGCTCAACGTCACTGTAATTCCCCACCACCTGGAGATTACAATAGAACTGGCGTACCAAATCTGGACATGTGCACGCATCGTATGTGATGACAGGGAGCCACCCCATATCACCAAATGCTCCCTCTATATTGAACAAGGCTAGCTCAGCCAAGTTCACCATGCGACCCCCTTCCACTTTCTTACGGGCATAGTCAGCATACTGTGCCTCAGCTTCATTCGAACGGAAGCGAAGTGGATCACGCATTCTAGGTACTTTGGTACGAGCCATAGTATCTGCAAAATAAGAAAGAGAAAAAACAAAAAAAAAGGAATTAATAGGATAAAAATCTGAAATTTGATGTAATAACGACGTAAGTTGACCGTAAAGCCCATTTCTCACCATTCAAGTGGGCATGAGAACTTACGTAGGTTTAAACATACCCTACAACCCACATGCAGTAGGAAATTTTAACTGACGATGTCCAATTTGAAGAAATTCAAGAAAAATCGAAAATGTCGACAAATTAGGGCAAAAAGAGAAAATTTCAAGTTTCTCGATAACCAACCGATGAAACTCAAAAAATTTTGAGGGCTTTCGTTCCTCGAGACACCTCAATAACCAGCTGCACCGATTCCAGTGTAGGTACCGGAAGCAGCTCAAGGGAATTACCAGTATCCACCCTATATGTTAGGGGCAAACCCCCAAAAT
The DNA here is from genome assembly GCA_028583415.1 of Protea cynaroides. Taxonomy (NCBI): domain Eukaryota; kingdom Viridiplantae; phylum Streptophyta; class Magnoliopsida; order Proteales; family Proteaceae; genus Protea; species Protea cynaroides. The sequence continues at coordinate 58,174,282 of CM053275.1, read as the reverse complement.
CAGCTGGACCACTCCCGGTTAATGGAGAGATTTTTGAAGATGAAACCCAGAGAATTCAACGGCAAGCCGTCTGATCCATTGTGGCCAGCACACTGGATAGACGAGATGGAGAGAAACTTCCTCATGATGACTATTACAGAGGAAGAGAAAGTACTATGTGCCACCTTCATGCTCAAGGGTGACGCACATCATTGGTGGAAATCCACGAAGACAAACTTACTGACCAAGCACGCCCTACTGACATGGGCTATAAATAAAGAAGAATTCTTCGAGAAATATTTTCCACGAAGCATCAGAGATTCGATGGAGAAGGAGTTCCTGAGTCTTTATCAGGGACAGATGTCAGTGGATGCGTACCAACAGCGTTATGAAGAGCTGTTTTTCTTCGCACCACTGAGTATGCAAGAAGAAGAAACCAAAACCCGTAGGTTTGTCACGGGACTAAGAGGAAGCATCAGAGAAAATTTTCTGGGCTTAGGGAAGAAAATATATAACGAAGCTGTCCAGATTGCTCGAGTGATTGAATCGAGCCAGAAGGAGAGTTATTTTACTCAGAACAAAGGCATCAAAAGGCCAGCCGGAAACTCCTACAACGGAGGCAATAACAGGACGTATAAGCCTTTCCGTCCTCAGAATTTTACTGCTGCAACCAAGACTACTCCAGCAGCTCAACCTCAGCCAAAGCCAAATTCTGATGTCCTGAAGTGTTTTAATTGCAACCAACCGGGACATATGGCAAGGGAGTGCCCTAAGCCCAAGAAACAATTCTATCAGGGACGTGTATATGTTGTTACGTCCGAGGATGCGGCCGCATCACCCGATGTGGTCACAGGTATGACTGAAACTTTTAAAGTTGTAATTACATTGAATGAGCATGTAGACTAATTAAAGATAAATCACAGGTATTGTACCTATAAATGGCGTACCCGCCAGAGTACTCTTCGATTCCGGAGCTACTCATTCCTTTATATCTGTGTCATTTGGAAAGAGGACAAAATTACCCATCAAAACATTAGACTACAAATTACTTGTACGGTCACCGATGGGGTTAGAAGTGGAACTAGAGAAGGGTTATGGACCATGTCCAGTTCTCATTGGAGAGCAGACCTTAGATGCAACCTTGATACAACTTGAGATGGCAAACTTTGATGTCATCTTGGGAATGGACTGGTTAGCTTGGCATTCTGTAAATTTATTATGCGCCGAAAAAAAGCTAACATTCAAAGACAAGGAAGGGACAGAATTCAGTTTCTCGGGAACCAAACTTCCCCGGAGACGCAAGCTCATACTCTCAGCAGTAAAGGCTAAGAAGTGCCTTGACAAGGGAGCATTCGAGTATCTAGTATCAGTGGTCGACCTAACCAAGGAAGCACCACGAATGGAAGACATTGATGTCGTGCGGGATTACCCTGACGTATTTCCAGAGGAACTACCCGGATTACCACCCGACCGGGCCACGGAGTTTGTAATAGACCTGATACCTGGAGCCGCACCCGTATCAAAAGCACCTTATAGAATGGCTCCTACGGAACAGAAGGAACTGAAGGTGCAACTACAAGAACTGCTGGACAAGGGTTATATTCAACCCAGTATATCTCCATGGGGTGCACCAGTGTTGTTCGTAAAGAAGAAGGATGGTAGCGTTCGATTATGTATCGACTATCGAGAGTTGAGTAAACTGACAATCAAGAATCGATATCCACTACCTCGGATCGATGACTTGTTCGATCAGTTACAAGGAGCAAAAGTATTTTCTAAGATTGATCTTCGATCAGGCTATCGTCAGCTGAAGATTAAAGAAGGTGATATTCCAGAGACAGCATTCAGGACCAGATATGGACATTATGAATTTTTGGTTATGTCTTTCGGATTAACTAATGCACCGGCAACGTTCATGGAACTTTTGAACCGAGTTTTCCACGATATGCTGGATACGTCGGTTATAGTATTTATTGATGACATATTGGTATACTCCATGGACAAGGAAACCCATATCAAGAACCTATACATGGCGTTTAAGGAAAGAGAAGCTATATGCCAAATTTTCAAAGTGCGAGTTTTAGCTAAGTGAAGTCGCATTCCTAGGCCATGTAGTATCTGCTGAAGGACTCAAAGTATATCCTAGCAAGATCGAGGCTATTGTGAAGTGGGAAGCACCAAAGAGCGTTTCGGAAATTAGAAGTTTTCTGGGTTTAGCTGGTTATTATCGGAGATTCGTAGAGGACTATTCTCGGATTGTCGTATCTCTCACAAGTTTGACCAAGAAGGGTGAAAAGTTTGTGTGGACGGATAAATGTGAGAAGAGCTTCCAGACACTGAAGACCAGATTGATATCTACCCCGATTTTGACCATCCCTGTTCCAGGACAGACGTTTACCTTATACACCGATGCGTCGGGACTGGGATTAGGATGTGTGCTTATGCAAGGAGAGCAAGTGATTGCTTATGCTTCAAGACAGTTAAAGGTACATGAGAAAAATTATCCCACTCATGATTTGGAGTTAGCGGCAGTAGTACATGTTGTCAAGATATGGAGACATTACCTATACGGAGAGAAATTCCAGATTAAGTTGGACCATAAAAGTCTTACTTATCTATTTAATCATAAGGAGTTGAATATGAAACAACGAAGATGGCTGGAATTATTGAAAGACTCTGATTGTGATATCCAGTATCATCCGCGAAAGGCGAACGTGGTAGCAGATGCATTGAGCATAAAAGCAATGATCAAATCTCAAGGAGAAATCAGCACGACTGCAGCAATGTGTACTACCGGAATGGTATTCAATCACGGCAACGAGAAGTATGGGATAGATACAATTGATGAATCAGCTAACCAAGGGTTTATTCATCGGTTTTCAAATATGTTCGTGGCATTGAAGATTATACCGGATATAGTGGATGAAGTGAAGACAACTATCAAAGCATATCCTTATCTGAAGACAGTACAAGAAGATATTGAGAAAGGTAGGACTAACCCTGAGTTCACCTTGCATGACGAGAAAGTACTGAGATACAAAGGAAGAATATGTGTACCTGAAACAGAAAGTATGGACATTAGACACCGACTGATGAAAGATGCCCATACCACCATCTACTCGATACATCCTGGATGTACAAAAATGTATCATGATCTAAAGAAATTATATTGGTGGAGGGGAATGAAAACAGATGTAGCTAAGTTCGTGTCTCAATGCCTAAATTGTCAGAAAGTAAAGGCTGAACGACAAAGACCCGCACGATTGTTACAGCCATTACCGGAACTAGCATGGAAATGGGACTGCATCACTATGGACTTCGTCACGGGACTACCATTGACTCCTCGAGTAGTTGACGCAGTTTGGGTGATTGTGGACTGTCTGACCAAAACAGCTCGCTTCATACCTATACGACCTCAGTATACGCTGGAAAGGTTACCGAAGCTGTATGTGGATAATATTGTTCGATTACATGGTGTTCCAGAAAGTATTGTGTCCGATAGAGATCCACGATTTACTTCCAAATTTTGGGAAGGATTGCAAAAGGCTATGGGTACAACGTTGAAGTTCAGTACTGCATTCGAACCACAGACAGATGGACTGTCAGAGCGTACAATTCAGATTCTAGAAGATATGCTACGAGCATGTGTAATTGATTTCAAGGGATCATAGGATGAAAGATTACCATTGATCGAGTTCGCTTATAATAACAGCTATCAGGCTACTATACAGATGTCACCATATGAAGCACTGTATGGCAGAAAGTGTCGAACTCCCTTGTTTTGGAATGAAGTTGGAGAACGTAGTATTGTTGGATCGGAATTTGTTGAAGAGACTTGTCGAGTGGTCGACATCATCAAGGAAAGAGTGAGAACAGCTCAGAACCATCAGAAGCAATATGCAAATACTCGACGCAGAGATCTGGAGTTCGCCGTAGGTGATAAAGTATTTTTGAAGGTATCGCCTATGCGAGGATTGAAGGGTCGGAACTGAGGGTCGGATACCCGTCGACCCTCGCATCGACCCTCAGCTCTTGGAAAGAATAGGTCATTCCCAGGGTCGGATACCAAGGGTCGGACATACCATCGACCCTCACCATCGACCCTGCATAGAAAAGACAGTATTTTTTTATAGAATGAGCTAGAATTGGAATTGATTATTGGTTAGCGTGCCTACATGAAATATAAATGACTTCTCACCTATTTTGATGATTTTCAGGCACCACAAACCACAGAAGAGAATTATGTCTGGACGTAGGGTGACCCGACAGACCCGAAATGCAGTCCCACCACCACCACCCGTGGAGGAGACTAGTAAAGAAAATAACTATGCACCGGGTAATCCAGAACCGGCAAACCCTACAAATTTGCCACCTCCACCACCCGAGCTAACAACCGTGGTGATGAATTTGGCACAGCAGCTACAGCAGATGCAACACGCGCAGGCTTAGATGCAGGTTGCCATGGGAATAATGTTTCAAGCCACTCAGGCTGCACCCATGCACACAGGACTAGCCAGTGCAGCACCGGTGGGTAACCACCCAGCTCCTCAGACACCTCAGCAACCAGCTGCACAGATTCCAGTGCAGGTTCCAGAAGCAGCTCAAGGGAATTACCAGTATCCACCCCATATGTTTGGGGCAAACCCCCAAAATCAGCTGGACCACTCCCGACTAGTGGAAGATTTTTGAAGATGAAACCCAGAGAATTCAACGGCAAGCCGTCTGATCCATTGTGGCCAGCACACTGGATAGACGAGATGGAGAGAAATTTTCTCATGATGACTATCACAGAGGAAGAGAAAGTACTATGCGCCACCTTCATGCTCAAGGGAGACACACATCATTGGTTGAAATCCACGAAGGCATATTTACTGACCAAGCACGCCCTACTGACATGGGCTATATATAAAGAAGCCTTCTTTGAGAAATATTTTCCACGGAGCTTCAGAGATTCGATGGAGAATGAGTTCCTGAGTCTTTATCAGGGACAGATGTCAGTGGATGCGTACCAACAATGTTATGAAGAGCTGTTTCTTCGCACCACTGAGTATGCAAGAAGAAGAAACTAAAACCCGTAGGTTTGTCACGGGACTGAGAGGAAACATCAGAGAACATGTTCTGGGCTTAGAAAAGAGAATTTATAATGAAGCTGTCCAGATTGTTCGAGTTATAGAATCGAGCCAGAAGGAGAGTTATTTTACTCAAAACAGAGGCATCAAAAGGTCAGCCGGAAATTCTTACAACGGAGGCAATAACAAGACATATAAGCCTTTTCGTCCTCAGAATTTTACTGCTGCAACCAAGACTACTCCAGCAGCTCAACCTCAGCCAAAGCCAAATTCTAAAGTCCTGAAGTGTTTTAACTGCAACCAACCGGGACATATGGCAAGGGAGTGCCCTAAGCCCAAGAAGCAATTCCATCAGGGACGTGTATATGCTGTTAAGTCCGAGGATGCGGCCGCATCACCCGATGTGGTCACAAGTATGACTGAAACTTATAAAGTTATAATTACATTGAATGAGCATGTAGACTAAGTAAAGATAAATCATAGGTATTGTACCTATAAATGGCGTACCCACCAGAGTACTCTTTGATTCAGGAGCTACTCATTCCTTTAAATCTGTGTCATTCGGAAAGAAGATAAACTTACCCATCAAAATATTAGACTACAAATTACTTGTACGATCACCGATGGGGTTAGAAGTGGAACTAGAGAAAGGTTATGGACCATGTCCAGTTCTCATTGGAGAGAAGACCTTAGATGCAACCTTGATACAACTTGAGATGGCAGACTTTGATGTCATCTTGGGAATGGACTGGTTAGCTCGGCATTCTGCAAATCTATTATGCGCTGAAAAGAAGATAACGTTCAAAGACAAAGCAGGAGCAGAATTAAGTTTCTCGGGAACCAAACTTCCCCGGAGACGCAAGCTCATACTTTCAGCACTAAAGGCTAAGAAGTGCCTTGAGAAGGGGGCAATCGGGTATCTAGTATCCGTGGTTGACCTAACCAAGGAAGCGCCACGAATGGAAGATATTAATATCGTGCGGGACTATCCTGATGTATTTCCGGAGGAACTACCCGGATTACCACCCGACCGAGCCACGGAGTTTGTGATAGACCTTATACCCGGAGCCGCACCAGTGTCTAAAGCACCTTATAGAATGGCTCCTACTGAACTGAAGGAATTAAAAGTGCAACTACAAGAACTGCTGGACAAGGGTCATATTCGACCCAGTATATCTCCATGGGGGCACCGGTGTTGTTATTAAAGAAGAAGGATGGTAGCGTTCGATTATGCATCGACTATCGGGAGTTGAATAAACTGACAATCAAGAATCGATACCCACTACCTCGGATCGATGACTTGTTCGATCAGTTACAAGGAGCGAAAGTATTTTCTAAGATCGATCTTCGATCGGGCTATCATCAGTTGAAGATTAAAGAAGGTGATATTCCGAAGACAGCTGTCAGGACCAGATACAGACATTATGAATTTTTGGTTATGTCTTTTGGATTAACTAATGCACCGGCAACGTTCATGGAACTTATGAACCGTGTTTTCCACGATATGTTGGATACGTCGGTTATAGTATTCATTGATGATATATTGGTATACTCCAAGGACAAGGAAACCCATATCAAGAACCTAAACGCAGCCCTACAGCGTTTAAGGAAAGAGAAACTATATGCCAAATTTTCAAAGTGCGAGTTTTGGCTAAGGGAAGTCGCCTTTCAAGGCCATGTAGTATCCGCTGAAGGAATCAAAGTGGATCCCAGCAAGATCGAGGCTATTGTGAAGTGGGAAGCACCAAAGAGCGTTTCGAAAATCAGAAGTTTTCTGGGTCTAGCTGGTTATTATCGAAGATTCGTAGAAGACTATTCTCGGATTGCCGTACCTCTCACCAGTTTGACTAAGAAAGGTGAAAAGTTCGTGTGGACGGATAAATGTGAGAAGAGCTTCCATACATTGAAGTCCAGATTGATATCCGCCCCGATTTTAACTATTCTTATTCCAGGATAGAAGTTTACCTTATACACTGATGCGTCGGGACTGGGACTAGGATGTGTGCTTATGCAAGGAGAGCAAGTGATTGCTTATGCTTCAAGACAGTTGAAGGTACATGAGAAAAACTACCCCACTCATGATTTGGAGTTAGCGGCAGTAGTACATGCGGTCAAGATATGGAAACATTACTTATACGGAGAGAAATTTCAGATTAAGTCGGACCATAAAAGTCTTACTTATTTATTTAATCAGAAGGATTTGAATATGAGACAGAGAAGATGGCTGAAACTATTGAAAGACTATGATTGTGATATCCAGTATCATCCGGGAAAAGCAAACGTAGTAGCGGATGCATTAAGCCGAAAAGCAATGATAAAATCTCAAGGGGAAGTTAGCACGACTGCAGCAATGTGTACTACCGGAAGGGTATTCAATCACGACAGCGAGCAGTATGTGATAGATACAATGGATGGATCAGCCAACCAAGGGTTTATTCATTGGTTTTCGAACATGTTCACGGCATTGAAGATTATACCGGATATAGTGGATGAAGTGAAGACAGCTATCAAAGCAGATCCTTATCTGAGAACAGTACAAAAAGATATTGAGAAAGGTAGGACCAACCCTGAGTTCACCATGGATGACGAGAAGGTACTGAGTTACAAAGGAAGAATATGTGTACCTGAAACAGAAAGTGCAGACATTAGACACCGACTGATGAAGGAAGCCCACACCACCATCTATTCGATACATCCTGGAAGTACAAAAATGTATCATGATCTAAAGAAACTATATTGGTGGAGGGGAATGAAAGCAGATGTAGCTAAGTTCGTGTCTCAATGCCTAAATTGTCAGAAAGTAAAGGCTGAACGACAAAGACCCGTAGGATTGTTACAGCCATTACCGGAACCAGCATGGAAATGGGACTGCATCACTATGGACTTCGTCACAGGGCTACCATTGACTCCTCGAGTAGTTGACGCTATTTGGGTTATTGTGGACCGTCTGACTAAAACAGCTCGATTCATACCTATACGACCTCAGTATACACTGGAAAGATTAGCGAAGCTGTATGTGGATAATATTGTTCGATTACATGGTGTTCCAGAAAGCATTGTGTCGCATAGAGATCCACGATTTACTTCCAAGTTTTGGGAAGGATTGCAAAAGGCTATGGGTACAACGTTGAAGTCAATACTGGATTCCACCCACAGACAGATGGACAGTCGAAACGTACAATTCAGATTCTAGAAGATATGCTACAAGCATGTGTAATTGATTTCAAGGGATCATGGGATGAAAGATTACCACTGATCGAGTTCGCTTATAACAATAGTTATCAGGCTACTATACAGATGTCACCTTATGAAGCACTGTATGGCCAGAAGTGTCGAACTCCCTTGTTTTGGAATGAAGTTGGAGAACGTAGTATTGTTGGGCCAGAATTTGTTGAAGAGACTTATCGAGTGGTCGACATTATCAAGGAAAGAGTGAGAACAGCTCAGAACCGTCAAAAGCAATATGCAGATACTCGACGAAGAGATCTGGAGTTCGCAGTAGGTGATAAAGTATTTTTGAAGGTATCGCCCTTGCGAGGATTGAAGAGGTTCGGACGGAAAGGGAAACTAAGTCCAAGATATGTCGGGCCGTATGAAATTCTAGCTATGTGTGGAAAAGTGGCTTATCAGTTAGCACTACCACCGTCTATGTCAAGTGTGCATGACGTATTTCACATTTACCTATTGAAGAAGTATGTCAAAGACCCAACGCATGTTTTGACAGTGGATTTGTCGGAATTGACTGATGATTTGACATTTGAAGTAACACCAACAGAAATCACTAGTCAAAAGGTTCAACGTCTTTGCAACAGAGATATCTACTATGTTAAGGTCACATGGAAAAGTAGAGACATGGAAGAAATTACATGGGAAGAAGAAAATGCTATGCGAAAGCAATACCCTCACTTATTTGATTCAGAAGGTACGTACAATTTCGAGGATGAATTTTTATAAGTTGGGGGGACTTGTAAGACCCGTGTCAATCTAACCCGGTCTTACCACCTTGTACCAGGTTTACCCATCATGATCGAGTCAAATGGACCAAGGGCGTGAAGGAGATCGAGATCCCAGGTATCAAATTCGGACAGCTTAAGACCCTAGGGTCAATGGGATCATCGTCCCTCCCATCGACCCTCGATTGCCGTAAGAAAATAAAATTAGGAAATTTCCTAATTTTCGATTGGGATTCTTTCCAAATCTCAATGGGACTTATTTAGGATGTTCCTACTCTATTTAAAGGACGTTCCTAAGCCACTTTCACTCTTTTCAAAACCCTAATTGAATTGAGGGAAAGAGAGGAGAAGGAAAAGAGGAAGAAGAAAGGCAAGGAAGAGAACTTAGCAAAAAGGAGAAGAATTTCAGAGAAAAAGTAATCTTCTTAGGTATGGATACTAATTCCATGAGTTTCTACAGACTTTAGGTTAGTTATTGTTGAGAGTGTGATCTCGGAGAAACCCAAACCATCAATCTATGGTTAGGTTTCCATGGAAAACTATAGAAGAATGCGTGAAAGCTATCTAGGTGGGTTATACATGGTTTCAGACCATGGAATGCATGTAGACTGGAATGTAGGAGCAAGCCATAGGATTTCAAATACGAAGAATGGATTAAAAGAGGGAATTGGACCAAAGTGCACAGAGGGTCGCCCCGAGGGTCGATGACCATCCGACCCTAGGTGTTCCTGACCATCGACCCTTAGTGTTCGGGAAGTTCAGAATCTGGGGAGGGTCGCACCCAGGGTCGATCAGGACTCCGACCCTACCTCCGACCCTCAGTTAACAACATGGTTTTTAAATCTGGAATTAATTCTAATTAAATTCTATCGACTTTGTTAGGTCTTTTAGCAATATAATAACATTATAAAGGTGATTCTAAAGCTTGGAAAAGTATCTATTAGCAAGCTAAGGTGAGGAACCAGAACTCCAAACTAAATTGGATTAATACAAAAACTGTTTTCAATTTCTTGAGTCCTATGCCATGCTTGATTCTATGCGAAGATATTTGTAATGTGCATACAGCATGCCATCCAATATTTCTATTACTTGTTCTTGCATATTTACTTTATTATTTATAACATGATGATGATGATGATAGGAATAGGCATGTGCTTGTATGTGTGTGGTTGATGTATTTGATGCGAGCGAGTATCAGGGGGGGTGTGATGAGAACGTCAATAAACGTTAACCTTTGGCGGGTCTCAGCACTTTAGCTCTATCTCTAACTCAAGTCTTGTGCATTAGCATCGTCGTATCGCCATTACTTTAGCAGAACTATTATGTTGTAGAGTATCAGGGGAGGTGGTCTCGGTCCTTGTAGTCTCTGACTCTACCGGGGGGCCTTAGCTCTATCTCTATGGACATTCTGAGGGATGCTGGGGTGAGGCTTGGATACACTTTTTGGCATTAGGATTGGTTAGTTGCGAGCCCAGTTTGCAGCCTTGCTAACAGGGGCTTACGTGTTGGTATAGCACTATATAGCAATAAACATAACCTTTGTTATTTAATGTCCATGATTGGGTGCATTTGAGTTGACGATAAACGTGATCTTCGGGTAACGTCACACACTCGTGTATAGAGGCGGGGTCAATAAATGCGACCTTTGGCTACCTAAACCTTTCTATTGCATACTGCAAACTTATATACCAGACCAAAGATATAAATTGATTTTGCATGCATATGTATTATTGCATTGTTTTGGCTACTCACTGAGCCGTGATGTGTGCTCTCCCCTCAACGTCGAATATTTTTAGTTGATGATGCAGGTTATACCATTGAAAACTATATGAATGCGTCTGCGTACTGGAACGTGGCAGCAATGGAAGCTGAAGCTGAAGTGGATACACACGACTCCTCTTGCGAGTGCAACTCGTGTTTATTTGATTAGATATTTTACTGGTTTCTTTATTGGATTTATTAAGACATGTATTTGATAATTAATTATGTCTTAGTTGAAAATAGAATAATTTGCTATTAAATTATTAATATCATTTTAGTTTCTCAGTTCATGTTATTATAAGACTTCCGCTATTGTGTATTTACTTTGATTATGATTATGGATGTGTGTGAGTTTGGATAACGCCGGGATAGCCTATTGAGATCCTGGTTGAACCATTGGTTTATTAGCGGTTCATCACATCATTCTGAATAGTGCAGAATTGGGGTGTGACAGAACAGGTTCCAGAAGTAACAACAAATTTTCCTGGGCCACCTCACAAGAATTCTGAGACCATTGTTACAGGCCTGGTCTATCAGATGCAAGCTCAGCAGAAAGAATTCCTGAGCGAGATACTGAAGATGTTCAGGCCACCGGGTTCTGTTCCCACCATGGTTCAGAATTTCGGCCGAAATTTTGGATTTCGGCCGATACGTATCGGTTTTTATCAAAACCAAAACTAACCTTACTGGCGGTACGATATTTACCTAAATTCGGTCCGAATTTGAAGTTTCGGTCGGCGTTTCGACGAAATCAGTCGAAATGTTGCAGCTTGAGGTTGAGGGCGCTGTGAAAGGGGCTGAAAGCCTGGAACGGCAAATAGGAATCTCTCTCACTCTCTCGATTTCAGATTATCAATGATACTTTCCTGAAATCAGTCGATTTTCATCTCCTTCTCGATCCCACTTCCCATTCCTTCTGCTTACTTTCAGGAAGAACGCGATAAGTTCAAAAGTTTTCCCACTCGCTTTACTCAACTGTTCATCTATATATAGTTTCTGTTATAGCAGAGACGGAGTCCCTCATACTGACTTCCCCTGTTTCCACTGAAAGAAAAAAAAATTCAGAAAGTATTATCATTAACTAATGGATCTCCATCTGCAAAGAGGGTTCTTCAGATGGTCAATCTTGATGATCTTCTTGATTTTTGTTGGTCTTGTGATCAAGCCCAATGAGGCTCTGTCGTCGAACCGTCGTACCCTGTTCGACTCTGCATTAGCTCCTCCTCCTGTGGGTATGTGCGAGTCTTCCGTGATCATAGATGGTTACGAATGCCAAGAATTCTATGTAAGACAGATACAGCTTCTTCTTCATTTGGATAGTCAGAAGTGAAGTCGTTTGATTGTTGACTTTGAATCAAATGTTGATTATTGAGTTGTTACAGGTGAAAACAGAAGATGGGTATGTTCTTAACATCCAAAGAATCCCAGGAAGAACCGACCAGTCTTACTGCAACACGGTGTACTCCTGGTACGTTTCTTGATTACTTTTCTCTCTTTAGAGCTTCACGAGCAAATCACCATCAAACATGATCTTCATACACACTTCTAAAATTATTAAGAAACAGGAATAACAACTGGGTTTGGGTAGAATGAAAAAAATTCATACCTTAAGCTACTTTGGCTGTCTTTTTTTTTCTGAAATTGTTACTTTAACTCTAAGGTCGGTCGGAGCAGTAGATTCTAGCCATTACTTTTCTTTTTTTCCCTTGGCTTTCTGGTTTCAGATGATATTGGAAGCGAATGCTGCCTTGGATGACCAAACGAACAGCAATAGGAGAATACATTGAGTCGCAGGCTTGCAGCTTGAGGGCGCTTGGAATCTCTCTCTCTCTCGATCTCAGATTTTCGATGATCTGAGATCACTATAATTTTTTTTTACCACATCCGAAACTATAATTTTTTTTTTACCATGTTTCCCCGAAATTTTGCCGAAACCATCGAAATTTCGGTTTTGAGCCTGGCCGAAACCAAGCACGAAACCGAAATTACAATCCTTGGTTCCCACTGGAGGTACGCCTGAGTCTGGAGAGAAAAATACTTCACAGCCGATGCATGGTAGCCCAAGGCCGATGGGCCAAGCACAGAATGTACCACCACCGCACCAGTTTCCGTCGCCTTCTGCGTACCCGGGAGCCTATCCGTATCCACCACCATGGTACGGAATGAACACTCAGGGACAGCATGATTTGAGCAGAGCGGTGGATAGATTCTTGAAGTTGAAGCCTTCATCATTCATCGGTAAGACAGGGAAACCATTGTGGCCAACACAGTGGGTTGCAGAGATGGAGAAAAACTTCCGACTGATGACCTGTACAGAGGAGGAAAAGGTCTTATTTGCCACTCATATGCTGAAAGAAGACGCAAATGCTTGGTGGAATTCTACACGGGCATATCTGGAGACGAAAACATGCACAGGTAGATTGGGAAGTGTTCAAGGTTGCCTTCTTCGATAAGTATTTTCCGAAGAGCTTCAGAGATCAAATGGAGAAGGAGTTCCTTAATCTACAGCAGTCTCAGTCGACTGTGGATGCTTATCAGCAGAGGTACGAGGAGTTATTTTTCTTCGCACCGGCAAGTATGCAAGAAGAAGAGACCAAAACACGTAGGTTCACCATGGGACTACGTGGAAGCATCAGAGAGCAAATATTGGGTCTGGACAAGTAAATATATAATGAGGTTGTGCAGGTTGCGAGGGTGATCGACTCCAGTTAGAGGGACAACTTCTTCGCTCAGAACAGGGGAATGAAGAGACCCGCTATTGAGAGTTCGGGTGGCGGTAACAATAGACCCTTCCGCCCATACAGGGCTCAGACCGCTACAGTGCTTGCTAGGAACAATGCGGCACCACCTGTGCCACAGAATGCCGGATTCAACCCGAATATCAAATGTTTCAACTGTCAGCAAGTGGGTCATATTGCAAGGACCTGCACTCTACCTAGGAAGCAACCTCCCCAGCAAGGAAAAGTTTATGCGGTCACCACTGAAGAGGCAGCTACATCACCTGATGTGGTCACTGGTATGACTCTATCCCTTACTATTTGGCTTACTAATTTTCATTTGTGTGTATGCGCATATAGAACTAAGGGATGATAAAAATTCCAGGAATTGTAAATGTAGCTGGTATACCTGCCAGAGTACTATTTGACTCTGGGGCCACGCACTCCTTTGTTTCAATTTATTTTGGGAAGCGAATGGAGTTACCAATCAAGCACTTGAACCCAAGCTTGATAGTTCACTCTCCACTAGGAGTCGAAGTGGCTTTGATCGAATATTATGGACCATGTACTATATGTATTGAGGGCCGAGACTTAGAAGCAAGCCTAGTACTACTCGAGATGGCAGACTTTGATGTCATCTTGGGAATGGATGGGCTAGGCCATCATTCAGCCGTCCTATTATGTGGTGAAAGGAAGCTTGTGCTTACTGACAAAAAGGGAAGGGAGTATAGCTTCACTGGGATCAGGCTATCTAGGAAGCGGAAGCTGATTCTCTCCGCCCTAAAAGCCAAGCGATGCTTAGAGAAAGGGGGAGTGGGGTATCTAGTATCTGTAGTCGACATCACGGCGGAGTCACACAAGATGAAAGATATAGCTGTGGTTCGAGAGTACCCAGATGTATTTCCAGAGGAGCTTCCAGGTCTACCGTCGGACAGGGCTACAGAGTTTGTAATAAACCTTATGCCAGGTTCGGCGTCGGTGTCCAAAGCACCATACAGGATGGCCCCTACTGAGTTAAAAGAGTTGAAGACCCAATTACAAGAATTGTTAGATAAGGGTTTCATACGACCTAGTATATCGCCTTGGGGAGCACCGGTACTATTTGTCAAAAAGAAGGATGGAAGTGTAAGGCTGTGCATTGACTACCGTGAGCTGAACAAATTGACAATCAAGAATCGGTATCCTTTGCCTAGAATCGATGATCTGTTCGATCAGTTGCAGGGTGCAAAGGTTTTCTTAAAGATTGATCTTCGATCGGGGTATCACCAACTAAAGATCAAGGCCGGAGATATTCCGAAGACTGCTTTCAGGACGAGGTATGGGCATTATGAGTTTCTAGTTATGTCTTTCGGGTTGACCAATGCTCCAGCGTCGTTCATGGAACTGATGAACCGAGTGTTTCATGATATGTTGGATACTTCGCTCATCGTATTCATCGATGACATATTGATCTACTCTAAGGACATGGAGACCCATACAACACATTTGAGGGCAGCCCTACAACGGCTGAGACAAGAAAAGCTATGCTAAGTTCAAGAAGTGCGAGTTTTGGCTGAAGGAAGTGGCTTTCTTGGGTCATGTTGTATCTGAAGACGGTATCAAGGTTGATCCAAGTAAGATAGCTACTATAGTAGGATGGGAAGCACCAAAATCTGTTGCGAGATTCGTAGTTTCCTTGGGTTGGCTGGTTATTACAGAAGATTCATGGAAGATTACTCCAGGATCGCTGTTCCACTCACCAGATTGACCAAGAAGGGAGAAAAATTCATATGGACAGATGAGTGTGAGAAGTGCTTTCAGACTTTGAAGTCAAGACTAGTCTCTGCACCTATCTTGACCATCCCAGAATCAAACGTACCGTTTACTTTATATACGGATACTTCAGGGTTGGGTATTGGGTGTGTATTGATGCAAGAAGAACATGTGATAGCTTACGCATCAAGACAGTTAAAGGAGCATGAGAAGAACTATCCTACGCATGATTTGGAGCTAGCAGCGGTTATACATGCAATCAAGACTTGGAGACACTACTTGTACGGCAAGAAGTTTCAGATTAAGTCAGTTCACAAGAGCTTAACTTATCTTTTCACTCAGAAGGATCTGAATATGAGACAAAGGATGTAAGACCCGTGTCAAACTAACCCGGTCTTACCACCTTGAACCAGGTCTACCCATCATGGTCGAGTCAAATGGACTAAGGGCGTGAAGGAGAGCGAGATCCCAGGTATCAAATCGACCAAAAAACACTTAAAATAGAGGAAGGGTCGCATACCCAGCTAAACAGGGTCGACCCTCCCAAATCAGAAACTCAGACCCTTAAATATTGGGAGAGGGTCGGACAGTGTCAGACCACAGGGTCGACGGGATCATCGACCCTCTCATCGACCCTCACTTGCCGCCGAAACTGAAATTAGGAAATTTCCTAATTTTCGATTGGGATTCTTTCCAAATCTCAATGGGACTATTATAGGACATTCCTACTCTATTTAAAGGATGTCCCTAAGCCACTTTCACTCCTTTCACAACCCTAATTCAATTGAGAGAAAGAGAGAAGAAGGAAAAGAGGAAGAAAAGAGGCAAGGAAGAAGACTTAGCAAAAAGGAGAAGAATTTCCAGAGAAAAGTAATCTTCTCAGGTATGGATATTAATTCCATGAGTTTCTACAGACCTTAGGTTAGATATGGTTGAGTGTAGGATTTCGGAGAAACCCAAACCATCCATTCATGGTTAGGTTTTCATGGAAAACCCTAGGATAATGCATGAAAGCCATCTAGGAGGATGAATCATGGTTTCAAACCATCGAATGAATGTTTAATGGAATGAGGAAGCAAGCCATAGGACCCTAAACATGAAGAATGGACTAAAAATTGGAAATTGGACCAGAGTGCACCGAGGGTCGCACACAGGGTCGATAGACCCATCGACCCTAGGCACCCTGACCATCGACCCTCAGCATTCGGGAAGTTCAGACAGAGGGTAGGGTCGATAGACCCATCGACCCTATGCATTCTGAGCATCGACCCTCTGATCGACCCTCAGTTAACAGTATGGTTTTTAAATTCAGAATTAATTCTAATTAAATTCTATCGACTTTGTTAGGTTTGCTAGCATTATAATAACACTGTAGAGGTGATTTTAAAGCTTGGAAAAGTATCTTCTAGCAAACTAAGGTGAGGAACCTTAACTCCAAACTAAATTGGTTAATAATAAACTGTTTTCGAATTCTTGAGTCCTATGCCATGTTTGATTCTATGCAAATATGTTTGTAATGTGCATACAGCATGCCATCCAATATTTCTATTATTTGTTCATGCATATTTACCTTATTGTTTATAACATAATGATGGTGATGATGATAGGAATAGGCATGTGCTTGTATGTGTGTGGTTGATGTACTTGATGCGAGCGAGTATCAGGGGAGGTGTGATGAGAACGTCAATAAACGTTAACCTTTGGCGGGTCTCAGCACTTTAGCTCTATCTCTAACTCAAGTCTTGTGCATTGACATCGTCGTATCGCCATTACCTTTGCAGAACTATTGTGTCGTAGGGTATCAGGGGAGGTGGTCTCGGTCCTTGTAGTCTCTGACTCTACCGGGGGCCTTAGCTCTATCTCTATGGACATTCTGAGGGATGCTGGGGTGAGGCCTTGGATACACTGTTTGGCATTAGGATTGGTTAGTAGCGAGCCCAGTTTGCAAGCCCTCGCTAACAGGGGCTTACGTGTTGGTATAGCATTTTATAGCAATAAACGTTAACCTTTGTTGTATAATGTTATGGTAGGATGGATGGGGACGACGATAAACGTTAACCTTCGGGCGGACTTCCACACCCTGTGTATAGAGGCGGTGTCAATAAACGTTAACCTTTGACCACCCAACCTTTCTATTGCGCATTGCAAACTATAAACCAGACCAAAGAGATAAATGAATGTGCATGCATATGTAATGTTGCATTGTTTTGGCTACTCATTGAGCCATGTTGTGTGCTCACCCCTCGACGTCGAATATTTTTAGTTGATGATGCAGGTTACACAGTTGAAGACTATATGAATGCTTCTACATACGGGACGGTAGCAGCAATGGAAGCTGGAGCTGAAGATGATACACACGACTCCTCTTGCGAGTGCAACTCGTGTGTATTTGACTAGATATTTTTATAGGTTTCTTTATTGGATTTATAAGACATGTATTTGGTACTTAAATATTTATGTCTCAGTTAAACACAGAATAATTTTCTGTTATGGATATCATTTTAGTTCTCAGTTCATTTATTTATAAGACTTCTGCTATTGTGTATTTACTCTGATTATGATGGTGAGTGTATGAAGGTTCAGGTAACGCGGGGATAGCCTATTTGAGATCCTGGTTGAACCATTGGTTATTTAGCGGTTCATCACACCATTCTGAAATGTGCGGAATTGGGGTGTGACAGAGGAGATGGCTGGAATTGTTGAAAGATTATGATTGTGACATCCAGTACCATCCGGGTAAAGCAAATGTGGTGGCTGACGCTTTAAGCAGAAAGTGGGCATCGAAACCTGAGGCAGGACCAAGTACAAATGTTGCATTATGTGCCGCAGCCTCAAGTTCAATTGAAGACGATAAAGAGTATATAATAGAAACTATAGAAGATCCAGTAGAGCAAGGTTTAATTCATAAGTTCACCATGATGTTCGCCGCTTTGAAGATCTCACCGGATCTAGTTGATGAAGTCAAGGTAGCAATCCTACAGGATCCACATCTCAAGACAGTGCAAGAAGACTTAGAGAAGGGTACAAGCAATCCTGACTTTACCTTGGATTCAGACAAGGTACTCAGGTATCGTGGACGGTTATGCATACCTGAGAGTGAAGACTGCAATATCAGAGATCGAGTTATGACTGAAGCTCATTACACTCCATATTCGGTACATCCAGGAAGTACCAAAATGTACCATTATTTAAGAAGACTATATTGGTGGAGGGGTATGAAAGCAGATATACCTCGTTTCGTGTTCCAATGTCTGAATTATCAACAAGTTAAAGCAGAAAGGCAGAGACCCCCAGGTTTACTACAGCCATTACCAGAACCTGCATGGAAGTGGGATTGTATAACCATGGATTTCGTCACTGGCTTACCTTTGACACTAAGGTCAGTGGATGCAGTTTGGGTTATAGTTGATCGACTCACCAAGACAGCTCGATTTATTGCGGTCAAACCTCAGTATACCATGGAGAAACTGGCCAAGTTATATGTTGATAATATAGTCAGACTTCATGGCGTTCCAGAGAGTATAGTATCTGACAGAGATCCCCGTTTTACATCAAAGTTCTGGGAAGGATTATAGAAAGCTATGGGGACGAAGTTGAAGTTCAGTACAGCTTTTCACCCTCAGACGGACGGACAGTCAGAACGAACTATTCAAATTTTAGAAGATATGCTCCGAGCTTGTGCAATAGATTTCAAGGGAGCTTGGGATGAGAAATTATCACTTATCGAGTTTGCTTATAACAACAGTTATCAGGCTACAATTCAGATGGCCCCATATGAAGCACTCTATGGGAAGAAGTGTCGTACACCTCTGTTATGGAACGAGGTGGGAGAAAGAAGAATTGTAGGACCAGATTTTGTTGAAGAAACTTGCAGAGTGATTGATCAGATCAAGGAGAGAGTAAAGACAGCTCAAGTTCGACAGAAGCACTATGCGGATAATTGACGTCGAGATCTGGAGTTTGCAGTGGGTGACAAAGTATTCTTGAAGGTATCATCGGTGCGAGGTCTAAAACGGTTTGGTAAGAAGGGGAAGCTATGCCCCAGGTATGTGGGACCATATGAGATATTGACCCGACATGGTAATGTAGCATATCAATTGGCTCTACCACCATCTATGTCAAGCGTTCGTAACGTGTTTCATGTATCATTATTGAAGAAGTATGTCAGAGATCCATCGCACATCTTGACCGTTGATCCCCCAGACTTGACTGAAGACTTAACATTCGAAGTGGTGCCTGTAATGCTCTCAAGTCGAAAAGTACAGCAACTTCGAACCAAGGATATCCATTATGTGAAGGTGCATTGGAGAAGCCAAAATGTGGAGAAAATTACTTGGGAAGAGGAGAGCGCGATGAGGAAGGAGTACCCTAACCTTTTCAACGATCAAGGTACGCTCAAATTTCGGGGCTAAAATTTCTTTTAAGGGTGGGGGAGTTGTGAAACCTACATGCAAATTTCGGGACGAAATTTCTTTTAAGGGTGGGGGAGTTGTAAGACCCGCACTCCGTAAACCCGGTCTAAACCTTGGTTTTGTGTCGTAGCAGGTCTTCCGATCACCACCGGGCCAGACAGGACGAGCGGATGACAAACATGTATGAAATCGGATCAAAGACGGTTAATTAGTCATCATTTTATGTTGACCGGTCGATGGTACTGGTCTTGGTACCGGTCGATCGGTCAGCTCTGCGCAGCTGAGTGCGGAGATCCATAAATTGACTTCTGAGGGTCCCACTTTCCTGATTTCGAATCCTAAGACTTTACTAATCCTAATAGGGTTACTAAACCCTAATTCTAGCCTATAAATACACCTTAAACCTCCTCAAATACTTTCCATTGTCTCTCACAAACTCTAGAGAAGAGAAGGAGGTTGGAAAGGAGAAGGAGCTAGGAAGAAGAAGAAGGTGTCGCCATTACCGTTCGACGACGCTCACGTTACGCCAGTCAACGGTAAGTGTTTGAATCAATCTTCTTACCCTATGTTAGTTGTGTGGGTGGATCAATACCATGCAAAGTAGGTATTGATCTAAATTCCTAAATTGGCCAATAAACCCTAAATTGCCGTCAAACCCTAGATTCGAGTTCCGAGATGATATTCATCGAAACGAGACTTGAATGAGTTGGGGATAACTCTAACTCGAAGCTCGGACTTAGAATGAATAGGAGAAACCTTGGAAATCCATGGAGGATGATCGACGACAGTCGAAAAACCCATGTATGGTCTTTTGGAGACATACCGATCGACTATACCGGTTGCACACAGTGCGGCCGGTATGTTGCCACCGGTATCCTTCGGGAGGCTGGTCTGTGGGGACCGGCTGACCATACCGGTCGCCAGTCTTTCCCACAGAGCTACGACCGGTACATGCCACCGGTCAGCTCTGTGAGGGTATTTTGTAACTTTGTTGGTTTTCGACCAACATGAAACCCTAAGAAAAATATTCTAATGAAACCCTAATAATATCGTAGGACTTTGTGAAAGCACGTTTGGATCTTGCGATGTGGAGCAAGTTAACAAACGAGCGTCAGGTAAGGGAATCTGACCTAAATCTAATAATTAATGGACAGTAAATCGTTGTTAACCACCTGATTATATATGATGTGATGTTTGTGCATATTCACATGCCATCTTTTAATTTCAGTTATTATTATTGTTCATGCATTGATAGGATGTGATTGTTAAGCATGTGATTGTTTTCGTTAGTGTGTGGAGTGGGGCATGGGCCTGGGATCGCTCCTCACACTAGCACATTTTGTAGTATTCTGTCTTAACATGCTTGGTACCGGTGGGGCATCAGGGGAAGGTCGTGGTACGGTGGTCTCCGATATTGATGTTGGCCTGGCCATGGTTATGTGGCACTGTGGTCTCCGAGTCGACGCTGGCTTGTCCACGATGCTTTAGCTCTATCTCTATGCCGTAGGGAGTTATATTGGGATAGCGTCTACCTGCGTTGTTTCTATCCTGTGGGTTAGTTGCGGATAGAGCATCAGGGGAGGTGTGGGAATGCCTTAGCTCTATCTCTATGCCCTAGACGGCTGTGCTGGGATAGAGCATACATTGATGACATATAGGATTGGTTAGTTGCGAGCCCAGTTTGCGAGCCCTGACCAGTAGGGGCTTAGGTACTGGTATGGGTAGAGCATCAGGGGAGGTACGGGGGTATCTTAGCTCTATCTCTATTCCATGATGGGTGCATGTGGGCCAATGGGGTGTGATCCATGAGGTGCCACACACTCGTGTATAAAGATGTGGGGGCCACCAAACCTTTCTATAGCACATTGCAAATTTAAAACCAGACCACAGCATAAAATGATTGTTACTCATGCATAATATTGTGAAATTGTCTGATTGTTTTACTAAGCTAAGTTGTGAGCTCACCCTTTGTACGTACATTGTTTTTAGATGTTGATGCAAGTTATATTTTTGACGACTATATGAATGCTCCGGTATATGGTGGTGTTGCGGCGTTGGACGTACAGGCAGGAGAGGACGAGCATGACGTTTCATGCGAGTGCCCTTTCTGTGTGTACCTTTGATTGGTTTTATTTATTTGTTTTAGTTATTTCAGTTGGATTAAATGGATGTAAGGATATTATATTATATGTTTGAATTTGAATAATTGGATATTTTATTTAAATTTATCAATAGATTCTCAGTTCATTTATTTAAAAACTTCCGCTGTATTATTTATATTCTGATTGTGGTTATGTGTAATGGGTTTGTATGAGTGGACACGGCCTATTCGAGATCCTGGTGAACCGTTGGTTCAATGATGGTTCACTCACACCATTCTGGTTGGATCAGAATTGGGATGTGACAACTATGTACTAATGCCTGTAGAGTATCATTCATGTGGCTTAGTTTGAAGATTGATTAAGGGAATCTTGCTATGATTTGAAAATTGAAATTGTTATCGAACATTTGTAGTGGAACCTACAAATTGAATTAATGATGTTATTCTTCTGATATCTCAATATATTAGGTTCTGTTTCATTTTTTTTTCTTGGAAGGGATTAATGATTTTGTTCTTTTGATCTTTGCATTGTAATGGCTTCAGCTTGAAGTATTGCTTGTTTTACAGTTTTGATGGTGCAAATGAAATCTCATTCTTCTGATATTGTCGGCCCTTATTCGTTTGTAATTCTCATACTGTATGAGTGAGAATTCCTTTGCCATCATATGGTTTCCAATTAAAGAGCATCTAGCTTTTCCTGTGCCTTCTTTCAGCTAGTGATTCTTTTTTATTCATTACAGGAAAGGAAAATATTTTAAAGGGGAGTGAAATATATTTTAAATGGGAAGTATTTCTCATGTTTGGTTACTAGGAAAAAAAATCACAACCGAATAAGGGATAATAAGAATGGAGTAAACTCTACAATTTACATCTATTTAATATAGAGCTTTTAAGTTAGTATATAGAACAAATTTTTTTATTTTTTCATCTTGCCGTTTGGGTATCACTTGTTTCAATTCTTTGCTTTGTCCAATGGGCATTCGGTTTTCTCCCTAGCCCTAGCTGACCTTGTTCTTTTGTAAGTAATTGTTACTTAACTTTAGTTTTTTCTCATTTGCTTCAAATGATAGTTTTAAATTCGAATTGTGTTTTTCACCCTTTTTTTTGTGTGTAGGAAATATGTATTGTGGATTGTGGATGGATTATGGACTCCCTAGAATGTGGAAAATAAGAGAGAGAGACCATTAGTTTTCACACTTTTGGCCTTTTACTATATTCCTTGCAGAAGAGGAATATCAACAATTTAACATTGTCTTCTATGCTACTATATCAACAATTTAACATTGTCTTCTATGCTACTATTTTGGATTATCGTGTTTTGCTTTATATTATTCTATGTTTCTATTATGTTGTATTTTATTTTATTTTGATCATCTCTATTAAGTTATCATTGATTTTGTTATGGTATTCCTCTCTTTGAAATTAATCATTCATGTCTTTTTCCTTATGAATATTTGGATTTTATATGTTAAAATGTTGAGTTCAGGGTAAATCAGGGTAAACCCGACAGGGTAAATCAGGATAAACCCGACCCTGATTCAAGGTCAATCAGGGTAAACCTGGGCCGGCCCGGCCCAATCAGGGTAAATCTTGCCCGACCCGGCCCAATCAGGGTAAATTAGGGTAAGGTAAGGGCTGAGGTTTTGTACTACCCTCACAGGATAGGATAGGGTTCGGATTAACATGAAAAATTCTTGGCTAGTGTAGGGTTTGCAGATAACCGACCCAACCCGACCCTGTTTGACCCCTAACTCCTACTGACAAATGGAAAGATTTGTCACGAAATTTGATTCATGTTTTATATAGTATGATGGTAATGATATCCATTACCAAAAAAAGATGACGGTATTAATATGAATATAGAATCTTTAGATACTTGTGTTTTTGCTTCATTGAAGTATTGCTGATTAGGATAGAGGTATTCCATCAAAGACACATTAGTCCTTAGCCGGAGCGTAATGGAATATTCCCAGCTAGGTTGGTGTGCTCTTACGTAAATCATAAGATAGGAATCTTCTACCTTGAAGAACCATCTAAAATCGTTTGATTAGAATCTTCATCTTAATTCATCAACTACATGAAATCTTAAAAAACGCTCCCATGTACGGTTATCCCCGTCCTCTTCATTTCTTAGAACAAAATTCCAGCAAAAGGTGGAAGAGACCGGACGCAGAACAGAGCTGAAAATTCCAATCTTCTAACAAGGGCTTTCACCAAGCCAATAAGCAAATCCACGGTTGCATTCGGCACTGAAGATCCAAAACTCCGTTGGCACATGAAATTAATGATTCTCACGTTTTTGGATGGTTGAAGTCGATTTCCTGTTTCGTCAATGAACAGGACCCATATCACAGATGTTCTTCTTATTAGACAGTGGAGATTCGATAAATTGCACGTTCTTCCTCTTCTAAAACGATTTGGGGTTACTTCCAACATCCACTCGTTTGATCCCCAGAGCTTTGCAAATGTCAAGAAACATTGTCTCTATTGCGAATTCGTCGTTTCTACCTTTGAATCACTTCGGGGATCCCTCTCGTTCTGCTAGATTTTTTATTCCAAGCCGAAAGAGTTGGGGTTATTGTTCTGGGGAAAGAAAGATCGTTTGCGCTTGTACGGCGCCTCCAAGGAACTGGCCTGATGGCTTTTCTGCAGTCAGGTCTAACGTAAGTTCATCAATCCAACTTCCTCTCTGTCACTTTGCCTTTTTGTTACTGTTATCGAATTTTGTTTTCTCTTCTTAATTGGGTTTTTCTACTCTAGTGCTAATTGTTAATTGGATTGATATTAAAATTGTTTTGTTTAATTCAGTTTGAAAGCCTAGAATGATTGCTTTGTTTATTGCTTTAACTTGTTAGGATCCATCCAGTGAGGATAAGGAACCATCCAGCATGGAGAATTTGAGAGTGGCAAGAGATGTTGAGGATGACTCTGTCCTTATTGAATGTAGGAATGTCTACAAGTCCTTTGGGGAGAAGCACATCTTGAGAGGTGTCAGCTTTAAGGTGAATTTTGTGTAGTCTTATTTTCATTCCCTTCGGTGAGATTGGTAGAATAAATACATTGTAACTATTGTAATGAAAGTGGTTCAAGGTGAAGTTAAAAAAATCAGTGTCTTCTTCATTAAACTGTTCTACACTATTCATCCGTACAACTAGTGATTGGAATATTTTGGCCATAATTTCTTACATCTTATTTTAATTCTGATGGCTATTACAGTAGGGCATCTATGGATGGGATTTTATCAATGCATTTGATATTCCAGTAGTATTTGCAAATCTCTAGGCATGAATTTTATCTTAATATATACCTCCTACCTGATCTCTGCATGTTTTATTTCTTCCCTAGTTCCGTTTAATCTTTTTAGTTTGTTACGGCAATGTTATTTGCTGTCAAAAAGTGTTTAATTAAGTTAGCTTTGGCAGCATTTAATGCAATGGTCGTTATAGGACATGCACAATTGATGCATTAAGCCAAGAGATGTAATTAAGGCGCGGACAATAACTCGAGCGATCCGCCATTAATTACGGCCATCTTTCCTCTTCGGCGGAGTGGCGCGTCCCTGACTAGGCTGCTCAACAAAAGCTCGACCAACTCAAGTCTTGCCTTCAAAGTCTACATAAGTGACCTCTGCCTATCTGCGGACGAGGCCCCGAATACTTGCGCTTGCCCCACAAGCAACCACTCACACAAGCCTAAGTCCATCTAAAGCCAACACTATAAATAAAACTCGATCACACGAGTCACATGTATGACATTGAAGAGCTTATGCTATATTCAAAGACACTAACGCACACTAAGGTTTACGTCTTGGTAACCATTGACTTTCTATGGCTTCTCCCTTTTCACCCTTGGCTTCTCCTTTAAGGAGCCGACCTTATTTGTTGTTTGCTGTTGACTTAGGCATCGGAGTAGATGCAAGGCCCGAGCCCGGCCTCTCTTGTGCTCATAGTTGTCAAGGCGCCAAGGCGACCCAAGGCGATAGAGGCCTGACTGGGCGCCTAGGGGACCAAGGCGCCTAATTTTCCAAGGCGACCCAAGGCAGTCTGGGCACCTAGGCGGCGCCTAGGCGACGCCTTGACAACTATGCTTGTGCTTACTTTGTCCGTGTATTCTATAGATTATCTCATCCCAGGAGACGGTGTGCGGATCCTAGCAGCAATAGATTGGGTAGATCAAGCAAGAAGACAATACCTTCTGCAAATCGGTCCATCAATGCCCTCTCCATGGGCACAATCGGACCGAGTGGTGTAGATCAAAGCCTCTCTCGCAGCCATGGTTTCAGGTATTGTATCGATATACCCCGTATCGATTGATGCATATCTGTATCGACAGTGGTTGGTACGATACTCTTCGATATGTATCTTTTTTAAAGCAAAAAATGTATCCAATGTAACGATCGTATCAAACCGATACAGTTCGATACACTTCGATACAATCAATACACTTAATATGTATCAATGCAGTTAAGTTTCCATTTTCTCGCAAAAAAAAAAAAAAAAAAAAGAAAAAAGAAAAAAAAAAACCTTATATCGAAGTGTATCTAATAGACACTTGGGACCAACCTTGCCAGCTTGTGCTGCGAACACCTCGACCAATCCTAACCCCCCACCCCCGCCTGAGAACTCCTCTTCCCTTCATCAACAATCATTGCTGAATTTGCAGAATCAATTTCGTGTTCTGAACTCCTTGCTGGCTGACATGGCTGAGGACACCTCTGGGTCCACCCGCTCCCATCCTACAACAGTTGACTCGAACCCTAATCAGACCAGGGAAGTCAGACTCAATTAGCCATCTTACCAGTTGTCATCCTAACTCGTACAGATCCTCATTGGCGCCTTGACAACGCCTTGGTTCGCCTTGGCGCCTTGACAACTATGTCCGCCAGTTCGCATCTGTTGGTTTAGGCTAAAGTCCTCAAGGGCTACTGGAAGTCATCCGGTTGGTATTAGCCTGTTGACCATTAAGCCGGCTCTGTATCCGCTGGTTGGTTACCTATTGTGCAAGCGAAACCTAAGGCAAGCTGGTGGATATTGGCCCGGCGGAAGGTACCGTCGGTTACTATCCGTTGGCTTAGCCCATAGCCAAAAATAAGTTAAGTGTGGGGCATGCTGGTGGATAGAAGCCCAACGGACTCATTTGCCGGCTGGATCTGCCGGTATGAGCTCAAACAATCCGGAGCCGGGTGCAAGGCTTGCCCCTGTCGCCGGCTCGGGTCCGTCGGTTTAGTCAGACAACTAGGGTTTGACCAGAGAAAGGGACATGGTAGGTAGGGGATAGTTCACTAATGGAGACTGAATCTCACTTAAAGGGATGAAAGGGAATATCAATGGAGAATATCGAAAACACCTGATGGCAAAGAGGGTTCAAAGCAAGTCAAATTAACAAGCCCTCTTTGCTACAGGATCTTAATTCAGTCCAATACAAAATCTGCAGAGAAAAGTAATGAAGAAAACCACTTATCTTAAAATCTAACCCTTGAAATCACTTGAAACTTGATGGGAAATACTCTTTAGGATGTACTTGAAGACATATCCAAAGTTGGAGATGATCCGATCACAGATGAGAGAGATGTGATTTTTTGAAAACTACCTATCATCTGAAAACGGGACTGGTTTAGTTAGAGTTGGTCGATATGATTTTAATCTTTAATCCCACGAGCTTTCGTTGATCAAATCAGCACTTAATGGTATCGCAATTCAGTATGCAATAATAAGAACTTGAAGGAATTAACAGAAGGACAAGAAAACCATAAAACAGAATATTTCGGTGAGTCTCACAACCTATGAGACTCAACCAGAAAATCAGGAGCTAAACTCTCTTCTTTTTTCTGGTCTAAATCTCTAAACCACCAGCCAGCTTCTACTCCTCTTATTTATAATGAGAATTCTTACAATTAAAATGGGAAAGAGATAAAACTACTAAACTAAACCTCCTTATAACTAGGAGGAAAGAAAACTTTCTAAATCTGAAAATAGGAAAGTGAATACTTGGTCTCCAAGTAATTGACACTTACTATCAATCTATCATAAATATTAGGAAACAAATTAAACAATGAAATTAGGAAACAAACTTTTAGGAAAGAACTAACAAAGGAATGAAAAATCTGCTGCTGGTACTGTTCACGTGAATAGTACCGTGAACACTGTTCACGTGAACAGTGTGGGTTGGTTAGCCAATTGGGCCTGGCCCAATTTTGGAAGGTTCTTCTTTCGGCCCCTTCTGGAGTAGACTTGGGTTGCATCAGCTCCCCCCGGCTTAGAAACATTCGTCTCCGACGAATGGAGGAAAGACATGTAGTGATCATAAAAATCAGGGTCGATGCGCTTGAAGTCATCTTCATGTATCCACGTGCTGTCACTACGTGGGTGCCCTTTCCACTTGATTAAGAATGACTGGTAGCCTCCACTATTGCGAGTCATAGTATACTTGGAATCAAGAACATCTTCAATTTGGTCAGCGGAAGGAACAACAAACTGTGGAAGACGTAAAGTATGTTCCGTATCTCCCTCGTCAGAATGATGACCCGTGTAGAGAGTCAAATCAGCAACGTTGAAAATATTACTGATAGCCCTGGCTCTGATACCAATTGATGGCAAAGAGGGTTCAAAGCAAGTCAAATTAACAAGCCCTCTTTGCTACAAGATCTTAATTCAGTCCAATACAAAATCTGCAGAGAAAAGTAATGAAGAAAACCACTTATCTTAAAATCTAACCCTTGAAATCACTTGAAACTTGATGGGAAATACTCTTTAGGATGTACTTGAAGACATATCCAAAGTTGGAGATGATCCGATCACAGATGAGAGAGATGTGATTTTTTGAAAACTACCTATCATCTGAAAACGGGACTGGTTTAGTTAGAGTTGGTCGATATGATTTTAATCTTTAATCCCACGAGCTTTCGTTGATCAAATCAGCACTTAATGGTATCGCAATTCAGTATGCAATAATAAGAACTTGAAGGAATTAACAGAAGGACAAGAAAACCATAAAACAGAATATTTCGGTGAGTCTCACAACCTATGAGACTCAACCAGAAAATCAGGAGCTAAACTCTCTTCTTTTTTCTGGTCTAAATCTCTAAACCACCAGCCAGCTTCTACTCCTCTTATTTATAATAAGAATTCTTACAATTAAAATGGGAAAGAGATAAAACTACTAAACTAAACCTCCTTATAACTAGGAGGAAATAAAACTTTCTAAATCTGAAAATAGGAAAGTGAATACTTGGTCTCCAAGTAATTGACACTTACTATCAATCTATCCTAAATATTAGGAAACAAATTAAACAATGAAATTAGGAAACAAACTTTTAGGAAAG
Source organism: Protea cynaroides (assembly GCA_028583415.1). Classification (NCBI taxonomy): domain Eukaryota; kingdom Viridiplantae; phylum Streptophyta; class Magnoliopsida; order Proteales; family Proteaceae; genus Protea; species Protea cynaroides. The sequence continues at coordinate 58,145,217 of CM053275.1, read as the reverse complement.
AACTAACAAAGGAATGAAAAATCTGCTGCTGGTACTGTTCACGTGAACAGTACCGTGAACACTGTTCACGTGAACAGTGTGGGTTGGTCAGCCAATTGGGCCTGGCCCAATTTTGGAAGGTTCTTCTTTCGGCCCCTTCTGGAGTAGACTTGGGCTGCATCAACACCATTCTCAGGCAAGGGAAGAAAAGGGATGAGAACCAAAATAGTAACGTGGGATGATTTTAGGGATAATTAATGGGATGGTGGGATAATTGTAGGGAGTCAAAATAAAGAATTAAAACAAAAGAGATATAGGAATATATCTTATGGTATAGGGAGGGAAAACCAAGAAAGAGAAAGATATAGAGAGGAGAAAGAAGCTATCGAAACAGCAAGGGAGAAAGGGATCACCACCTAGAGAGATGGAGGGAGAGGAGCTGAGAAAGAGAGACTTACGTGAGGGGAGAGAAAGAGCAGCCGTGAGAGCACTCTAGCTTCTTTTCTTTTTTTCTTCCAATAATCATCAACTACTAATTTCATTAATAATAATGTCTTTAAATAAACCTACAATCCTAATTGGATTGAAACTCTAAAAAAACATAATTATAACTCAAATATGACTTCAGTATAAGAGTCCTAATTAAACTCAACTACTAACTAGAAATCAACTCAAATACTAATATTCACCTACGTCTAAGGGATGAGGGGCCCACAACTAATACAAACTAATAAAATAAATAAAAAGAGAAACTACCTTCCTAATAGAAGTAAAACTCTAAAATAAAACTAAATCAATAGAAATAAAATTTACAAAGATTCTAAATTAAATCTTCCTATCCAACTGATCTTGGCCTGCATTACTCACCCACTCTATTCTCATGGGTTTAACATGGTGGGGATCATTTCCCTACCATTATTGGTGGTTTTAAAACCAAGCAACACTTCATATGGAGGTGTGCATAACCTAGGTCGTAAGCCCTAGGGGTTTTGTAAGCTTTACTAATGGTGGTAAGCTACCCCCATTAATGGAGTCTTGTAAACATGAAAGGAAAGGGGAGAATGGTGTACTTACTTGGGAGAGGGTAGGAAGTTAAGGGATGAGTGATTGATCTCCCAAGAATCCTCCAAGCATTTTCCCCAAGCTCTTCCCCATAGCTGCAACTCTCTTCTTGACCAAAACACTCAAATGAAGTGTTTGGTCCCTTTTAAAAGTGGGGAGAGCCAAAATGGTTGACTCACATGCTGAGGCGGAGGCAGCAACCGGTGGATGCTACCGCCGGTTGCATTTGTTGGTTGGGGCAAAAAGCAACCTTAGGTGCTACTTTCAGCACCCAACCTCATGGTTTACATAAGTGGTTCTTCTAATGCCTCCTACACATACCATAGACCCGGGTAAGATTCCTTACCTAGTATCTAGACGTAACCATTGGGCCCACGTCGGGTCCACCGATTGATGGCGTGGTAAGACCCGGTACACATGAAGGTCCAAATTGGTAGGGAAATTTAGGGGTGGGTCTTACATATGGTCCTGCCCAGGCACTGCCATAGGGGAAGTTTCCCGTAAAGGGACAAAGGAGCCTCCATTGGAGACAACACCATGGGCAACAGAGGTACTACAGTAGTGCCCTCACCGCTCTTGAATGTAGACTCCGCCGTTGTCATCGGAGGAGTTTGCCTCCTCCCATTCGGACGTGACCTGCTGCTGCCCATTTGGTCCTCAACCGCCCTCAATGTGGCCGCTGCAGTTGCTATTGCCTTCCGGAGTACGACCACTTCAGGGCACAACAAATGAGCATAAAAAACATATTGGGCGAATCCGACAGATAAATCACAAAGCACAAACACAAAGTGTAGTAAACTTACTGATTGAAGGAAGATTGAAGAATAAAGTCTCGCACAAGTAAAAAACCAACCGAAACAAAGAAGCAAGCCTCCAAAGGAACAACATAGAAGCCGGAGAGTGAAAACTCACAGAGTGAAAAGTCAATCACTTTCGGGGGCTTTATATAGACTTGCGGGCACCTCTTAGCATGCCCTGGTGGGTGAGACCATGTGGTAAACCTCCATAGGTCTGCGGTTCACCCACAATAAACACAACACTGCCGCCTGATATCCATTGCAACATGAAACCCCAACCGTCATCATTAGAATTCCGACGAATCGGGCCATCCATGTTAGCAACTCTAACACATATGGCCCGTAGGAAGTCGATCGAATGGTGGGAATCACATCTCCAACAATCACCTCTCCGTCAAGTCGCTACACGTCAGCAGAACCGACGCACATAGCTCGAGGAAAGTAGCCCAACACCCGTAATCACATCTCCATCTAATCGACCCAGTCAAGTTAGCTGCACCCGACGCACATGGTTTGGGATACGGATTGCACTTTGTGAACTCCTCGACCTTGGAAGACTGACCCCGCTGAGGACGTGACACTGACCAGGGACTACCTCAGACCTTGCCTCACACCTCGGATATTGACCTAAAAGGTCTGAGCGGGGTAGATAGGTACAAGGTACAAAAATTTTCATTACTCAATTGGATCTTACTAGACCAAAGGTGTGGGGGACTGTTGTTGGGTATGAATAACATCAGCCAATAGCAATGCGACATGTTGACACAACACTACTACTCAATTGGACTTTTCAAGACAAAAAATAATGGGGGACTACTATTGGGACAATATAAACGCCAACCAATAGCAGCGTGACACGTCAACAAAGCGTCATTTCGTCAGAATCCGACGCGTCAACTAGACGAGGTCCAAGATCAAGGGCGGAGTCACTTCGGCATGCCCAGCTCGCAGCATTTAATGCAATGGTTGCCTACAAGACATGCACAATAAATGCGTTAAGCCAAGAGACGTTGTAATTAATGTGTTGACAACAACTCTAGTGATCTGCATTAATTATGTATACCTTTCCTCTTTGGCGGAGCGGCACGTCCCTGACTAGGCAGCCCAACAAAAGCTTGACGTATCAACTCAAATCTTGCTTGCAGAACTACAGATTTGACCTCTGCCTGTCCGTAGGCAGGTGCCAAATACTCGTGCGTGCCCCACATACAACTGCTCACACTAGTGTAAGTCCATCCAAAGCCATCACTATAAATAAAACTCGATCACACGAGTCATAGGTATGACATTGAAGAGCTTATGCTATATTCAAAAATACTATAGCACATGGCTTATGTCTTGGCAACCCTTGAGTTTCTATGGCCTCTCCCTTTTCACCCTCGGCTTCTCCTCTAAGGAACCGACCTTATCTGTTGCTTGCTATTCGGATCCTGACTTAGGCATCGAAGTGGACATGAGCCCCCGAGCCTGGCCCCTCTTGTCGTGTCTTTTGCAGATTATCTCATCCGGGGAGACGGCGTGCGGATCCTAGCTGCAACATCATCTATCTTAGAGTTGGGATGTGACTGACACAATGCTCCATCCTAAATGATCTATCTAGTTTGATCGGACTAACACCTGTGAAGTAATTTTGTATAATTGGGAGTATGATTTATCAGATCAAGCTTCTTTGAGTTGTTGTCTGGCGTGGAAATGTTTTTGTATTTTTATCAATACTGTCATAAATCCTTCATGCTGGTATTATTGAAGTAAGATTATCTTTTCTTTGTGCAACCATTGGCTATTTTCTGTTAATGTTCTGTTGTGTGCATCCTGGAATTATCTCCCACCGAGTATTCCATGAAATCTCAAGTACTGTTCTCTTCCAAAGTTAAGTATAAGAAGAAAGTGGGGGCTAGCTAGATCAGTAATCTTTGCTTTTGCTTCATTTCATGCACAGGATGCTCTCTCTACTTGATGTTGGCCTCAGTGCTTAGCTTAAATGGAGCAATCTATAACTAACAATGGATGTTAAAATACAGTACAAGCAATTATATGAGAGTTAGTAAGAGCATATTCATCAACTTGTTGGGGTTGTTGCACTGAAGTGGTAGTTTTGCTTGATAGTTGTTTTTTAGGCCAATTCTTCTCTGCATGTTTATACAGTTTTCACTTCTTGCTTTTTTGTATTTATTTTTTTCATATTAATGCACGCATAAGTTTTATTAATACTTTTTTTGTTTTTCATTTCATAATTATATCTGCATACACAGATTAGACATGGAGAAGCTGTTGGAATAATTGGCCCTTCAGGCACTGGGAAGTCTACAGTGCTGAAGATTATGGCAGGTCTTCTTGCTCCAGACAAGGTACTTAATCTTAATCTTTTTTTTTTTTTTTTTTGGGGGGGGGTATTCCCATGCAAAAGAGAGATCTTTAGGGCAGAGGTTGTTCTATTCACCTGATGTTCAAAATGAGTTTGTTATGTAGATTTCTTATCAATACTTTGATTCTTACACAACTAATAAGATTAATTTACTGAAACGTAGCAGAAAGATCTTTCTAAATGGATTCATTGACCAATTTAAACTGAATTCTTTGTTATGATCAAATTTGAACTCGATTTTGAAGCTGTCATGAAACAAGTGAGGGAATGCTTTGGCCAGGGTCCCCAGAACATTTTTCAAGTTTCGGGTGCTTATAGTTTGTGATGCCTCCCTTAGTAAGAGTTTCTAGCTCTACTCATCTACTATTAGATGGGTCCAACCCAAGTGATCAAGAAAAACAAAAATCAGCTGGTTTAAATTTTCGCAACTGTGTTTTCTCCTTTTGTCTATTTATTTGAACAAGTGAAAGAAGTTGCTTAGATCTGATTGTTAGCATATTTAATCATGCAATTTTTTATTTTTGGCTGTACAGATGCTTTTTTGCCAGGGCTTTTTTTTTTTTTTTTTTTTGGGTTGGGGGTTATTTTTGACACCTGAAGAGATTGGAATATTTTCCCAAATTACAGTTCCAGTTTGAACATTATTTTTGGTGCACCTTACCTATTTCTTGGCTCTAATCCTCTAAAAATAAAACACGTGGCAACTTATGGAGCCCCAGGCTTGTGTAGTGGTTTTGGAGTCCAGACCGAAGATGTTCCGATAACTGAATTTTTAAAATGAATGTGGATGGTGATCCACAAAAGATATTTGTAGTTATTATTTCTATTAGCTGCTAAATCTGACTTTCTATTTTTAGTTACCTGCTACTTTAGTAACTCCTTGATATCTGGATTAACTTCAAACTTTACTGAACTATCCTACACCCTCACTAGGATATTCTTGCTAGGTCTGGAACGGATCTGAAACTTCTTGGATTGGTGGTTGGGTTTTCTCTCTTGTTGTCCATTATCCTTACCTGCAGTTCTAGATCCCTCTTTGGTTTCTAAACACTCCTCCTTGGGTGATTAGAAACCCATTAAACTTTAGTACCAATGAGAATGAAAGTGGGGTAGATAAAATTGAAGATAGGGGAATACCACAAAGTGATAATTTAGCATAGTATGCTAAATTAGTCTTAAGTGTGTGAGATTAGGGTACTTAAGCTTTTAAGACTTCTATTTTGAGTTTATTTACTTTATTGAGCTTGTGAGAGTGATTAGGAATCCTTTTATAAGTTAGTTTAGGAATTTTAGAAGGTCTTATATATATGTAACGCCCCCCCATCAATTAAGCATGCTTTGAGTAAAGAATTTCAGTTTTTTCAAAGCGTTTTGGAGCTGTTGAGCTTGTCATACAGGATTGGTATCCTAGATCTGATTTCTTTTCCTCTCTTCTCTTTCTCCATTGATTACAAGGTGTGATCTTTCCTCTCTTCAACTCTTCTGTTCTTATTCTAATTTTTCCTCTTTCTTTCTTGAATCTATCCATTGATTATACAGCTTTTTAGCTTTCCTATCACCTGTAGGATTGCTCAATACCTCTAAATCTATCCGTGAGATTTAGATCATCTTTTGCAGAGTTGTTACATTGACTGATTAGAACAATCTACCCGAACTTTATGTATATCAGATTTCTACTGGTAGAGGAATGATATGGTATGGAATATCGTATTAGATTTGATTTGGGAGTAGCGTTGATACATGACAAGCTATGAAAATGGCGTTTGAGATGGTATGGTCATGTTCAAAGGAGGCCTTTTTAGATGCTCCAGTACGGAGGAGTGATTTGATTCAGATCAAAGGATCTAAAAGTGCTAGGGGTAGAGCTAAGATGATTCTCGGGAAAGTGGTGAGGAAAGACATGCATAGCTTAGGCCTTTAGTCAAGTATGACCTCAAATAGAGCTGATTGGAGGGCAAGAAACCATGCAACTGACCCCATTTAGTTGGGATAAGGCTTTGTTATTGTTGTTGTTTGAGATTTCTTCTGGTAGATTTATTCATTTTTCTCCTGATCTTCTTTGTCCAATTTCATGCGATCCTGTTGCAAGTTTATCTCCCAATGGAATTAATCTGGGTCAAGATTAGTTACGCATTATTTGGTATCAAAGCCTAATCTTTTCATTGATACCTTTGTTTTTCAAGACTAGAGTTTGTTTGCCCAATGGAAAAGGTGCTATTTCATTCATAGATGAAGGGCGAGTGAAAATTCTGTTTTGCAGGCTGTGGGGGATATGTGTGCTCAAAATAATGAGTTTCTTGATGGAGGCAATGTTAGTTTCTTCATTACCTTTTGTCTTTCTTTTATTTATTATGATGGTATCAAGTGTTTCCATCTTCGAAACGCATTATCAACATGGGTAGACGACGGTTGGAAGAACATGAAGGTAGGTTTGATCGGGAAGAGAACCTATGCTTTCTTACGCCCCCTTACACATCACATCGAATTGATCTTTGTGGGTTTCCTAAATGAAGTAAAGTCCAAGGAAGAACCTACTAAAGAATTTGTAGATGAAGATAAACAAGTGTTTCCGTGACTCCACCACCACGTCAATTCTGGTCCACTTAATCCCTCTTTTATGGCCTATCTTGCCGGCTAAGGAATGGGAAATCTTTATCCTGTTACATGAATCAAATGTTTCATTTCATATACCTTCTACAGCATGGCCTGTAGCAGTACCTTGACCAACTCGAGGTCCAATAGAAGCAAACTCTATGGCCAATCCAGTAGCAAAAATGAAAGTGGCAGAAATCAGTGGGTTAGTGTACCATGATTGGAAATTGTTAAATCGTCTTTCTCCAATTAAGAAGCGAAACATAATCAACTTGAATTCAAGACAGCTATTCGAAATCTCAGTGAAACACTTCATTTGTTATCTTATATCTGCTTTTCGTGAAAAAAAGAAACTAATTAAAGTGGAGGGTTTCCTCAAACAAGGAGCTGAGTCAACTATTCAATGAAATGATTTTGAGCATGTTTTCCGGCTCTTTTCAAGAAAGACCCCACGGGAGGGTCTGATTTGAGGATGGCGAATTAGCGGATCCACTCGCTTTCTTCCTTACTGCCCTTAGTCCTGTGGGAACCCCCTTTTTTGTTTTTAAGAGTTGCATCAAAATAAAGAGGTATTTAGGAATTGACATGAGGCTTGGGACCTAATTGATGCGGGACCCGGATCAGAAAACCCTTTGGATCCGGTAATGAACCCACCCAAACAATATAAGATCAGAAAATGAGGTGCAATGGCAAATTGGTAATAAACCAGAAATTTAAGGTTGTATTAGGCTAGCTAAAGGGGAAAGGATATGAAGGGGTTTGGAATTATTGAAAAGGGTTGTCTTGAAAGTATTATAAGGGACAATATAGAATAAAGATTGAAAAGGAGGGTCAAACTTGAAGTGCAGTTAATAGCCCTCTTCTTCAACCTTCGTTGGACACTTCTCACGAACTAGGAAGTAGAGGTGGAAAACCAGATTTAGAGAAATCGATCAAAGTTCTTCGTGAGGAGATCTTTCAAGCTGGAATTTTAGGGCAAGCATCACAACCTCTAATCCTCTTTGATTCGAGTAGGGGTGACCCCAAACAGCAAGGGATGAAGAAGTTTTTTCGAATCTGAAACTGCTACTGGCAGTGAGAGTGAACCCAGATCTGGTTTCAGAATGATATTTCACAGTAAAGGTAAGATTCAGGGTTGAGAACTAGGGATTTTGATGCAGATAGATTCCAGCTCAAGTATTCATGTTGGAACAAGCCCAAATTAAGCCCAAAGTCTAGTTCATGGGTTAATAAGTAGCCTATTGGGTTATATGGGTTATGGGCTAGCATTTATGACATTTTCTTTTGTATTGGGTTTATTTTGATAGCTCAAATATGAGTGATAAGTGCTCTATACGAATTTAGTGAAGTCTAAGAGTCATTAGTGAAGTCTGAGAGTCATTATTAAAAGTCTGAGAGTCATTATTACTTTTCCTAGGTGAATTAATATAGTGGGTTTTTATTTTTTTAGACAGCATTAAATCTTTTCATTTTCAATGTCTTGGGGACAATTTTCTATATCTAGGAATTATTATCTATGTATGGGGAACTCCAAAGGGGTTTTGGAATTTTAAAATTGTTTTTATTATTTTTTTGTTGTATTCAAGATTTCCATATCTATATAATGCAACTATGGCTGCTCTCAAAGGCATCCATCAGAATTTTACAACACTTTTCTATCTGAATATTCTACTTGAATATTTTGCTTGTATGACTCAAGTGGGCTTATGTGAGACTCCTATAGCGGGGCACTAGTCGGACTCTAGCTTTCCAAAGTTAGCCCCAGTCGGACTCTAGCTTTCTAAAGTTATCTTCCAAGTAAAACTCTAGTACCTATCCCTATTCTCTACTAGTTTCGATCTTGGCTTGCTCATGGGGGGGGGGGGGATTGCATCAGATTCAGTTCGCCCTAGGGTAGGGAAACAAACCCCAAATTTTCAGTTCAAACTGATTGGTCTTGATGAGTCTATAGGTCAATCGGTGGAGTCCTGGAATATCGCTAGTGCATGAATAATAGCAAGAAGGGAAATATAGGATGAGAGAATGGAATAGTAAGAGAGAGAAAAACTTACCGAAGGGAGACTTAGTTCGTAGGGAAGAGGGGAAAAGGGAAAGGGGAAGAAAAGCTCAACAACAGTTTTTGGTCGGAACGATCAATCTTTCACTCCAATATTTAAGTCTATCTCTCCTGCGATTAAAATGGAACATTCAAAGAAGTAAACCAAAACTCCTAATTGAACTAAAAAACTCAAAACAGAACCTAAAAAAAATTCAGACTAGTGCACCGTCTCTTGACTAAACTCTATCTCATATGTGGATAGAACTAAAGTAATTTAAAATTAAATAATCAAACTAATGAAATAAATCCTAATTATCCCTATTGAACCAAAACCCAATTGGTTTGCTCTTGAACCTAGTCCAAGTTGGATCGAATTGGGTTGCTCCTGCATCAACTCTCTTGCTCTTAAAAGAACTCGACTCCGTCGAGTTATGTTGCAAACCTAAGATTCCCTTGTTGTGTTCTCTTTGCTGAGGTGGTACGTATCTCGGGAAAGTTGGTTGCTCTGCAACTGCATGAGTGAGAAGAACATAATAGCTCATAACTAGAGGAAGAGAGAATTGTCATTGTCGAGGCATATCTCATAAAGCGTATGACCACTTCAAGAACGTTCACCTTCCTTGCTTCACTTTGATGGTATTCTAGGCACTATTGTAGCGGATGCCAGCTTGTCATTGCCATGGTTGCCCCAAAAGCACATCACAAGTGGTTAGAGGGCTAACAAGGCAAGAAACTTGGTAATGAAGTGGTCTGAACAGTAAGTGGATTCGAATGACTGCGTTGGTCTCTTCTGTAGTGCTTGTACCAAAACCTCACACATGGATCTTCTGGAAAAGCTGCTTATGGCTTCTGCTCCAGTGTCGACAATTGTATGGACTGCCATTGAATCTTCCCCTTGCAATAAATGATAGTAGGTACAATGCAAATAATCTATGCAGCTTCAACATCTCTTGGTCAACGTAACTTAAAAAAGAGAATAGCCTATTCCTCTGTATCTCATATGGGTTTCACAATTATAGGAATTTCTCTTGGAAAAGAGAAACTTTATCTAGTAGACCATTGGAGAATGATGTGAGACTAGCTGAGTTTGCTTGAACTTCATCATGATCACCATCTTCAGCAACATCATCAATATCAGGACCCCAAGGAACAGGCTCATTAACCATTCGAATCCTTGGTCCGTTCACGGGTTTTGTTAGGAAACCTTTTGCTGAAGTGGCCTTTCACGCCTCAAATGTGACACACAATGTTCTTTGGCCACTCGTTTCCCGTGGAGCTCTCTGGCTTCTTTGCTTCAACTATAGGAGGCTCAAATTTCTGTGCTTCAGTTTGGGGTGGAGGCATGTAGGTTGAAGGGGGCTTGAATACTATCTTTAAGTATTGGTACTTTTCCTCAGCTGTTTTGGCATAAGCAGCTGCCACATCAACTGATTGGAAATCTCCATTAGCTAATTTCAGCCGAATCTCGGTGTTCAGCCCAACTGATGTACCTGAGTACTCACTGCCGATCTGTCTCTTGGAGTTTGCATCTCAAAGACAGTTTGTTGAATTCCATGGTGTAGACATCTATATCCTTGCTACCTTGATGGAAGTTGATCATCTTATGGAAGAGTACCTGCTAATTAGAAGGATTGAACTTTTCATTTGGTATATTCTTCATAACTTCCCAATTAGTAATGGTCTAATGGGTCCAAGTCGCTTAATGAGTCTTGACTGTAGCACATCATCCCACCACGAACATGCTTAGCCTGTGAATTAAGCATGTGAATTTTGTGAGATCTTTTAAGCTGGAATTTTGGGGCAAGCATCGCAACCTCTAATCCTCGATTTAAGTAGGGGTTTACTCCAAACAGCAAGGGATGGAGAAGGGTTTTTTATTTTTATTTTTTTTGAATCTGAAACTATTATTGGCAGTGAGAGTAATACCAGATCTGGTTTCAGAATGATATTTCACAGTAAAGGTAAGATTTAGGGTTGAGAATCAGGGATTAGTTCGCCCTAGGGTAGGGAAACAAACCCCAAATTTTCAGTTCAACCGATTGGTCTTGATGAGTCTGCAGCTCAATTGGCAAAGTCGTGGAATACTGCTAGTGCAGGAATAATAACAAGAAGCGAAATAAAGAAAGAGAGAATAGAATAGAAAGAGAGAGAAAAGCTTACCGAAGGGAGACTCAGTTTGTAGGGAAGAGGGGAAAAGGGTGAGGGGAAAAAAAGCTCAACTGTCTTCGATCGCAACAATCAATATTTAACTCCAATATTCGAGTCTTATCTCTCCTGTGATTACAATGGAATATTTAAAGAAGTAAAACTAAAACTCCTAATTGAACTAAAAAAACTCAAAATGTAACCCAAATAAAACTCCAACTAGTGCACGGACTCTTAACTAAACTCTCTCTCATATGTGGACAGAACTAAAGTAATTTAAAATTAAATAATCCAACTAATGAAATAGATCCTAGTTATCTCTGTTACATCAAAACCTAACTGGTTTTCCTTGACTCTAGTCCAAGTTGGATTGAACTGGGTTGTTCCTGCATCACTCATTCTAATAAGTGTCTTTCTTATTGGGAACTTCAAGCGATATAATCAAAAGTAAGTCATTATGTCCTGAGGATGTGATGCAGTACAAATATGCTCTAGAAAGAATAAGGGCTCTTGCAAACAGGGCCTAAACACCATACAAGAAGAAGAAGACAAAAGTCAAGCCAACAACACTGTTCACGTGAACACTGTTCACGCAGTACTGTTCACGTGAACAGTACCAACAGAATTTTAGAAATATTTGTCTTCTTCTTAAATTCAATAAGTTATATTTATTTCCTTAAAATTAGTCCTTAGTTTTGTTTCCTAAAATTGTTTTGTTTCCTAAGATAGGTTGTCATATGAGTCAGTCATAGATGTCAAGGTTTAAAATCTCGTGTTTCGGAGGAGTCTTGGCCTCCTCCGAAACCGAGATCTGGCGAGATCTCGCCGAGACACTGCATTTAGTCCGAGACAGCCTTAAAAGCCTTTTTAAGGCTGTCTCGGTGTAAAAAGGTTGTCTTGGTGGCCAAAATACATTTTTTAGGTCTCCAACTTCAGGAGAACCTCATTTTTACATACATGAACACATTTAGAGCCTAAAACTGTAAAAATAATGACACTTTGTGGTTGTTTGGGTTTACACCCATGTTTTGGCAGTCAATGCTGAAGTCTGTTATAAACTTAGGCTAATATTGACTAATATATTTAATCAAATATGACAAATGAGACAATAACATAATGCATTAGGGGAAAGAGAAACAAAATAACACTTCATTATAAATCATTATATCATAGTTCAAATGTTCAATACTGGATGATCCCATAGTCCCCGTGTGCCCATAGTCCACAATTCCACAATCCTCATACGAATACAATGTCTAGTAATACATAGAGTGTCGTGGATGATCCATCCTACTATCATCATACATTTGGGAAATTTGTCGACGCAAATTATCTTCCAACTGAGCAACATAATCTTCCCACGACATTCTTGAGGCAAAGTAGTTCTGGTGGTCTTGCACATGATTCATAAATATAACATCAGTAGCCGTCTGAAGGATACCTATCTTTGGGAAGGATGGAAAAACTTTTGAAGTAGTACTCTGGTGCGTAAACTCTTGCAGAGGTACTGATGGAACGGAATAGAAGTTGGTTGATCCACTCTGACTTTGTATCTGTGTTCCTGCATCTGAACGATCGTCGAAGGAAGAACCATATGCAGTCGCAGTGGGATAGAGGACGAAGTTGATATCAACATAATCATTTGAGGTGTATGCTGAACCAGTGCTATATCCAAGAACATTCCATTGCTCATGTCCACTGCAGTAACTGCTATTCTCCTCCACACTCAATCCTCGTAAGCTAGTGGAGTGGCTATCAACGTTGACATCCATCATGCTACTGCAATCAACATCTTCATCATGTTGAGATTGGGAATGATGCCGAGGCCTACGTGAATATGAACTTGGCCTATGTGATGAGGATGGCGCACGTGCTCCATGGTCATCATCCTGTGTTGCATGAGTGTACTGGCTCTCTCTAGTGTATCTAACAGGTGATGGTTGTGGCTTTGGATTAGCCCCAATATTGACAATAGTAGCTCGACCTTCACCTGGGTCCACGCCCACCCCCATGATCACTACCACTAGCTCTACTACCACTCCAACTCCACTCAGGATCATCTGTATCAGTGCCAGCAGGAGGGTCAAATGGCACGGGTGACCGTGTATGGACGCGACCCTCTTCCGAGGCTAGAAACTCATTGACATCAGTATCCAAATGGCTGGCCAAATGGGCGTCAGGCATCCCCTTGGGCTCGTCCATCACTGGTACTCCTCTGTCCCGCACCCACTCCATTAATGAATCTTCCTCTTTAGAGTCAAGTTGGAAGATGTTGGCGAGCTCAAGTGGGGTATCATCCTCCTTATCATGGAACATGTTTTGCACCCTCAGCCTCATGTTGTAATGCACAAAGACCAAGTCATTTAGCTATTGGGAGCCAAGTCGATTCTGCCTCTTTGAATGAATGAGGTAGAAAGTACTCTAGTTTAACTCACAGCCAGATGCAGAGCATGTCTGAGCTAACACTCTACTTGCTATCTTTTTCAGAGCAGGTGCATCTTTACCATATAACACCCACCATTTAGCTGCATAAGAACAATAACATATTTTAATTTCATGTCATTTAAACGTAATACATAAAACATAAGATAATTTAATTTTGTATGTCATTTAAACGTAATACATACATGGATCACTTTTGTCACGTCCAGCCACTGCAGCGGGGAACCCAAAACTCCCACGGGCTTCCCTGAAGGTTTTAATCTACACACAATCGAAAACTTATAAATATTTGCAATTACAATATATAATTTTGTCATATTTATAGTAATTGAAGCATACAACTCACCTCTAGGTTTGCCAATGCCTGTGCTTGGGGATCTGTCTCCAACTTTGCAACCACTAGCTTCATTGCCTCAATGAGTTCTGCATTCGTCCCAAGTATATGCGTATACTGGTACTTGGGGTTTAAATAATATGCTGAAATATTTGATAGTGGATACGTGGTTAAAGCAAATAAAAATTATATTAGTACATAAGTAATACTAAATGTAAATTTACACACCAGCCTTATGCAATAGATGCATGAGTTGGTTCTTCCATCAGTCATTGATGATCTTTATGTAATTCTTGTAGCCATGTGGTATCAAAGCTTTAACACGTACTTTCAATGCGTCTACAGCAGTATAAAGGAGTGGCATGGTAGGTTTTCGCTCAGTATTTATTAATCTCAACACATGCACTACATGATGCAACACCCTAACTACCACCTTCACGTTTTGCCAAAATTCGTCTGAGGCAATGGTAGTCTGTGCTTCCACTCCCTGGGGGGTAGCTGACTATCTCTACAAAAACCAATCCTCAGATGTAAACATTGATCTGAGTCTGGCCATCTTCGCCTCAAAGCTTTTCAATGCTATGAAGTTCGTAGTTAATCTGGTGACGCCTGGTCTGACCAAGTCCCCTCCACATCTCTCCCTAAGCATGTTTAAGGAATAACCTGTAGATGAAAGTGGTTACTTGTCTTGCTTGCTCAACCGCTCTCTTCACTTTACATATCTTGCCCATGTCCTTCAACATCAAATCAATACAATGGGCAGCACATGGAGTCCAGAAGAAATTGTAGTCGGCATTGTTCATTAACATCTCCCTTGCCTTCTTAAAATTACTGCTGTTGTCCGTCACAATCTGGACAACGTTCTGAGCTCCCACCTCAACCACCACCTGTTGCAACAGTCCATAAATATAGTCTGCATCTTTTACTTTAGCTGATGCATTAACAGACCTAAGTAACACCGTCCTCCCATCACAATAAACCATGAAGTTGATGATGGATTTTTTGGTAGGACTAGTCCAACCATCACACATAATGGTTACTCCTAAATCTTCCCTATTCTTCTTCTGGCCTAGAATCCAGTCTTGTAATTCCTTCTTATGTTGAGGCATATAATGAGTCATTAGCTCATATTGATTTGGCCCTCTAATCCCTGTACCTACCTCAGCATCTGCATTTAGCATGCTCTGAAAGAAAGGGCCTGTGGTGGCATTTGCTGGGATGCCATGATAAAACGACCACTTAGAGTAAGAATACCCTATTGACTCCCTATTATTTCGTCCAAACATTGCCTTTATTTTTTTCTGCTCGCTACCTTGCTTCGTAAAGACTCCAGGATCTTGCTCTAGAACTTGAACATAATCATCCCGTCTGTGGTTGAGGCACAAGTTCTTCCCTTCTACTTTGTGATCTAGAAAACCAAGAACCAATCCCTTTGCTCTGTCTCTGTGGCTCAGGTTGAGCAAATCCACTACCACTGCCACCTGCTCCAGATGTACCTGCTCCTATCCGTCTCCTTTCCGCATCTGATCCAAAGGTTTCTTTACTAGCCATTGCCGCATGATGCATTTGTCTTGCCTTGGCCTCTGTCATATCCTCTAAATCCCATTCCTCAGCCTCATGTTCCTTACTGAATTCTAGTATGGTGCCTCGAACTGCCTCCCCAAACTGCTGTTTTTCTCTTTCCATTGCTGCCCTCCTCTGCCTCCCTCCCTTCAACTGTTTACCTATGGCCTTGGATATCTCCACAGGATACTGCGGGCATTTGGAAACATCTTTGCCCAATCCACTCAAGTGTTGCTTCAGTCTTGTGATGCCGCCAGACTGAAGCTTCTTCCCACAAAAATTACACTGGGTTTCTTCCTATCACCCTGAAGGGCAGTCCCATACTACCATGCAGGGTCAGTACGGAAACTGGCACCGTCGCCTTCATCGTTTGCCCCAGAACTTAGTCTAGACATAATTTCCAAGCACTGTTTCATAGAAAACACAAACTTCAATAATCTTACAAACTTGAACACAACAAAAATTACATTTCAAAATTTTCCTCATATTTTAAATGTAATCAGAATATTTTTCTTTATTTTTCCCTATTTTATAGCATTTTTTAACAATTTTAAAATTAATTTTTAATTGCTGGAAATTATTTTTTTAATATAAATAATAAAAAAAAAACATACAACAACCGAAATCGAAATCTAAAACTGTAGGACAGTAGATGACCAACGGTGATTAACATATAAATAAGTCATCATCATCAAATGAGTAATAAGAATAATAATTTTAATTTTAAATTGCTGGAAATTCATTTTTAAATGCAAATAATTGAAAAAAAATCCAACAACAACCGAAATCGAAATCTAAAGTCGTAGGATAATAGATTGGCCAACGGTGATTAACATATAAATAGGTCATCATCATCAAATAAGTATAAATAATAATTATTTTAATTTTTAATTGCTGAAAATTCATTTTTAAATGCAAATAATTGAAAAAAAACACCTACAACAACCAAAATTGAAATCTGAAACCGTGAGCTTGTAGACGGGCTCACGTATCTAACAAATAAAAATTTCGTCACATTCTACAAATTTTTTTTCTCTCTCATAGTCTTATGTAGAAATCAATTTTTTGGGCAATAATCTTACCTTCAATAGTTGATACGAAGCT
The DNA here is from genome assembly GCA_028583415.1 of Protea cynaroides. NCBI lineage: Eukaryota > Viridiplantae > Streptophyta > Magnoliopsida > Proteales > Proteaceae > Protea > Protea cynaroides. The sequence goes on along the minus strand of CM053275.1, from coordinate 58,128,796 downwards.
CCCACAGCAATCCCCGCAATCCAAAGCACCATCGACAACAAGTTGAAAGTCCAAACAAAGAAAAAAAGAGGAAGAAATGAGGTAGATATGAAAAACTAAGCAAAATAGAGAACAAAGCCGATAACAGTGATGTCTCTTTTATAAAGAGGAAAAAAAACTCAAAAAGCAATTTCTCGTGAGATATCGCGAGAAATTGCAAGATTTAGCGAGAAAAAGTGAGATATTGTGAGATCTCTTTGGAGATCTCGGCGATAACATGCATGGCTGAGATGAAAAGGGTTATCGACCCCGTTTTCATCTCGGCTAGTGTAGAGATTGGCGAAATTGGGGGCGAGATCTCTCCGAGATTTTATTCCATGATAGATGTTATTTGTTTTGGAAACTTTCCTAAAAGTTATAAAGGAAAGTTTCTCTTTTTATTTTTGGACATTCTCTTCTTGGAACCAATCCTTCTATCTTTTGTATTTCCCTTTAGCATTATAAATAAAGAGGAAGAAGATGCTAGCAGTAGAGTTGGCTAGAGTTTTATAAAAAAATTTTTGGTTGAGTCTCATTGATTGTGAGACTCAACTGAAAAACCTATTCTGTTCAGTCCCGTTTTCAGATGTAGTTTTTCGAAAATTCATAACGTCTTCATCCATCGTTGGATCATCTTCAAATTTGGGTATGTTATCAATCAAATCCTAGAGTACTTCTCCTCCAAGTTTGAAGACATTCCAACGGCCAGATCTTCAGATAAGTTTATTTTTCTACATTATATCAATTTTGGTTTTATTGTTTCCTCGAAGTTTTGATTGGGTTGGTTGTAAAAGATCCCCCCTTGCAACGATTAGGGTGAAATTGAATTGAAACCTTGACCTTACCATCAATTGGTATTAGAGCTTTGTTATGGAGGATTATAATTCTCCTAACCAGTCCAATGACCCCCCTTATTTTGGTTCTTCAACAATTGGATGCAATGAATGTCAAGATTGATAACATAGAGGAGAGAATGAACACTCAGGAGGCTGGACGGTGACATCCCACAACCAATATTGTGCCTAGAAATAATCTTAGGGCTTTCTAAAAAGTCTCTAGAGAAGACTATCAAGATCTACCAGATGATGAGTATGATGGGAGACTTCCCCGATATAAAAATTCACATAAAGTAAGGTTGGACTTAAAAGTATTCCATGGTAGGCAAGGCCCCCAAACCTTTCATGACTGGTTGTGTGAATTGAGTGATTATTTCGATTGGTTCGATCTTCCCGAACCACGAAAATTAAAATTAGCACAATCCAAACTCTTGGGAGCTGCCCGTGAGTGGTGGAATGTCCATGAACAGAAGCTCAGAGTTCGAAGACGAAAGCCTAGGACTTGAGAAGATATGAAGTACGAATTAACGAGAAAATACGTACCTGAACATATCCAAATAAGGCTCTTCTGTCGACAAAGTTACCACCAAATGGCATGTATAACTGAAGAAAACCTGACACAACCATTTATAAAATTCAGTTCGCAAGTCAGCCAGTGGTTGAAGCCAATGCTAACAATGTTAACGTAAAGGCGGAACCTAAAGTTGCACCACTAACGGAAACTCCATTGCCTTTAACCGTTTTAGGAGCATTAATGGCTGAAGTCGGGGAAAACAAAGAACAGGTTTCACAAATCCATGATGACAAATAAGAGACCAACATTGATGTTCCTACTGTCATGGTTTCAAGTATCGACACGATATGGGGCGTATCGGCCGATACTTATCGGCTTCGACAGTAGTCGATGCGATACAACGCGATACGTCTCCTATTTTTTTTAAAATAGTATGTGTATCGGGGGTATCGACCGTATCGAACCGATATAGGTCGATATATCGGTTCGATACAGGTTGATACCCTCGATACCCCTCCGATACGGCCCATACGGTAGAAATAAATTTTTGCATTTTATTTTCTCATTTAAAAAATTTGAAAAAAAAAGGAAACGTATCGACCTGTATCCATAAGTATCGACCTGTATCGAGCCGATACAGGTCGATATTTATCTATACAGGTCGATACAATAAAATCAAAACGAATCAGTGGCTTAGTAGCGATACAGGTTGATAAAATAGAAAAGAAAAACAAAACAGATAAATCAGAATCAAAGAGAGAAGAAGAAGAATCAGATGAAGAAGAAGAAGAATCAGAAGAAAAATCAGCAGAAGAAGAAGTAGAAGAATCACTGAATCAGAAGAAAAATCAGAATCAGAGAAAGAGAAGAAGAAGAAGAAGAAAATCAAAAGAAGAAGAAGAAGAAGAAGAAGACATACCAGTTCCGGAAGCAGCCGTGAGGTTGATCGATGTTACCTTCTTCCTCATCGTTGAGTCCGGGGGAGAAAATTGCTGTGAAATACGAAGACTTTGACAAAACCTTCACGAATCGGTCTTTTTGGCCTTTTCAACTACTGATATTTTGTTTGATATGATAAAATGTATCTGCATGTAAGATAATAAGGTATATAATCTAATAAAAAATCATCATTTTCTTTTAATATACAAATTGCTTCAATACTTGACAGTGTATTGAAAATATCTACACCACCCAATGAAACAAAAGAAATAGTATAAATTACATAAAAAATAAGGCATGTTAACACACTTACCCCTAGGAGGTTGAAATCTGCCTAGACACCATCCTAATAAGGACTAAAGACTCAAAATATAGCCCCGAACTCGGCAAACTTAATGTAAGAAACATTTTTCTTTTTAATATTGCTTATTTGTAGTGTTTTTATGTTCTAAAATTGTGTTTTGTAAGTTCCCTAATCATTCTTATGCGTATCTTGCCCCGTATCCGTGCGTATCCACCGTATCCATGATATGATACGATACGTCTCTTAATTTCAGCTGACCAATCCGGTACTGATACACGATACTTAATTCCTTGCTACTATAGCAATTTGCATTGAAGGGGTTGTAGTTGAAGACCACATCAGTTACAATGTGGATGATTTTTACTCAAGTCAATATGGTGGACATGTGATCTTAATCTTCCTTGTGTAGCTCCATTGACTGATAATGAGAGTCACAGTGATCATGAGGCCATAGACGTTGAGGAAGTGACTGTGGAAGAAAAAGAGTTAGATGTGGTAATCCCCATGAACACCCCTTTCAGGTTTGAATCTTTTCAAGATATTGAACTTATTGACCTTGTGATACCTCCCCAATATTTTGAAGAGAGAGGACCCAAGGTGATGGATTTTCTTCTGAATTTTCAAGCACAACCTGACTTCCAATATCCAAGAAAGATATGTGCCCACCCCATGGAATTGATTCTTCACCATTACAGAACTCGTGGACGAGTTTATTTTAAGTGGGGGGGACGGATGCAGTATAAATATGCTCTAGAAAGAATAAGGGCTCCTCCAAACAGGGCCTAAACACAAGACAAGAAGAGGAAGACAAAAGCCAAACCAACAACACTGTTCACGCGGTACTGTTCACGTGAACAGTACCAACAAATTTTTTTAAATATTTGTCTTCTTCCTAAATTCAATAAGTTAGATTTATTTCCATAAAATTAGCCATTAGTTTTGTTTCCTAAATTTGTTTTGTTTCTTAAGATAGGTTGTCATATGAGTCAGTTATAGATGTTATTTGTTTTGGAAACGTTATTAAAAGTTATAAAGGAAGGTTTCTCTTTTTATTTTTGGACATTCCCTTCTTGGGACCAGTCCTTCTATCTTTTGTATTTCCTTTCAACATTATTAATAAAGAGGAAGAAGATGCTGGCACCAGAGTTGGCCAGAGTTTTATTAAAAAATTCTGGTTGAGTCTCACAGGCTCAACCGAAACTCTTATTCTGTTCCATCCCGTTTTCAAATGATAATAGTTTTTCGAAAATTCATAACTTCTTCATCTATGGTTGGATCATCTTCAAATTTGGATATGTTATCAAGCACATCCTAGAGTACTTCCCATCCAAATTTGAAGACATTCCAACGGCCAGATCTTCAGATAAGTTTATTTTTTCATATTATATCAATTCTGGTTTTATTGTTTACTCGAAGTTTCGATTGGGCTGGTTGTAAAAGATCCCCCCTTGCAAGGATTAGGGTGAAATTGAATTGAAACCTTGACCTTGCTGTCAAGATGCTATTGTTTTGAGGTGTTCAGACATAGTTGAAGTAGTTGAATAGGAGGGTCATATGACTATAGCCCTTAGTAGATTTACCAAAGACGAAAAAGATTTATTTGATATTATGGATGAGTTGGTTGTGGAGGCCAAGTTGGATCGACTGGTTCACTGGGCTTGGCCTGTTTTGTTTTTGTAGGTTGGTCCGGTATGTTGCTCTATCCTTATGCCTATTTCGCTTTAGGAGGTTGGTTCATAGGTACAACCTTTGTAACTTAATGGTATATACCCATGTATAAAAAAAGGAACCCTATTTTTGTATTTTTTATGATGCAGTTAGAGCTTAGTGGCAGAAATGAATCAATTTAGATAGTTTTTTGTGGCTCTGGTGGTGGCTAGATCACATCTTCCTAATTCTTCGTAGAATCTTTTTTTCCTTTCATTTACCCTTTGCTTTCTTATTATATTCTCCTTATATATATATATATTATTTCTAATTAGTTAGAAATAATTCAAATTGAATTATAATTATTTTAATATATTTCCAATTGAATCATCCTGTTCTTAAATGTTCCCTAGGAATAAATTGCTATTCCCTTCCTCCACAATGAAGGTTTATTCCGAATCACAACATAAGAGCCACTTATTTTTCAATATCTTTCTTTGGCTTAGAATCCAGAAAAAAAGAAGTTTAGATCTTATAAATATAATATATGATTTATATATATATCAGATCTTGGCTAGTGCTATTTGGCCACTCCAAGTGCAAGCGTTCATGGCCATTATGAGAAATCCTTTACGAAGGAGATACATTAGTTATATTTATATATGAAAAATCAAGATCTATTGATACAATGTAGGGTCTTCCAAAAGTAGAAGAAGTGTTAGAATTGTGTTCAGTTGATTCGATATCGGTGAACCTAGAAAAGAGGGTTGAGGGTTGGGAGAGGATTTTTGATTAGTCAGGATCTGATCTAATCCTATGCAATAGTCACAATTTCGTGAATCATGTCATTGTCTACGAAAATTCTGATTTATTAGCAAAGTGATGAAATAGATTCAGCATTCCATTCCAATCGCTATTTAAGGCGTTAATTTACCTACTAAAATATCACCCGTTTCTACCCGAGATCCCGAGATCCCAACGTCACAATTCTATTTCTATCTAAATTTCGGAGCAAATGGGCTTTTAAATGCGGTATTTCATTAATGATCCATTTATGGACCTTGGCTTGTCACATGAGTGATGAGTCTGAATTTCATATTTCCGTATGTGAAAATAAGTATAAATATCTCCTTATATCAGACGCTTACGAATGAGTACCACGTCTTCAAATATTTTATTATCAATTATTAAATATACTTAAATTAAATTAATTATTTTATTTATATTTATTATTTTGATTAGTATTTTTATTTTAATATAAGTATAGGATCCCCTGAAGGAATGATTTGTTTGACTGGAAAAGGGCTCAACTTCGTGCAGATCCATTATAGGCCCTCTTTCGCTCTACAATGAGTAAGATAAAATAAACGTTCATTTTTTTTCTGTTAAACGAAAATATATATTTCTAACCTCTCAGTAACTGATGAGCAAGTGAGACACAAATTGTTTAGTTCGTACCCTTCCAATAAAAGGGGGAAGAGGGCCAATAGTTAAACAATAGTTTGCTGAATTTTCATTACACTCGTTCTTAACTTAAAGACTTAAACAGAAGATTTTTAAAGAAAACAACCCTTATTTTGATTGAATTGGTTTGCTTTGGGACAGAAGGATTCAAACCTCCGGTAGCGTGACCAAAATCCGATACCTTACCGCTTCGACACACCCCATTTCGATTTCTATTTGACACTAATAAAAATTAATATCGATGTTGGTTACAAAATGAGCACCTAGGAAAAAAAAGCTCTATGCAGATAATGAAGAACCGTAAGACTGAATTACCTCGGATGCTTGTGCTCATAAAAAATCATGGAGCCACCCATTAATAGTAATGAAACTCTGTGCAAAGTTTCTTCTCGTGGTAGGAGTTACCACAGCTATCTCTTTCTCAACAATGTTATCTTTATCATTGATCCAATAGCATTCCCTTAGATAATAACATATTTGATAAATACTGATAACTCTTGAATGGAGTATTAAAACAGAAATATCCATTAGATTAAAGGCGAAGAACCTTACTAGGGCTGGACATGCTGTGAATCCTCTTGAAAGAGAGGGGTGCCTTTGGGAATGCGGATGCAGGTGGTGCATGGCTGTCCTGAGCTCGTGCAGTAAAGTGTTGGGTTAAGTCCCACAACAAGCCCAACCTCGTGAGTTGTGATAGCCAATGTTCCTTTTAGAAGGGTAGAATCAAAGTATAGTGTCAAACAGGTGTAACTATTGAGTTCTTCGGTGGCGAACTCAATGGAGTTAGTTATGCTGATCCTGCTATTATGAAAAAATATGCTAGACGCATTTCCCATTTTGGGCTGAACTGATCTACTAATTCTTTGATTCCAGTTGGTAAGAGGTTTTATTTTTTATTTTTTATTTTTTATTTTATTTTATTTATTAGTTATTTATTTATAAGAAATAGACCCTAGAAGCTAAAAAAGGGTATTCTGGGCTAGGGGTTATAGTCGATGTTCAGTCATCATTTTGAATGTCTTTAATTCAAAGCCGAACATGAAACTTTGATTTAATGCAGCTCCTTTATGGATAAATTCCCATATCTAAGGCGTGAATAAAAAGAGTGAAAAAGTGCTTTTGTTGTTGTGGAATAAGAAGTCTTCATATCTTAATGCATGTATTTGATTTATTTGGAGCTATTAGAGCAGGATCCACTTTTTGGGGAATATGAGTCGTGGCTGAACAAGTGATGGCTTGTACTGAAGAAACTAGACAAGAAATGGTTGCTGGTCATAAACAAAATCCAATGCCCATTGTTGAGCTGCAAGATGAAATCAAGGAGCAGTACTCCATTAGTGAAGGAGCAACAAAGAGCTGAATTATCTTCTTGAGAAGGAACTCCAATTTGAGGTTGATTTTGAGGAAAGATCTCTTATTGAATTTGTCCTATCATGTTAGTTTATTGATGAGAAAGGACCATACATTGCTGATTTTATATGTCTGCAACATATTTTCTCCCTCCGGCTGAATGAGAAGGTAGACTCTGATCTTATCATGATGATACTTCAACACAGTAAAACTCGAGGGCAAGTTTTTTCCAATACCAGGGGAATTGATACAGTTGCATTAGACATTAATCTGGTATGGAGGCCTAGTGCAAGCTTGGGAGGCCTACAAGGTACTGGTGGCAGTCCGATGGGCTAATATTGACCTTTGGTTAGTTATATTGTAGGTTGGGCCTTCTATTTTCTTCGGTTTCATTGTAATGGGCCTAATTTATAAGTCCATAAAGTGGGGGGGGTCAAGTTAATACCTGAAATTAAAGTTTTAAGTTAATTGTGAGTTAGATTAGAATACTTAATAGCTTTTATGAGTTCTGTTTTTAGTTTATTTGCTTTTATTGAGTCTGTGAAAATGATTAGGAGTTCTTTTATATGTCAGTTTAGGTCTTTATATATGTAATGTACCCCCATCAATTATGCATGATTTGAATAAAGAAAATGAGTTTGTTCAAGAGATTTTGAGCTGTTGAGCTTGGCATACGGGATTGATATCCAAGATCTGATTTTCTTTTCCCCTCTTCTTTTCATTGATTACAAGGTGTGATCTTTCTCTCTTCGTTACCTTTTTTTTTTGTTTTGTTTTATTCTTTTTTTTTTTTTACTTTTCTTTCTTGAATCTGTCCCTTGATTATGCAGCTTTTTAACTTTCCTATAACCAGTAGGTTTGCTTCATACCATGCATCAAATTTAGATCATCTTTTGCAAACTTGTGATATTGACTGATTAGAACAATCTACCAGAATTTTATGCATATCATATTTCTTCTGATAGAGTTATTCAATTTTCTCGTACTTTGGTCTGTCCTATTTCCCTGAGATCCTGTTCCGAGCTAATTTCCACTGGAATTCTCTTAGTTCTGCATAGTGGTCGGTTATGGAAGGTTGCTCTGCCAATTTTATTGGTTGGATGTAGTAGTTCTTTTATACCCCCACACCCAGCCTCGGGTCACGTAACGTCACACGGGATAGAATTCCAAGATCCATATAATGAGACTGATAGTCAACAATTCAACTCATGCACATAGTTCGAAATCTCGGATCTCGAGGTTGTCTCGACCCTTGAGAAAATCGAGATTACTGAGATCTCGGCGAGAACCTGCAGAAACTCCCAAAGGGTAAAAATGGGAGTTTCGATAGGTTTTTTTTATTTTTTATTTTTTTTTTATGTTTTGAGCCATTTTTTGGTGTTTTAAGGCCATTTTAAAGCCATTTTAAGGCTATATATTGCAGGAAAATACTTATGTAACATATATAAACACATTTGAAGCATAAAAAGTAATCACATTGTCAGAAAATCATACATTCATAAATCATCAATCCCACAAAATGACATAACTCACAAGTGCTCATTATATGAAAGACTTAAATACTTAAAATAAAATAATACATTCTCATCAGTCCATCCCAATGTCTAATCATATGTAAAGTGACGTGCAGGTTCCATCTGTTAGATTGACTTTGCTGAAAAAAATATATCTCGGTCTGATAAATAAAGTCCTGCCATGACATCCTTCGGCTATAGAAGGTCTGGTAGTCTTCCACATATTTCTCATACATATGATCTGGGAAGTTTCTAAAGATACCTAACCTTGGATACAATTCACTATAATGTGGAGTAAAGTGAGCATATATTGGCTGGTGTGGGGGCGTAGTTCTTTGCAAATTTGGGACTGAAAAGAGACTGTCCATAAAGTTTGAGCCAGTCTGTGATGTAGCATTACTAGTATCAACGGAATAATCATATGCACTTCCCATCATGCGGTCATCATCACCGGAATAAGAACCGTACGCAGAAGTGGTGCCAAATCCATGAGCACTCCACTGCCTCTGCTTCCGTCCACTGCTACCCTCAATGCTCAGTCCTCCAAAGCTTGTGGACGTGCTATCAATTTCAACATCAGGCATAATATTACGATCATGAATGATGTCAAAGAAATGATTTTCTTCTTCTTCCACTGGTTGCAAAGGGCGTTCCTGTTGACGAGACCTACGTGTATACCCAGTTTTAGGCCATGATGAAGATGCGCGTCCACCATGATCTGGATCCTGTGTAGTGTGTGTATACTGACTCTTGCCAGTCCATCTAATAATGGGTACAGTGGGTCTAGGATCACGACCATCACCACCACCACCACCACCACCACCACCATCATAACCACCACCACCACCACCACCCTCATCACCACCACCACCACCCTCATCACCACCACCACTACTATCAGTAGCTGACCAGCCACTTTGATCCATTGTATCATCATCGCTTTCTGGGTCACTACCAGCTGGGGGGGTCAAACGGTCTAGGCGACTGTGCGTGTATACGACCTTCATCCGAGGACATAAATTGCTCGAGATTAGAACCTATCAGAGCAGACACAGTGGGGTAGGGCATCCCACCAGGCTCATCCATCACTAGAACTGCTCTGTCTCAAACCCATTCTACATAGGGATCCTCTTCATCTGAAGATAGTTGGAAAACGTCGGCTGGCTCGATCAGCTCTTGTTCATTTCTTTATTCAAATTTCAAGCACTGTACCCTCAGTCTCATGTTGTAATGGGGGTAGACCAACTCATTTAGCCGTTGAGAGCCTAATTTATTCCGCCTCTTTGAATGGATAAGGGAGAAAGTACTCCAATTTCGCTCACATCCAGATGCGGAACATGTCTGAGATAGGACTTTGATTGTTATTCTCAACTCAGCAGTATGCTCGCCATACAACAATCACTACTCAGCTGCACAAGATGAAGAACACATTTTAATACACATATTAAATAAGATATGTTACATGGAAATTTCAATTTCCATAATTCCATACCAGGATCGGTCTTATTTCGTCTAGCCACTGCGGTGGGAGTTCCAAAACTCCCAAGACTATCTCTGAACGTTTTAATCTACACCCATTTCAAAATTTATAACCATTAGCCATTATAATATATGGATATTCGAATAATTCAGCACTTAAACCATACAACTCACCTCCAGATTGACTAGTGCTTGTACGGTATAATCTGGCACCAATTTTACCACAACATCTTGTACCGCACCGATAAGGTTAGAATTGAGCCCAAGCACATGTGAATATTGATACTTGGGGTTTAAATAGTATGCTGCAAAATATGAGTCGACAGATTAAAATAGAGTACTAACTATTAAGTGGAACTAAATTAAAAACATCATTAAATATACTCACCAGCCATATGCAATAGGTGCATTAGCTGACTCTCTCATCTATCTTTAATAATCTTCACAAAATGTTTGCTTCCACGTGGAAGCATAGTTTTTATACGGTCCTTCAACATATTCATGGCAGCATATAAATGTGGCATGGTGGGCTGGAATGCTGTATCCACTAATCTCAGCACCTTCACCACTGACTCCAGAATTTTGACTACATCCTTCAGTGTTCTCCAAAATTCCTCAGAAGCTATAGTAGTCTGTGCTTGAATCCCAGCAAGAGAGCTAGACTCCCTCCACCCAAACCAATCCTCAGATGCAAACATCGATTTGAGGCTTACCATCTTTGCCTGAAAGCTCTTTAGTGCTATGTAGTTGGTAGCAAATCTGGTAATGCCGGGTCTTACCAAGTCCCCTCCACATCTCTCCCTCAGCAAGTTCAAAGAATAGCCATGGTTGTATACAAATGTTGTCACCTGGCGTGCTTGTTCAACCACTTGCTTTACTTTTTGGATCTTGCCCATGTCCTTTAACATCAAGTCAATGCAATGGGCAGCACATGGAGTCCAAAAAAGATTATAGTTAGCCATCATCATCTCTCCTGCCTTCTTGTAGTTGCTGCCATTGTCTGTCACAATTTGCACCACATTTGTAGCACCAACTTCATCCACCATTGTCTGTAGCAATCCATAGATGTAGTTAGCATCTTTTGTGCATGCAGATGCATCCACAAACTTCAAGAATGATGTCTTCCCATCACTGTAGACCATGAAGTTGATGATGGACTTTCTAATGGGACCAGTCCAACCATCACACATTATAGTGACCCCATATACACCCCAATTATTCTTTAACCTTTCTATCCATACTTCTAACTCTTTTTTAATTCTTGGGAGATAGACATTCATCACTTCATATGGAGTGGGGGCTTTAATACCAGGACCAGCCTGAGCAACTGGATCAAAGAAAGGCTGATAGTATAGGCCACCACTGGCATTTGTTGGGATACTATTTTAGATGGACCACCTAGCAAAGGCATCCCCAATAAATTCTTTTGTACCCTTCCAGTTCCACATACTCTTCAATCTCTTCTGTTTGGCGCCAGCCTTTTTAAAAACTACTGGATCCTGCTGTAGAATCTCTACATAATCCTCATCCCTAGCAGTAGGTGGTGGTGCCTGGGGTTGTGCTCTAGTACTTTTTGATCTTCTAAACATAGAAGCCAATCCTCCCTTACTCCGTGTTTGTGGTTCTTCGGGCTGCTGAAATGATCTACTACCACCTGCCCCTAAGGCTCTTTGCCTCAACCTTTCCATTTCCATCTCATGACTGACTGTACTAGCCATTGTTGCCCGTCTCAGATCTCTGGCCTCTTCCTCAGTCAAACCCCTGGTATCTGGACCATCATCATCTGAACTATCATCATCCAAACCACGCAATGTCCTCGGATTGCTTCCTCAAATTGTTGTTTACTTTTTTCTTTCTCTGCCCTTCTTTACTGGCCTCCCTTCATTTGTGTAGCTATAGCCCTTGTAATCTCTACCGGAACTATAGCACACTTTGTCACGTCTGTAGAATTTCCACTAAAGTATTGCTTAAGTCTAGTAATCCCACCAGACATAAGTTTCTTTCTACAGAATTTGCATTGGGTCTTCTTTCTATCAGCGTCAATGGCGGTACAATACTGTCAAACCATGTCAGAACGATCAGCATCACCACCTCCCTCACGAGAACCCGAAGCAGCCATAATATTTAGAACGAGACACTGTTACATAAAATGATAAATAGAGAAATTTAAATCAATAGATTTAAATTAATAAAATTTAAAATTGAAGAACATAGAAGCATCAAATATGCGAATACAACTCAAAACACATAGAAATTACTTTTCAAAATTTTAAAACTATGTTGTAAGAAAACATAATATTTTTCCTAATTTTTCATAATTATTTAGATATTATTTATAATTTTGGATATTAAATAAAAATAATTTATTTTTCCTAAAATATAATCCGACAACATGGAACCGTAGATTGGCCAATGGTGTTCAACATATATTATTTTGAACACCAATAGATAAGTATTAATATTTTTTTATTAATTTTTTATTACTGAAAAATAGGATTTATTCATAAAAATTCATAAAAATAAAAATATGTACAGAAAAAAAAATTGAAACCTTGACCGCGTAGATCGGCCAACGGTGTTCAATATATCTTATTTTGAACACCAATAAATAAGTATTAATATTTTTTTATTAATTTTTTAATGCTGAAAAATAAGATTTATTAATTAAAAATTCATAAAAATAAAAAAATGTCCAGAAAAAAAAAACTGAAACCGTGACCACGTAGATCGGCCAATGGTGTTTGACATATATTATTTTGAAAGTAAACCGGTTAATATTTAAGAAATGTATTTTTTATTTTTTTAAACAAAAAATAAAATAAATAAATAAATAAATAAATATATATATATATATATATATATATATATATATATATATATATATATATACAGAAGAAAAAAAAAATGAAACCGTGGCCGCGTAGATCTGCCAACGGTGTTCATCATATAATATTTTCAACACCAACTAATTAATATTTATCATTTTTTTTAATTTTTAATTGCTGGAAAATACATTTTTTTTTTTTAACAAAAAATCAAAATAAAAAAATATATATGCAAGAAAATAATTTCGAATGGATGAGGTTGTAAATTGGCCTAATGACTTTCACATATTTTCATAATGAACCAACATGTATTGAACATATTCATGTAAAAAAGTAAGTTTTAGGGAAAAAAACCATACCTCAAACCTTAGATTTGCCAAGAACAGGTCAAAATGAGACTCCAACAGCACTTTGATGGAGAGATTTGCAAAGAACAGAGGTTTTCAAACCTTAGATGCAAGGTTGGAGAAGAAGGAATGGGGGAGAAGAAGAAAACATAAAGGATTTTAGAGAAAAAATGAGTCTTGGTCGAGATCTCGACCGTGACTCCTATTTATTCACTTAAACCAGTCGAAACTGGTTCAATAAAATCGAGTTGGGTTGAGATTTGTCGAGACCAGTTCGTAACTGGCCGAAACTGGTCGAGATCCAGTCGAGAACTGGTCGAGACTGGTCGAGACCCAGTTTCAGAACTGATCGAGACTGGTCGAGACCCATTCAAGACTACCGAGAAGGTCGAGATCTCGATCCATCTCGGTCGAGTTTTAAAACTATGCTCATGCATTAACATTACCATGTACATTAATCATATAACTTGCAGTGGAAGATCTATTAAAAATTTACATAACTGGTGGCATTAGAGGTTTCATTACATTCAATTAAAAATATTTTCATAATTGGGGCCAAACACACATAGCTTGCCCATCAAAAGTTATATAAAAACCATTGTAAAGCTACACTTGCAAAATCTGCATTTGCAATGGGTATGAGTACCAACTTCATCCCGCTCTCTTCCTTAAAATAAAAGTTCCTGCTCCTCATCTGTGTATCATAAATCTCAGAGGAGTTATTGGCTCAGTGAAGAAAACATAACTACTTCTAACATACAAATTCATCATAACAATATGAAGCATAAAATTTGCCTAAATGCATCACCATGGTTATCTAGTTAACCATTTTTTTTTCATTTTCTGTATCTTACTGTCATAACTTTTCTGATTTTTCTTTCTTTTCTTACTTCACTGTTTCATTTGGGTTGGTATTTTAGACTCACTGGTAGGTCGTGTCTTGTCCCTTAAATACCCCACTATATTGGCTCACCTAAAGCTTTTGCCTCAAGTGGTTCCTCCTTTTTCCTTACTTTTCTGTTTGCCTAGTATTGGCTCACCATTGGGACTTTTGCCCCCTAGGACGTTCTTGAACCTTTCATGACTCTGTTACTTGCTTTCTGTTCATGCTTATTTTTCAATCTATCATGGATAGTTCATGCGCTCGTTTATTCGTCAGCTTAGTCGTGTTTTCTATCATAATGTATTCATACTAATAGTTAGCTTTCTATGAAAATAAACACTTGATCAATGAACAATCACATATACATTGCACATTTCACATTCACATAAGCATTTCATACAACACAACAATACATACTAGAGTAGGTATGAATTCCTCCCTTTTTTTTTTTTGCTAAAGGTCAGCAATGTATTAAAAAGAGAAAGAAAATATTCCAAAAGTATCAAAGATAATAAAAGCTCCACCTTCGGCATTGCCATCAGCAGAGCCCTATCTTTGATTAAGAGAAAAACTAACTGAAATGAAATCTAGGACAATCAGATGCATCCCACACAACATTCCTAACAATAAAATCGGGACAAGCCTCCTAGGTCAAAGATACTAATTCTGAAGCTGCTCTTTTTGCCAACGTGTCTGCTACTACATTGATCTGCCGGACACAGCGTGTAATCCGTATATTTTGTAAAGAGATGTTGTCTAGCAGATTATGCCATTGCTGAGCATCATACCATGCTGTTTTTGATTTCTGAAGACATTTCACCACAGAACTTGAGTCGTATTCAATCCATACTCTATCAATTCCGAGCCTAATTGATTCTTGCATTCCTCTCATAGCAGCTTTCAATTCTTCCTGGTAATTTGTTGCATTATTTATAAACTCAGAAAATGCAAAAAATACCTGTCCACCAGCATCTTGGAAAACTCCACCAGCTCTAGCCTCTTTTGGATTTCCTAGAGAGCAACCATCAATATTTAATTTCACCCAGCCAAAAGGAGGTTTTCTCCATGTAAAAGGACGAATTGAATATGGTTTGGCTAATCTCATATTAAGATTGAAGCTCTTCTGGATAGATAAGTCTGCTACCCCTTTCACCTCACATGGTTTTATCAAAGTAGCAGATTGCAGGTCCTTCTGTATATCAAATATTACCTTTTTGTAGATGTCTTAATACCATCAAACAGAAAGGTTACGAGCTTTCCAAATATTGAGCAAAATACTAAAGTATTGAATCAGAAAGAATAAGTGAGAGAGATCAATTCTCTTCACCCTAATTTGTATTTATAATAAAAGATTGAAACAGAATTAGAAAATTACCCTTATCATAATAAGAGTCTAACACTGAAATTAAAATAAAATAAACTAAATAAATAAAACCAGGAAAATAAGAGTTACGGCCTTTAAGGGCTGCAACTGAAATTTCGACTTCGACACTCCCCCTCAAGTTGGTGCATAGATATCAGTCATGCCAAGTTGGTGCATAGATATCAGTCATGCACAACTTGGATAGTAATGGATGAAACATCTTCCCAGGAAGTCCTTTGGTGAAGATATCAGCAACTTGATCACTGGATTGAACATATGGAACACAAATCTGTCCACTGTCTAACTTTTCTTTGATAAAGTGACGATCAATTTTCACATGCTTCGTTTTATCATGCTGTACTGGATTGTAAGCAATGCTAATTGCAGTCTTATTGTCACAGAATAACCTCATAGGCGGAGAAACACTGATTCCTAGATCCTTGAGTAATTCCTGTAACCATAACAACTCACATATCCCTTGAGCCATAGCTCTAAACTCAGCTTCTATACTGGAACGGGCTAGCACATTCTGCTTCTTGCTGCGTCAAGTAATCAAGTTCTCTCCAATGAATGTACAATATCTCGAGGTAGACTTTCTATCTGGATTTCTTGCCCAATCAACATCAGTATAGACATCAACACTTACATGACCCTGAGAAGTGAGTAGAATTCCTCTTCCAGGAGCTGATTTTAGATAGTGTAGAATTTTAAGAACTGCATCCATATGGGATGTGTACGGGTCATGCACGAACTGACTCACTAAGCTTATTGCAAAAGAAAAATCAGGTCGAGTATGAGCCAAATAAATCAACCTCCCAACTAGTCGTTGGTACTGCTCTTTGTCTACTGGTGTACTAGTTTTTTCTTGTAGTCGAGTGTTAGATCATTCAGTGTCTCACAAGGCCGACACTCTAAGCGACCAATCTCAGAGAGGAGATCTAGTATGTACTTTCGCTGAGATAAATAAATATCTTTTGTGGAGCGAACTACTTCAATACCAAGGAAATATCACAATTTTCCAAATTATTTTACCTCAAACTTCTTTCCTAGGAACACTTTCAGCTGTTTGATCTCTTCATCATCACTGCCTGTAATTACAATATCACCCACATATACTATAAGAATTGTGATTTTACCTTCCCTTTGTTTAATAAATAATGTGTGATCTGCATTGCTCTATTTGTACCCCACTGAGGTCATAGTTCTGTGAAACCGTCCAAACCAGGCTCTAAGAGATTGCTTGAGCCCATAGAGAGATCGTTTTAGCTTACACACCTTCCCTTCAGTTGTTGAGGATGCAAATCCTAGAGGAACATCCATGTACACTTAATTAGCTAGTTTTCCTAATGGAAGAATGAATTCTTGACATCCAGCTGCTGTAAATCCCAATTATGATGCACCGCACATATCACGATGACACGAATAGCTACAGGTGAAAAGGTCTTTTGATAATCAATCCCATATGTCTGGGTAAATCCTCGGGCTAGTAATTTGGCCTTGAATCTGTCTATAGTCTGGTCTTCCTTTTGCTTTACAGTATATATTCATTTACACCCAACAGTCTTCTTCCTTGAAGGAAGATCAACAAGATCCCACGTCCCATTTTTTCTCAGTGCAGTCATTTCCTCTACCATGGCTGCTTTCCATCTCATATCTACAACTGCATCCTGTCAATGTTTGGGAATAGACATAGAAGACAAAGTGGAGACAAAAGTAAGATATGATGGAGACAAGGATTTATATGACACATATTGAGAGATGGGATGTTGAGTACAGGACTGAGTACCTTTACGCAAAGCAATAGGTAAGTTAGACTTAGAGGAAAGATCGTTACTAGATGGGAGACTCTTAGTCTTTAAAACAGTTTCTGGATCCAGAGCTGACGATGGGATGTGTGTAGGTGCGTTGATGGTGGTGGCCCTTCTCTGCTTGGTTCGGGTACAACTATAGACTTGTAGATTTGGTGGAGTATTATTTGCCGCTGGATTTGGAGTGGGTGAGGACGGTACTGTGGGCTCCCCCTGAAGTGGTATTGTGGGTGAGGATGGTACTATGGGCTCTTCTTGAAGTGGTACTGGCAAGTTTGGCATAGGCATAAGTATAATAAGAGGCCCATCTTCCTATAGACTAGTCTCCCCGAAGATGGGCTTGTGGATAATAAGAGAGGTTGCTCTCATAGAAGAGGACATCCATGGAAACAAAAGTGTGGCGGATGGGTGAATGGTAACATTTGTAGCCTTTCTAGGTGGGAGAATAGCCCAAGGAAGGGCAACGGAAACCACGAGGTTCAAGTTTTCCTAGAGATCTATGGTTGCGTACATAGCATACACAGCCAAAGATCTTAGGAGGAACAGTATGGGAAGTATCATTGCAGAAGGGTTAAAGGAGACTAGGAGATTGATGGTCCAAGACTGGGGTTGGAACTCAGTTGATAAGGTAGGCTACTGTAAGGATGGCATCACTCCAATATTGTGGTGGCACATTACGGGCAAACATCAGAGCATGAGCCACTTCAAGTAGATGGCGATTCTTTCTTTCAGCCACCCCATTCTGAGCAGGAGTATCCAAGGAATCAAGTATCACGTATCGGTACCGTATCGGTCAGCTGAAATTAAGAGACGTATCATATCGTATCGTGGATACGGTGGATACGTACGGATACGCATGGATACGGGGCAAGATATGCACAAAAATGATTAAGGAACATACAAAACACAATTTTAAAGCATAAAAACACTATAATTTGTAACATTGAGAAAGAAAATGTTTCTTACATCATAGACATACATGATTATGGAGAAGGATATGCACAAAAATGAGTAAGGATCATACAGAACACATTTTTAAAGCATAAAAACACAATAAATCTATAATTAACAACATTAAGAAGGAAAATGTTTCTTACATGTAAATTACTCAGCTAATTCCATGTTGAGTGATGGCCCGGATCAAACTCTGACTCATATTGGGGAGGAAGAGTTGTAACCAATATTATTTGGAATGTATCTCTTATCCATGTATAGTAGGTAAACCAATCCATATGTTGATTATAGAAGGTAGTAAACTGGTAGTAGAAACCTACATACTCTTCTGAAGTCGACATTTTCGTTTCTGGGACCCACGATGTCTCAGTTTGACTTCCATGTAATGTACTACCAGCGTCAATGTTCACCATTCTTGCTCCATTGTCTGCAGCAGAACTCATGCTCATTGACTCCATTTCATATGTAATCATATTAGTATCATCATCATGGAGTTGCTGCCTTCCCTTCCCCTTCCCCTTTCGGCTATAACTCCTTTGTTGTAAGTGACCACCATGATCATCCTCTTGAGTTGTATGAGTATATCCTGCCTCCTCAGTAAAGTGCACCGGATTATATGATTGCATACCACCACCACTACCACCAGCATCACTTCTGCCACTGACCCCACCACCACTACCACCACCACCACCACCATCGTCATCATCATCATCATCATCATCATCACCACTCTCCTCTGAAATAGTGCCTCCATATTTAGCACCTGACTTCGTCCTTCTGGCATCACCATCAGAGGGGGACGAAGTACTCTCACTTTGGACTTGATCTTGTGTTTGTGATGGTGACTGTGTTTCGTCTTCTTCATTTAGTTGACCAATGATGTCATCTATTAAAGGACCAGGTCTAGTAGATTGTCTATCCTCAACAATCTCATCCATCACAAATGCTCTATCAGTGTCCTTTACCCAACCCATGCTGTAACTGGGTCATTCTCATCAAGCGCATGGGTCATGTCAAGTGGGTCAATGTAAGCTTCTGTCTCATTTGGCCGCTCCGACTCCATAAATTTTTTCATCAACCTCATGTGTAGTGCACGTAGACCAGCTTCTGAAGTTTTTGATGGCTGAGACGGTTGCGTGGTTTAGTATGTATAAGCCCAAAAGTGCTCCAGTTCCTTTCACAACCACTTGAAGAGGCTGTTTGGGACAAAATCCGGATTGCAATCTTTCTCAAGTGTGGAGCACTTGTGCCATAGTTAAGCCACCAATTAGCTGCACAAAGAACAATTTTTCCAATCAGCCACTAATTAGTTAAGTAAGACACTAATCAGTTAAGACAAAAATAATATGTCCATTGTCTAACTTACCAGGAGCCATCTTGAACGCAGCAGCCTTAGCAACCTGATCACCAAATTCTCCCCGGTATTCACGGAAAATTTTAATTTACAGTAGTTAAATAACTTTAGCCAACCATAAAGGGTTTGTGCAACCAACATTTATGGAAAACAAAAGTGGTTTTTATTACTTGTTCTGTGGCCAACAAGGCATTATTTATATCTGACTCCATTTTATTGATAACTTTTCTAATAGCTTCTATATATTTCAAATCATACCTCAATCCAGAGTTTGAATATTATTGATCTGGGTTTAAGTAATATGCTACACATCCAGATGTAAGAAACATTAAAAATTTATAATTCAAATCCTAACTGATAAATATAAAAAGCAATAATCTAAGACTAATAGAAACCAAAGTACCTGCCATATGAATTTTGTAACAACATTCCTTCCCATCAGTTCTCTATGATCTTCAAATATTTTTTCTTGGATGATGGGTTCCATTCATTTAACTTATACCTTATTGTCCTTATTGCATCGACCAACATCCCCATTGTTCGCTCCTTATCACCATTAACCATCTTAAGTAGAACAAATAGGGGCTTAATAATCTGAGTTATTTCATCAACCTTCTTCCAAAATTTTGTTGACATAAGGATTTTTGTCACCTCAGTCCTTATCTTGGTTGCATGATATGTATTTGACAACCATTCTCCACTAGTTATCATCTGGAGTAAACCTGCCTTTCGCTGCCCAAGGCTGTCCAAGGCAACGTAGTTGGTTGCAAACCTTGTTGCTCCAGGCCTTATAAAGTCTCCTTGTATGTGCTTCCTCATTAAAGCCAATACCCAACCGTGATTGTAAGTAAAATTTGTCACCGTTCTTGCTTAACCAACTACCTTAGCCACCTTGGGCAACTCTCCAATATCTTTAAACATTAAATCAACACAGTGTGCAGCACAAGGTGTCCAAAATTTGTGTTGCCTCTTCATCATAAGGGTTAGTCTAGCTTTTTTGCAATTAGCAGCATTATCTGTAACAATTTGAACTACATTTTCTTCCCTAACTTCTTCAATAACTTCATCCATCAATTTGAAGATATAATGTGCATCTTTCACGTGAGCGGATGCATCCACTGACTTAAGGAAGATGGAACCCCCATCACATTAGACAAGAAAGTTGATGATGGACAGCCTTGTGGGCCCACTCCAGCCATCACACATGATGGTTACTCCATACTGGGACCATTTCTGTTTGAAGGTTTCTATATAATCATTCACTTCACCCACTATGGCATCCAAGTTAGGGCCACCAATCTGATAAGCTGTGGGGGCCGTCACACCAGGTCCACAACGCTGTATTTCCCTCACCATTGCCTTGAAATAGGGATCTTTGGCTTTGTGTGATGGGATAAATGCACTGTGAAACCATCTAGCGATAGACTTTCCCATTCTCTCACCCATGGACTTAGAATGCACTGACTCCTCTATCCTCTGTTGCCCTGCATCTCTTGGTTTGAAAGGCATTGAAGGAGCCGTGTCATGAATTTCTGGGCTTTTTTTCCTCTTGCCTCTTACTTGATCAAATATACCTCTTACACTGCTGGATTTACTCAATGAAGCTGGTTGCTTGCCCCTGCTTCTCTGTGTCCCACTACCACCAACACCCTGAGACATAGACCTTATTAGCTGGTCCTCATTCCAACGTTTCTCTGCTGCCTCATGCCTTGAGCTCTTAACCACTTGTCGAATCTCATCTTCAGCATCCATATCGAATCCCTCATAATCCTCTAAATTTAAGTGACCCTCATCCTCCATAAGGTTTTCTGTTATTCTCTCTGCATCATCCTTCCTCTGTTTTCCTTTTGCTTTTCCTTCAGGTAAGTGCTTTGCCATTGCCCTGCTCACCTCCACTGGACATTTTGAGCACTTCTTGACATTGGCAAAACCCCCTGCCATGTGTTGCTTTTGCCGTGTCACCCCACCACCATGATGTTCAGTGCCACAAAAATTGCATTTTGTCATCAATCTATTGTCGTTGATTTTAGTGCAATACAACCAACCCACGTCTTTGTTCGCCATATTCCTACACATCACACGTGTGATACGACATACGAGATTAATATGTAATTTAATGTGGACATTGTATATGTAATTGAAAAAAAAATTACATATAAAATTCTTACATACATATTTTTTTGCTAAGAAATTACATATTCCTACACATCACCACGCATTTTTTTTTTGCTAAGAAATTATGAAAATTTAATCTATAACTCGATGGGTCTCATACGCTTAGATGGATCTTACACGCTTAGATTAATTGCTAAAGTTAATTCTAAAGTTAATTCATATATACTAATCACATTAAATATAAAATTAAATGATGATAAATTATAAAAATAACATCAAATATAAAAGTGGTATTAAATCACAAAAACATAAATCATATAATGTAAGCAGAGAGAGAGGGCAGAGAGCAGAGAGAGAGAGCAGAGAGCAGAGAGCAGAGAGCAGAGAGCAGAGAGAGAGAGGTATTATATAATTTATATTTATATATCTAATTTCTTAAACAAAAAATAAAATAGAAAAAACTCAAAAATTACCATTGAACAGCAAAGATGGTAGATCAATGGTCTACACATCTTATATAAGTAGGAGAAGACTAAAGGAATAATTTTTGAAAAAAAAAAATTGAAATTTTAACTGTTCTTTAAAAAATTCTCAAATCGAATCTCTAATCAGTGTTTAAATCCATGATTGTAATATGCATTCATCAAATAGGACCATACTTCACTGATTCATGGGAAAAAACAACACAAAAATCGAATTAATATGAAAAAAAATAGAAGTTCAAAGTCATACCTTTCGGGTTTTCCACCGGTGGAGCTTGAAGAGATGATTTTAGCTTTTAATCTTCACAAAAAAGTATTTAATGCCTCCTTTTCAGTCGTTTTAGGGCTAAGAATCAAAACCATATGCTATTTTGGAGAAATTTCAGAGGAAAATCGAGTTTGGGAGAGAAGAAGAGTGAGTTTCGGCTGCTGGAAATGACGAACAGATTCAGTGATTTTTGGCTCTTTCGATACTTCTCGACACATATGGGCTGTATTGACCAGTATCGAGCCATATCGGTTCGATACTGGTCGATACATTATGTTTTTTTTTTTTAAACTAATTTAAAACCTGTATCGTACAGATGCTATGTATCGACCTTATCAAGATACGTAGCGATACTCTATATTTTTTTAAATAGGCTATGGTTACCAATCGTGTGGTTCATGGCACCAGAGTCAATAATCCAAGGATTAGAGACCATTGACGCACAATGTCCATTGAAATACATACCTGAATGAGCAAAGTGAGAACCTAGAGTGGTAGTGGCAGGAGCAGGAATAGATGGCGATCCGGAAGCAGAGGATGGCTGGAGCAAACGACTGAGTACCTGGAGAATCTGAGTATTCTGCAGTGGAGCCGTGGGAGCCCTTTGGATCAGCAGCCTGTGTGGTACCTCGGTCTGGTGTGCCTGCCCTTAAAGTTCTTATTTTTTTGCGTCAGTTTTTCATGTCTCTTGGCCTCAAAATCAGCTGGTTTCCCATGAAGTTTCTAGCACGTGTCTTTAGTATGTCAGGGCTTACCACAATGCTCACACTTCACTGTATCTCTGGATGCAGGAGACCCCTTGGAAGGTGGAGTAAATGTCTGGAGATTAGACCTGGTAATAACATAATAGCTATTCGTTGGTCTTCAAGCTGAACCATTGCATAGGCCTGCTCAAGTGTAGGAAATGGATCCTTACTGAGGATTTGGGTGTGTATAGGATCAAGCTCGACATTTAATCCTGCCAGAAAGGTATAGACTCTGTATTTTTCTTCCTGTTTCTTAAACAGAGTAGCATCTGCTTCACACTTGGCTTGTATGGAATCATAAAAATCAATGGCCTGCCAATGACTCCTTAACTGTGTTTAATACTGAGATACTATCAACTCCTTCTGAGTAGTTACATGGACCTTCTTTTGTAGGGCATAGATCAATGCATCATTTTCATCCCTGGGAATACCTTCTTTTGCAAATTTTCAAATTTGGGCAGCAGTATCCAATAATAGGTGATGCAGGCAAAGATCCGTTGGATAGGAATCTTCTTAGGATTTAATTTAAAAATCTTAGCAATTTTTAATTTTATTGATTTAGGTTTATTTTAGATGTGGTGTGGAGCACATGATATAGCCCATGGTTTTGTTTATTTGCTTATTTTATTTTTAATTTAGTTAGGATTCGTAACAAGAGTGTGATTCTGTCGGTTTCTCTCCCCTCCCCCGCTTGGTTTTTTCTCCCTTCCCTCCCTTGGTTCTGCTGTAACAACAGCTCCTTCCTTTCTCCCTTCTCTCTTTGTGGGTTCCTCGATATCTCCCCTCCCTTTTATGCTATATCCCTTTTATCCCATAATTTGTGTTTCTTCGTGACTCCCTAAAATTTACCCATTAATTATCCCTAAAATCATCTCACAGATCCAATCCCTTTTTCTCCCTTCCCTTTTGGGTGGTTTCTTTGATATTCTCTTTCATCCATTTATGTGAGATTCAGTCTTCATTAATTGGTATCAGAGCTTAGGTTAGAGTGATTCATATGATGTTTGAGTAAGTGGAAAAATAATCACACTCTTGTTACGATTCCTAACTAAATGAAAAATAAAATAAGAAAATAAACAAAACCGTGGGCTATATCATGTGCTCCACGCCACCTCTAAAATAAACCTAAATCAATAGAATTAAAAATTGCTAAGATTTCTAAATTAAATCCTAAGAAGATTCCTATCCAATGGATCTTTGCCTGCATCAATAGGTATCCCTCAGCAATTGCAGGTTGCATAGAATTGAGGAGATATTGCATGACCAATGAACTCTCAGCATTCCATTTATCCAAAGAAGCTTATTCGGTAATGGGTTTATTTTTGGCACCTGTGAGATTGCTAGATAACCCTTGTGTAGTAATAGAGAGTTGGGTGGCACGAGACCACATCAAGTAATTACCACCATCAAGTTTTGTGGTATTGGTTGGAATGGTGAGATTTTCCATCTTATAAAAATCTGCTCCAGCAAACGTTACTTCAGAATACATTGCAAATATAGGAGAAGAGATGTTGGAGGAAGCAGTTTCAGCAACAGATATGCCATATATCAATCCTCTGAGACAAGTAGAAGAGGTTGCAGCAATAGGTTGATCTTCATATAGTTGTAGAGAAGAATCAAAAATTTTTTTCCGTCATTCTTCTTCAAAAAACATCCCAGCAATAAGGGATACACGGCTAAGAAGGGTAAATATTCCTTAGAACTGTATTCAATTCATCGGTAAGGAGTTAAAGAGAGGAGATGGAGTGGATAACAGTCCCAAAAAGCAAAAAAGTATCGAAATCGATAGGAATGACAGGCCGTCGGTGGCAGTACTGTATGTACTGCAGAAAAAAAAAGATTTTTTTTTCTCTTTGTTTTTTTCATGGATGATAATTATGTGGATCAGAAAATTATTATGTGGATGATAATTCAAGGAAGGAGAATCGAAGGATAAGAAGCCAGTAAAAAACCAGATTTAGATTTAGGTGGAAAAAAATCGATGGCAAGGAGTTGCTGTTGGTGGTGGTAATTCTGCAAAAAAAAAATTGCAGGAAAAAACAGAAGGAAAAAAACTGATGGATGATGGTGGAATAGAGGTGTTTCGATGGGCAGCAGTATAGAGAACAAGAAGAGAAGAGAAGTGGAGGAAAAGAAGAAGAGAAATTTAGGGTGGCTCTGATACCATGTTGAATCAGAAAGAATAAGTGAGAGATCAATTCTCCTCACCCTAATTTGTATTTATAATAATAGACTGAAACAGAATTACAAAATTACCCTTATCATAATAAGAGTCTGACACTGAACTTATAATAAAATAAACTAAATAAATAAAACCAGGAAAATAAGAGTCACGGCCCTTAAGGGTGGTAACTGGAATCTCGACTTCGACATAAAGAATAATGGCATCCATAGTTCTCCTATAGAAACAACTCTCTTCTTCCTGCTCCACCATGAGAAATGCCGATCAGAGGATTGAAACCCCATCCAGTGAAAACCATAAACAGTTAGAATAGTTTTCCATATCTCAATGGCAAAACTACATTCCTTGAGTAGATGATTGAAGGTCTCTTCCTGTTTGTTACATATGTAACACCATTATGTAATAGGTACTTGTTTCCTACGAATTGCATCATCAGTTGGAATTTTACCTAGCAGCCACTTCCACCCGAACACATATGATTTTGGTGGAATAATATTTCTCCACAAGCTCGTTGCCCAAGCTGGTTTTTCGTGAACTCTCCTCATTCCCTTCCATGCAGATGAAACCGAGTACACACCATTAGTAGTTGCTGTCCATGCTTCTGAATCCTCTCTTTTCTTAGAGAGAGGAATTTGTGCTGCTTCCTCTAATAGTAGCCTTAGATGAGGTGATTCTATTGATGGGAGATTCCATGTGCCTTCATTAAAAAAAAAAAAGAAACCCACCTTGGCATTCTGACCTTCCATGATCTTTGGGTTAATACTCAATTGTTCGGCAATTGTAAAAGGACCCAGCCAATAATCATTCCAGAAACTTATAGTAGTTCTGTTACGGTTGGAAATCGCCTGTTGATCCGCGATCTGAGTGACCTGCAATCACAGTGATGAGACAAAGGAGGGGGCACCTAAGCCCCGGTTACCCTCCGATGCTTAAGTTAGATTCCCAAGGTAAACAGTCAAGAGATAACAGAAGGCTATCTCCAGTTTAGAGAGAGTGGGACGATGAGTGAGTTTAAGTGGGAGGATGAGCAATAACAGCTTCTGAGTGCGTAAGTGCATTAGGGTTTACCTTGAGGGATGACCTCTACTTATAGATTGGGAAGAAGCATGGAGGCACCAGGACTCAGGGAAGTAGATCGCCAATAGGACTGCCATGTGTCGGACTGGGGGACACCTGGGTGGTAAACTCCGAGTAGGAGTCAGAGACCTCAGCCAAGGAAGCTAAGTCGGTCAGCTCTGGGACTGACACGTGTCAACGTGTGAGTAATGACCGACCGGGATAGTCGGTGTCGTATCAGACTAGGAGAAGGACTCCTCGGAGGTAGTCCCAATCACATTAGGACTCTGGCTTTCGTCTGAGAACCGTAGCCGAGTAGGACTGAGACTCCGAGCGCTACCAGAGAGGCCGAGCGCATGAGAGGCCGTATACATAATAGGCCGAATAAATGAAGCCGAGTGCGAGACACTCCGAGCGCTCGGGCTCCGAAGGTGCAACTTGACACGTGTAAGATTTTAAGTGGATGGATCATTTCCCTCCTAACAGATGCCCCTTGCGCTGTTGGATGTTGCGAATTCGGCAGTGCAATAAGTTTACTGTTGAGAAGACCCGCGTCGTACGAGGCCGAATGCCAGACTGATAGATGCATTGAATGACAGGTTCCCAGGAAGAGGCGGTTGCGCTCCGTTTGCACGATTGATTGAGGCGCGGGGCTTGAGGCGTCAGTCTCGGTTTATGCAAGAGTGCTCAACCGTCGATCTCCCAATTTGACGCAGATTGATCCACGATCCAACGGACACCGAGTGGCGGTGCACCTCGAGAACAAATGCCATTAAATGCTACTCGTCTTCGAATCGACCGAGTGCATCGGACGGCTGAGACCGTAGTTCACACGGATCGTCACAGTAATCCTACGGTCCACAGGAGGCGGAGTGCCTCGAGAAGGAGCGCCATCATTGCGCACGTCAATCAGTCACGTCGCGTCCGGCACGGCAGACGACAGCCAATGGGACAGAAACGCGTGTCCAGAACCCGAAGAGGCAGTTCTCGGTCGCTTGCCCTATAAATACCTTCCTGTTTCATTCATTCAACCATTTGCTTCAACCACAATCGGAGTTCTACCAGAGCACTCGGAATCCAGTCGACCTTTGTCTTCAAGCTTCCATTCGTGCACTCGGTCACTTTTTCTGCAACCAGTAAGTCTTCTAATCGTTCCTCTTTCTGTTCATGCTCAGTAGTTTCTCTTCTAACAGCGTCACGTCTTCCGGTATGGTGAAAGTGACCAGAAGAATGACCCGGTCCCAAACTTCTTCTTCTTCTGACGGATCATCTTCCTCTTCGGGAGCATGGTCTGATGAATCTAGGGCTTCCGACCCGGAGGGATTTGAGAAGAGTTCCTCTGAGGCGGAAGAGCGCGGTCGTCCCGCGGGCCCTCCGCCCCAACAGGCTTCCCACCAGAGGGGTGGCCGGCAGCCGGTAGCGTCCTTCGCTACCGTTCCGGCCTGGAAAGTTCCTAGTAAAGTCAAGACCGAGGCGGCTTTGTTATCGATCTGTCGGGCATACCAGCTCGAGGAGCCCATGACAAACGTCCGCGCTCGGCTCCCTACCTCCGACGAACGGGCCTGCACCGTGCTCACGTCGGAGATCTGTGTGTACGAGCACACTCTGAAGTTAGGGTTTAGGTTCCCCTTCCACCCTTTAGTTGTAGAAATTCTGCAGACGTACCGCATCGCCCCCTCCCAACTCGCTTCGAATGGGTGGCGATGCATCTTTGCTTTCATCATGTTCGTCCGCCGTCTGGGCGAGACTCCGACCGCGAACCTCTTCCGGTCGGTCTTTCAGTTGACTAGTTTGAACGAAGCCTGGGCTATGACCGGGTGGTACTTTTTTAGTCAAAGGGGCGGGAAGAAGCTTCCGGCCATCTCTCAGAAACCTTCCTCCATCCACGGGTGGAAGGACATTCTTCTTCGTGGGCCCTCCCGCGGGCGGTCCGCCTCTCTCTCTGTCGAACGTCTGGTTGGTGGTCGACGCCACAGGGTTGAACAAAATTCCCTATCTGACGACGGAGGAGAGGAAGATCCAACGCAAGATGATGACCGGGGAGACGGTTCGCCTGTCCGATCTTGCGGATCCCACGTAATTGGCCGAACACGGTCTACTGGGTGAGTGATAGCTTTAGGGCTTGACTTTGCTTTACTGTTCTGTTTATGTTACTGACCGTCTTCTTATTGTAGTGAACTTCAAGGACGACAAGATCGTTGCTTGGATAATGGCCAAACGGAAGGCTGATGCCGAGAAAGGGGTCCAGCTCACGAGCAGCCGAGCGGGACCAAAAGCTCAGCCTGCCAGCGATCAGGCAGATTCTCACCCTGGGAGGGGGCCAGTGGCCACGGCGGAGGCCAAGGGTAAGGGGCCCATGCGCGAGGAGCCCCCAAAGAAGAAGATCAAGTCGGCTGCCGAGCTCCCAGCCGACATATACAAGAAGAGGCCGGCTCCTCGGCTTGGCGGTGGAGAGGAGAGAACGGCTGAGGCTGCGACGAAGGAAGTCCAGCCTGCCCGAGGGGGTGTGATGGACGTTCAGCCTCTGCAGACGGTCGTCCCCTCGGCAGCCGAGGCCAAGGGTGTTGCTGCTTCCAAGGCCAAGGGGGTTGGCAGCAGCCCCAAGGTCGTCGATCTGACCGGGGCCTCCGGGGCCACCAGGGAGGAGGCCGAGGGTGTAGCTCGCCAACAGAGCGAGAAACAAGCGGCCACGACGACGGCCTCAACCCTGCGCTCAAACTGAGGCCTACGGACTCGGTCTTCAAGAGCCAGAGGGCGGCCAGGATCGTGGTCACGGAGGGGCGCCTCCCGGAAGACATCAAGTTCATGGCAGGCTTGCCCCACGAGGAAATCTGCTCCCGGGGGTTTACTGCTTGCGCCCAGGTAATGATCGGCCCCTGATTGTCATTTTTGTTGTGTTTCCATATATACTGATCGATTGTTGTCTTTGGTGCAGACTGCCAACCTCTTTGCCGAGCTTAGCGAACGATTGTGCCGCGCGTACGTTGACTTGGACGAGAAGGAGGTTCTGGAAATCTCCTTGCGTGAGGCCTTGCAGGCCACCGAGGAAAACTTTGCAGACAAATGCTTGGAGGTCGAGGGCCTCATTAAGGAAAAGGCCAGCTTCCAGACGTCCTTGACTAAGGCCGAGGCTGATCTTGACAAGGAGCGCAAGAAGGTGCTCACCACAGAAGAGAAACTTCGGTCTTCCGAGGACGGACGGAAGAAAGCCGAGGAGAACCTGCAGGCTGAGGTGCAAGCGAGGCAGAAGCTGGAGGAGCGTCTGAAGAAGTCCGAGGACGATGCTCGGAGCGCCAGGGAGGCACTGATCAAGGCCGAGGAGAACCACCGGGCGGAGTTGGCTCGGGCCGTCGAGGAGTACAAGTCATCTTCCCAGTTCGATGAAGAAGTTGACGAGGCAGCTAGCGGCTACTTCGAGAGGGGTGTAATGTACTTGAGGGATCAGTTGAGGGACAAGGGGGCCTTCAAGATAAACTGGTCGACAATCCCGATTGTCGCCCAGATCGAAGAACTGAGGGCCTCGGCATCCGAGGAAGCTCTGCCTGCCGCTGAAGAAGGTTTGGTGGAGCCGGCTAAGGATACCGAGGCTGCCCCTGTGCCCGAAGATGACCTTCCCCCCTACGAGGTGCGCAGACTCCACTGGTGGAGCTCCCCGTACTTTCACTGCCTGTTGAGGATCTGGCAAACCCGGCAGCTGTGGGCCCGACTTCTGAGACGGCCGATCTTGAGAAGACGCTCCCTATGTAAACTTTTGTATATTTTTCTTCTTTTTGTAAGATTTTTATACTTGTAATATTGCCCTTTTAGGGCCCTCATCAATGAAAATCTATTTGTATCTTTTTCTTCCATTGTCTTCATCTTTTTCTTCCAAGTGGCTAAGGCCGAGTAGCTTGTAATAGTTAGGAAACTCCACGACTCCGAATCCGGTAATCATTAGGAAACTTCCCGACTCCGGTACCGTCGTCTGCGTAGTATTCCAACTGCCTTCCTACCCCGGAAGTGTCGTCGGCTTGGTCCAAAGGCTAGCCGAGGGCACTTAGTACGAGAGGTTCTCATGCTGCCTTCGCTTGCCGATGGACCGTGGTGGGGAGTTGGGCTTATCCTTCATGCGAGCATGGTCTGCTTGTGGACCATGGTCGGAAGGTATGAGTGTGGTCTTCATGCTGCCTTGGTCTGCTTGTGGACCTTGGTAGGAAGATATGGCCTTTATGCGAGCATGGTTTGCTTGTGGACCATGGTCGGAAGGTACGAGTATGATCTTCTGGCTACCTTGGTCTGCTTGTGGACCTTGGTAGGAAGATATGGCCTTCATGCGAGCATGGTCTGCTTGTGGACCATGGTCGGAAGAGTACGGGTGGTCTTCATGCTACCTTGGTATGCTTGTGGACCTTAGTAGGAAGATATGGCCTTCATGCGAGCATGGTCTGCTTGTGGACCATGGTCGGAAGGTACGAGTAAGACTATGTTTGCAATCGGCTGGGCCGGCAGAACGCACAGATAAAGTTGACTGAATGATACTGCCTTGTATTCAAAGAAAATGAGCGGATGCCCTCATGGGGTCCGATATTACAATTAAAATTAAAAAACTGACAAATTTGCAAAAGACTGGACTACTGATAGTAAATCCGAAGGTTGGTGGCATGCCATGTCCTCGGAATTTCGTCGCCGTCCATGGTGACCAACTTGTAAGAGCCTGGTCGTCCTGTCCTTAGTACGCGGTATGGCCCTTCCCAGTTTTTGGCCATCTTCCCCTGATTGGTGGGGTCGGAGACTGCAGTCTTTCGGAGGACAAGATCTCCGACCTTAAATTGCTTAAGTCGGACTGTCTTGTCGTAGTGCCGAGCTGTAGTCTGCTGGTAGTCTGCCATTCGGAATGCTGCCGATTCGCGCACGTCCTCGAGGTTGTCAAGGTTTGTCCGTAGGTCTTCGGAGTTGGTGTGCTCGTTAAAGTTCAGCATTCGGAAAGTGGGATGGAACACTTCGACGGGGACGACTGCCTCCGTACCGAAGGCAAGCATGAAGGGCGTCTCCCCGGTGGGTGTTCGGCTGGTTGTCCTATACGACCAGACGATACTGGGTAACATGTCTACCCATTTCTCTTTCTGGTCTTCCATCATCTTTTTCAGGCCGACCAATATTGTTTTGTTGGTGGCTTCGGTCTGGCCGCTTGTTTGCGGATGTCCGACCGACCCGAACCTGTGGTCTATTCGGAACTCTTCGCAAAAGTTTGCGAAGGATGCACTGGAGAACTGAGTGCCGTTATCCGTCACAAGGACTCTCGGCACGCCGAATCTGTACATGACCGAGTGTCTGAAGAATTGCTCCACTTTGGAGGTGTCGATCTTGGCTACGGCTTCGACTTCGATCCATTTGGTAAAGTAATCAATGACCACTATAACGTATTTCCGTTGATAAGTGGCTTGGGGGAAGGGCCCCATGATGTCCATACCCCATATGGCGAAGGGGAGGGGGCTGGTGATCGGCTGCAATGGAGCGGCCGGAGCATGCTGTACAGGTGCATAGAACTGGCACTTATCGCATCTGCGGACCAGCTCGATGCAATCATCGTGCATTTTCGGCCAATGGTAGCCTTGGCGGAGGATCTTTTGGAAAAGCGATCGTCCGCCTTGGTGTCGGCCGCATATGCCCTCATGTACCTTTCTCATAACACTCTCGGCCTCGTCTGACCGCAGGCACCGAAGCAGGGGTAGGGTATAAGATCTCCTGTACAGTATACCATTGTGTATGTTGTATTGCCTGGACTTGGCTTGGATGCGGCGAGCATCTTTCTTGTCAGTCGGAAGGGCGCCCGTCCGGAGGTATTGATATATGTCGTCGTACCAGCTGGATGCGACTCTGACGGGAGCTACGACTTCAACAGAGGTGCTGGCGTGGTCCAAGAATTCCACGTATACGGCAGAGTCCATCGCATGGATGTCTTCCAGGGATAACCTTGATAGGTCATCTGCTTCGGTGTTTTCTTCGCGACCGACGTACTGCAACTCGGTGCTTTGGAAGGTTGCTATGGCCGAGGTTACCTTCTCGAGGTATTTCTGCATCTCGGGCTGTCTAGCCTCGTAGTCTCCTTGTTCTTGGCGAATGACCAACTGAGAGTCGCCTTGTATTACTAACCGACGGACGGCTAGGCTTTTGGCCAATCTGAGTCCGGTTAGTAAAGCCTCGTACTCGGCCTCATTGTTGGTCGCCCTGAAGCCGAACTTGATGGCGGATCGTATTTTAAATCCTTCTGGGCTTCTCAAAATTATTCCTGCCCCTGCTTTGTTTTCCATGGAGGAGCCGTCAAAGTTCAGGGTCCAGGCGGCTTCGGTTTGCACGAAGGCAGTACCCCCTGAGGTTCTGCAAAATCCTGAGCAGGTAGGGTACTTTCGACGATAAAGTCTGCCAAGGCTTGTGCTTTGATGGCCGTTCTGGGGACGTATTTGATGTCGAACTCACCGAGCTCTATTGCCTAGTTGATGAGTCGTCCAGATATATCGAGCTTTGACAACACCTTCTTCAGTGGTGTGTTTGTGAGCACCGATATCGGATATGCCTGGAAGTACGGTCGGAGCTTCCGGGCGGATGTGACCAGGGCAAGCGCTAGTTTCTCAATCGGCTTGTACCTGGTCTCAGCGTCAAGCAGTACTTTGCTGACGTAATAGATCGGCCGCTGGACCTTGTCTTCTTCCTTTATCAGGACGGCGCTGACTGCGCGGTCGGATGCTCCGAGGTACAACTGCAACTCGTCCCCGGGTTTGGCTTCACCAGCAGGGGAGGCGAGGATAAATACGCCTTTAGGTCTTCAAAGGCTCTCTGGCACTCTTTGGTCCATTCGAACTTCCCGGCTCCCTTCAGAGTTTTGAAGAAAGGGAGGCAGCGCTCGGCTAACTTGGACATGAAGCGGCCGAGTGCGGCTATTCGGCCATTCAGCTCCTGTACCTGTTTGCCTTTGGTTGGCGCGACCATGTCTAGGATTGCCTTGATTTTTGAGGGGTTTGCCTCAATTCCCCTCTGTGAGACCATGAATCCCAGGAATTTTCCTGATCCGACTCCGAAGGCGCACTTTGTAGGGTTGAGCTTCATGCTGTGCCTTCGGAGGACCTGGAATGCTTCACCGAGGTCGGTTAAGTGCCGACTAGATTGTGGACTCTTGACAAGGAAGTCGTCCACATACACCTCCATGTTGCGGCCAATCTGTCGTCTGAAGACTTTGTTGACCAGCCTCTGATAGGTGGCTCCTGCATTTTTGAGGCCAAAAGGGATGACCGTATAGCAGAAGAGCCCTTGATTTGTGACGAAGGATGTGCACTCTTCGTCGGCCTTTTGCATCTTTATTTGGTTGTAGCCGGAGTATGCGTCAAGGAAACTCAGCAGTTCGTGTCCGGCCGTGGCATCAATCAGTTGGTCGATGTGCGGCAGCGGGTAGCTGTCCTTTGGGCAGGCTTTATTGAGATCGGTGAAGTCTATGCAAATCCGCCATTTGCCGTTAGATTTTGGCACCATGACCACGTTGGCCAACCAGTCTGGGTAGTCGACCTCCCGTATGAAGTTTGCCGCCACGGCCTTCCGCACCTCCTCGTCTATGGCGGGCCGCGGGCGGGTGCAAAACTTCTTTTCTTTTGTCGCACTGGCCGATGCTGCGGGTCGACTGCTAGGTGGTGTTCAATTACTTCCCTAGGTATCCCCGGCATCTCAGAGGCCGACCATGCGAAGACGTCGAGATTCTGCCTTAGGAATTCAATCAGTTCTTCCCTTTGTTCCTCGGGCAGCAAGGAGCCGACCTGGAACGTCTTCTCTGGCTGATTGTCCGCAATCGGGTTTTAGTTCTCCCCGTGGTCTCCTCGAGGGAGAGGGGTCTTTGGGAACATCCGCCATGTTCACTGTGGCTGACTTCAAGGCCCGCTGACTGTTTTTCAGCTCGGTGGCGTACCACCTGCGCGAGGTGTCCTGGTCTGTTCGGCACTCTCCGACTTCGTCCTTGGTCAGGAATTTCATCACCAAGTAGTAGGTGGACATACATGCCTTTAATTTGTTCAGCGAAGGCCTGCCGAGGATGACATTATGGGCCGATGGGCGATCAACCACCATGAATTCGACCACCACTTGTCGCTGCCTGGGCTTCGGCCGAGGATGACAGTAACCTTGGATGCTCCCTTTACTGTGACTGGGTCCCCGGAGAAGCTGATAAGGTCGAAAGTGACTGGACGGAGCTGGTCGTCCGTCAGCTGCATCCTCTGATAAGCATGGTAGAATATGATGTCCACCGAGCTCCCTCTGTCTACTAGGCACTTCGCGACATCGCAATGCCCGATCCCGGCCGTGAAGACAAGGGCATCTTCATGGGGGACTGCGACGTTGACTAGATCTTCGTCGCCGAAGGTAATGACCTCTCCAGCCTGGGCTCTCTTCAACGGCCACTCAGTCTTGGCCACCAGACGGGAGTAGGCCTTTGCTGACCTGTTGGAGGTGTTCCCGGCGGCGGGTCCGCCTATGATTGTGAGGACTGACTTGCCCTCGTCTTGAGGTCCCTTGGTGATGGCATAGACCCCACTGTCCCCGGGGATGCGCAAACTTATTGCTGTGCGCAGTCGGTCCTCAGGGGGCGGACTGCTGACGAACCTGCGTTCGGCCTTTCTTCTCTTTGAGGCCGGGTGGGACTTCTTTCTCCTTTTTCGTCGGACTTCGGGCTCTGGGCAAGCAGAGATGGACTTGGACTGGGTATGTTGTCGGCCTCCAAGTCTTTCTTTCACCGGCACTCTTTCTCTTTGCTCTCCAGACGAGCTTTCCACTGTCCCAAATTGGATGGCGCCGACCCATTGCCTGGGGGGAGCCGGCCCACCATCAGGGTTTCTGTCGTCCCTTCGGGCGGCGTTCTGATCATCGCCTGCGTCCGCACGGCAGCTGTTGGGTTGTGGATTCCTCGGAGGTGGAGGCGGTAAACCGCGATCCCTCCGAGCAGGGGCTGGTCCCCTGTCTGCGTGCCGAACGAAGTTGCCATAGTATCCTCGTCTGATGAGGTCCTCAATCTCCCCTTTGAGGTACTTGCATTCTTCTGTCTCATGGCCATAGTCGCGATGGAAGCGACAGAAATGGGAGTGGTCTTTGTTCCTCCCATTGCCGAGTGCTTTCGGAGGCGGTCGGAGGTTCCGATCGTTTTTTATTACTTCGAGGATCTCTGTCATCGAAGAGTTCAGTGGAGTGTAATACTCAAACGTCTTGTAAGGGTGCCGGTAGGTCTGATCCATATCAGACTTCTGTTTCTTTGAATCTCCCGGGTTTGGTGCCGGGTCGGCCGCCTCAGACCTTTTCTTGTCCGTCGGCTTCGGTGCGGCCTGCAGATTGTTCACTGTATTGTTTTTCTGGTCCCGAGTCGTCTCGTCCGCGGAGGCGTACTTCTCGCACCTGGCGAGCAAGTTGTCCAGGCTCTTTGGTGGCTTTTTGGCAAGGGACCAACAAAGCTGACGATTGGTGACGCAGGCCTGCAGGCTAGACATATGCACCGCGGGCTCGACGTCCTTGATTTCAAGCACCTCGTTATTGAAGCGCTTGATGAATTCCCTTAGGGACTCGTCCTTCTGCTGCTTCACTGTCGACAGATGGTACGATGTTTTCTTGCGCACTCGGCTCGCTTGGAAGTGCGTCAAGAACTTGTTCGATAGTTGTTCGAACGAGGTAATGCTCTTGGCAGGGAGATTATTGAACCACGTGCGGGCAGCTCCCCTGAGCGTTGAAGGAAACATCCTGCAGATGAGGCCGTCGCTCAGGGGGTAGAACAGTGTTGTGGAGACGAAGGCGTCCAGGTGCTGCTCGGGGTCGGTACTCCCATGGTAGGAGTCCAAGACCGGCATCTTGAAGTTGTCAGGGGGTGGTGCCCTCATGATCTCGTCCGAGAGCGCCGTAATTGCAGTATAGGCCGTTCTCGGCGGGGCTACCTTGTTTTGCTCCACCTGCTGAAGCCAAGTAGTTATCTCGAGTAGACGCCGCTCGACCTCGGACTGGGGAGTGTCCGAAGGATGAGGGCCAGAACCGGGTGTTTCGTCGTTAACTCTGTCCCTCCGGAGGCCATCGAGGAAGGACCCCGGGCCTCCCATCGGAGGTGGTGCAATAGGTGTCTGGTGCTGATTTAGCGGTTGATTCCGACCGGCGGGCCGTGCTAGGCTTCGTCCAGGTGCTTGGTCTCCTGCCGGGAGATCGTTTGGCAAAGCGTTAATCGGGCCTGCCCTCGCCCTTGGCGGATGGACCGCTCGCGGGACTTCTGGTGGAGGTGGGGGATTCGGCACCGGCTGGGGATTCTCTCCCGCCGCTACCGAATTGCTTGCTCGAGCCCCTCTTAAGACTTGCGCAAGCTGCTCAATTTGCTGCTTCAACTCGTCGAACTGCCGGCGAGTGACATATTCGGGAGGAGGTTGTGGTCGATCTACCGACGGCGTGTGGCTCGGCGCCGGCGCCTGCAGTGGTACCGGTTCTGGGATCGGTGCGGGTTTTGGCACTAGGGGTGCGGGTTCACGGTCCGCCTTCGTCGTGCTTTCGGTACTGCCCATATGCACCGATGTCTCAGAAAGGGCGCGCGACGCCCGTGCTCGAGTTCTTCTGTGAGCCATTGAAATAGGGATACGTACACGTTAAACTCAGTCAAAAGAGACCCCACGGTGGGCGCCAAACTGTTACGGTTGGAAATCGCCCGTTGATCCGCGATCTGAGTGACCTGCAGTCACAGAGATGAGACAAAGGAGGGGGCGCCTAAGCCCCGGTTACCCTCCGATGCCTAAGTTAGATTCCCAAGGTAAACAGTCAAGAGATAGCAGAAGGCTATCTCCAGTTTAGAGAGAGTGGGACGATGAGTGAGTTTAAGCGTGGAGGATGAGCAATAACAGCTTCTGAGTGCGTAAGTGCATTAGGGTTTACCTTGAGGGATGACCTCTACTTATTGATTGGGAAGAAGCATGGAGGCACCAGGACTCAGGGAAGTAGATCGCCAATAGGACTGCCATGTGTCGGACTGGGGGACACCTGGGTGGTAGACTCCGAGTAGGAGTCGGAGACCTCAGCCAAGGAAGCTAAGTCGGTCAGCTCTGGGACTGACACGTGTCAACGTGTGAGTAATGACCGACCGGGATAGTCGGTGTCGTATCAGACTGGGAGAAGGACTCCTCGGAGGTAGTCCCAATCACATTAGGACTCTGGCTTTCGTCTGAGAACCGTAGCCGAGTAGGACTGAGACTCCGAGCGCTACCAGAGAGGCCGAGCGCATGAGAGGCCGTATGCATAATAGGCCGAATACATGAAGCCGAGTGCGAGACACTCCGAGCGCTCGGGCTCCGAAGGCGCCACTTGACACGTGTAAGATTTTAAGTGGATGGATCATTTCCCTCCTAACAAGTTCCATTCCCGATTAGCCACAAGGTTCAAAATCTCGAGTTTCGAGGGTGTCTTGACCCTCTAAGAAACCAAGATCTTCGATCTCGGTCGAGATCTCGGCGAGACACTATAAAAAATCCGCGAAGGCTTACAAAGCGTGTTTCGACCCTAAAATGGCCATTTTAAGGCTTGATACTCCAGGGGAACCCTATTTTAGCATATATAAACACATTTTAACTATATAATTGTAAAAATAATCACATATGGTGGTTGTTTGGGTTTACACCCATGTTTGGTAGTATTGGTTTGAAGTTCAGATGTAAACCTAGGGTAATATTGACTATTTTACATGAAGTTACACTAGTAGAGGATCAAAGAAGACCAGATGAGCTGGTAAAATTATATTTTAGGAGAAGAATAAACATATTAGTATTTAATTAGTTAATTGTCATCGTAGAACCCAAAGTAGTCAAGTAGACAATACAATTCATACATTATGTCGAGACCAGTCGAGAAATTGTCGAAAACTGGTTGAAAATGTCGAGAAATGGTCGAAAACTGGTTGAAAATGTCAAAAACTGGTCGAAAATGTCGAGAATTGGTTGAGAATCTCGAGATCATGGCGAGATTTTGAACCATGATTAGCCATCTAACATGCTTGGTAGTCTAATCCCAGATTGCTTGAATACTCCTCCATACTGGCGAGGAGTTAAGAGGTTCTCTTTGAAGAACCATTTGAGAGCATATATCTTTGTCTCATGAAATTTGCAAATAGAGATTTACCATAGTTGTCAAGGCAATAAGGTGACCCAAAGCGTTTGAGGCCATCCTAGGCGCCTAGGCGACCAAGGCGTTCCCGTTGTATTTTTTTTTATTTTTAAAATATTAATGCTATATTAATGTTCATATATATGTAGTATGCTACATAAAGAATCAACATTTAAGGCATAACCTAATTAATATGAGAAAATCAACAAATAATGGATATACTAAAGGACATAAAGAAGCATATTTATAAAAAACAAAATAGCACAAATCAATAAACTAAGAAGTTAGAATATAATAGTATACAAGTAAGAAACAAGAGAGCAAGAGCAAGATTATAATGTACTTTTGGACTGGTTTTTAGTATAAAGGTTAAAAACTTTTTTCACCTTTTCCATTAGGGAACTTAACAGCATGTGGTTGTAATGGGGGAGGGTTGAATTGCAGGTAAGCGGAAACCTTAAGGGAGGTTTGTGAAATTTTCCATTTAATTAATGATTTACCAACAAATCGGTAACAAGGTGATAGCGCAGGCCTTTAGGGCTTCCAAGGCGTCCAAGGCGACTGCCTAAGCGGTTGCCTTTTGAACATGCACAAGGTGATGAATCACCTAGCCCATATCTAACCGCCCGGATGCCTTGACAACTATGAGATTTACTTGCCATTATATTCGAAGCCATTTTGGTAAGAAGGCTTCATTGACTTGATGACTTCCTTTAGACTTCGTACCCATAGACCAACTTCCTCATTAGGTCTACATACAATATCCCATTTCACAACTATGGTCTTCTTCTGCGTTAGATCTCCGTTTTAGATAAAATTCCTCATCCATGTTTCAGCTTGTTTTATTACCACCCTCGACCACAAGTATGTAGAAAATGAATGAATAAAGGTGCTACAGAGGACTGATTTCACCAACTCTATCCTTCCTACCATTTATAGTAATTTGCCATTCCACACTGAAAATTTACTTTTCAGCTTGTCTAGCAATGGTAAAAAGAAATCTCTTTTAATCTTCCCAGTGAAGATTTCCACCCCAAGGTACCTTGTCGGGAATTTTCCGTGTACCCAAACAAGATTACAAATTATTTTTCCTTGTCAATGAAACACTTGAGTAGAAGCTTTTACTATTATTAGCATTTACTCGTTGGCTAGAATACTTAAAGTATGGCTGTAACATATTTTTTAGCTTACGAGCACCACATAATCTAGCCTAGAGGAATAGCAATATATCATCTGCAAAAAATAAGTGAGATGGAGTTTCCACATGCCTACAGTATAAAGATTTGGGAAATTTACTCAGACACCCCCTCAACAATTGTTTTATTACATAGCACTACCCTGTGTTTTTGGACTTACAGTCCACTACCTTATTGCTAACGGTGTTAACTTAAAATTTGGATAGACAAAAATACCCGTCTTCTTATTTCAGTCCCAATTGCAGAAATCGCAGATGGCAATGGCTTACTCTGCTTTGCAACAGAATCGATAACCCATTTAGAATCTCTTGCTCAGTGTTGCCTCTCTTTCTCTCTTGTCTCTCTCTCTCCCCCTCCCTCCCAGTAGAGAAACTTGCAGTGAGGGAGCTACGACGTTTAATGCCGCCTACTTTTAAGAGAGAAGTACTCCTTGCCCCACCAACTACTCTCTTGATGTTCAGCTTAAATGGTTCCAAAAGCTTTTGCCTTCTCTGTGCAGCTTTTCCTCAAGTAATTTTTAATTACATACTTCTATTAAAAAGGGCATCCCAACGCACGAGGCTCCCGTTACTAGAAGAGAGGCGGGGGAGAAGCAATAAAGTAGAGCTCAAATAGCCAGGGCCGTTGGGGAAGGGGCACGAACCGGATCGAGGAAGCCTTGGAAGCAAGGATGGATAGACTATAAAACAAAGACAGACATAAGTGGGAGCCCCGCGATCCGTTCACGAGACAGAATCCGTGTGACCGGCTACTACATAAAAACTGCCATCCGTAACTATGTGACCATCAAGCTATGCCCACAGAGCCCTAGAAAGTGGCAGGGTTTGGGGAGGGAAAAATGTACGTAGCCTTACCCCCACAATATGGAGAGGCTGTTTCCAAGTAATTCCATACTTCTGTTATTTGAACTAATTCCTCAGTTATCGGAAATTTAAGGAAACTGAAAAAGAAGTTAGAAATTAGAAACTTCCCCAAATTGGAACAGAATAACTGTTGCAAGTGCCGGCATCGTCTACTACTTAGGTAAATGAGGTTGTCTACATCTTCGTTACCTGCCCTTTCATGAGCCTGAACTGGGGTATTACTTAAGCTACTACATCAGATTTTTTGGTCATTTGAACAACAGGTAGACCATTTTGGGTGGTTCGTACGTCTTCTCAGATCCTACAATCAAGAAGAAATGAGATTTGGTGTTCAGAATCTGGGTTCGCGTACGTAGCAGGGTAGGCATTGGCCTGCAATTTCTATAGGATTGTTAATGTTTTCCCAGATGGAATGAGGAACAATTATAGAAGCAACAAAATTTTTGATTTTGGTGCCCTTCAACGATCATCATTACATATCACTTGTTCTCCTTAATATTCTCTTCGTTGATAGCGATAACTCCTTTACCTATTTGATATCTTTGTGAAATCCATTCTTATCAAAATAGGGGGAAAACCCACAAAAGAAAGAAGAAGTTGAAGGAGAATGAGACAGGAAGCGCTCTTTCTCTCTCTTGCACATGACTCACAACAAGCTATGGCAGCCATTTCTATTTGCGGGTTTCGTTGGAGAAGGAGCAACAATGAACACTTTACGGGTTTCATTGGAGAAGAAGAACAATGATCACAGAAGTGGTTTTTTTACCCTAAATGATATTTATGTAATTTTACATAGACTAAGGGTACTATTGTCTTAAAAAAATTTAAGAATTTCTTCCGTCAGTTTTTAACGCCCAAAACTTAATGGTGTGGACTATACTGTTATAAAACATTGTTTCAGGGGTAGTCCGTGTAACTTTTGTCAAGAGAGGGTAGTTCTGTGTAATAAACTATTTGTCAAAGGTGTCTGAGTAAATTTTCCTAAAGATTTTATGTCACCTTGCTAAGCCATTTTCTTTAATCCTCTACACAACACCTCCTTTGCTAGGACAAAAAACATAGGGGATAGTGGATCTCTTTGCTGTAATCCCTTGTTGCTCCAAAATATGCAACCGGCCCACCATTTAGCATAACAGACATTCTGGCCGAATTTAAAAGAGTAGAGAGCCTTCTGA
Source organism: Protea cynaroides (assembly GCA_028583415.1). NCBI lineage: Eukaryota > Viridiplantae > Streptophyta > Magnoliopsida > Proteales > Proteaceae > Protea > Protea cynaroides. The sequence goes on along the minus strand of CM053275.1, from coordinate 58,086,988 downwards.
TAAAACAGCCTGAGAAGCCAAATTTTGTGAGAACATCATAAAGGAAAGGTTCTATTGTATCAAATGCCTTCTGAATATCAAGCTTGAGAGCCATTGCCTCATGCTTAGTCTTCCTCATCGTAAGTGTTGATAACTCAGATGCCAGGCCGATGGTATTATGAATAAGTCTACCCTTAACAAATGCACCTTGTTCCTCTGATGTTAAGGAACCCATAAAGTTTCCTAATCTTGTGGAAAGGATTTTAGGAATAACTTTATATATGAATTTGCCAACGCAGATTGGTTTGTACCCTGATAGCTGATATGCTCCATCAAATTTCGGGACCAATGTTATATAGTTATTATTTAAACCATGGGGTAGGAAACTTGTTTGAAAGAATGAACAGACAGCTGAGCAAAAATCGTTACCTATAATCTCTTAGCATGACTGGAAATTTTTTCCAGAAAATTCATTAGGACTAGGTGCACTTTCAGGATTCAACTCAAATATTACTTTTTTTATTTCTTCCTTCGAAGGCATTTCATCCAGAGCTTGTGAACAATCTAATATTTAAGTAAGCTGGAAATATTTTCCAAAAACCGAGGATTGGCTGTAGATCCTTGAATTGTATGAAAATTTTCATAGAAGGCTATAATGTGAGCTTTAATCTCAATTTGATCATCAAGCTGAGTTCCCTCATCTGTCTTGAGGACTCTTATTGTATTTTTCTTCCGTCTGGCTCTAGCATAATTATGAAAATATTTGGTGTTCCTATCTCGTTGCTTAACCATTGTATTCTCAACTTTTCCTTCCACAATGACTTTGTGAGGATAATGGGATTTTGATCTTCCACGATCAAAGGCTCTCGCCTTGTGACTTTGTCCGTCCACACCAATGGACGGTGAAAATATTGGAGTTGCTACCTAGATGAGGTCTATGACCTATAAGTTGTCTCTCACTTGAAGAGACACTATGACTCATGACCCAATGGATTGACTACTGATCTTACCAGAGAAGGGTAAGCGTCAAGTTACAAGTTGGGAAGGTGTTAGGTACTCAACTCGCCCGGTCAGTGGACCGGTCTCGTTCCGTTCTGTCCTTTCTTACATTCTTAAAGCTTATGTATGTTCAGGTCATTCAATCTAACCTAAGTAGGTAAACGGGGAACCCTAGACCAAGTTTCTAAATTCTGCTAACTTATGGTGCCGTCATACAAGTTTGAAAATAATATACAAATAGACAAATGAATGACCAAATGAATCAATGAATGAATAAATGAATGACATAAACAAGGATAAACAAATGATGAATAAAAACAAACAAACACAGAAAAAAACAACAGCAGATGTATGATCGAGCTCGAGATCTATCTCAAGCTACCTACATATCCATGTGCAGCGGAAATTAGGCCAAACGTAGTTCGGGCGGGGTTGTGGTTGTGTGTGAGGTGCTCCCTTGACAAAGGAAGCACGTGTAACCGTGCACAAAGTGACTACGTACTTCCCGCTGCCTACGTATCTCCTCAGAGAATCAGGTCAAACGTAGTTCCCAATAGTTAACGGGTTGTTGGAACCTGAATGGCATCACTCAGAGGTACTCGGACCTCGACTCCCCGCACTCGTCAAGGGTGAACTATCATTTGGAAAACGATGTTGGTTGCTTCGCAAATCAAATCCCAGACTTGGGAGACAGTTGCCCTAAGGCCACAGAGAGATGGATAAAAGCTAGGTTGGGGATCAGACATGATCCCAACCATCGCCTATCACATGAAGACATGACACTTTTTTTTGTATTTTTTCTTTTCTCTTTTATTTTATTTTATTTTATTTTATTTATTTATTTATTTTTTATTTTTGAAAGGGGGGAAAACATGGGACCAACCTAATGGTCGAGCGGGCCCACGACCTAGGCAGGGCCATACTAGTCAGCTTGGTGTTTGAGAATCCTAGCAAGAATGGACTCATCAGAATCCTCTAAACATTCCATAACGCTAGGGGAGGGGACTCCTACATCAAACTATTACAAACACAAAATGGGGGATACATCACTTGGGTGTGGAGCACATACATAGGATCTCACTTGGGTGTGGAGCACATACATAGGATCAGCCATTTATGCATTCCGGTTGAGTTAAACATGTAGTAAATTAGGCAAGGATTAGGTCATCCTAAGCATGTATGCATATGAGTCAGCTTAACAATTTAAACCTAACCTATCCGACAAAATCCTAGACCAAATCAATACCATTAAACCACTCCCATCATAGTTCGAACCAACCCATCATGATTAAGTCTTCACCATCATAGGGTTGAACCAGCCCAGTATAAACAAACCGGACCCACTGTGGGGACAGAACCAACACATCACAATTAAGCCTACTCCATCATAGGGTTGAACCAGCCTAGCTTAAATAAACCAGGTTTGAAGATTAAGCATTGGTTGAAACAACATTTGGTTTCCAAAAGTAATAGGCATCAAATAACCAGTAACCAAATCTTAGCTCAATTCGGCAATATAATCAAAATCACATAAGTATAAATCATGGAAATTGCCGACTGAATTAACAATTAAAAAATAGAGCAATTGCAGCACACCACTCACATTGGCATTGCAAGGAAACTGCACCGAACTTCCAAAATCAGAATAGGAATCATACCCAACAAACTAACAAGATCAGATGTAGGGGAGAAGATCACCACAGTCTATCCATGAACAGCATGCACAAACCAGATTCGATGGAGCCAACAGAATCAGATTTTGATGGTAAAAAATAGACACAACATGCATAAACAAAAACTCAAAAAATGGAATTAATAAGCATGCATGCCTAACCTGTTCCACCATTAGCAAATAGCAATTCTGTCAAAGCTGGGTATAATATCAGATGGTTTCAAGACCTGAGATTCTGGAGCATTAGGTTCGATTCTTCTTATTGGTCAGGTTTTATCCCCATTGCATTGTTCCCCGGCCCTGAAAACTGACACATTAGTCTCACTAACACTCTGAATATTCGCAATTTGATTCTGTCAAGCATCAGTTTCATTTGCTTCTCATGATCAATCTGCATAGCCACCATTCTCTTAGTTCCAGAACTTGTACACCTATCAATCCTACTCCACCCCAATTGCTGTTTTTCCAATTCCAGCCTTTCATCGTCACAGTTCATTACAGCCTCAAGAGAAATCATGTCAGAAGCTTCAATCACTCTGGAGAGGTGATAGACATCCATCTGTTCTGGAATAGGAAATTCTCAGTTCCTTAGTGTTGCAAGGAGGGTAGATTTCCGACATTCATTCAGTCCAAGTAATCAATAGTGTCTGCCATGATCAAGTTCCAGCTCGGAATCCACAATGAGATCGTGACCATGGAAGGTAACCGTTAAGGACTGAATATCTCTAGACAAAGGATGAGAATAGAGCATACCAGTGCAAGTCCAACCGGGTATCTTCAAAGAATTTGCAGAGCCGTAACGATGATCGGAGGCCTGCTGGCGGAGATGGAGATAATGATGAAATAAATCATCGTAGTATTTCTGTCAGAGGATTGTGGTTCTTCGCGAGATCAGATCGACTTCTTGCTGTGCATCTTCCTTTTCTTTTCTCACACCAAATTTTCTGATCTGCTCATTCTTCCTCATTTTCTTTTCCCTTTCTCTTTGTGGCAGCTGCAGCTGCAACTGCAACTTTCTTTCTTCTTCTCTTTCTTGCAGCCGAGATTTTCTCCACCTCTCTTCCTTTCTCTCGATTCTCCCTCATGGCTTACTCCCTATTTTTTTTCCTCCCTTCTTCTTCTTCTTTGGATTGATCACCAAACAGATTCTGCATCATCTAATGCCTCTTTTCCTCACCCATCTCTTTCTTCTCTCTTTGATTTTCTCTCAATAAACCCCTCTGCCGATCTCATCTCTCTCTCACTCTCTAGCCCTTTTCCCGCAGCCCTGGCCAACACATTTCTCCCCCTTTCCATTACTCTCTGCTCAGCTGACCAAAACCCCTTCCATCGAATCATGCTCCTGAGAATCTAAAGCCATTCTATAGGAATAAAATCTCAAACTTCCATACAAAAACGAACCAAAGCAAAACTCATTCAAATGATGGAGATGAATTAAAATAAGATCCAAGTGAGGGAAATAAACAAACAAATCGAATACAGGGAGTTTATTAGAAACTGACAAAAGGGCAAACAAAAATGGCACATAGATCAAACTCATAGGTTCATATCCGCCAACAGATTATCGATAAACAACGAAAATGGAAGAGCAGAGGAGAACGAAACAAGGCGATTTCAGCAATGAGGTGTTGTATTAAATAATTACAAACGACCAACACAGATAGAATAAAAATAAAGAAATATGGAGAGGGAGACAGAACTCACCCGTAAACGTCAATCTTCCATTCCTATTCGCAAATTCCTCTTTCTGCAACTGCTTCTTCCATTTCTATTTCTGTGCAACAGTTGCAATCACTCTCTCTCATCTTCTTCCCAGTTGCAGCCGAAGCCCAGATTCTTCTTCTTCTACTTCTCCCGGTAGCAAACTCTCCCTATTTCTTAGCTGCAGTCCCTTCTCTCCCCATCTGTCTCTCCCTTGTTCACAGCAGCCGAAGCTGCTCCTCTTTTTTCTATTTCTCACTCTTTGCTGCAACCGCAGCTCTTTTTTTTTCTTTCCTGAACCTATGGCTGATGTTCCCTCATTCTCCTCTTTCTCTCACTCTTGCAGGAGCAGGACAACAAACCCCTCTCTCACTTTTCTTTTCTCTCACAGATCTGACCAAGACCCCCTATTTCTGCAACCACCGAATCCCATCTTCTTCCTATTTTTTCTGCTCTCAACCTTATCTCTCTCACAGGTCTGTCTCCCTTAGCCATCCCATTTCTCTCTCTCTCTCTCTTTTATTTATTTTTATTTTTTTTATGTTTTTCACAATAACCTAAGATGCAAGAAATCCTAGCACAACCTAATGATGAAAATGCCCCTAATGGAATGGGGGCCAAAATGAGGGTCGTGCAGGCTCCTCCATATCAAGAACTGAATCAAGTCTTTTTATAGCCGCCATTCAAGGATTAAAACCTCGGAACTCGAGGATGTCTCGATCCTTGAGAAAACTGATCTCGGTTGAGATCCTATAGAAACTCCCCAAAGGCTAAAGATGGGAGTTTTGACATGTTTAAAGCCATTTTAAGGCTATACTCCAAGGAAATACCATTTTAACATATATAAACACATTTAAAGTATAGAATTGTAAAACTAATCACATTGTGGAAAAATCATACATTCATAAATCATAAATCCATGCAATGACATAAATACTAAAGTCTCAAAGTCTGAAATACTTAAAATCAAATAGTACAGGTGAATATGTGATTAAGATTAATTACTAAAATACAATGATCCCAAGTTCCATCTTCCCATCACTCCATCCCATTGTCTAACTCCATGTAGAGTGATTTGGCAAAAACAGCTACCTTCCAAGCTTAGAACACCAACTTGGAGAAGAGAAGCAAAACAGAAGAAAAGAATTGAAAACAGTGAGTCGCGGTCAAAATTTCGACCAAGACTTACCTTTTATATACAAATTTGGTTTGAGTTGGTTCTAGTGGGTGGAAATTGGTTGAGACCAGCTCGAGAAATGGTCGATACGGTCGAGTTTTGGTTTCGAGGGAGTGTCTCGTCTCGACCACCTCAGATTTTCAAAAATCTCGGTGAGATCTTGCCGAGATTTTGATCTATGCCGCCATTTCCCTCTCATTGAGAGTTTCTTCGAGACCCACACTGTGTATGGTTTCCTGTACCTCTTCCAGATCTGTCCGAGCTTTGAGAATTTCTTCACTAATTCTCAGATAAGTAACTTTGGACCATTTCTTTAGAATCACTTTCAGATGCTTCAATTTTTGCATGAGCACATAGTAAGGATGACCAGTAATATGAACATTCCAGGCCGCTCGGACTATGCCATCAAAATGCTCATGTTCCATCCAGAAACGCTGTATACAAAAGGGGATATTTGGCGGTCTAGGAATTGCAGCACCACCAACTACCAAAGCAGAGTGATCAGATACAGTCCGAGGCAAACTCTTTGGAAGCATTCATCATATCTCTTCAACCAGGCTTCATTGCAGCAACTTCTATCAAGAAGGGCCTTCACATGTCCAATTAGTCTTTTGTTAGTCCATGTATATTTCAATCCTGAAGATTGAATCAAACTCAATGGGATATAGAATCAAGGCAAGCTTTGAATTCATTAGCAGCAGAAATATTGAAGGAACCAAGTCTAGTTTTTTCATGTGAAAATAAGCAGCAGTTAAAATATCCCACAATAATCCACGGGGCAAGTGGGTTCCCCATAGAGGTAATATCATACCACAAATCTCTTCTCCGAACTTTGAAGCAGTCTGCATGAACAAAGTTAGAAGGTGCAACATACCTTCCATTTCAGCTGATATTGTAACTTCTTGTTCAGAAGACATAAGAGTAGTCGGTTTCTTTATTGATCTTTTCCACATGATCTAAATATTTGGTACTTTATCCTTCCTACTATTGTGAATAAAATCAATACAATATCCCAAGCTATATGCATCATAGCCTTAGGGAATTTTTCTGGACTACCAGAGGCTCAGCCAGACAAAAAATAGCAGGTGAGTGATCCTTAACAAGACATCTAATTGCCTGTCTTGATTTGGGGTTCGAGACAGTCCTAATGTTCCAAAAAGCAACAATCATTTTGAAATTGTGTTTTTGTTTTTCCCTTCTTTAATAGCCAACTGTCTCAGCCTGGCTCCAGTAGGTCTCACAACTGAGTAGGGCTCTTTTGATCCCTCCAGTAATTTATCAATCTTCTCAATCTCATCAAATGAGACATGTACAGGTGCACCTGGTCCTGAAGATGTAACCCTCCCACTTCCAGAACAAAGAATCGTGCCATTTGGATTTAATGGAGGAGTACTAGGAGACTCACCTGTCCTGATCGTGACACTTTTGTTGGGCATAGTTCGAAATCTCGGTTCTCGAGGGTGTCTCGACCTTTGAGAAAACCGAGATTACCGAGATCTCGGGAGATCTGATCTCGGTCGAGATCTCGGCGAGAACCTGCCAAAACTCCCAGAGGGTAAAAATGGGAGTTTCGACAGGTTTTTTTTATGGTTTAAGCCATTTTTTGCTGTTTTAAGTCCATTTTAAAGCCATTTTAAGGCTATATATTGTAGGAAAATACTTATTCAACATATATAAACACATTTGAAGCATAAAAAGTAATCACATTATCGAAAAATCATACATTCATAAATCATAAATCCGACAAAATAACATAATTTACAAGTACTCATTATATGAAAGACTTAAATACTCAAAATGAAATAATACATTCCCATTAGTCCATCCCAATGTCTAATCATATGTAGAGTGGCGTGCAGGTTCCATCTGATCAGATTGACTTTGTTGAAGAAAATATATCTCGGTCTGATAAACAAAATCCTGCCACGACATCCTTCGGCTATAGAAGGTCTGGTAGCCTTCCACATATTTCTCATATATATGATCCGGGAAGTTTCTAAAAATACCCAACCTTGGATACAATTCACTATAATGTGGAGTAAAGTGAGCATATATTGGCTGGTGTGGGGGCGTGGTTCTTTTGCAAATTTGGGACCGAAAAGAGATCGTCCACAAAGTTTGAGCCAGTCGTGATGTAGCATTACTAGTATCAGCGGAATAATCATATGCACTTCCCATCATGCGGTTATCATCACCGGAATAAGAACCGTACGCCGAAGTGGTGCCAAATCCATGAGCACTCCACTGCCCCTGCTCTTCTTCACTGCCCCTGCTCTTGTCCACTGCTACCCTCAATGCTCAGTCCTCCAAAACTTGTAGACATACTATCAATTTCAACATCAGGCATAATATCAGGATCAGGAATGATGTCAAAGAAACGATTTTCTTCTTCTTCCACTGGTTGCAAAGGGTGTTCCCGTTGACGAGACCTACGTGTATACCCAGTCATAGGCCGTGATGAAGATGTGCGTCCACCATGATCTGGATCCTGTGTAGCGTGTGTATACTGACTCTCACGGTCCATCTAATAATGGGTACAGTCGGTCTAGGATCACCACCACCACCCTCATCACCACCACCACTACCATCATCACCACTATTATCAGAAGTTGACCAGCCACTTTGATCCATTGTATCATCATCGCCTTCTGAGTCACTACCAGTACCAGCTGGGGGGTCAAACGGTCTAGGCGACTGTGCGTGTACACGACCCTCATCCGAGGACATAAACTGCTCGAGATTAGAACCCATCGGAGCAGACACAGTGGGGTCGGGCATCCCACTAGGCTCATCCATCACTGGAACTGCTTTGTCTTTCACCCATTCCACATAGGGATCCTCTTCATCTGAAGATAGTTGGAAGACATCGGCTAGCTCGATCAGCTCTTGATCATTTCTTTGTTTAAATTTCAAGCATTGTACCATCAGTCTCATGTTGTAATGGGCGTAGACCAAGTCATTTAGCCGTTGAGAGCCCAATTTATTCCGCCTCTTTGAATGGATAAGGGAGAAAGTACTCTAATTTTGCTCACACCCAGATGTTGAACATGTCTGAGATAGGACTTTGATTGCAATTCTCCTCAACTCAGTTGCATGCTCGCCATACAACAACCACCACTCAGCTGCACAAGGTGAAGAACACATTTTAATACACATATTAAATAAGATATTTTACTTGAAAATTTTAATTTCCATAATTCCATACCAGGATCGGTCTTATCTCGTCCAGCCACTGCAGCGGGAGTTCCAAAACTCCCAAGAGCATCTCTGAACGTTTTCATCTACACCCATTTCAAAATTTATAACCATTAGCCATTGTAATTTGTGGATATTCAAATAATTCAGCACTTAAACCATACAACTCACCTCTAGATTGACCAGTGCTTGTACAGTATAATCTGGAACTAATTTTGCCACAACATCTTTTACCGCACCGATAAGGTCAGAATTGAGCCTAAGCACATGTGAATATTGGTACTTGGGGTTCAAATAGTATGCTGCAAAATATGAGTCGAAAGATTAAAATATATTACCAAGTATTAAGTGGAACTAAATTAAAGACATTATTAAATATACTCACTAGCCTTATGCTATGGGTGCATCAGCTGACTCTCCCATCGATCTTTGATAATCTTCACAAAATGTTTGTTTCCAGGTGGAAGAACAGTTTTTATACGGTCCTTCAACATATCCATGGCAGCATATAAATGTGGCATGGTGGGCTGGAATGCTGTATCCACTAATCTCAGCACCTTCACCACTGGCTCCAGAATTTTGACTACATCCTTCAGTGTTCTCCAAAATTCCTCTGAAGCTATAGTAGTCTGTGCTTGAACCCCAGCAGGAGAGCTGGACTCCCTCCACCCAAACCAATCCTCAGAAGCAAACATCGATCTTAGGCCTACCATCTTTGCCTGAAAGCTCTTTAGGGCTATGTAGTTGGTAGCAAATCTAGTAATGTCGGGTCTTACCAAGTCCCCTCCACATTTCTCCCTCAGCAAGTTCAAAGAATAGCCATAGTTGTATACAAATGTTGTCACCTGGCGTGCTTGTTCAACTACTTGCTTTACTTTTTGGATCTTGCCCATGTCCTTCAACATCAAGTCAATGCAATGGGCAGCACATGGAGTCCAAAAAAGATTATAGTTAGCCATCATCATCTCTCCTGCCTTCTTGTAGTTGCTGTCATTGTCTGTCACAATTTGCACCACATTTGTAGCACCAACTTCATCCACCACTATCTGTAGCATTCCATAAATGTAGTTAGCATCTTTTGTGTATGCAGATGCATCTACAGACTTCAAGAATGATGTCTTCCCATCACTGTAGACCATGAAGTTGATGATGGACTTTCTAGTGGGACCAGTCCAACCATTACACATTATAGTAACCCCATATGCACCCCAATTATTCTTTAACCCTTCTATCCATACTTCTAACTCTTTTTTAATTCTTAGGAGATAGACATTCATCACTTCATATGGAGTGGGGGCTTTAACACCAGGACCAGCCTGAGCAATTGCATCAAAGAAAGGCTGATAGTATGGGCCACTACTGCTTGGTTACTATTATAGATAGACCACCTAGCAAAGGCATCCCTAATAAATTCTTTTGTACCCTTCCAGTTCCACATACTCTTCAATCTGTTCTGTTTGGCGCCAGCCTTTCTAAAAACTGCTGGATCCTGCTGTAAAATCTTTACATAATCCTCATCCTTAGCAGTTGGTGGTGGTGCTTAGGGTTTTGCTCTAGTACTTTTTGATCTTCTAAATATAGAAGCCAACCCTCCCTTACTCCGTGTTTGTGGTTCTTCGGGCTGCTGAAATGATCTATTACCACATGCCCCTAAGGCTCTTTGCCTCAACCTTTCCATTTCCATCTCATGGCTGACTTTACTAGCCATTGTTGCCCGTCTCAGATCTCTGGCTTCTTCCTCAGTCAAACCCCTGGTATCTAGACCATCATCATCTGAACTATCATCATCAAAACCACGCACTGTACCACGGATTGCTTCCTCAAATTGTTGTTTATTTTTTTCTTTCTCTGCCCTTCTTTGCTGGCCTCCCTTCATCTGTGCAGCTATGACCCTGGTAATCTCCACAGGAACTATAACATACTTTGCCACGTCTGTAGAAGTCCCACTCAAGTGTTGCTTAAGTCTTGTAATCCCACCAGACATAAGCTTCTTCCCACATAATTTGCATTGGGTCTTCTTTCTATCACAGTCAATGGCGGTACGATACTGCCAAGCCATGTCAGTACGACCAGTATCACTACCTCCCTCACGAGAACCCGAAGCAGCCATAATATTTAGAACGAGACACTGTTACATAAGATGATAAATAGAGAAATTTAAATCAATAGATTTACATTAATAAAACTTAAAATTGAAGAACATAAAAGCATCAAATATGCGAATACAACTCAAAACACATTGAAATTACTTTTCAAAATTTTAAAACTATGTTACAAGAAAACAGAATATTTTTCCTAATTTTCCATAATTATTTAGATATTATTAATAATTTTGGATATTAAATAAAAATAATTTATTTTTCGAAAAATATAATCCGACAACATGAAACCGTAGATTGGTTAATGATGTTCAACATATATTATTTTGAACACCAATAGATAAGTATTAATATTTTTTTCATTAATTTTTTAATGCTGGAAAATAGAATTTATTAATAAAAAATTCATAAAAAGAAAAATATGCACAGAAAAAAAAAAACTGAAACCGTGACCGCGTAGATCGGCCAACGATGTTCAACATATATTATTTTGAACACCAGTAGATAAGTATTAATATTTTTTTATTAATTTTTTATTGCTGGAAAATAGAATTTATTAATAAAAAATTCATAAAAATAAAAATATGTACAGAAAAAAAAAACTGAAATGGTGACCGCGCAGATCGGCCAACGATGTTCAACATATATTATTTTGGACACCAGTAGATAAGTATTAATATTTTTTTATTAATGTTTTATTGCTGGAAAATAGAATTTATTAATAAAAAATTCATAAAAATAAAAATATGTACAGAAAAAAAAAACTAAAACCGTGACCGCGTAGATCGGCCAACGGTGTTCAACATATATTATTTTGAAAGTAAACTAATTAATATTTAAGAAATATATTTTTTATTTTTTTAAACAAAATATATATATATATATATATATATATATATATATATATATATATATATATATATATATATATAGAAAAAAAAATGAAACCGTGGCCGCGTAGATCGGTCAACGGTGTTCGTCATATAATATTTTCAACACCATCTAATTAATATTTATCATATTTTTTTTTAATTTTTAATTGCTGGAAAATACATTTTTTTTTAACAGAAAAAAAATATATATATATATATATGTAAGAAAATAATTTCGAAAGGATGAGGTTGTAAATCGGCCTAATGACTCTCACATATATAAATTTCATGATGAACCAACATGTATTGAACATACTCATGTAAAAAAGTAAGTTTTAGGGGAAAAAACCATACCTCAAACCTTAGATTTGCAAAGAATAGGTCAAAATGAACCTCCAACAGCACTTTGATGGAGAGATTTGCAAAGAACAGAGGTTTTTGAACCTTAGATGCAAGGTTGGAGAAGAAGAAAACAGAAGGAAATTGAGAAGAAAAATGAGTCTCGGTCGAGATCTCGACCGAGACTCTTATATAATAACTTGGACCAGTTTAAAACTGGTCGAGACTGGTCGAGAACCAGTCGAGAACTGGTCGAGACTAGTCGAGACCCAGTTTCGAACCAGGTTCTCGTCTCGACCCTTTCGAGACTACCGAGGAGCTCGAGATCTCGACCCTTCTCTGTCGAGTTTTAAAACTATGTTGTTGGGTACCGGAGTATTAACACCACCCTCGTTGGTATTCACAACTGGAGAGGGTTCAGCATTTTGGTTTTCCTCTATTTCTGATGTATTCACACACGTCTTCATCATTGAGCAAGTCAGCCAAAGACCTCCTTTGGGCAGTCCCCGTATTGGGAGAAGCAATTTTATCATTATTTCTAGTTGTAGGAGATTCTGTTGCCATAGTATTACTGACCTGGTTTACTATTTGCAAACCAATCTGGTCTGTATCAGAAGCGTCCACTTTGTCAATGATCACAATACCTGAGGGAGCAGCTGTTTGTGCAGCTATAGAAACCGAGCCCTTCTCCCAAGATACAATCTGAACTTCATTATTTCTAGCAGTGGGAGATTCTGTTGCCATATTATTACTGACCTGGTTTACTATTTGCAAACCAATCTGGTCCGTATCTGTAGTGTCCACTTGGTCAATGATCATCACAATACCTGAGGGAGCAGCTGTTTGTGCAGCTATAAAAACCGAGCTCTTCTCCCTAGATACAGTCTGAATTTCATCATCATTTGAGGTTTTAAACCTACACTTTTCTTGTGAATGACCATACTTGGAGCAGTTTGTACATTTTATAGGAGCATCCTCATATATTACCAGCTACTTGAAATAAAATTCTTTGCCTGGAACCTGATTCAGCTTCCCTACTAGGATCTCCGTCTTCCTAGGGGCATTCTTTTCAATCTCAACACAAACCTAGCATACCGTCCTAGGACTGCATGTTGGGTTTTTCTATCCATCGTGACAGGTTTACCAACCATTTAAGCAATTGGATACAAAATTGATGCTTAGAGGAATCCAACGTGACTGTATGAATTCCTCACCTTCTTATCTTGCAAAATTAATGTTTCTTAGTGGGTTGTGATAATTCTCCCAATTGATCACCTATAATGCCATTATGTTTCCATTAGCTTTTCATTCATGTGTAAAAGTCATGTGAAAACTGAAAAGACGCTTAAACATGTTCCCTAGGGTTCTTAGTTCATGCCTTGAAAGGTGGGAAAGGAAAGATGTTAAAATACTTTCATACTTAAAACTGTCCTGAAAATAGTCTCCAACATACTTGCATTCCTAAATGCCACGTGGATGTCACATAAGCAAGTGGGCTCCACCACTAATATGCACATAAAAGTGCCCAAAGTCACTTCTAAGCCAACTAAGTAAGTCAAAGCCAAACCATTAGGCTAAGTGGCTCTTCCTTACCTAATATCCCACAATCAATAAACTTATACTATTATTGGGCTTTCATGTATGTATAAACACATGCATCATACCTCTCATATATCATAAGCATAAGCATCATTATTAGACATCCAAATAATATTAGCATATACTTTAGCATAAAGATGTAATTTCTAATAATAATATTCACATAAAACTCACCCATATAGGGGTGCCGAAAATACAAAAGTACCCTGTAGATATCTTCTCCATCAATTCATCCAAGTTAATGAAGAATAAAAATTTGCCTTCTTTCTTAAGAGCCGGGGTGTTATTGTTTGATCCTTGAAGATTTTGTCATCTCATTAGGAGAATCAGGTTTATTACAATGAAAGCCTAGAACCGCCAATGGCTTAGGTAATGTGCTCAACCAATTACATACCTTGTATTGGTTCGTGGGACTCTGTTCCATTGTAATCTTTCTGTTTGCTTTTCACTACTCCTCTCTCTCTCTCTCTCTCTCTCTCTCTCTCTCTCTCTCTCTCTCTCTTCTTTTCATCAATAAATTCATTTTAGTTTCAGTTTTTTCTTTCAACTGAGTTCATTTTTTCCCCCGATTATTCAGAGATTTTATTGAAATAGATAGAGTACATAGGTTATATACAGAAACTTTGCCCAATAAAAAAAATTATGCAAAATTGATCTCCACTGTCATCTGTTTTAGGAGACTAATGAGTCTCTAAATTCTCTACTGTAGTTTCTATAGTGGCAATGCTATAAGATTGGGTAACCCAAGCATAGTTTTTTGATATCTGGTGTTATATATGAATTATTTCTGCTGTTTCATGAACAGGGGGAGGTTTTGATTCGAGGACGGGAGAGACATGGTTTGATCAGTGATGAGGAAATATCTGGCCTCCGGATTGGACTGGTACAATTTTTTTGTATGCTTTATTATTGATGGCCTAGATATTTCCTTTCCAGCAAATAATATTAAAATCCCTGATTCTTTTATTGTATTACAGGTATTCCAGAGCGCAGCACTTTTTGATTCTTTAACTGTTCGTGAAAATGTTGGTTTCCGTTTGTAAGACAAATCCTACATTCTTCATATAAAATTTCGATATATTCTCCTCATTCTGTTCTTGACTGTTATGTGGATTTCTTATCACTAACTTATTATTTTATTGTTCAACTGTGTAGGTATGAAAATTCTAGCATGTCCGAGGATCAAGTAGCAAAGCTTGTGACTGAAAACCTGGCTGCTGTGGGCTTGAAGGTATAATATTTTGGAATGAGAAGATATGTAGAATGTTAAGTTTATGGGACTGTGTTTCTAACATAGGCACATCTAGAGTAATTTCTAGATTAGCTTCTAGTTCTGCCACCTGGCATGTTGAATAATGTTAAAAATTTGTGGTCATATGACCCAATATCCCCTCCCCTGCTCACATGTTAAGTTGTAACCCAATTTGATGTTATCAAAGAATTAAAGCTTTGAAAATCCAGGACTATCAGAGGAGGTTGCCACCAGATGGAGGGATGAAAAAGTACAGGTAAAGATGCCAATAAATGGGAGGTATATGATTGCTTTTGAGTCTGAAATTTGGTACATGGCCAATCAAGACCATTCTCTAGATATTCAATGGTCATAATTATCACATCACCTTTCCATGTGGTGGCAGAACTAGGTGCCTGTCTGGAGAATCTCTCTATACATGCCCGTCTAAAAATCTGTGGCCTTGAG
The DNA here is from genome assembly GCA_028583415.1 of Protea cynaroides. Classification (NCBI taxonomy): domain Eukaryota; kingdom Viridiplantae; phylum Streptophyta; class Magnoliopsida; order Proteales; family Proteaceae; genus Protea; species Protea cynaroides. Next base: position 58,071,657 of record CM053275.1, on the reverse strand, counting down.
TTTATTTTGAGTCTTCTCACTGCCTAGGTATCATGAACACTAATACAGGTCCTGGCATCCAGAATGGTACTGCTGATGAAATTACGTTCAGTTGTTTCTGATATTGATATGGTGTCTTCCGTAAAAAAATTTTAAAAATTGAAACATCACCGTTACATAGCAGACTGCTATAGGAAGTTACTTGATTATTTGCAAGAAGAGTCGAAAGGATCCCACCCAACAAGTCTCCTTAAAACTTTACTGGTGATGCATTGGGTTCTTTTACATTTTTTCCTTTCTCTATTTTGGAGATTTAAGTTGCGTAAGGGGGGGTGCTGAAGGCTGGATTTGACTGCAAAGCCTGAGCTACAACGGCCACGGGCTTTACCAGTGAAACACACTAGCTCCTTTGATTCTTTTTTACTCTTTTATGGGTGTGACATAATTGTGACATACTGTAAAGAGAAAAATGAGAATCATTTGGTTTGGATCCTCATTTGAATTTTATCAAAGAAAATCTCCTCCATGGGGGCACACAGTTGCCTAATTTAAAAAAAAAAAAAAAGAAGAGAAAAAAAAAATGAAAAAGAAGAACCTAGATGATTTTTTTAATCTGTACCTAAATGATCTAGATATATCTGTTAAGGACCTTATGATTCTTCAATATCATCTAATGACTCACACCTTGAGTCTTGGTTAGGATTTCAAATCTTAATCTAGGTTTATCTTAAAGAAGAACAACCAACAAAAGTACAGTATCCAGTTATAGACCTCTTATCATCTACAGCTCACAACTCAGTTAGCATTAGAATATCCCACAATATCAATGTGGTAACAAGGTTTGTAAAAAGACCTTTCTCCGAGGTACCCCTTGAGATATCTCAAAATAAGCTAAGTTACCTCCCAGTGAACCTGCTTTGGAATTTCCATAAACTAACTATTAACTCCAACTGCAAATTATATGTCAGCATGGTGGCTGTAAGGTAATTGACTCACCAACCAACCTCTGATACCTGTGCTTGTTCATAAAATCCTTATCGTCGCAAACACCAAGCTTCAGATAAGGATCCATAGGAGTATCAACAAGCTTAGAAGCCAACATTCCGGGCTCAGCAAGGAGATCTAACTCATACTTCGTTTGAGATAATCTGATGCTCTTCTTGCTTTGAATAACTTCAATTCCTAGAAAGTATCTGATAGCTCCCAAAACCTTCATCTGAAAGTATTGCTCTAGATATACTTTGACTTGCTCAATACCTGCTAAATCGTTACCAGAAATGATAATGTCATCAACATACACATCTAACACTATTACACTATCACGTTGGCATCCTAGCGACAAATAAAGATTGAATAGGTAAAATAACACCATGTAAATCTATAACCAAAAACTTCACTAAATTTGTCTTGCGGATTGCTTCTGACCATAAATGGCCTTATGATTTATGAAACTTGCAAACTTTCTGTGTATTCTCCCCTTGAGGAACATAACCAGGAGCCAGGATCGAAAACTTGAGTCTTGACCTGGTTGAGACCCTAGATTTTCGAGCTCTCAGCGGGTTTATGCTTTTTTTTCTTGATGTTTCGGTGGGTTGTCTCGAGTGCCAAATGGTCATTTTGAGGCCTGATACTAAGGAAACCTGATTATTTCCTATATAAACATATGTAAACCATGAAATTGCAAAAATAACCACATACAGTGGTAGTTTGGATTTGCACCCATTGGTTGGCAGTATACACTGAACCTTGTTGTGTACCTAGGCTAATATTAGCTATTCTACACAATGTTTTAATACTGAAAGACAAAAAAAGGCCAAATGAAACAATAAAATTATGTAATAGTTAGACTTAAAGCAGAAACATAATAATTGTGAAATAAGTTCTTACTTTAAACTTTAGAGTACATGTATGTAAGATAACTGATAGAGTCATTAAAAACTATGGCCTCAACTCTCTACAATACAATGGAGTCTCCATAATCCATATGGGTACAAATGCTATCCCTGAAGCCATCCTAATGGCTTATGCCACATAGACTGACATGGAAGATTGATCTCATGCAAAGTCTGAACTTGCCGACGTTAATTTGCCTCTGACAGATGACAATGCGGGCCACGTCATATTGGGGTGTAAGAAATGCTTAAGTCATCCACAGCTTCTCTATATATACAGTCTTCTACATACTGAAGATAACGTAACATAGGGTATTGTTAGCCCATAACCATATGCACTGTACTCCCCTATTTAGTTTATATTAACCCTAATTTTTTCAATTTTTGTTGTAGGAAAATCTATTTTTTTGCAACCAAAAAATAAATAATATATATACATACACGAAAAATTCCAACACCCTGAGGTCGTAGATCAGGCTCATGTGTCAAACATATAAAAAATTCATCCCCAACTACCAAGTATTCATCGTGCATTTTTTGTAAAAAATTATTTTTTGGAAAAGTTTCATACCCTAGACTCTTGAATGTGTACAAAGTTGGATCCAAAAGGAGCAAGGGTTGACATGGCAGTGATTTGGCAACTCTCAGCAAGGTTTCCCAATGGTTTAGAGCGATGATGTGGCAAAAATATATCAAACCAGCAATTCCCCCAACTTTGCACCAAGAAAAGTCAAGATATTGAGGTCTTGGTTGAAATTTCGACTGAGACTTGTAAAAGTTATCTTGTCAAAAATTGATTTTTATACTTGCTTTTGGTGACCGGTCGAACTAAGATAGCGAGATGAACTGAGATGGACCAAAATCTTGAGATTTCCATAGATTTAGGTTCAGAAAATGCTATTTCTATGTATTGTATCATATCTGGTTTTGTTCTCGGCGAACTCTCGATGAGATTTAGAACCATGACCAGGAGGTTGCTCCGTAAACCTTTCATGGAAATTACCATAACAAAATGCAATCCTGATGTCTAGTATAAGGGCCAACCAAGATTCACTGCAAAAGAGATAAGAACGCACATAGAATTGAGACGAGCAACAGGATAAAAAGTCTTAAATTAATCAACGCCATACGTAAGAGTGTTGCCTTTGTCAACCAGCCGAGCTTTGAGATGCTCAATAGTGCCATCAGAATTATACTTAGTGACATACTCCCTATCAAGGTTTAAAATCTCGGGTTTCGGAGGAGTCTCGGCCTCCTCCGAAACCGAGATCTCGGCGCGAGATCTCGGCGAGATCTCGGCGCGAGATCTCGGCGAGATCTCGCCGAGACTATGCATTTTGTCCGAGACAGCTTAAAAAGGCTGTCTCGGTGGCCAAAATGCCTTTTTTAGGTCTCCAACTTTAGGGGAACCTTATTTTTACATACATAAACACATTTAGAGTATAAAATTGTAAAAATAATGACCATTTGTGGTTGTTTGGGTTTACACCCATGTTTTCACAGTCAATGCTGAAGTCTGTTGTTAATTTAGGTTAATATTAGCTATTATATTCAATCAAATATGGCAAATGAGACAATAACATAATGCATTAGGGGAAAGAGAAACAAAATTACACTTCATTATAAATCATTACATAATTTACATCATAGTTCAAAATTCAAATATTCAACATTGAATGATCCCATAGTCCCCATGTGCCTATAGTCCACAATTCCACAATCCTTATACAGATACAATGTCTAGTAATACGTAGAGTGTCGTAGATGATCCATCCTACTATCATCATATATCTGGGAAAGTTGTCGACGCAAATTGTCTTCCAATTGAGCAACATAATCTTCCCATGACATTCTTGATGCAAAGTAGTTCTGGTAGTTTTGCACATGATTCATAAATATAACATCAGTAGCTGTCCGAAGGATACCTATCTTTGGGAAGAATGGAAAAACTTCAAGTAGTACTGCGCGTAGAATCTTGCGGAAGTACCGATGGAATGGAATAGAAGTTGGTTGATCCACTATGACTCCGTGTATGTGCTCCCCGCATCCGAACCATCGTCGAAAGAAGAACCATATGCATTCGTAGTGGGATGGGGGACGAAGTTGATATCAACATAATCATTTGAGGTGTATCTTTGAACCGATTGCTATATCCGGGGAAAGTTCCACTGCTCATGTCCACCGCAATGAATCGCTATTCTCCTCCACACTCAATCCTCGTAAGCCACTAGAGAGGCTATCAACGTCGGCGTCCATCGTGCTACTACAATCAGTATCTTCATCATGTTGAGAATGGGAATGATGTTGAGGCCTACGCCGAATCCGAGTTGGTCTACGTGATGAGGATGGCGCACGTGCACCATGGTCATCATCCCGTGTTGTATAAGTGTACGGCTCTCCCGGCTGTATCTAACAGGTGATGCTCGTGGCTCGGATCAGCCCCAATATTGACAAAAGTGGCTCGACCCCCCACCCCCATGATCACTACCACTAGCTCCATTACCACTCCAACTCCACTCGGGATCTTCCGTGACGGTGCCGGCAGGAGGGTCAAATGGCACGGGTGACCGTGTATGGACTTGACCCTCTTCCGAGGCTAAAAACTCGTCGACATCGGTATCCAAATGGCTAGCCAAATGGGAGTCGGGCATCCCCCCGGGCTCGTCCATCACGGTACTCCCTGTCCCGCACCCACTCTACTAATGGATCTTCCTCTTCGAGTCAAGCCGGAAGATGTTGGCGAGCTCGAGCGGGGTATCATCCTCTTTATCAAAGAACATGTTTTGCACCCTCGACCTCATGTTGTAATGCACAAAGACCAAGTCATTTAGCCGTTGGGAGCCAAATCGATTCCGTCTCTTTGAATGAATGAGGTTGAAAGTACTCCGGGGCTTCGCTCACAACCGGATGCGAGCATGTCCGAGCTAACACTCTACTTGCTATCTTCTTCGTAGCAGGTGCATCTTTACCATACAACACCCACCATTTAGCCGCATAAGAACAATAGCATATTTTAATTTCGTATGTCATTTAAATGTAATACATAAAACATAAGATAATTTAATTTCGTATGTCAATTAAACGTAATACATACACGGATCACTTTTGTCACGTCCGGCCACCGCAGTGGGAACCCAAAACTCCCACGGGCTTCCCTAAAGGTTTTAATCTACACACAATCGAAAAACTTATAAATATTTGCAATTACAATATATAGTTGAAGCACATATTTCCAAAGAATGAAGCACACAACTCACCTCTAGGTTTGCCAATGCCCGTGCTTGGGGATCCGGCTCCAACTTTGCAACCACTAGCTTCACCGCCTCAATGAGTTCTGCGTTCGTCCCAAGTACATGCGTATACTGGTACTTGGGGTTCAAATAGTATGCTGAAATATTTGACAGTGGACACATGGTTAAAGCCAATAAAAATTATATTGGTACATAAGTAACACTAAAGTAAATACATCATAAAATTACTCACCAGCCTTATGCAATGGATGCATGAGTTGGCTCTCCCATCGGTCATTGATGATCTTTATATAATTCTTGTAGCCACGTGATATCAAAGCTTTAACACGTACTTTCAATGCGTCCACAGCAGCATAAAGAAGTGGCATGGTTGGTTTTTGCTCAGTATCTACCAATCTCAACACCTGTACTACAGGATGCAACACCCTGACTACCACCTTCACATTTTGCCAAAATTTGTCTAAAGCGATGGTACTCTGTGCTTCCACTCCCTGGGGTGTAGCTGATTGTCTCCACGAAAACCAATCCTCAGATGCAAACATCGATCTGAGTCCGGTCATCTTCGCCTCAAAGCTCTTCAATGCTATGAAGTTCGTAGCGAATTTGGTGATGCCTGGTCTGACCAAGTCCCCCCCACATCTCTCCCTGAGCATGTTCAAGGAATAACCATGGTTGTAGATGAAAGTGGTTACTTATCTTGCTTGCTCAACCACTCTCTTGACTTTACTCATCTTGCCCATGCCTTCAACATCAAATCAATACAATGGGCAGCACATGGAGTCCAGAAGAGATTGTAGTCGGGATTGTTCATTAACATCTCCCCTGCCTTCTTAAAATTGCTGCCGTTGTCCGTCACAATCTGGACAACATTCTGCAAATAATGAGTCATTAACTCATATTGATTTGGCCCTCTACCCCCTGCACTGCCTCAAGAATCGCATCTAGCATGCTCAAAGAAAGGGCATGTGGTGGCGTTTGTCCGGGATGCCATGATAAAACGACCACTTAGAGTAAGAATACCCTACCGACTCCCTATTCTTTCCCCCAAACATTGCCTTTATTTTTTTTGCTTATTACCTTGCTTCGTAAAGACTGCGGGATCTTGCTCTAGAACTTGAACATAATCATCCCGTCTCCGTGGCACGTGTTCTTCCCTTCTACTTCGTGATCTAGAAAACCAAGAACCAATCCCTTTGCTCCGTCTCCGTGGCTCGGGCTCAACAAATCCACTACCACCGCCACCCGCTCCGGATGTACCCGCTCCCGTCCGTCTCCTCTCTGCATCTGATCTAAGGGTTTCTCTACTAGCCATTGCCGCATGACGCATCTGTCTTGCCTCTGCCTCTGTCATATCTTCTACATCCCATCCCTCAGCCTCATGTTCCTCACTAGATTCTGGTACGGTGCCTCGAATTGCCTCTTCAAATTGTTGTTTTTCTATTTCCATTGCTGCCCTCCTCTGCCTCCCTCCCCTAAATTGTTCACCTATGGCCCTGGATATCTCCACAGGACACTGCGGGCATTTGGAAACATCTTTGCTTAATCCACTCAAGTGTTGCTTCAATTTTAAATTAATTTTTAATTGCTGAAAATTATTTTTTTAATATAAATAATTCAAAAAAAAACATAAAACAACCAAAATCGAAATCTGAAATCGTAGGACAGTAAATCGGCCAACGGTGATTAACATATAAATAGGTCATCATCATCAATTGAGTAATAATAATTATTATTTTAAATTTTAATTGTTGAAAATTCATTTTTAAATGCAAATAATTGAAAAAAATACCTACAAGAATCAAAATCAAAATCTGAAACCGTGAGCTTGTAGCTCGGGCTCACGTAACTAACATATAAAAATTTCATCACATTCTAGAAAAACAAAATTTCTCCCCTTTGTAGTCTCATGTAAAAATTTCATTTTTCGGCAAGAAACTTACCTTCAACAGTTGATATGAAGCTCTTACAGCAATCCCCGCAGTCCGAAGTACCACTCGTAGCAATTTAGAAGTCCAAACAAAAAAAAAAAAAATGGGGAAGAAATGAAGAAACTTTGAAAATTTAAAGAAAAAAACAGGGGGTCTGTTCTTCTCGACCGAGAACAGACCTTCTGTCTGTTTATAAAGCAAAAAAAAGAAGCAAAAAGCAAAATCTCGCGAGATCTTGGCGAGATCTCGCGAGAAATAGCGAGAAATAACGAAAAATAGCGAGATTTCGGCGAGATCTCGGCGAGAACAGGTAAATGCCGAGACGAAAATGGTTATCGCCTCTGTTTTCGTCTCGGCTAGTGTCGAAACTAGCGAAAAATGCGAGATCTCGGCGAGATCTCGCCGAGATTTTAATCCATGCTCCCTATGACATTTCACAAGTTCCTTACCTGGAGGCATGTTAACCAACTCCCATGTTTCACGATTATAAAGTGAAATTGTAGGTAGACAACTGAGTCTCTCGGATCTACATAAAGATCACTTGGGACATCCTATCCACATTAAAATTGGATAGATAAATCCTAGGCATTAACAATAAATCCGTTCTTAGAAGTATCTCGGCACGATAGAACAATGAGAATTAGCATCCCCTAATTTCAAAACCAATAGCATCCTATATTTGATGGAAATTCTAGATTTGTAGGTTCACGATCTAGGATTTTGTTCCATCCAAATATGATAAATAATCGTGCAGAAGGTCAATCTACTAAACATGTCACACAACGGCTTCCCTTTAAAAACTTTCCGAATCCATCCTATTCTCTCTCGATGTTGGGAATTGCTCTTGTTGCTAGCCAGCAACATCAAAGAATCTCTTACTATGGACTGGAAGTGAAGGGGCAAGCAAAGAATTTGTAGGGAATGTCTTCTAGGGCTGACCAACATAAATGGTTGCTGATTTGCTCACACATCTGTCTTTGGTTAAGAGAAACTCTAGTAGGTATCAAAACCTCTTCTTGGCTTTGTTTAGTCAGAGAAGTCTTAACCAGGTCAAAAGGGGGAAAAACGGCCTATGAGTTGGCTAAGAGGACATTGTTCCATTTTCTAATTTCACTTTGGAGAGAGAAATTTGATCGCCTGCCCACTTTGGAGTCATTCATGACAGAGGGTGGGGTTTGGAGGGGGGGGGGATGTAGCGCTGGCTGATGCCATCTCCCGGTTTGAAAGATTGGAGATATTTAGTGTACTCCAGGGACCTTTCTGTTTCCCTGATGGAACCAGGGGGGGACTGTGACTCACAGTGGGTCCCCGGGGATGCTGGCAAGGCTTGCTTCTGGGAAAGGCAGGTGGATGGTACAATATCTGGCTGAGAAGGGATTTCTACGTCCTGACAAGGGGGAGACTGGGTTACTGCATTCAGAGAGGGGGTTGGAATTCAGAAAGGGAGGAAAGATGCTCTTGGAATATAGAGAAAGGGGTGTGCCATCTATTCGGTGAGAGCCATGCCTGGACGCCTATCAGCCATGGCAGGGATGGGTGGGGCACAGAAAAGAGGAGACAGGGTAGAGGGTCTTGCTCGTTCAACTCATTTCACTTTCGACGACCTTATCTTTACGGTCCCTGAAGGAAACAAAAACCCTATGTAGACAAGTACACGGTTCATTTCTAGACAGATGTAGTCCTTTCAGGGAAAATCCTATTTAATTAACCTAGCAGAAAAGAGATATGATGAACGAAAAAGTAAATAAATAAGGACACATTGAAATATATGGCTTGGGTGTAGGGGACTACTAATATTGTTCCCCAATGTCTGTAAACTTCGTATATTCATGAAATGCCTAATGTCAAGTCACACAGTTGGTAAGGTATAAGTGGGTCCTTGGTATAAAGGACCCTCTTCCGTCTTGTTGCTCAAATTTGAACAACAAAATAGGCATGCTATATAGGTCAAATGTGCCCAAGGTTTTTGAAAATTATGAGATGCCACAGACCTTCATTATTATGTGATGGAGGTTTGTATTACATATTCGTATTTCGCTGAAAATAAACTGAACTGCACCCATGTTCTGCCATTTGGGGTCTAGAGAATTTAATGGAGTTCACCAACCTTCGTTGGTAGGAAAAAAGGAGAAGCATAAAAGCAATCAGCACCATTGGAATGTGTAGTCATAAATTAATAATTAGCGCTAGTTCTAGCGCTATAGCTCTAGCCGTGAGGGTATATTTGGACTTAGTTTGTTTATCTATTATTTTGTTTTCTTCCCTTTTATTATGAGGGGTATGATTGTAATCTTCTTATTTCATTATTATAAATAAAGGTGTGCAGGGAGAGATCATTAACTCTCCTAGGCTTTTTGATTCAACATGGTATCAGAGCCTTAGGTCCTCTTCCTCTCTTTCTCCCTGCTGCCATCTCTTTTTTCCTTTTTTTTCCTTACCGCCACAGCTTCCCTGCACCTGTAACTTCTCCCAGCATCTCCTAGCGCTACTGTAACTCCATAAAAGACCTCCCAGCCCTACAGAAAATACTCACAACACCTCCCAGCCCCATCGTAAACCCTTGTCACCCCTTCTAAACCTGCCGTAAGTACCTGCAAGCCCTCCCAGCCCTACCGCCACTCCTTATAACCTCTTCCGTGAAGACATGATGTATTTTCAGTCACATCTTCAGGGGGAGACAAATACAGTTGCTCTTGAAGATGTGCCTTTGATTACACCAATGAAGATAAAAAGAGTCCAAGGAAGAAGCATCATGGAAGAACCGGCGGCTCCTATTCTTGCTTTAGAGATATCGCCACCACTTGCCTCAGAGATAGCTTTTACTCCTGCTTCAGCGATACCGTCAGCTTCACCTATTTCACCCATTCCCATGTCCGTTGCCAAGCCTCTGCAAGTTTATAGCCGTGCCAGAAGCAAGCAAGGAAGGACCACTACCATCACCGCAACTTCACATGTCCCTTCGTCAGCCCAAGATCCAGAAACTGAGCAACCCCTTGGTAAGGAAATTTCTCTCTCTGATTCTGATTCTGATCTACTTATTTTCATTCGCAAAGGTACTAGGACTTGCACCCTTCATCCAATCTCTAATTTTGTCTCATATTTTTCTCTCTCCTTCCTTCCATGCATTTGTGTCCTCTCTTTCCTCTGTGTCTATTCCTCAGAAATGGCAAGATGCAATTTTGGATGAGCGGTGGAAAGCTGCAATGATGGAAGAAATGAGAGATTTGAAGAAGAACAATACTTGGGATCTTGTTTCACTCCCACCGGTTAAGAGACCAATAGGGTGCAAATGGGTTTTTACTGTCAAGCAGAACAACGATGGCAAAGTAGATCGGTATAAAGCTAGACTAGTAGCTCGTGGATTTACACAAACATATGGCATTGATTACCAAGAAACCTTTGCACCATTGGCTAATATGACAATAGTGTGGGTTATCTTGGCATTTGATATCCATCACAACTGGGACCTGCAACAGCTTGATGTAAAGAATGCTTTCCTCCATGGTGAACTTAAAGATGAAGTGTACATGGATTGTCCCCCAGGGTTCACAGATGCAAGTACTAATGAGAAGGTATGTAGACTGAAGCGCTCACTTTATGGACTCAAGCAGTCCCCTAGAGCATGGTTTGGCAGACTTCATAGAGCTATGATAGCCTTTGGTTATGCACAGAGCAACGATGACCATACATTGTTTATTAAGCACTCATTTGGAAATTTTACTGCTTTTTTGATATATGTGGATGATATTATTGTCACTGGAAATAGTGATGAGGAAATAAAAAAACTCAAAATGTTTCTTGGGAAGGAGTTCGAAATTAAAGATCTAGGAATGCTTAGGTACTTCCTTGGGATTGAAGAGTTTCCCGTTCTGCAAAAGACATCTTTCTTTCTCAAAGGAAGTACATCCTTGATCTCTATTAGAGATAGGTCTACTAGGCTGCAAACCATGTGCTACCCCACTAGATCCAACTACCAAGCTGAAGGAGAAAGATGGAACACCAACTGATAAAGGAAGATATCAAAGGCTAGTTGGAAGACTCATTTATTTATCCTATACCAGGCCAGACATAGCATTTGCAGTCAGTCTGGTGAGTCAGTTTATACACTATCCTTATTTTATGCATTTAGAGGCTGTCTATAGGATTCTTTATTACCTAAAGGCAACTCTAGAAAAAGGGATCTTACTCTCCTTACGTGATGATTTTAAAGTAGAAGTTTATATTGATGCTGACTGGGTAGGTAGTCCAGACCGAAAATCTATTTCTGGTTATTGTACTTTTGTGGGAGGAATGTTAGTCACTTGGTGAAGTAAGAAGCAGAACGTCGTGGCTCGTTCCAGTGTAGAAGCAGAATTCCGAGCAATGGCTCAAGGAATATGTGAACTTCTATGGTTAAAAGACAAGGAATCAAGTATCGTGTATCGGTGCAGTATCGGACAAGTAAAATTAAGAGATGATCGTATCGTATCGTGGATACGGTGGATACGCATGGATACGGGGCAAGATACGCACAAAAATGATTAAGGAACATACAAAACACAATTTTAAAGCAAAAAAACACTATAATTAGCGACATTGAGAAAGAAAAGGTTTCTTACATCATGAGCACACATGATTATGGCCCCCCCCCCCCCCCCCCCCCGGGCGCCCCCCCCGGGCGGATACGCACAAAAATGATTTAAGGATCATATAGAACACATTTTTAAAGCATAAAAACACAATAAATCTATAATTAACAACATTAAGAAGGAAAGTGTTTTTTACATGTAAATTACTCAGCTAATTCCATGTCGAGTGACGGCCCGGATCGAACTCTGACTCATATTGGAGAGGAAAAGGTGCAACCAATATTATTTGGAATGTATCTCTTATCCATGTATAGTAGGTAAACCAATCCATATGTTGATTATAGAAGGTAAATTGGTAGTAGAAACGTGTATACTCTTCTAAAGTCAACATTCTCGTTTTTGGGACCCACGATGTCTTAGTTTGACTTCCATGTAATGTACTACCAGCGTCGATGTTCACCATTCTTGCTCCATTGTCTGCAGCAGAACTCATGCTCATTGACTCCATTTCATATGTAATCATATTAGTATCATCATCATGGAGTTGCTGCCAACCCTTCCCCTTCCCCTTTCCCTTTCGGCTGTAACTCCTTTGTTGTAAGCCACCACCATGATCATCGTCTTGAGTTGTATGAGTATATCCTGCCTCCTCTGTAAAGTGCACTGGATCATATGATTGCATACCACCACCACTACCACCAGCATCACTCCTACCACTGATCCCACCACCACCACCACCACCACCACCACCACCACCACCATTGTCATCATCATCATCATTATCACCACTCTCCTCAGAAATACTGCCTTCATATTTAGTACCTGACCTCGTCCTTCTGGCATCACCATCAGAGGGGGAGGAAGTACTCTCACTTTGGACTTGGTCTTGTATTTGTGATGGTGGTTGTGTTTCGTCCTCTTCATTTAGTTGACGAATGATATCATCTATTAAAGGATCAGGTCTAGTAGATTGTCTATCCTCAGCAATCTCATCCATCACAAATGCTCTATCGGTGTCCTTTACCCATGCTCTAACTGGGTCATCCTCATCAAGCGCATGGGTTATGTCAAGTGGGTCAAATGTAGGCTTCTGTCTCATTTGGCCGCTCCGACTCCATAAATTTTTTTCATCAACCTTATGTTGTAGTGCACGTAGACCAGCTTCTGAAGTTTTTGATGGCTGAGGCGGTTGCGTGGTTTAGTATGTATAAGCCCAAAAGTGCTCCAGTTCCTTTCACAACCACTTGAGGAGGCCGTTTGGGACAAAATCCGGTTTGCAATCTTCCTCAAGTGTGGAGCACTTGTGCCATAGTTAAGTCACCAATCAGCTGCACAAAGAACAATATTTCCAATCAGCCACTAATTAGTTAAGTAAGACATCAATCAGTTAAGACAAAAATAATATGTCCATTGTCTAACTTACCAGGAGCCATCTTGAACGTAGCAGCCTTAGCAACCCGATCACCAAATTCTCCCCGGTATTCACGAAAATTTTTAATGTACAGTAGTTAAATAACTTTAGCCAATCATAAAGGGTTTGTGCAACTAACATTTATGGAAAATAAAAGTGATTTTTATTACCTGTTCTGTGACCAACAAGGCATTATTTATATCTGGCTCCATTCTATTGATAACTTTTCTAATAGCTTCTATATATTTCAAGTCATACTTCAATCCAGAGTTTGAATATTGTTGATCCGGGTTTAAGTAATATGCTACACATCCAGATGTAAAAAACATTAGAAATTTATAATTCAAATCCTAACTGATAAATATAAAAAGCAATAGTCTAAAATTAATCGAAACCAAAGTACCTGCCATATGAATGTCTTGTAACAACATTCCTTCCCATCGGTTCTCTATAATCTTCAAATATTCTTTCTTGGATGATGGGTTCCATTCATGTAACTTATACCTTATCATCTGTATTGCATAGACCAACATCCCCATTGTTCGCTCCTTATCACCATCAACCAACTTAAGTAGAACAAATAGGGGCTTCATAATCTGAGTTATTTCATCAACCTTCTTCCAAAATTTTGTTGACATAAGAATTTCTGTCACCTCAGTCCCTATCTTGGTTGCATGATATGTACTCGACAACCATTCTCCACTAATTACATTTGGAGTAAACCTGCCTTTTGCTGCTCAAGGCTGTCCAAGGCAACATAGTTGGTTGCAAACCTTGTTGCTCCAGGCCTTATCAAGTCCCCTTGTGTGTGCTTCCTCATTAAAGCCAACACCCAACTGTGATTGTAAATAAAATTTGTTACCGTCCTTGCTTGACCAACCACCTTAGCCACCTTGGGCAACTCTCCAATATCTTTAAACATTAAGTCAATATAGTGTGCAGCACAAGGTGTCCAAAATAAGTATTGCCTCTTCAGCATAAGGGTTAGTCCGGCTTTTTTGTAATTAGTAGCATTATCAGTAACAATCTGAACTACATTTTCCTCCCCAACTTCCTCAACAACTTCATCCATCAGTTTGAAGATATACTGTGCATCTTTCACGTGAGCGGATGCATCCATTGACTTAAGGAAGATGGAACGCCCATCACAGTAGACAAGAAAGTTGATGATGGACAGCCTTGTGGGCCCACTCCAACCATCACACATGATGGTTACTCCATACTGGGACCATTTCTGTTTGAAGGTTTCTATATAATCATTCACTTCACCCACTATGGCATCCAAGTAAGTGCCACCAATCTGATAAGCTGTGGGGGCCGTCACATCAGTTCTACAGCGCTGTATCTCCCTAACCATTGTCTTGAAATAGGGATCTTTGGCCTTGTGTGATGGGATAAATGCACTGTTGAACCATCTAGCGATAGACTTTCCCATTCTATCCCCCATGGACTTTGAATGCATTGACTCCTCTATCCTCTGTTGCCATGCATCTCTTGGTTTGAAGGGCATTGAAGGATCATTTCATAAATTTCTGGGTTTTTTTTCCTCTTGCCTCTCATTCGATCAAACATACCTCTTACACTGATGGATTTACTCAATGAAGCTGGTTGCTTGCCCCTGCTTCTTTGTGTCCCACCACCACCAGCACCACTACCACCAACACCCTGAGACATAGACCTTATTAGCTGGTCTTCATTCCAACATTTCTCTGCTGCCTCATGCCTTGAGCTCCTAACCACTTGTTGAATCTCATAATCCTCTAAATTTAAGTGACCCTCATCCTCCATAAGGTTTTCTGTTATTTTCTCTGCATCATCCTTCTTCTGTTTTCCTTTTGCTTTTCCTTCAGCTAAGTGCTTTGCCATTGCCCTGCTCACCTCTACTAGACATTTTGAGCACTTCTTGACATTGGCAAAACCCCCTGCCATGTGTTGCTTTTGCCGTGTCACTCCACCACCATGATGTTCAGTGCCACAGAAATTGCACTTTGTCGTCAATTTATTGTCGTTGATTTTAGTGCAATACAACCAACCCATGTCTTTGTTCGCCATATTCCTACACATCACACGTGTAATATGACATACAAGGTTAATATAAAATGTCAAACCTAGCAAACTATTTTCATTTAAAAAATAATTGGATTGTTTTCAATGATATGATGAAAAAACTTAATCAAGAATATGGACTATAATTTATACAACTGTATTTTGAATTGAATCAATTTTTAAGGGTTAATGATTAGAAAACTTAATCACCAATTTATAGATCGTGCACATTAAATTAATGGAGGAGTATCTCCTAAGTTTCTGTTCCTAGACCATGTATGCTAGACCAGGCTGTTCACAAAAAAAAAAATGCTAGTCCAGGTTCTCCTATAGTCCATATTACCGCACATACAAGATACCATATATGGTCGTTCCAGTCCAAATCCAGACCCAATTAAGCCCGGTCTAGTTAAGACACAGTTTTCCATTTTTCTTAATATGAAATCAAATGATTTAATAAAAAAATAAAATAAGAGAAATTGAGAGCACAGAGAGCAGAGAGCAGAGAGTAGAGAGAAGAGAGAGAGAGAGAAAGAGCAGAGAGCAGAGAGAGAGGGCAGAGAGAAAGAGAGCAGAGAGCAGAGAGAGAGAGAGCAAAGAGCAGAGAGAGAGAAAGCAAAGAGCAGAGAGATTATATTATATAATTTATAAATCAATTTTTTTTAACCAAAAAATAAAAAAATGCTGAGAAGTGAGAACAGAGAAGAGAACAGAGAGAGAGAGCAGAGAGCATAGAGCAGAGAGAGAGAGAGAGCTGAGAGTACTATATAATTTATATTTATATATCTAATTTTTTAAACAAAAAAAAAAAAACTAGAAAATTACCATTGAACACCAAAGATGGTAGATCAGTGGTCTACACATCTTATATAATTAGTAGAAAACCAAAGGAATTATTTTTATAAAAAAAAAAAAATCAAAATTTTAACCGTTCTTCAAAAAATTCTCAAATCGAACCTCAAATCAGTGTTTAAATCCATGATTGTAGTATGCATTCATCAAATAAGACCATACTTCACTGATTCATGGCAAAAAACAACACAAAAATCGAATTAATATGAAAAAAATTGAAGTTCAAAGTCATACCTTAAGGGTTTTCCGCCTTTGGAGCTTGAAGAGATGATTTTAGCTTCTATTCTTCACAAACAAAGTGTTTAATGCCTCTTTTTCTGTCGTTTTAGGGCAAAGAATCAAAGCCCTATGCTATTTTGGAGAAATCTCAAAGGAAAATCGATTTTTGGAGAGAAGAACGAGTATCGGCTGCTAGAAAATGACGAACAGAAGCTGATTTTTGGATGTTTTGATACTGCTCGATACATAAGGGGTGTATCGATCAGTATCGAGCCGTATCGGTTTGATACTGGTTGATACATTAGGTTTTTTTTTTCTTTTTTTTTTTAACTAATTTCAAAACTGTATCGATACACATGCTATGTATCGACTGTATCGAGCCGATACGGCTCGATATGGGGCGATACGGTCGATACGGTACGATACTGTACTTTTTTTAAAAACTAGGATAATACGTATCGCCTTGTATCGTATCGACTAGTGTCGATACCGCTACGTATCGGTCGATACGCAATGTATCATGTCGATACTTGATTCCTTGTTGAAAGGTCTACTCAGTGACTTGAAAGTAGATTGGTCTCAACCTTTGATTCTCTTTTGTGATAATAAAGCTGGCATAAGCATTGTTAACGATCTAGTTCAGCATGATCGAACTAAACATGTTAAAATAGATCGTCATTTTATCAAAGAGAAGTTAGAGAGTGGTCAAATTTAGATTCTACATGTCAGATCAGAGGATCAGTTGGCCGATATTCTCACAAAAGGCTTACCTGTAAAACTATTTCAAATAATATTGTCCAAGTTGGGTATGCATGATATCTATGCACCAACTTAAGGGGGAGTGTAGTCGTAAATTAATAATTAGCGCTAGCACTATAGCACTAGCCGTGAGGGAATATATGGACTTACTTGTTTATTTATTATTTTGTTTTCTTCCCTCTTATTATGAGGGGTATGATTGTAATCTTCTTATTTCATTATTATAAATAAAGGTGTGCAGGGAGAGATGATTAACTCTCCTAGGCTTTCTGATTCAACAGAATGATTATTAATTTACTGATTATGTTAACAACACTTTTTATTGAAAATTCTGCCTAAAAAACTATTGATTGATGGTTTGATTTGCTTGATTAAATATGTTGGGGTTTTGATTTGGCTAGGTGGTCACATAAAAGGAATGTATAGAAGTTCATTGTGTAATAATTATGCCTGAGATGCTACCATGTTATCTTTAACATTTCGTGTTCTATTGTCAAAGTCATATTTTGAACTGAGGATTATTTATGATTCCAATTTTCTAGGTTCAATTTGTCTTATGATTTAATTATGGCCCATTTTTATGGTTATTTCAATCTGATTCATCTTTGACAACATTGACATGTCCCTTGCCAAAGTAAAATATGAATAAATTATATGCCAGTTATAGTGGTTTTCTGCCAGGGTTTCTGCCTGAGAGTTATCCATAAGTAGGCTCTGGATAATGTGTATTGTGTCAATATTCATATTCATCAATGCTTTATTTCGTCCTCTAAAATGTGCAGAAAATTCAACTTGGAATTTATGCAGGGAGTTGAGGACCGCTTGCCTTCTGAGTTGTCTGGTGGAATGAAGAAACGAGTGGCATTAGCTCGATCTATAATTTTTGATAACACAAAGGAGGCAGTAGAACCAGAGGTAGGTTGAAGTAATTATCCATAATCCTGTTTTTTGGTAGTTGAACAATTTGTGTAAGTTATTTGATAACAATAGAGACATATTTTTTTAATAATCCAAAAATCATTTTTTATAGGAAATCCTTGTTCTGATATTTATATTAAATCCAAATATCAATAGAAAACTATTGATGCATGCATTATATGACATCTACAATCTGACAATAGTGACATAGCCATACCACTCCAATTTGAATTGAAAAAAGGTAAAAGTCAAATAGTCTTCTACATACTATTCCTAGTACTAGGAATGGGATATAAGCAATTCTTGATATCTCGCATAAAAGAAAAGGAGCATATACAAAGCAAGCAAAAGTCTTTTCATGATATGATACATAATTGTACCAATCAACAAGAATTTGGCTCTTTTACCAACTTGATGTTGAAAAATGCATGATCTAGAAATTCATTTCGGACAATTGAACCTTCTCAAACGGTTTCTTTTTAAGAACCAAAAAAAATTTGAGCCAAAATAACAGATGCCAAGAAGAAAGTAATATTGGGAGTTAGTTTCTGGGTTGTAGTAGCACTATTTGAGTTTCTTTTCTTTTTAACTGTTGGGTTTGGATGGATTATTAGGAGTCTTTATGGTTAAAAAGTCAAAGTCCTAGTAAAAATCTTCTTCTTTTTTTTTTTGGTTGAAATTATTTGAATAGTAAGGTGCTCTAAGTGTGGCCATACATGTACATGTTTTTAGAATTTTAATTCTTTACTGATGCCTAGCCTTGGCACAAAGGTAGGTTGCTCCATGGTGA
Source organism: Protea cynaroides (assembly GCA_028583415.1). Taxonomy (NCBI): domain Eukaryota; kingdom Viridiplantae; phylum Streptophyta; class Magnoliopsida; order Proteales; family Proteaceae; genus Protea; species Protea cynaroides. Next base: position 58,053,044 of record CM053275.1, on the reverse strand, counting down.
CCTGGTGGTCATGGATTCAAATCTGGAGACTGCCTCTCTGCGAAGCGGGGGTAAGGCTGCATACATTTGCCCCTCCATAGACCCCGTAGTGGCAGGAGCCTCGTCTATTGGGTACACCCTTTTAGGTAGTTCTATTTCTTTTGGGGGATTGATAATTAAAAATTATAACTGTTTCATGGTGAATTTTCTTATCTTTTTCTCTTTGATTTTTTCTGAAACTCCTTTTACAGTTCTGATTAGCCTTATGCTTACCCATAAAAGTAAAAAAGTTTTAGTTGTGTCCATTACCCACAGGGTATAAAATTGTCCTGCATCACCATTCACCTGAAGCACTAGCACTGTTTTGCCTAGTAATACAGGCCCCCAAGCTACTAAAGAAGTGGAGGTGAAGTGGTTATCTCCTATTTGGATTTCAGCTTCCATCACTGTACTAATTTGACGATAGGCCATTAACCTCAACCCACTAAGAAGGGTGGATATGTTTGGATATGTTCGGCATCAGTGCACCGAACTGGTATACTAGCACTCTGCACACTTAAGCTTCTTCCACCACAAGCATTTCAATGCATCTCTAAGAGAGCCACCACAAATGTTTAACTTCCAGTGGAGGAAAACAGAGCATACGATGCAGTTGCATGTACACGGCTGGATCAGCATGACTCGATCTGGAGACCCAGACCAAGGCAAACCATATCCAACTCATATGGGATATTCTTGTAACCAGGATTAGATACATAGGAGTTTTAGTTTCTTTATTAGAGTCATTCTTAGTTGGTAGATTAGGAGTTTGAGTCCAATTTGCTGTCTAATTTTATGTACTTTCTGTAAACTATAGGGAATGGACCAATTCACAGTGGTCCATTCCCCTCTCAATTCTAGCGCCGGTGACAAGAGGAGAGTAAATTGTATTCGGCTGGTTTGACAAAAGTCAAACCAGCATAGATAACTTGTTCCGTGTACACTTGTTTCATAATCTGATTATTCTCTAAGTTTTATCTTCTTATTCTTATTGTCTCATTATGTAATTGGGACTCCCTCTCTTGTTGACATGTGGAGTCTCTCCTTTATCCTTCTATTTCAATTCTATCTCTATTGTAAATAGGACTTCCTCTAATGATGTCATGTGGAAGTCCTATCTAGTTTGATGTACTTCTTCTGTAATCTATAAATAGAGATCGAAGGGGAGGGAGGAGATCATTCAGTAATCGATTCTGCTTCTACAGAACAGAGTCTCTCTCTCTCTCTCTCTCTCTCTCTCTCTGGTTTAGTTGTTATTGGTTCTATTTAATTGCTTTTAGATACATGGTATCAGAGCAGTAGAAGATTCTCTGTGATGACTTTGCTGCTGTTTTGATAGTCTTCCCCATCGTCTTCTAAGTTCCTGGTGGTGCAGCTTATGCTGTTTCTCCTCATACTTAAGCCCAGCCATGATAATTCTCATAAAGACTGGGCCTCTTCTCTTGCTACCGATTATATGATATAAGTACTGCTGTTCATCTACATCCATGTGTTGCTGATTGCGATCCTTCTTTGGTACTTTTTGTGATGCTGCTGCTGTTGGAACTACTGGTATCGTAATATGCTACTGTTACTGTTATTAATCTGGTACTGGACGTGCTATTGATCATGGAATAATATCTCGGCGAGATCTCGATCTCGCCGATCTCGCCCTTCTCGACAGTAGCCGAGACGAAAACAGGGTCGATAACCCTTTTCGTCTCGGCAGATGCATAATCTCGCCGAGATCTCGGTAGATCTCGCCGAGATCTCGGTAGATCTCGCCGAGATCTCGGTAGATCTCGCCGAGATCTCAGTAAATCTCGCAATTTATCGGCGAGATCTCGGTAAATCTCGCCGAGAAATTACTTTTTGTTTTTTTTTCCTCTTTATAAAAGAGAAAACTCACTGTTCTCGGTCGAGAACTGTTGTTTCCTCTTTTTTGTTAGTTTTTGAAAATTTTCTTATTTCTTCCAATTTTTCTTTGTTTGGACTTTCAACTTGCAACGGGTGGTGCTTTGGACTGCGGGGATTGCTGTGGGAGTTTCATATCAACTGTTGAAGGTTGGATTCTTACCCAAAAATGAAATTTTTAAATGAGACTATGAGAGAGGAAAAAAATTGGTAGAATCTGATGAAATATTTATATACGTGAGCCCGATCTACGAGACTATGGGATCATTCAGTATTGAACATTTGAACTATGATGTAATGATTTATAATGAAGTGTTATTTTGTTTCTCTTTCCCCCAATGCATTATGTTATTGTCTCATTTGCCATATTTGATTGAATATAATAGTCAATATTAGCCTAAGTTTACAACAGACTTCAGCGTTGATTGCCAAAACATGCCTGTAAACCCAAACAACCACAAAGAGTCATTATTTTTACAATTTTACGCTCTAAATGTGTTTATGTATGTAAAAATGATGTTCCCCTGAAGTTGGAGACCTAAAAAATATATTTTGGCCACCGAGATAGCCTTTTTAAGCTGTCTCGGACAAAATACAGTGTCTCGGCGAGATCTCGCCTAGATCTCGGTTTCAGAGGAGGCCGAGACTCCTCCGAAACCCGAGATTTTAAACCTTGCTATTGATCTGCTACTGTTCCTGTTGATATGCTCCTTACGGCACTACTGTTATTGATCTGCTATAATTAATACGGTGCTGATCTACTGTTATTGATCTATATGCTGCTAATCTACTTTTACTGTTGACCTCTGCTGTTATTGTTATTACTTCTGGGATCTGCCTTTCACCACTGCCTCCAGATAAGTTCTATTGTTGATTATTTAATATGGCTGATCGATCCTACCTCAGATCATACTCAATTCTCATGTTGAAATTACCACCAAGTTGAATGGTGTTTCTAATTACCTACTGTGGTTCCAAGCTGTCAAGGTCTACGTCATTCGAAAGGAAAGTTGAAATATCACATTGAAGACCCTCGTTCAAGTGAGAAGGAAACTGAATACTGAAAAGCAAAATAGAAAGTAAACTAGACTAAAGACTTTAACATAAACTAGGCTAATGCTTAGTTTGGATCCATTTTTATTTCTGTTTTTATTTCAATTTTTTATTTTTAAAGGGGTTTGATATCATTTTTTGGTGCTATTTATGAAAAAAAAGAGAAGAAAATAGGCCCAAAATCAAAAAGGGGTTTTGACATCTTTTTAATTTTTGGCTGTTTGTGAGCATATGTTTATTGAACATGTGTTTTTAACCGGGGTAAAATCATAAAATTAATTTTTTTTATAACATTTCCTCAAACCTCTCTCTCCTTTCTCTCTTCGATGGAAACACCAACGTCTATCCCGTTCTCCTACCTGAAACAAGCCACTCCTTGTCACCTGAGACAGGGGGCTGTGGGTCAGCAATGGCTCCATTAAGACAACTCGAAGACAAGAGTACTAATTCTGGCCACCTCCGCCTGTGGTGGTTGGGAGTGACAGTGCTCTCCCTCGTAAGTCATGATCAACATCGTCGGATTGTGACGATTGTCTGAGGCATGCTCAACGTCTTTCTTATTGCATCATCCAGAGTCTGATCGAAATTCAAGAGGAAAAAAAAAAGAGTTGTGTTGGCAGAACTTGTTGTCATCAATATCGAGCAATTTAGAGGCTATAGAAAGAAACATGGTTCGAGGTTTCGATTGGCATAATTCGGTTTCGAGCCTCACTGAGACGAAACCTAAGCTTGATTCCATTAAGTCTAGGTTTCGGTCGAACCCACTGGTTTCGCCCGAAATCAAGGTTTCGGTTCATAAATGAACCAAAACCCATTATATAAGGTTCGAGTTTATTGGTTTCGACAGAACTCGTAAACTTTGGATTCTTTTGAATGACACTTCTCAATTCTCACCTCTTAAGCTTTGTTTTTGTCTCTTTTCTCTCTCTTTTCCGGTGAGAGGCAGAAGAAGGTAGAGCCGCAGAGGAGGAGAAGAGAAGAAAAGAAAACTGAGAAGAAGAAAGCAAGAAAAGAAGGCAGAGCCGCAGAGGAAGAAGGAGAAGAAACGAAAACTGAGAAGAAGAAAGCAAGAAAAAAAGGCAAAGGCGTAAAGGAAGAAGAAGAAAAGGAGAATGAAAGAAAAGAAAAAAATAAAATAAACCCTACCTTTCATTTTCACTTCTTGCCGCCGAAGGTAGGTTCTCAATTCTCACCGAGCTTTGTTTCATTTTTGCTGCTGTAGGTAGGGTTCTCACCAAATAAGAACGGGATCTCACCATGATTTTGCCTTTACCCTTTTATAAGACATTATCCCATGCATCTCACCTATATTATCTATTTGTACAACAACCCAATCTCTTTATTCTTTTATAAGTTATTATCCCATGCATCTCACCTACAATGTATTTATACAACCTCCCAATCCATGTGTTAGAATAAAAATTAATATACTATAATAAAATAATACCAGGTTTCGGCGGGTTTCAACCTAGTTTTGCCTGAAACTCGAGTCAACTCGGTTTTGAGGCTGGTCGAAACCGGCACCTCGAACCATGGAAAGAAACCACTTTCACTGTTTTGATGATTGGAAACTGACCAAATAAACAAGAATCTTATGAAAGCCTTTCTAGCCCTTCCAAACGGCAGTCCTCTTATCCCAAAGGCCCCGGGTAAGCTTTAGCATTTGTTTCAGTAGGGCCAGTTTTGGAACATTGCAGTGCTTTACATGCCTGAATGAAAAGCTATAGAGTCAATAGAATTATTGGGAACTGGATGGATAGAAAAAAAAAAAAAAGTATGAATCATGTTCCAATCTCCACACACCCAGAAATAGGTGTAAATATCACACAATTTCACCTGCATACTCTTCCAGATTGTGCGTCGAAGTAATACTCTGTATATCCAGTAGTTGTAGGAGAATTAAAAATAGGAGAATTAAAAACACAAGCATGCCAGCCTGAGTAACATGTCGGAATCGTAGGCTCGATTTGTTGATGAACTAGAATAATTTGTGGTTTGGTTGCTTCCATTACACTGGAAAGTGCAGGTTTTCAGGCGAGAAAGTGCTCGGAAAGTGACATCTCAATGATGGGAGTTGAAGGGGTGACTAACAGAAGTGAATGATATTACGGAAGCCATTTTCTGGGACAGTCGTCAGAAGTTCAAGGGTGGGCGTTGGAACTTTGGAGACCAAGGGTTTCACAAGATATCATGGCTTGAAAATTTTGTAACTTAAAGTAACAAAAATAGATTTTTATTCTTAGTATACCAAATCTATTTCTCATTCTACAATCTATTCTTGATTGTAGCTACCAAACAACATTTATTAATGATTTTCAAAAATGATTTTTGATAAATAGATAAAAAACAAAAATAAAAATGGATCCAAAGAGAGCCTATGGACTCTAATATACAACAAATCTTTCCACACAGTTTGGCTAACTGCTTTGACTTATTATTCGCTAACAGGGACTATGAACAAGGATCATCTTGTTATGGATTTGTAGACAGGGTGGACGTAATCAAAACTTTGGTCTGTTTATTGACATAATTGTCTTTTTCTCCTTCTCTCCAACCAGGTGGTGTTATATGATGAACCTACTGCTGGGCTTGATCCAATTGCATCTACTGTAGTTGAAGATCTCATCCGCTCTATCCACTTGAAAGGTCAAGATGCAGAGGGGAAACCAGGGAACATTGCATCCTATGTGGTTGTCACTCACCAACACAGTACCATAACTAGAGCTGTTGACAGGTATTGCTTCTTCAGGACTTTTCCGTTCTTCTGACATGTTTCAATCTAACCAGAGGTCTTTAATCACAGACTATTGTTTCTCTATGAGGGGAAAATTGTCTGGCAAGGGATGGCTCATGAATTCATGACATCAACAGATCCAATTGTTAGACAGGTATACTTTCTTGTTTCATCTGCTGTTTCTCTCTGATGCAATGATGTGTGAATAACGGAGTCAAAAGATATGTAATAATTAAATGAAAGCGGGGGGGGGAAAATGGAAGCATCTTCCAGACCTTATTTTATTTTCTGATGAAAAATAACTTTATTAATTATGGAATAAACAAACTTTGTGGTAAACACAAACTATAATAGATCATAGGAAAGGATATGGGCGGGCTACACAGCAAACATATCTCTTATGACTCACATCCCATGGCAGGGCCTTGTGTTCTGGAAAGGAAAGGGATTTCCTAATAATCTTTAAGGAGAGGGTTATGCTTGGGTAGGTTGACGTTGAGTTAGTAGTGTAGCATGCCATGGCGTGTATGTAGAAGAAAATTCCACTATAGGGGATGAAGTCCAACTCTTTCTGTTCTGTTCACATGGCTAATGGAAGTTATTTTTGTAGGCGTACTATAATAGTATTGACCTTTGAAACTCTACATCTCTGATACCTCTTTGAAATCCAATCCAATGCCAGATCATGCTTGGAAATTTGTGTTATGAACCTTTAGTCTTATATTCATAATAAGGGCATAGAAGTGAAGGAGTCTCTTTTAGAAAAGAAGTGCTTATTACTGCACAAAAAGGATCCTCACAAATCCTTGGTGGTCACTGCACATAATCCTTTATGAACAATCTAAACTAAAGCTGTAACCTTGTAACCCCTTGATCTTTTCCAGGGACATAAAACGGTCACCCTATCAAGTGGAACTAAAGCCCGCCTGTTATTCATAAGTGTGTAAACTGGTTGGGTTCAGGTGGTCTCTGTTAGGTCTTGGTCTTATTAGGCCAAGCGCAAGACTGACTGATTAACTATAGCCCAATATTAATCGGTTTGTTGGTCTCAGTCAATCAGGCTGTATTCAGTCTAAGGACTGATTGACCAAGCGGCTGAGCTATCTTTGGTCTTTATTTTTTGTGTAGGATAGATTAATTGGTCCTTAATCAGTTCTTAATTGGTTTTAGTCGGTTGGGTTTCAGTCAGCTTTGTACATTGGTCCTAATTGATTGGTCCCATCAGTCTAACTTGGTTGGACAAAGACCGACTGGTTAATTAATCAGTCTTCAATCCCCAAATTGTGACCGATCCATTAAATGGTTGGTTGATCCCGCTCTTAATCGGTGAGCCTGGTTGGGTTAGTTGGTTCGTGCTAAAGTTTGACACCCTTAGTTTTTCAGAACCGATTATACCTGGCTGCCTTATGCCATAACTGTAAGGATCTTTAGAGAATCTGCACAAACAACTTAGCGAAGAAGCTTCTTTCTTATTCTTCTTGTTCTCCATTAATAGGTCACCTTTTTCATGTATTTGCAGAGAATCTCCCAATGAGCTGATTTTTTTTTTCTTAGAAACCACCAGTTTGTACGGTTTCTTTGAAACTTCTCAATAATATTTCATACGTAACTGCCCACCTGAGACTTCTTTGGCTAGTAAGAATGGTTTTAGTTATGAACATCGTAGTTGTACATATCATCTGGAACAATTTATTTTGTTCATTAGGGTACTCAACTTTCAAAACGGTGGCAGAACATCCTTTTCCCTCGCACATTACATTATGAGTTTTCCCTTTCCATTGGGATTTTATCCCCTTGTTTCAAAAATCAATGAGATGACCTATCTTGAGTCACAATTGGTTGAGTTCTTGGTTGGTTTTGTGAATTAGTGAAGTTCTTTTACAAAAAAATAAATAAAATGCATTATACATGCATGCATCCACTTGCAATTCTTTGTTTTGCTGATAAAAAATTTGGAGGGGTCTCTGGGCAAGCGTGGTAGTCTATGCCTCCTATTTTTCTAATAATTTTTCACACTCAGAAGAATTAATGAGACAAAATTTTGTATTAGTCATTCAACAAGTTTATTAACCTCTCCAAAAGTCTAATGTTCATGTATCTGGATTTGCAGTTTGCATCTGGAAGCTTAGATGGGCCGATTAAGTACTTGTGACAGGTATATACTGGATGTCCATGCAATTTGTAATATTTGTTTTCATGGGCTCTGGGATGCCAATGTCCATGAATTCAACTGTTAAGAGGGAAGTCAGATGGTTGTTTTTGTGGCCTTGCTGCATTGCTGCCGCTCCCAAGCGTAAGCATTTTCATGGCATCCTCAAGCAAAAATATATTTCTTGTTTGTGACAGAGAGAAGAACTATATTCGAGCGGCAGCAGACTCAACTTGATGGATATAAGCTGCATGGTTAGATGCTGATAAAGGTCGCTCCCAGTTTTGGTTCTTCTTCTTGGTATTTGTTTATCTTTCACCATTTTGGATGGGGGGAGGGGAGGGTTATGTTAAAGTGCAGTGGAGGATAATGAAACAAAGGAAGCTGAAACTGTTATACGTGTATTATGTTATTGCGGAGGACTATGACTTATATTACATTAATGTAATTTAGTGCTTTAACTCAATCTTAATACTGAAGAATGTCGTTCTCTCCCACTCTTGTGTATATTAGAATGGAGGTTAAACCAGAAAGGGCTATAGCTGGTTTTATCCTGTCAGACCATTAAGTGCTCCGGCTTTAAGAATTATTTCGCATAAAATCCATCATATAAAAAATTATTCTAGGATCATGATTTAAACATTTTTGTTCCTTGAAAGCCCGATTAATTTTGGGACAATCATACTGACAACTTAGGAGGACTTGTGTCCCAACTCATCGCTTTTGGAATTGGAATCGGAATTGGAATCGGATTGGAATAAGTTGGATAGGGATCTTCTGTAGTGAGGCCACCCCTGTAGTGGGGTGTAGTGAGGATCCCATCCACTCAAAGTGGATCTGTGTGTGTTTCGATGCACTGTGAATGAATCGGGGTATCTATAGATCCACTTTAAGTGGTTGGGATCCTCACCAGACAGGTGCCTTATTACAGAGAATCTTTTTCCGAATAAATTAGATCCATCGATTTCAAAAATGGAGTGATCAATTGAGCCGCTCTATCCCGATTCATAGTAAAAAAAACCAAAGCGTCAGTTGTTGCATCTGGAACCTACAGAACTTCTCTCATTGCATATGTAGTGGACTGAACGAAATTTGGAGGGCCTATTTTAATATCAATAGCCGCTTGGATTTGTAGATTTGAGCTCACCGTATTGTTGTTCATCAGCCTCCACGCAATGAGGTTAAAACTCGATTTTCCCCCTCGCTCTCTCCCCCCCCCCCCCCCTCCCGGCCAAAAAAAAAAAAAAATTTGCTGTTAATAGAAAACAGGGTTTTTATGAATTCTAAAAAATAAGAAAATTTGATTTCAATGGGATCTTTTCTTCTTGCAAGCCTGGGTTTTGATTTTTTTTGTCTAAAAATCCACAAAATTGCATGTTTTAATGGAACTTATGGTTATTAAAAAATTTGAATAATAAAAAATTTGTAGATTTTGATGAGATCTCTAGTATGATGTGTGTTAGTGACTAATCTATAAATTTGTTCTTGCAAGCATGTGTTTTGATAAATTTTTGTTGAATGATCCCTAAAAAATGGATGCCTTAATAGAAATTATGTTTTTTTCTTTTTGTTTTTTTTTTCAGTAATAGAAAATAAAATATAAAAATTCATATTTTAATGAATTAATGAATGATTGATTTAGAAATTTTGCAATTGCATGCATGTGATTTTATTTCTTTTTTTTGTCAAAAAAAAAATGCATGACGTTAATGGAAAATAGGGGCCTTTTATTTTTTAAGTATTAAAAAAATAAAACATACTATAAATGGAAATTAGTGAATATAGTTTAAAATTTTAGCCATTATATTAAAGATAAGCTAAGCATTATTTGTGTTTAAAATTACATATTTTGGCAATTTCTAATGATCCAAAAATATGACATAATTATGGAAAATATTGTGATCTTTAATAATTATGTAAAAAATCTTGAATATGTTGTTACATTCTTATTTATGTAAGGTTCTCTTTGGTATGTATTATAGAATTAATTATATAATAATTATATAACACATTATGACATATGTAGTTGTTTGGTAAATTTATGGTATTTATTTATATTTAAAATAAATTGATATAATCTAAATCTACAAATAGGTTAGAAGGTGTCATTATTGTGATAATCTATTATTACTTTTTTTATGTCTAGTGATATTAAACTGTTATTATTTATGACTTATAATTCATTCTCATAAATAATTAATCATAAATAACTCATAAATATAAATATAAATATAAACTATACCAAAGAGAGCCTCAGACAGATCGTTGACAATCAACCTACTCAGCATTCGGATTCCAAGATCATGTGGGATTAATCTCTTTTTATTTTGGAATGGTGACTAATCATTTTTTTTTTTAATCATGGAATGATGGCATGAATTGTAGACTTTTATTGGTGATTGCATAGAAATCTTCTATATTTATTTTATTTTATTTTTTTTTCAATTTATCATTATTTAATTTTAGGAAATTTTCAAGATTGAAAACCTCATCTAACTCCACAAGAATGCAAAAACCTCATCTAGTATCCAAAAAATTTGTTCCGTTAATCAAAAATGTCCACTCCGTTAAAATATTCTCGTTAGTTGCTGACATCAGATGTGTTGAACATTTTAATGGATGATAATACCCTTTTAGGCTGTTAAAAGACAAAAATACCCTTTATTCATTTGTTACCCAGTTCATTCAAGAAATTTATACCAGTCAAAGGCGTCAAAACCTCCAACATCACCGTCGACGGCAGTCGAAATCTTTGGTTTTGCCTCTTCACACCAATGGAAACCCCCTGTTGATATCAGTCTCCCAGTCATCGTCTTCTTCCACGGTGGAGGATTCTCTCTCCTCAACGCTGATGGTAAAGCCTACGATTTCTGGCGAAGCTTTCTCAAACTCTGCAAGTGTGAAAAACTCAGAGAGAGAGAGACCAATTATTCAGTACGAGTCCACACCTCGAATCCATGGTTACTATAATCTCTCCTAGGGTTTCCTCTCATCTATATTTCACTCCAATTTGTAATACTCATCTTCAAAGGTTTCGTTTGCTTTACTAATCATGCCATGAAGAACAATAGGAGGTGTCGAAAGAAGGAGAAATGCGACTGGGAATGTGTTACGTCTACAGAGAAACACGTGGCAAAACATGCTGAGTTGGCACATGGGATTGGAACAACAAGTGGTAAACGTAATAGGAGGAGGCCCAGGATGTTAGACAATTACAGATGAAGTTAGTAGTTGCAATAAACAAAGAGTTAGAAAATGTAGTATAAAAGGGAGTGGGGTTGTAACAGAAAGACATTATTGAATGATAAGTCAATTTTTCCCTTCTTCTCTCTTAGGAGGCGTCTATCCTCGAAATAGACAAACCTATTTTCTTCATTCTTCACTCTTTTGCAGGATCAACCGTGACAACTTGGTGCTTTCATTGAGAGTATGGTGGACGGTACAAGATTACGAATGCTTGATGAATCGATGAAGCTTCTTAGTGAATCTTCTGTTGCTCAGAATCAAAGATTAGACGATTTTCAGCATACGATTACAGAGCAACAACATATACTTTCAGAATTAATTCTTCGATTAACAACGATGGATGGTCGTATAGAACAACTGAGTCGTCTGGCTCCTTCTTCGTCTCCGATGGATTTATCTAATCAACTAGAAATCCAGGGCAGTTCCACTGAGCATACCAATCATTCTGACCAGGTCGATGACAGAGAAGACCTTCAACAACTTCTCAGTGACTATTCTGTGGTGTTTCTAACTCCTAAGGAGTTACCTCCAAATCGTATGATTGCCATACCATTGATTTGCAGCCGCGGTCTCAACCAGTGAATGTACGTCCATACAGATATCCTCATTTTCAGAAGAATGAAATTTAACGTTTGGTGAGTGAAATGTTACAAACTGGTGTTGTTCAGCCGAGTACAAGTTCATTCTCTTCTCCTATTCTCTTAGTTAAGAAAAAGGATGGTACTTGGCCGACACCTTCCACTATTAAGGAGTTGCGTGGCTTCTTGGGCTTGACAGGATATTATAGAAGGTTTATTCATCGTTATGCTCATATCACCGCTCCACTCACTGAATTACTTCGAAAAGATGTTTTTGTATGGTCTACATTTGCCCAGACAGCTTCTGAGTTTCTGAAACAAGCAGTGACCTCTGCTCCCCAGTTAGCGTTGCCAAATTTTGCCATTCCCTTTGTTATTGAGACGAATGCTTCTGGGTATGGCATTGGAGCCGTTCTACAACAATATAATCCTCCAATTGCTTTCTTTAGCAAAAAGTTATCTCCTCGTATGCAAGCTGCCTCTACTTACGCCCGTGAGATGTTTGCGATTACTGAAGCGGTTCTAAAATGGCGTCAATACTTATTGGGCCGTAAATTCATCATCCAGACTGACCAGCAAAGCTTGAAGGACCTTACTACACAGGTTATACAAACCCCTGAGCAGCAACGGTGGTTGGCAAAACTCCTTGGTTTTGACTTTGAAATTTCATACAAAACAGGGACTGAGAGTGTGGTGGCTGACAGTCTGTCTCGCATGCCTTCATTTTGTGCTTTCCTGGCTATTAGTGGTCCTCAATTTGAGTTTATTACTCAGCTCAGATCTGAACAGTTTTCCAACTCTGAATTCCAGATCTTTCACCTGATGACAGCACTTGGGAAGACATTGCAATGCTTCGTTCTCGTTTTCCTTCTTTTAGCCCTGAGGACAAGGCAGTTTCAGCAGAGGAAGGAAATGTTACGTCTACAGAAAAACACGTGGCAAAACATGTTGAGTTGGCACATGGGATTGGAGCAACAAGTGGTAAACGTAATAGGAGGAGGCCCAGGATGTTAGACAATTACATATTGTGGTCTAAATACTGCTAAACAAGAGTTTCAGTTATATATATATATATATATATGGACTGAAATTATATGTAACAGAAAAAGCATGCAGTAAATCAAAGATATTTATGTATCAACTATGTATGTATCTATATATGAATATCATATAGTTAAAAATGAAACATACATATGATCACTATGCGTACCTTATTTGCAGTAATCCGAAACAAAGAGAATGGGTTGAGTCGTGTTGGTACACTCTCCTTAAAACAGTATTTGCCCTCTATCGGTGCAGAAGGTTTCCTACAAATCTGTCTCCAAGATGAAACAACCCTTTGGAAGGATACCTACCCAGTGAGCACACACTGATAGGTATATGCGGATCCGACGACTAAGATCAACTCTTAGGAAAGAAAACACCGAAATCTGACTCTTCGATTAAACAGAAAAGAAGAGAGAGAGTTGGAGGGGAGAGAGAGAGAGAGAGAGAGAGAGAGAGAGAGAGAGCTCGTACTCAATTGGAATGAATAATATGCATGGGGTCGGGCTCTATTTATAGGGCCTAAAGGCCTCTTGGATGTGTCCACTGGATGGGGTGTGACCCTCCAGATGGACTATCCAGATTAACCTAGATCTCAAATCCTGAGATCTACGGTCCAGATGGTACCCCTTAAAGTGTAGAGATATATCTCTACATTTGAACCCTTTCCAAAAGGGTATCCAGATAGGGGTGTGTCCGAATCCGACAAAAACTCGTAGCCCGTGGCCTGTGGCCCGCGGCCGCACCCGCACCCGCACCCGCGCTCTGCGTCACGGTCCCGGTCGCAGGTCGCGGTCCGGTCCGGTCCGGTGCGCGCGCGCGTGTGTGTGTGTGTCAACCTAGAGCCGCTTCCATTTAGGGGCTCAAACGATATGCGACACTCCCTACAAATAAAGGTCTCTTCCCCATAAACCATAAGCAATGTGGGACTAAAAAGTCCTACATTGGTAATGCCAACTCAAAACCAAAAAACCAAAATTTCCGCCCAAACCGAAAACCAAATTTTGGAGCCAAATGAAAAATTTTGAATTTTGACATCTTTTTAAATTTATTTGGAAAAAACATTTTCCTTTGATTTTTTCCAACAATTCCCCCACAAGTTTGAAAAGATAGAGTAAAACCAGAAATAAGAAGTTGATCTTATGAGAACTGTAAGCGACGTCGTTGCAGATGTCTGTCGACTTGAATCTACACTAGGTCTGATAGGCCACGCTACAGAGTACAGGTGAAGCTTGCTTCTTGAACCTTTCCTCATTTGTGTAGCCGACTGACCTACCAGCCACCTCTTATAGTTCGACCCTCGAAAAATCCTTTAAAGGTGGACATATTTGAAACCGGCCTTATCCCTATCCTGGTTCATGAACGTTTATGAGAATTCGCCCTTAAAATTCTCATTGGAAGCGGCCCCACTTCCTACATTCAATAAGGTCAGCCCATAGTGTGCACCACAGTTAACACACCCCCATATTCCTCTGGGATAGCTTGGCTTAATTAAGAATCCTTAAGATTCATCCTCTGTTCATTGTGGTGAGTACTATCTTACCATCTAACCAGAATGAGCAAATTTTGATAGTACTAAGCAAGTCATCTGCGTGACTTCGTTCTTACCCGTTGAACCTAATTCCAGGGATCTCCTATCACATAGGTTGGGTTTTCATCACATGACTTATGACACGGGCTTTAAGCTCATTCATTTAGATGTGTCAATTATGACCTTGGTGGTTTGAGGCTTTGTAAATATATCGGCCAGATTCTTTTCTGATCTTACAAAGTCGATAGCTATCGTTCCTTCACTTATGTATTGCCTCACAAGGTTGTGTCTCAGGCGTATATGTCTTCTTTTTCCGTTATATATCTTGCTTTTCGCTTTAGCAATAGCTGCCTGACTATCACAATGTAGTGATATTGGGGGCATAGGTTTAGGCCATAACGGAATTTCTACCACCAGATTTTTGAGCCATTCGGCTTCTGCCCCAGTCTTCTCTAAGGCTATAAATTCTGCCTCCATAGTGGAGCCTGTACCACAGGTTTGTTTGATAGATTTCCATGAAATCGCTCCTCCACCAAGAGTATATATGTAACCACTTATGGCTAAGGATTCTTCTGTATCAGAAATCCAGTTAGCATCACAATATCCTTCTATAACTGAGGGATTTCCATTATAGTGTAAGCCATAGTTTATTGTTCCCTTCAAGTACCTTAATAACCTTGTTAGAGCTTCCCAGTGCTCCTTTCCAGGGTTATGAGTATGTTGACTCAATTTCCATACTGCCAAAGCTATGTCCGGTCTCGTTGAGTTCATTAAGTATGAAACTGAACTTATAATTTGGGAATACTCCTTTTGGGAGACTGGTTTACCTTGGTGTTTTATGAGATGACTCCCTACCTCTAAAGGTATCTTTATTGGAGAGCACTCATAATATCCATATTTCTTTAGTAGGTTTTCCACATAATGAGTTTGAGATAGTATTATCTCATTGGTTTTCTTAATAACTTTGATGCCTAAAATGACATCAACTTCTCCCATGTCTTTTGTATCAAATTTAGACATAAGAATTTTCTTTGTTAAATTTACAACATTTAAATCAGTTCCCATTATCAGCATATCATCAACATAAAGAACAATAATCACACCCTTGCCATTATTAAATTTACTATATACACATCTATCAGAATTATTAATAATAAAACTATTATTTAATAATACTTGATCAAGTTTCTCATGCCATTGCTTAGGTGCTTGTTTTAAACTATACAAATATTTAATTAATTTACATACTTTATGTTCTTGTCCTGATATTATGCATCCTTTAGGTTGTTTGATATAGATTTCTTCCTCTAAAACTCCATTTAGAAAAGCTGTTTTAACATCCATTTGATGAATTACTAAGTTATAAATAGAGGCAATAGCAAATAAAGTTCGTACGGTTACAATACGAGCTACCGGGGAGAAAGTATCAAAGTAATCTATATCCTTCTTTTGTCTAAACCCTTTTACTACTAACCTTGCCTTAAACTTATCAAGAGATCCATCAGGTTTTAATTTCCTTTTAAAAATCCATTTGGTATCCAGAAGCTTTGTACCTGGTGGTAGAGTCACCAACTCCCAAGTAAGATTTTGGATAATAGAATCTATTTCACTTTTAATAGCTTCTTTCCAGAATACAGCATCTGGAGATGTTACAGCCCCTTGATAAGTAAAAGGGTCTCTATCTACATGATATAGTAACATATCATCACCTAGGTTAGCAGGTCTCCTTTGTCTTTTACTTCTCCTAAGTAAATCAGTAGTAAGATCACCAGATTCTTGTTCTATACTAATTTCATTTCTAATAACAGGGTTTTCATCATGATCCTCATTAGAAGAAGTTCTAACAAGTTTAGGAAACACATGTTCAAAAAATTTGACATCACGAGATTCAATAATGGTATTAGCATCAAAAACATTTTCAATTGATTTCAAAACCAAAAACCTATAAGCAACACTATTATGAGCATATCCTATAAAAATACAATCACAAGTTCTTGGTCCAAACTTCCTTTTCTTTGGTTCGAGTATTCTAACTTTGGCTAAACACCCCCATACCCTTAAGTGATTAAAGCATGGTTTCCTCCCATGCCAAAGTTCAAAAGGAATAAGATTAGATTTTGTAGGAGGTATTCTATTCAGAATATAACAAGCAGATAAGATAGCTTCCCCCCAAATATTATAAGGCAACCCAGAGCTAATTAGAAAGCAATTCATCATTTCTTTTAAAGTTCTGTTTTTCCTTTCTGCTACACCATTAGACTCAGGTTGGTATGGTGCAGTAGTTTCATGAATTATTCTATTTTCTTCACAAAACAGAGATAGACTATGAGTTCCATACTCAGTCCCTCTGTCGGTTCTCAACCTTTTAATTTTCTTTTAAGCTGATTTTCAACTTCTAACTTATATGTTTTAAAAGCATACTCAGCTTGATCTGTAGATTTTAAAAGATATACTTTAGTATACCTAGAATAATCATCAATAAAGGTTATATAATATTTATTACCTCCTCTTGATTCAAGAGATTTAAAATCAGCCAAGTCACTATGAATTAATTCTAAAAGATTGGTTTGTCTTTCTACAGACTTATGAGGTTTTTTAATTATTTTTGCTTCTATGCAAACAGGGCATTTATGTTGGGAGAGTTCAAATGGACTTTGAAAATATCCTAAGTAAGAAAGTCTTTTAATATAAGGTATACTACGATGTCCTAGTCTACCATGCCAAATATCAAATGACTCAATCAAGTAAGAAGAAGTAGGAATTTCATTCATAATATTTTCAACACTTATTACAAAGAGGCCATTACTAGCATATCCTTTCCCTACATATTTGTCCCCCTGAAGTACAATGACCTTATCAGCTTCAAAGCTGAGCTTCATTCCAGCTTTATTCAGACGGAAGCCAGAAACCAGATTTCTGCAAATGTCTGGGACATGCAGCACTTCATTCAAAACAAGAGTCTTTCTAGAAGTTAGCTTCAAAGCTACTTGACCCTTTCCCATCACTGGTGAAGTTTGAGAATTCCCCATATACACAAATTCACTTCCTTTGACCGGAGAATATTTAATAAAAGCAGATCGGTCAGAGCATATATGTTTGGAAGCCCCAGTGTCTATAATCCACTCCTTTGGTTTTTCAACCAAATTCACCTCAGTGACTACAGCTGCAAACAGGTCCTTTTCAGTGAGATGGACCTTGGCTTTGACATTTCCCTGTTTCTTCTTGAGGGCCCGACAGTCCTTCTTGAAATGACCTGGTTTCCCACAGAAGAAGCATCCTCCCTTGGTCTTCTTGAACTTTCCTTCTTTCTTCACCTGAAGAAACTTCTTTGACTTGTCTTTTTTTTTTTCCAGATTTTCCGCCTTCTACAAGATTAGCCTTGGTCTTGAATTCCTTGGCTTTTTCCACCTTGTCAGTCTCACGGTTCTTCTCTTCAATCTTGATACGCATTATGTAATGCTCAAGAGTCCAGTCTTTAGATTTGTGCTTCATGTGTGATTTGAAGTCACTCCAGGAGTTAGGTAATTTCTCAATCAATGCTGCAGATATAAACTGTTCTGGTAGAGACATTCCTTCTTTAACAAGGCTTGCTACCAAAACTTGGAACATGTCCATTTGCATAGATACGCTCAAATTTTCTTTCATTTTGAAATTTAAGAAGTTTGCCGTAACATATTTTTTACACCCAGCATCCTCCAGAGAATATTTCTTGTCAAGAGCCTCCCATATGGTATATGCATAGTCATAGGAGGAGTACACATTGTACAGATCATTGGTCATAGCATTCAGGATCCTGTTCTTGCACTGGAAGTCAGCACTGATCCATGCAACCCTCTTAGACCTGATTTTCGGGTCATCAGATTCATCGGGCATCTTCTCAGTAAGGGTGAAGATAGCACCCAGTTGGGACAGGGCGGAGTGCATCATCTGTCTCCAACGCTTAAAATTCAAACCATTAAATGGCTCGATGCTATCAAATTCAGACATGATGCGCAACTTCCCTATAGCTGGCCCAACTTTAGTGGTAACACCAGATTTAGCCATGATAACTACAATATATAACAAAATATTGTCTTAAGATTATTGTCTAAATACTGCTAAACAAGAGCTTCAGTTACCACTATATGTCCATCTGGAGGGTCACACCCCATCCAGTGGACACATCCAAGAGGCCTTTGGGCCCTATAAATAGAGCCCGACCCCATGCATATTATTCATTCCAATTGAGTACGAGCTCTCTCTCTCTCTCTCTCTCCCCTTCAACTCTCTCTCTTCTTTTCTGTTTAATCGAAGAGTCAGATTTCGGTGTTTTCTTTCCTAAGAGTTGTTCTTAGCCATCGGATCCGCATATACCTATCAGTGTGTGCACACTGGGTAGGTATCCTTCCAAAGGGGTTGTTTCATCTTGGAGACAGATTTGTAGGAAACCTTCTGCACCGATAGAGGGCAAATACTGTCTTAAGGAGAGTGTACCAGCACGACTCAACCCATTCTCTTTGTTTCGGATTACTGTAAATAAGGTACGCATAGTGATCATATGTATGTTTCATTTTTAACTATATGATATTCATACATAGATACATACATAGTTGATACATAGATATCTTTGATTTACTGCATGTTTTTCCTGTTACATATGACTGAAATTATATGTAACAGGAAAAACATGCAGTAAATCAAAGATATCTATGTATCAACTATGTATGTATCTATGTATAAATATCATATAGTTAAAAATGAAACATACATATGATCGCTATGCGTACCTTATTTACAGTAATCCGAAATAAAGAGAATGGGTTGAGTCGCGGGTACACTCTCCTTAAGACAAGATTTGCCCCCTATCGGTGCGAAGGTTTCCTACAAACTGTCTCCAAGATGAAACAACCCCTTTGGAAGGATACCTACCCGGTGCACACACCGATAGGTATATGCGGATCCGATGGCTAAGAACAACTCTTAGGAAAGAAAACACCGAAATCCGACTCTTCGACAAACGTAAAAGAAGAGAGAGAGTTGAAGGGGAGAGAGAGAGAGAGAGAGAGAGAGAGAGAGAGAGAGAGAGCTCGTACTCAATTGGATGAATAATATGCATGGGGTCGGGCTCTATTTATAGGGCCCAAAGGCCTCTTGGATGTGTCCACTGGATGGGGTGTGACCCTCCAGATGGACTGTCCAGATGGTACCCCTTAAAGTGTAGAGATACATCTCTACATTTGAACCCTTTCCAAAAGATATCCGGGTAGGGGTGTGTCCGAATCCGACAAAAACTCGTAGTCTATAGCCCGTGGCCCGCGCCCTGTGTCACGGTCGCAGGTCGCGGTCCGGTCCGGTCCGGCGCGCGCGCGCGTGTGTGTGTGTGTCAACCTAAAGCCGCTTCCATTTAGGGGCTCAAACGATATGCGACACTCCCTACAAATAAAAGTCTCTTCCCCATAAACCATAAGCAATGTGGGACTAAAAAATCCTACATTGGTAATGCCAACTCAAAACCGAAAAACCAAAAAACCAAAATTCCCGCCCAAACCGAAAACCAAATTTTGGAGCCAAATGAAAAATTTTGAATTTTGACATCTTTTTAAACTTATTTGGAAAAAACATTTTCCTTTGACTTTTTCCAACACATATGTAGTTAGTAGTTGCAATAAACAAAGAGTTAGAAAATGTAGTATAAAAGGGAGTGGGGTTGTAACAGAAAGGCATTATTGAATGATAAGTCAAATTTTCCCTTCTTCTCTCTTAGGAGGCGTCTATCCTCGAAATAGACAAACCTATTTTCTTCATTCTTCACTCTTTTGTAGGATCAACCGTGACAGAATGGAACTACAATACTTACCTCATCATCACCATTTTTGTCCCCTACAACAACTTGAGATGGATGATGAAGAACGGATCCATAAGAATTCATCTATCCTAATAAAAAAATAAAAAAAACCCTGAGATTCATCATCTCCACCATGATTTGCGATCAACTTATGGCGTTCATAAATCTGATTCTTCATGGGGCCATCAGCAAAACCCAGCCAATGCAGGGTGTTTGGGGCCCAGAAAGAGCCCTACTCTTGATCATGGTTGCATTTTCTCCTAAATGCCTCAAGGAAAATCACTATCCAATCCCTAAAAGATTAGAAGCAGAGCAAACAGAACAAAGAGATTTGCAATTGTGCATAGCCAACCCAGCTTCCAGCTTCCAGCTTCTTCCGTTCGATTGTTCGTGCGTTGCTTGTCGACCTTGTGGGACCTTTCCCTTGACTTCAATCTCTTCTCCCTTGACTGAAGCAGCAACTTCCCTTTGCTTTTAGGCTCTGCAACTGATTTCTTTACCCTACATCTCCACTTGATTATCATCAACTACCTTTCCCGTAAGTAATTTTACCCAAAATACTCCATTAACCTCTGTTACTAGATCACAGCAATCTCAATGGCGTCTAGCTCTCTCACTTCCTCCCGGAGCTCTGGCTCATCTTGGACACCCAAGCAGAACAAATTGTTCGAGAAGGCTCTAGCCTTATACGACAAGGATACCCTTGACCGGTGGCAGAATGTTGCAAGGGCTATTGGTGGGAAATCTCCAGAGGAAGTAAAGAGGCATTATGAGCACATAGTCTTCGGATACGCCTGATCAGGTTTTGTTCCAATTGGACAGTAGATGGTCGATCATGGAGGACAAAAGTAGTTCGGATTATAACAGTGTACAGCCCAGTCCTGTTTTGTAGCTGGAGATAGGAAGCCAGAGATGGGATGCTAGCCAGAGATGGGATGCCACCGTGGATGACAACACAGAGGGGACCAATGTAGAGGGGGTTAGGGTTTGGGTGAGAGTGAAAAGGAGAGAAACACAGTTCCATTACAAAGGTTAAATTAGTCATTCATCATACTTTTTTAATTTTTCAATTTTTTAATTTTTAATATGAAGGGTAAAACTGTATTTTAACAATTCCATTAGTTAGTTGGATGTAGTTGAGGTTTTTGCAATCTTGTGGGGTTAGATGAGATTTCCAATCCTTAATGGTGTGTATATGAAAATTTTTCTTAATTTTATATTGAATAATAGTAGGTATATTAATTAACCTTACAATGGCATATTTAATATTTTATTTTTATTTTTTGGTCAATAGATATTAATGTTCTAATAGGTCAATAGGTTATCTCTTGTGATTTGTTCAATTTTCCTTAAGAACATAATTTCTAGGATTTGTTCAGTTTTTCCAAACTTTTTATACACTTATTTTACTTTAGGTGTTTTTTTTTTTTTGGTAACATTAGACAATTTTTTTTTGCCTTCTCCTTTTCATATTGATGTAAATATTTCTAATTTTAGATTTTTTTTTCTTATATAAATTTTGAACGATTAGAAAATTTATGTGAATTGAATGCAAAGAATCGGTTAGATTCATCCGATCAGGACCAGAATCGGAACCAATTGAGGCGCTTCAAACCTTGATTTCAATTGCTAGAACTTTCCTTCTACTGCCTGTTCAAAGTTCTTAGTGAAACTTGGATGAAGGTCGCCGACCTTAATCCATGTTCGAACAAGCTCTTCCACAGTAAAGCCCTTCACTTATATGAATCTATGGGATCTCCCTACTCACTCTTGAACTTGATAATCAAATTGGTATGAATAATGCTAGCCAGAGGTACTTTAGATGAGAGTAGTTCAAATTCGGCCCTAAACTATTCTATTTTGCTAGACTGAGGTTGTGTTAGGTTGCATCTTGGATTGCAATCTAGGTCAAGAACACATTTTAAAATGACAGAAAAAAATAAAATAAAATTGAAATGTATTCTAGTTCTTTGATCATAGAATGAGTTAGAGAATGCGACCCATTATGAAACACGCTCTTTAACTCATTCTTCATTCTGAGTCTGGAGTAGATATGGTTTTCTGGCAGCCCATTTTCATTCAATATTAGGAATGCATTCTCAGAATGGAGAATGCATTTCTAAGAATACATTTCAAGAATGCATACCAAAACGTAGCCTGCCTATGGCTCCGTTTGGTGACTCTCCAGGAGAACAATTCTTCTATTCTTCTGTTCTGGTAGAATAGACAAACTATTCAGAACAATCAAGAAAAGCTAAAAACCGTTTGGCAAATCTAGTTTGTTCTTCAGTTCTTAAAGAATGAACCGAAAGAAAAAAAAACATGTTAGAACATAAATTGCAGAATATGGTTTACCATGTTTTTTCGTTCTCGAACAGTTTTAAAATGAACAAAACTCTAATTTGTGCCCGATAAAGCCATAACACTGAGCAGTACCCTTTCTTCCTTTCCTGCACAAAGAAGCATCTGTTGCTATGAAATACTGACGGCCTTGTGGTTCTTCCTATTCCTGCAAAACAAAGGAGGACAAATGGTTATCGGAGGGCGGACCAAGATGATCTGACGTCCACTCCGACAATCAAGTCAGTATAGGGAGCAAACAGTGTGGAGCTTGGCAAGAAGAAGGTCAGCTCCTAAGAGTGGGGAAGAAGGAGAATTCAAGAAAGTCTAAAAGTGAGAGTTAGATGACGATTGTAACTCCTTACCTTGGATCTCCGAGTGGTTATATAGACTGTAGAGAGTTCAGATAAGTTCCAGGCATAACCGCCTAACTGCTAGGAGCGTATTCAGTAATCGCGCATGACCATAGGATGGGGATCCTACGTCGGGGTGTAACAAGCTGTCAAATCACCCTGGCTGTCTGCTTTGTCCGCCACAAGAAGATTCCCTACTTAAACGGGTTCTTTGCTGACGTGGTGGTTTAGGATTCTTGCAGGAGTGCGCCAGACGAGATGTGAGGTGAGTGCGAGTTGGATCATCCTAGGATGGGCGAATTATCAATTCCCTTGATGAACAATTTGTGGCACAGCATAGCCAAGTCGCAAACCAGTTGTGCAACTTGTTACTTTACACAAAAATTTAGTGGGTTCCAACCCGCCGAATGTAGTGACCAGGAGTAGTGAGTTAGAGATAATGGCTGCCTGGACACATGTCACCCTTTCATGTCATCATGCCTAAGGACACGTGTCACCTAATTATTAGTGGATAAAATATAGTATCAACAGTTGCCCCTTACCCCAGTTAACTTAACAAGTTTGATGGGGTAATCCCAATACAAGATGTATTTCGTCCTATGTCGCATTGATAACTCACGGATGTACAATGACTTGGGGAGAGCGCCGATTTGTCACCAACAAAACACTTTCATTGTCAAAGTCAATCTCGCACGATTTCTACTCAAACTGGGATAGTCACGTGCTATCTTACAACCTAGAACACAAGTTGATAGTATGTGGGTATCCTTCAGATTACGACGTAGTAGACGACATTAAATGCCATAATGATAACCCATTAATAAACTTGCCACACTTAATGCGTCATAACGTCGTAACTACTCCGTGAACCAAAAGCCGAAGAGATATTCTCTAGAATCCTGTACTGCATGCCACACGATCCCTTGAAGACATGAGCGCCAAAATTTTTGAAATGACAACCCATGACAGCATGCCACGCATCGTTCTGAAGGCAAAAAACTAACAGCACCATAATTTCATGATGTCATCAATAGTTTTGTCTCTACCTTTTAGAACCATGCATTCAATGCAACGAAGGTTTTCAAGGCGAACATCTCATCTGATGGGAATTCGAAGCGTTCGGCGATGATTAGGCATGGAGATTGAGTAACTTCCAATGCAAGATATCTCTTCGTCGATGAAGGCCCATAAAAGGAGGACTCGAAGCCACTGTTCCTCTTTCTTGAATGTTCATTCCGCAGAGAAAGAGTGCGATTTCCTTCTTCGTTTCCGTCGTCTCCTTCTCCGTTGCAAGTTCGTGCTGCTATAGTCAGTTTTCTCCGTTGAAGTGCTCGTTGCCACCACTAGTTTCCTCAGTTTCTATAAGATAGAAAATAGTAAGTTTCATCTCTCTCCTGGCTCTTTGCTATTTCTTCCTTTTTTCCTTAAGTCTCCAAGTGTTCTATCTTTTGGGTTGGACGTATTTCGCCGCTGTCCAACCAATATTCGGTTGGACAGCAGAGGAGTAATCTTCGCAGGTGTTTGCCCCAGTCCAGAGATCAACTGCCGTGAGGTCTATTGCCATGGGGAAACTTCCGGTAAGGACTCAAATCTCGGGAGTGACAGTCTCTATTCTTCCTTCTGTAGGAACGGAATGCGTCCCCACGCAATACCCATAGAGCAAGACCCGACGATTCTTAGAGAACAGGTGGTCGTTGCCCAACCCCTAGGAATTATGGCGGTGGGAGTCATGAATAAGCTTGAAGAGAGTGAACTGGACTTCTTGTGGGTTGTCTTTAACCTATCGGACGATACAAGTATAGATTACCCAATGAGGATGAGGCGGCTAGCAAAGCCAATACCTCCGAGATGTGCGTGTACTCGGCAATCTTCGAGTCTGGGTTTAAAATCCATGTTCCCAAGAAGGCCATGCAGATCTTGAAGTTCTACAGCCTAGCCCCAGCCCAATTCCATACGAATTCTTGGACATCCATTCTGGCGTTGGTAGTAATGCTTCACTGACTGGGTAGAATGGCATTAGTGGAGTTGTTTAAGATTTTATTCCTTCTTAGCAAGGATGATCCGAAAAGCATGACGCCGACTGGTTGGTACTTTCTAAAGGCTCATTCGGGACCCAGGGATAGCCGTAATGTGGAACAAGGTTCACCTCTGGTCGAAGAAATTTTTCTTTGTCAAGCGGTGAGATGGAAGGCCCATGCAGCTCCCGAACATGTGGTGACTTTCGAAAGTCACCGCATTAAATTACTTTCCGGATCTGGGGGACGAAGACCAGGAGAGCTACAATATGATTAAAAATTGTGCTCCCAACTCCTTTTTCGAACTCACCAGTGATGAAGTATAGTGCCCCAGCAACTTTGGAAGAGGGGAGGACCAGTACATCGAAGATGAACCCACAATGGTTGAAGGCGCAGGTACATCTCAAACCAAAGTGCGACTTGTATTTTTGTCTCTGTAACTAATATTCTTTGTTTTTTGATTTTGCAGTGAGGGGAAGAGAGTTGGATCCCGCGGCTGTTGCCAGCATGCTTGCGAGGCAAAAGCCCAGAAAGAGGTCGTGAGTGGCACCAGCAAGGGCGCCAAAAAGAAAGCGAGGGTTACAAAGACCACTGCGGCAAGGTCTACCCCACAAGGACAAGTCGTAGAGGCTTTAATGGGAGCGCTGGCAAGTTCAAAGTCATCATCTCCTCCCACGGTTCCTTAAAGGGTTACCCCTATGGGAGATGTCCCCGCTGAGGACTCAGACGAGATTGTGAAAATTCCTCCACCCTCATCCCGCCACTAAGAGGGCACAACTATGCCCACGAGCTTATAAGAAGGGACAGAGGCTGCCTCAAGGTCCCCATCAAGGACACCTTTGGAATTGCCCTCCACCAGTGGGCGAGGAGATGATCGTGAGACTATCCCTGCTCCATCTTCGAGGCGAGTTACAGAGTCGCCAGAAGCTCAACGGTCTTCACCAACGAAGTCCTCTATGAGTCTGTTTGTAGGGGCTCATCGTACGGAACTAACGGGCACATCTCACTAGTGGGAGCCTAGCCCGAGTAGGGCTCATCGTCTAAGGTGGAATGTCTGAAGATCAGCCAATGCGCTGGATCCAGCGGTGGCCCAGCAACTGGTAGAGGGAATTTGTCTCCCTGATATTGCCGAGTTCTTCAAGGGGGTGGAGATTGTGGAGCTCTTTTGACTGATGGAGACTGATCTGGTTCGGGCAAGTGTCAACCCTTTACAACCTCGTATTTCATATTCTTCCCTTTTAAAATGTACTAATGCTTTCAATTTCTTTTGAATTGGCAGGATGCCCATGCTTTGATAGAATTTCGACAACGCGAAGTAGGCACTGGTGCCGAGATTCATCAGTTGGCCCTTAAGAGGGATGCAGTGATGGAGCGTGCTCGGGCTGCCTAGCATATGAGGGATGGCGCCATTGAAGCAAGGTGCCTGTTCTCCGAGGAAAATGACTCCCTGAGAAAGGTGCGGGATGACCTTAAAGTGGAGTTGAAGGACACCCGGGACCGTGCTATTGGTGAGAAGAGGAGTCTAGAGGATGCCCTCGATGTAGAAAAGACCAGGGCAAATAACCTGGAGTCATTGGTGACATCAGAGAAGGCCAGGGCCGAAAATGAGAAAAGAAGGGTCAATGATGAAGGCAAGAGGGCTGGTGAATTGGAGTCCCAACGATTGAGAAGAATAACGGCAAGGATCTGGTGGCGACTCTGGAGAGGCTTCGCACCGAATTGGAGGAGGTAAAGGCCAGCATCCCGGGGCTGGTCAGCGCGACTGTTGATGACTTCAAAAAGTCAAAAAACTTATAAGTCTATGTTGCTGAGGACCCCGAGATGAAGGACTTCTGTCTTCGCTTCTGCGCCAAGCACTACTTTGATGGGACGCTGAACCTCAATCAGTTCATGCACGAGAAGCTATGCTAGATGCTAACTTCTCAGGTTATTCCCTCTCTTTGGACAAACCTGGTGACGGAGGGGAGGCTGCGAAAGAGGGTGCCTCAGAAGGTGATGAAGAGGAAGTAGAAGGAGAAGGTCAAGAAGTCGCACAAGGTGAAATTGCGGAAAGAGAGCCTATGTGTGATGAAGCTGGTGCAGAAGGTATTGCTCATGAAGAGCGAGATGGCAGGGATGAACCTACTGAGGAAGCCACAGGAGAAATGGATGTTGTTCGGTAGAATGCGTCCTTCGCAGGAAACGTGTCCCCTATTATCACCATCCTGTCGAATGAACTAGTTCCACCACTCGCCCTGCCAAAATCAGCTGCCCAGCTAAACTAGGCAATTCAGGTGGAGCAGCGAATTCCCTGAAGTCTCCTTCCTTTTTCTGTATCTGTCTTCTCTTTGGTTCTTTTTTTTGTAGGCCTGAGATGTAAATGTATTTTTCTTTTTATCGTCATAATGAGATAAAGAATTTATAATATAAGGTATCTGTTGTATTTTTCACATGTGCTGCGTAGGCCTTTATTTTTTGTGTTCCTCTTCTAACACGACTTGACGGCATGTTTTTCTTTTCGCCTTAGGTTTCTGGTCGGGGAAACCTCTCTTCGCTTGAATCGTTGTGTATTTATGATTGCCCTGCTCCAAGATATATCCTTGATACCCATCTTCGTAGAGCTAGATAGGCTTACCATGCGTATGATGAAATTGGAAGAAGAGCTTAACTTTTTCCGTATTAAGCGTTTTTCCTATAATGCCGCATATGATAGGGTGAGTGAAGCTTTGAATGAGACTTGGAGGCAGTAAGAGGTGTCACACCCCAATTCTGGAACCAGAGTAGTGTAATGAACCTTCAATAAACCAACGGTTCAACCAGGATCTCGTATAGGTCGTACCCACCATATCAAACCACACACACATTTTACGGTAATAATCAGAGATAATAAGCAATAAGCGAAAGTCTTTATAAATAATGAATTGAGAATCTAACAGTGATAAAATAATTATTAATCCTGTTATCTCCAAATAACTCAAGTCATAAAATAAATAATCAAATACATATTTGGTAACCAAAATATAACTAAAATAATCAAAAGACACATTGATTGTACTCGCTTGAAGGATCATGCACATCTTTTACAACTTCTACGTCCAAAGTTGCCATGTGTCCATATGACGGAGCATTCATGTATTCTTCTACCATAGTACCTGCATCATCAACTAAAAATATTCGACGTCGAAAGTGTGAGCACACATCATGGCTTAGTGAGCAAATAAAACAATGTGCAAGCATATGCATGCATTCAATTAAATATCTTTGGTCTGATTTTTAAGTTTGCAATATGCTATAGAAAGGTTTGGAGGCCACCGCACCTCTATAGATGAGTGTGTGAATCTGTCCAATGGATCAAACACCATTGCTTTCCCATATGCATCCACCATGGAATAGAGATAGAGCTAAAGTGTCCAGATCACACACCACCAACACTTCCCCTGATGCCTTACCCATACCAACATGTAATGTAAAACCCGTATCGAACTAACCGGTCTTACCACCTTGTATCAGGTCTTCCTATCGTGGTCGGGCCAAGTGGACCAAGTGCATGAAGAAACCACAATACCAGATATGAAATTTAACCCAAAAATAGTTAATTATGAGCGTGTGGTCGCATACCTAAACAGGTGTGATCGACCACACCTCAAAATAGTACAACCACAGGAATTTTGGTCGTGTGGTTGCATGTTTCAAAGGGTGTGGGCGACGGGTTCTGCGACCCCACCTCCGACCACACGGATTCCAGACAGAACCAAATTTAGGAAACCTTTCTAGTCTGAAGGGGGTTCTTTCCTAAACTCAGTGGGGCTTATTATGGAGGGTTTTTCTCTATAAATAGGACATCCCTTAGCCTCTTTCACCCTTTTAGAACTCAAACTGAAAGTGGGAGAAAGAGAAAAGAAGAAAGAGAAGGAGAATTGAAGAGGAAGACTAAGGAGGAAGAAAATTCAGAGAAAACTCTGAATCTTCAACAAGCTTAAGGTATGAAAATATTTCCCATGTTAAATTGAGAGTCTAAAATAGTTCACGAAAGAGATAGGATTTAGGTGAAACCCAAATCATCAATCCATGGATAAATTCCAAGAGAATCCATGGGAGAAAATTATGTAGACAAGGGATTCTGTATAAAATACTAGTTCTAAGCCATAGAATAATCATAGGAAGGACCATAATGATAAGCCAAGGAATCTGAGCATGAAAGAATTGAAGTTGAGAGTGAAAGGTCAACCATCACACGTGTGGTCGCATGATGTGTGACCACACGAGACACACATGTCCGACCACATGCCCTCGGGAAGTTTCCAGGGAGGGTGTAGTCACATGTGTGGTCGCAAGATATGCGACCACACCCTGCGACCACACGCCCTGTGGTCGCAGAAACTGAGACCACATGTGCTGCCACACCTACAACCCCTCAGTTTCTGTTAGTCTAAATTCATGGCAATTAATTTTAATTTAAAATCAATAAATTTGTTAGGTTTCAAAGTGGTTAAAAGTGATTTAAAAAGCTTGAACGAGGATCTACTATCAACCAAAGGTGAGGGAACAAGACCCAAATTAGTTAGCCAATAATAAACTATTTTTATTGATTGAGTCCAATACCATGAATGATTCTATGCTTGTATGATTGTAATGTGTATTTCACATGTCATCCAATATTCTTGTTATTACTGCTCATGCATATTTAATTCTGTTCATTTATAACATGATGTGATGATGATGCTAGGAATAGGCATGTGAATGTATGTGTGTTGTTAGTGCACTTGATGCGAGTGGGGCATCAGGGGGAGGACGTGACACTGTGGTTCAATCTGGTTACCAGATTCTAGCTCTATCTCTACTCAAGTCTTGTCCACTGACATCGTTGTATCGCCATTACCTTAGCAGAACTATTACATCGTAGGGCATCAGGGGAGGTGGTCTCGAACCGTGTAGTCTTTGACTCTACCGGGGGCCCTTAGCTCTATCTCTATGGACGTATTGAGGGATGCTGGGGTGAGGCCTTGGATACACTATTTGACATTAGGATTGGTTAGTTGCGAGCCCAGTTTGCAAGCCCTCGCCAATAGGGGCTTACGTATTGGTATGGGTAGGGCATCAGGGGAAGTGTTATGCAGTGTTTGATCCGGGCACTTTAGCTCTATCTCTATTCCATGATGGATGCATGTGGGACAGAAATGGTGTTTGATCCATTTGGAGGCTTCACACGCTCATGTATAGAGGTGCGGTGGCCACCTATCCTTTCTATTGCACATTGTAAACCTATGAACTAGACCAAAGATATGAATTGAATGTATGCATATGTTTGTTGCATTATTTTGTTTGCTCACTGAGCCATGATGTGTGCTCACCCTTTTGACGTCGAATATTTTTAGTTGATGATGTAGGTTCTACAGTAGAATATTATATGAATGCTCCAATGTATGGGCATGTTACGACGATAAATGCAGAAGCTATGATGGAGTCGCATGAATCGTCGTGCAAGTGCAACTCATATGTCTTTGATTAGATTTATTTGTCGGATTATTCAGAACATGTAATTGATTAATTTATTTTATTTTATGTCTTTACTTACTTGAGATAATTGGATACTTTATTTATGATATCACTATTAGATACTCAGTTCATTAATATTAAAGACTTCCACTATTGTTTATTTACTCTGATTATGGTTGTAGATGTGTATGGTTTAAGCAAAAAGACACAGCCTGTCACACCCCAATTCCGCACACTTCAGAATGATGTGATGAACCGCTAGCAAACCAACGGTTCAACCAGGATCTCGGACAAGCGGAATCCATTTTATCTAAACCTCATACATCTACATGCATAATCAAAGTAAATACACAATAGCGGAAGTCTTATAGTAAAATAAACTGAGAATCTACTGTGATATTAATGTTTAAATAGCAAATTATTCTGTACCAACTAAGACATAAATAAATATCAAATACATGTCTTTATTAAATCGAAATAAAGAAAACTAGAAATCTAATCGAATACACATGAGTTGCATTCGCAAGAGGAGTCATGTGTATCCACTTCATCTTCAACTTCCATCGCCGCCCGTACACTGGAGCATTGACATAATCTTCGACGATAGTACCTGCATCATCAACTAAAAATATTCGACGTCGAGGGGGTGAGCACACATCATGGCTCAGTGAACAAACAAAACAGTGCAACAATACATATGCATGCAGTCAATTCATATCTTTGTTCTGGTTTAAAGTTTGCAATATGCAATAGAAAGGTTTAGGTAGTCAAAGGTTAACATTTACCGACCCCGCCTCTATACACAAGTGTGTGACGCCGCCCGAAGGTAACGTTTATCGTCGACTCACAAGCACCCAATTCATGAACATTGTACAACAAAGGTTAATGTTTATTGCTGTACAGTGCCATACCAACACGTAAGCCCCTGCTGGCGAGGGCTGCAAATTGGGCTTGCAACTAACCAATCCTAATGCCAAAAAGTGTATCCAAGGCCTCACCCCAGCATCCCTCAGAACGTCCATAGAGATAGAGCTAAGGTCCCCCGGTAGAGTCAGAGACTACAAGGACAGAGACCACCTCCCCTGATACTCTACGACGTAATAGTTCTGCTAAGGTAATGGCGATACGATGATGCTAATGCACAAGACTTGAGTTAGAGATAAAGCTAAAGTGCTGAGACCCGCCAAAGGTTAACGTTTATTGACGTTCCCATCACACCTCCCCTGATACTCGCTTGCATTAAGTACACCAACCACACACATACATTCACATGCCTATTCCTATCATCATCATCATCATCATCATGTTATAAACAATAAGGTAAATATGCATGAACAAATAATAGAAATATTGGATGACATGTTGTATGCACATTACAAACATATTCGCATAGGATCAAGCATAGCGTTGGACTCAAGAAAAGAGAAAATAATTTGTTATTAACCAATTAGTTTAGAGTTCTGTTTCCTCACCTTAGCTTACTAATAATCCTCTTTCAAGCTTTAAAATCACCTTTATATTGTTATTATATTGCTAGAAGACCTAACAAAGTTGATAGAATTTAATTATAATTAATTCTGAATTTAAAAACCATTCTGTTAACTGGGGGTCGGAGGTAGGGTCGGAGTAATGATCGACCCTGGGTGCGACCACCCCTATTCTAGACTTCTCGAACACTGGGGGTCGATGCTCAGGGTCTGGTAGGGTCGATTGGCCATCGACCCCCTATGCGACCCCCTGTGGGTTTTGATCGATTTTCTTCCTTCAGTCTATTCTTCGTGGTTGGGGTCTTATGGCTTGCTCCTATAATCCATCCTACACATGTTCTATGGTCTAGAACCATGATTCTACCACCTATATGACTTTCATGATTTTCCCCCATGGTTTTCCATGAAAACCTAACCATGGGTTGATGGTTTGGGTTTCTCCGAGATCATACTCTCTGCATTATCTATCCTAAGGTCTTTAGCAATTCATGGAATTAGCATCCATACCTGAGAAGAATACTCCTTCTCTGCAACTCTTCTCCCTTGGCCTTCTTCTCTTCTTTCCTTCTCTTTTCCTTTTCTTCCTTTTCTTCTATTTCTCTCAATTCAATTAGGGTTGTAAAAGGAGTAAAAGAGGCTTAGGGACGTCCTATTTATAGAGTAGAAACTCCTAAAATAAGTCCCATTGAGATTTGGAAGGAATCCCATCGAAATTAGGAAACTTTCCTAATTTTCAGATTTACCGAGTACCAGGGGTCGATAGGGGGGACGGAGACCCCGTCGACCCCTGGTTCCTAAACTGTTCGACCCCCCATGTAAAACTGGGGGTCTGACTTCCGTCTTGGGGGGGGGGGTCCGACCCTCCCTTGCTGGGTATGCAACCCTTTCCTTAATTTAAGTATTTTTGGGTCAGTTTAATACATGGGATCATGATCTCCTTCACGCCTTGGTCCATTTGGCTCATCCATGATGGATAGACCTGGTTCAAGGTGGTAAGACCGGGTTAGTTTGATACGGGTCTTACAACTCCCCCCAACTTATAAAAATTTTGTCCCCAAAATTGTCCATACCTTCTGAGTCGAATAAGTGGGGGTATTGCTTTCGCATAGAATTCTCTTCTTCCCATGTAATTTCTTCCATGTCTCTACTTCTCCAAGTGACCATGACATAATAGAGATCTCGGTTGCGTAGTCGTTGAACCTTTCGGCTGGTGATTTCAGTTGGTGTTACTTTAAAAGTGAAATCTTCAGTTAAATCCGGTAGATCTACTGTCAGAACATGCATTGGATCTTTGTCATACTTCTTCAATAAGGAAATATGAAATACGTCATGCACACTTGACATAGATGGTGGTAGTGCTAACTGGTAAGCCACTTTCCCACGCTTAGCTAGAATCTCATATGGCCCGACATATCTTGGACTTAGTTTCCCTTTCTGTCCGAACCGTTTTAGACCTCGCATAGGCGATACCTTCAAGAATACTTTAACACCCACGACGAACTCAAGATCTCTGCGTCGAGTATCTGCATATTACTTCTAACGATTCTGGACTGTTCTCACTCTTTCCTTGATAATGTCAACCACTCCACAAGTCTCTTCAACAAATTCTGGTCCAACGAGACTACGTTCCCCAACTTCATTCCAACATAAAGGAGTTCGACACTTCCTGCCATACAGTGCTTCATAGGGTGACATCTGTATAGTAGCCTGATAGCTATTGTTATAAGCGAACTCGTTTAGTGGTAGCTTTTTATCCCACGATCCTCTAAAATCAATTACACATACTCGTAGCATATCTTCTAGAATCTGAATTGTACGCTCTGACTGTCCATCTGTCTGTGGATGGTATGCAGTATTAAACTTCAATGTTGTACCCATAGCCTTTTGTAATCCTTTCCAAAACTCGGAAGTAAATCATGGATCTCTATCGGACACAATGCTCTCTGGGACACCGTGTAATCGAACAATATTATCCACATACAGCTTTGCTAACCTCTCTAGTGTATACTAAGGGCGTATCGATATAAAGCGAGCTGTTTTTGTCAGGTGGTCTATAATCACCCAAACTGCGTCAACTATTCGAGGAGTCAGTGGTAATCTTGTGACGAAGTCCATAGTGATGCAATCCCATTTCCATACTGGTTTCGGTAACGACTGTAACAGTCCTGCGGGTCTTTGTCGCTCAGCCTTTACTTTCTGACAATTTAGGCATTAAGACACAAACTTAGCTACGTCTGCTTTCATTCCTCTCCAGCAATATAATTTCTTTAGATCATGATACATTTTTGTACTTCCCGGGTGTTTCAAATAGATGGTGGTATGGGCTTCTTTCATCAGTCGGTGTCTAATGTCCACACTTTCTGTTTCGGGTACACATTTTCTTCCTTTGTACTTCAATACATTCTCTTCGTCCAAGGTGAACTCAGGGTTAGTTCTACCTTTTTCGATGTCTTCTTGTACCGTTCTCAGGTAAGGGTCTGATTTGATAGCTGTCTTCACTTAATCAATTATATCCGGTATAATCTTTAATGCAGCGAACATATCGGAAAACCGATGAATGAACCCTTGGTTGGCTGATCCATCCGTTGTATCTATCACATACTGCTCATTGCCATGATTGAATACCATTCCAGTAGTACACATTGCTGCAGTTGTGCTAATCTCTCCTTGAGATTTTATCATTGCCTTTTTGCTCAATGCATCCGCTAATACATTAGCTTTCCCCGGATGATACTTGATATCACAATCATAGTCTTTCAATAGTTCCAGTCATCTTCTTTGTCTCATATTCAACTCCTTTTGATTAAATAGATAAGTAAGACTTTTGTGGTCCGATTTAATCTGGAACTTCTCTCCGTATAGGTAATGTCTCCATATCTTGACAACATGTACCACTGCCGCTAACTCCAAATCATGAGTGGGATAATTCTTCTCATGTGTCTTTAACTATCTTGAGGCATAAGCAATTACTTGTTCTCCTTGCATAAGCACACATCCTAATCCCAGTCCTGACGCATCAGTGTACAAGACAAATGGCTGTCTAGGAACGAGAATGGTAAAAATTAGGGCGGATATCAATCTGATCTTCAATGTTTGGAAGCTCTTCTCGCATTTATCCGTCCACACAAAATTTTTATCTTTCTTAGTCAGACTGGTGAGAGGTACGGCAATCCAGGAATAATCTTCCATAAATCTCCGATAATAACCAGCGAGACCCAGAAAACTTCTAATTTCTGCAATGCTCTTTGGTGCTTCCCACTTTACAATTGCCTCGATCTTACTGGGATCCACTTTGATTCCTTCAGTGGATACTACATGGCCTAGGAAGACGACTTCACTTAGCCAAAACTCACATTTGGTAAATTTGGCATATAGCTTCTCTTTCCTTAAACGCTCTAGAGCGGCATTTAGATTTTTAATATGGGTTTCCTTGTCTTTGGAATATACCAATATATCATCAATAAATACAATAACCGACGTATCCAACATATCGTGGAAAACCCGGTTCATAAGTTCCATGAAAGTTGCTGGTGCGTTTGTTAATCCAAAAGACATGACCAAGAATTCATAATGTCCATATCTGGTCCTGAAAGCTGTCTTAGGAATATCACCATCCTTAATCTTTAACTGATGTTAGCCTGACCGAAGATCAATCTTAGAAAATACTTTTGCTCCTTGCAACTGATCGAACAAGTCATCGATCCGAGGTAGTGGATATCGATTCTTGATTGTCAGTTTATTCAACTCTCGATAGTCGATAGATAATCGAACGCTACCGTCCTTCTTCTTTACGAATAATACTGGCGCTCCCCATGGTTATATACTGGGTTGAATATAACCCTTGTCCAGTAGTTCTTGTAGTTGTACTTTTAATTCCTTTAGTTCCGTAGGAGCCATTTGGTAGGGTGCTTTTGATACTGGTGCGGCTCCAGGTATAAGATCTATCACAAACTCTGTGGCTCGGTCGGGTGGTAATCCTAGTAGCTCCTCAGGAAATACGTCGGGGTAGTCCCGTACTACATCAATATCTTCCATCCGTGGTGCTTCCTTAGTGAGGTTGACCACTGATACTAGATACCCGACTGCTCCCTTCTCAAGGCACTTCTTAGCCTTTAGTACTGAGAGTATGAGCTTGCGTTTACGGGGAAGTTTGGTTCCCGCAAAATTGAATTCTGGTCATTCTTTGTCTTTAAATGTTAGCTTCTTTTCGATGCATAGTAGGTTCGTAGAATGCCGAGCTAACGAGTCCATTCCCAAGATGACGTCAAAGTCTGCCATCCCCAGTTGGATCATGGTTGCATCTAAGGTCTTCTCACCAATGAGAACTGGACATGGCCCATAACCTTTCTCTAACTCCACTTCTAACCCCATCGGTGACCGTACAAGTATTTTGTAGTCTAATGTTTTGATGGGTAAATTCAGCTTCTTTCCAAATGACACAGATATAAAAGAATGAGTAGCTCTTGAGTCGAAGAGTACTCTGGCGGGTATGCCATTTATGGGTACGATACCTGTGATTTATTTTTCTTAGTCTACATGCTCATATAATGTAATACAACTTAAAAAAAAAGGTTTTAGTCATACCTGTGACCACATTGCGTGATGCGGCAGCATCCTCGGATGTAACAGCATGAACTCATCCTTGTTGTAGCTGCTTCCTGGGCTTAGGACACTCCCTTGCCATATGCCCCGCTTGGTTGCAATTAAAACATTTTGGGCCTTCCGTATTTGGCTTTGGCTGATGTTGAGCTACTGGGATAGTCTTAGGTGCAGTAGCAAAGCCTTGAGCACGGAAGGGTTTAAATGTCTTATTATTCCCTCCGTTATAAGCATTTCCGGCTGGTCTTTTCATACCTCTGTTCTGTGTGAAATAGCTTTCCTTCTGGCTCGATTCAATAACTCGAGCAATTTGCACAGATTCATTATATATTTTCTTTTCCAATCCTAGAACATGCTCTCTGATGCTTCCTCTAAGCCCCGTGACAAACCTATGGGTTTTAGTGTCTTCTTCTTGCATGATGAGTGGTGCAAAGAAAAATAGCTCATCAAAACGCTGTTGATATGCATCCACAAACATCTGTCCCTGATATAAACTCAGGAACTCCTTCTCCATAGAATCTTTGAAGCTTCGGGGAAAGTACTTCTCAAAGAAAGCTTCTTTATATATAGCCCAAGTCAATAGGGCGTGCTTGGTTAATAAGTAGGCCCTGGTCGATTTCCACCAATGATGTGCATCACCTTTTAGCATGAAAGTGGCACATAATACCTTCTCTTATTTCAAATTTAGTATAACGGCAAACACTTGCTTTATCTAGTGAACTTAAGTTTAAAGGATCGGGAGTAAATCTGTAGTAATCCAACCGGCATCCAAAGATCATTACGTTGCACGGTGGTCCAAATGCATAGAGGTTTTATAGTTCTTAACTTCATGGTTATAGGTTCTATCGAATATATAATGCCATTGGTCAAGGCACTACAGGAGTAAATCTGGAGAAATTTTTCGTACATCAGTAAATCAGGTATAATCTGTAGATGTACGCTCAACATGATTAAACATTCAACTGTTCATTTAGTTCATATCTCTGTTCATGTTGTTGATCATGAGAGTGGTTCAGATTGGTATAATCAGGACTAATACTAAAGAAACAATATCTATAACTCCAATTGACAGGTTAAATCAAGAAGGTATCCTGTCAAGGTACGAGAATTAAAATCAAGTATGTGCATCCTCTATAATCATAAGAGTATGTCAATAATGCACCGCATCCTATATAACCTATCTACATATATGAGTTTTCCTTACCCATTCTCGACCCGGATAGTGGTGGGGGTCAAGTTGCAACCTCTTCTTAATGCTCATCGGGCAATGAATCAACTTGTGGTGGATCTCACCCTGAGTCTCCATGTCACCCAGTAGCATGGCTTTATCTTCTTGTAGTTACTCCTATTCTTAATGTATGGCCATTATTCTCCTATTTCTATTAGATTTAGCTCGAGATCTTTCCTCTTCCTCTATAGGGATTTAGGCATTACTAGTCATTTTCTTCTTTTTCTGTTATACATTGAGTTTCACATCTTTTAAGTACCAACTCGGTATTCTAATTTCTTAGCTTTACATATGCTCCCTTCTTCTAACTATACTATATCTCTTGTATACTTGGTTAACTACCCAACTTATAGATAGTACCCTATATTTTTTTGTTTATCAGGATAATTTTTGGTCTTCTCTTTCTGTTTGAGTGTATATATATGGTTCCACCTTTAATAAATGCATTATTCTCTTTTCAATTTGGTCTCAAACATCACTTGTGCTTATAGTGTGTTAATATTACAGTTTTTACATTTATCCTATCTCAGTTCACAATTTGTTGTGAAGGTATGCTAGTTTAGTGGACACGGCCTGAGATGCTCTGATACCAAGTTGTCACACCCCAATTCCACACACTTCAGAATGATGTGATGAATCGCTAGCAAACCAACGGTTCTACCAGGATCTCGGACAAGCGAAATCCATTTTATCTAAACCTCATGCATCCACATGCATAATCAGAGTAAATACACAATAGCGGAAGTCTTATAGTAAAATGAACTGAGAATCTACTGTGATATTAATGTTTAAATAGCAATTTATTCTGTAACAACTAAGACATAAATAAATATCAAATACATGTCTTTATTAAATCCAAATAAAGAAAACTAGAAATCTAATCGAATACACATGAGTTACACTCGCAAGAGGAGTCATGTGTATCCACTTCATGTCACACCCCAATTCTGCAATATTCAGAATGATGTGATGAACCGCTAATAAACCAACGGTTCAACCAGGATCTCAAATAGACTATCCCCGCATTATCTAAACTTACACACATCCGTAATCATAATCAGAGTAAATACACAATAGCGAAAGTCTTATAATAACATGAACTGAGAAACTAAAATGATATTAATAATTTAATAGCAAATTATTCTGTTTTCAACTGCGACATAAATATTTAAGTACCAAATACATGTCTTAATAAATCCAATAAAGAAACCTATAAAATATCTAATCAAATACACACGAGTTGCACTCGCAAGAGGAGTCGTGTGTATCCACTTCAGCTTCAGCTTCCATCGCTGCCACGTTCCCGTACGCAGTTGCATTCACATAGTCCTCAATGGTATAACCTGTATCATCAACTAAAAATATTCGACGTCGAGGGGTGAGCACACATCACGGCTCAGTGAGTAGCAAAAACAATGCAACAATATATATGCATGTAAATCAATTTATATCTTTGGTCTGGTATATAAGTTTGCAGTATGCAATAGAAAGGTTTAGGTAGTCAAAGGTCACGTTTATTGACCCCGCCTCTATACATGAGTGTGTGAAGTTACCCGAAGATCACGTTTATCGTCAACTCACATGCACCCAATCATGAACATTATATAACAAATGTTATGTTTATTGCTATATAGTGTCATACCAACACGTAAGCCCCTGTTAGCGAGGGCTACAAACTGGGCTCACAACTAACCAATCCTAATGCCAAAAAGTGTATCCAAGGCCTCACCCCAGCATCCCCCAGAATGTCCATAGAGATAGAGCTAAGGCCCCCCGGTAGAGTCAGAGACTACAAGGATCGAGACCACCTCCCCTGATACTTTACAACATAATAGTTCTGCTAAAGTAAAGGCGATACGACGATGCCAATGCACAAGACTTGAGTTAGAGATAGAGCTAAAGTGTTGAGACCCGCCAAAGGTTAACGTTTATTGACGTTCTCATCACACCTCCCCTGATACTTGCTCGCATCAAGTACATCAACCACACACATACAAGCACATGCCTATTCCTATCATCATCATCATGTTATAAACAAAAAAGTAAATATGCATGAACAAGTAATAGAAATATTGGATGGCATGCTGTATGCACATTACAAATATATATTCGCATAGAATCAAGCATGGCATAGGACTCAAGAAATAGAAAACAGTTTTTCTTATTAACCAATTTAGTTTGGAGTTCTAGTTCCTCACCTTAGCTTGCTAATAGATACTTTTCCAAGCTTTAGAATCACCTTTACAATGTTATTATATTGCTAGAAGACCTAACAAAGTCGATAGAATTTAATTAGAATTAATTCCAGATTTAAAAACCATTCTGTTAACTGAGGGTCGGAGGTAGGGTCGGAGTCCTGATCGATCCTGGGTGCAACCCTCCCCAGATTCTGAACTTCCCGAACACTGAGGGTCGATGGTCAGGAACACCTAGGGTCGGATGGTCATCGACCCTCAATGCGACCCTCTGTGCACTTTGGTCCAATTCCCTCTCTTTAATCCATTCTTCGTGTTTGGGGTCCTATGGCTTGCTTCTACATTCCATTAAACATTCATTCCATGGTCTGGAACTTTGTATAATCCATCTAAATAGCTTTCATGCATTCTTCTATGGTTTTCCATGGAAACCTAACCATAGATTGATGGTTTGGGTTTCTCTGAGATCACACTCTCAACAATAACTAACCTAAAGTCTGTAGAAACTCATGGAATTAGTATCCATACCTGAGAAGATTACTTTTTTTTTTTTCTGAAATTCTTCTCTTTTTTGCTAAGTTCTTTTCCTTGCCTTTCTTCTTCCTCTTTTCCTTCTCTTCTCTTTCTCTCAATTCAATTAGGGTTGTGAAAGGAGTGAAAATGGCTTAGGGACGTCCTTTAAATAGAGTAGGAACATCCTAAAATAAGTCCCTTTGAGATTAGGAAGGAATCCCAATCGAAAATTAAGAAATTTCCTAATTTTATTTTCTTACGGCAACCGAGGGTCGATGGGAGGGTCGATGATCCCGTCGACCCTAGGGTCCTAAGCTATCCGACCCTCCCTTCAAAACTGAGGGTCTGACTTTCTGTTTTGGGAGGTCCGACCCTGCTTAGTTGGGTATGCGACCCTTCCCCTATTTTAAGTGTTTTTGGGTCGATTTGATACCTGGGATCTCGATCTCCTTCACGCCCTTGGTCCATTTGATTCGACCATGATGGGTAAACCTGGTTCAAGGTGGTAAGACCGAGTTAGATTAACACGGGTCTTACAACTCCCCCCAACTTATAAAAATTTTGTCCTCGAAATTGTACGTACCTTCTGAATCAAATAAGTGAGGGTATTGCTTTCGCATAGCATTCTCTTCTTCCCATGTAACTTCTTCCATGTCTCTACTTTTCCATGTGACCTTAACATAGTAGATATCTCTGTTGCGTAGACGTTGAACTTTTCGACTAGTGATTTCTGTTGGTGTTACTTCAAATGTCAAATCATCAGTCAATTCTAGCAAATCCACTGTCAAAACATGCGTCGGGTCTTTGACATACTTCTTCAATAGGGAAATGTGAAATACATCATGCACACTTGACATAGATGGTGGTAGTGCTAACTGATAAGCCACTTTTCCATGCTTAGCTAGAATTTCATACGGCCAGACATATCTTGGACTTAGTTTCCCTTTCAGTCCAAACCTCTTCAATCCTCGCATGGGCGATACCTTCAAAAATACTTTATCTCCTACTGCGAACTCCAGATCTCTTCGTCGAGTATCTGCATATTGCTTCTGACGGTTCTTCGCCGTTCTCACTCTTTCCTTGATAATGTCAACCACTCGACAAGTCTCTTCAATAAATTCCAATCCAACAATACTACGTTCTCCAACTTCATTCCAGAACAAGGGAGTTCGACACTTCCTGCCATACAGTGCTTTATAAGGTGACATCTGTATAGTAGCCTGAAAGCTATTGTTATAAGCAAACTCGATCAGTGGTAATCTTTCATCCCATGATCCCTTGAAATCAATTACACATGCTCGTAGCATATCTTCTAGAATCTGAATTGTACGCTCCGACTGTCCATCTGTCAATGGGTGGAATGCAGTACTGAACTTCAACGTTGTACCCATAGCTTTTTGCAATCCTTCCCAAAACTTGGAAGTAAATCATGGATCTCTATCCGA
Organism: Protea cynaroides; assembly: GCA_028583415.1. Lineage (NCBI taxonomy): Eukaryota > Viridiplantae > Streptophyta > Magnoliopsida > Proteales > Proteaceae > Protea > Protea cynaroides. The sequence goes on along the minus strand of CM053275.1, from coordinate 58,011,324 downwards.
CACAATGCTTTCTGGAACACCATGTAATCGAACAATATTATCCACATACAGCTTCGCTAACCTTTCCAATATATACTGAGGTCCTATAGGTATGAAGCGAGCTGTTTTAGTTAGACGGTCCACAATCACCCATCTACTCGTGGAGTCAATGGTAGTCCCGTGACGAAGTCCATAGTGATGCAGTCCCATTTCCATGCTGGTTCCGGTAATGACTGTAACAGTCTTGCGGGTCTTTGTCATTCAGCCTTTACTTTCTGACAATTTAGGCATTGAGACACGAACTTAGCTACATCTGCTTTCATTCCCCTTCACCAATATAGTTTTTTTAGATCATGATACATTTTTGTACTTCCAGGGTGTATAGAATAGATGGTGGTGTGGGCTTCCTTCATCAGTCGGTGTCTAATGTCTACACTTTCTGTTTCAGGTACACATATTCTTCCTTTGTATTTTAGTACTTTCTCGTCGTCCAAGGTGAACTCAGGATTAGTCCTACCTTTCTCAATATCTTCTTGTACTGTTCTCAAATAAGGATCTGCTTTGATAGCTGTCTTCACTTCATCCACTATATCCGGTATAATCTTCAATGCCGTGAACATATTCGAAAACCGATGAATAAACCCTTGGTTGGCTGATCCATCCATTGTATCTATCACATACTGCTCGTTGCCGTGATTGAATACCATTTCGGTAGTACACATTGCTGCAGTCGTGCTAACTTCTCCTTGAGATTTTATCATTGCTTTTCTGCTTAATGCATCTGCTACTACGTTCGCTTTTCCCGGATGATACTGGATATCACAATCATAGTCTTTCAATAGTTCCAGCCATCTTCTTTGTCTCATATTCAACTCCTTTCTGATTAAATAAATAGGTAAGACTTTTATGGTCCGACTTAATCTGAAATTTCTCTCCGTATAAGTAATGTCTCCATATCTTGACAGCATGTACTACTGCCACTAACTCCAAATCATGAGTGAGTAGTTTTTCTCATGTACCTTCAACTGTCTTGAAGCATAAGCAATCACTTGCTCTCCTTGCATAAGCACACATCCCAATCCCAATCCGCTGAACTAGCATAAATTCAAGACAATAGTGAACTGAGATAGGATAAATTAAAAGCTTTAATACAAACACACTATAAGCACAAGTGATGATTGAGACCAAATTTTAAAAGAGAATAATTCATCTATTAAAGGGGAAACAAGTTACATACAATGAGTGAGAGAAACAAAATGTAAATACATAACCAAAGCAGAGTACAGTCCACAACCCGGACAGTTACTCTGTAGTACAAGAAAATAAGGTACAATCAAGAAGCTGGAGGCGAAGGAGGAGGCGGGGCCTCACAATCTCGGTCATAGTCCTCAGCATAGACCCTAGTCAACCAGGCCACCTGGGTCTGGGTCGTCTGGGGACTAGCTGCAAGATCGGCTACCCTCCTATTAGTCGCCCGCTGGACCGATAACAGCTCATCTACCCTCATACGCTGAGCGTCTAGCAACTCCTCCATCCTCAGATCAGATCTACGCTGAGCCTCCCTGATCTCTTGCAGCATCTCCATCATATCAGCAGGTGGGCATGAAGGACCAGCCGCATAAGAAGGACCAATCTCAGGTACAGGATCCGCCGCAGAAGAAGTACCAACACCAGCCGCATGAGTAGGTGAAGGCGGTGGTATCGCGTCAACATCCATATACATGCGGTCGTCATCGTCGAAGGGATCCACATGAGCTCTAGCAGTGGCAGCAGCAGCCTCAGCATCAGCCATCTCGATACGAGTGTGAGGATGCACCATCGCGTTCCTCTCCTCATCACTAACCTGGGCATCCCGCATACCCATCTTGCAGATTGCCTCCCAATCTAGAGGCGACGAGAAGGTCTTCTCTTAAATCTTCTCATCTACCAGGTCAACCCCCAAACGGGTCAGTAGGACTGTAATCATACGTCCATAGGGTGGATTACCCCTATGACCGGACAATGTGGCACTAATCATAGTCCGCATGATGATGTATGGAAGGCAGACAGGCTGGCGAGTGCAGATACTGTAAATCAGAAACTGAGTTAGCTGAAAAACCCTCTCATAGTGCCCACTCTGCGGGATCAGATTATGCTGGATAATCTTGTAGAAGATCCGTGGAGCTGGACGTAAATAACAAGCTCTCATTTGCCAACGATCAGGAGGGAGCAACTGATTATCGATCTCTGCCCTCATCTCCATCTCAACAAACTGTGGCTCTCCAGGCGCACAGTACACCATGGGGCCATCATAGGGAATGCCCAACAAGTCGGCCAGCTGCCAATAGTCGAAAGAGATATCTACCCCTTTGACGTAGCTGGTGATGCGCAACTCCTGACCATGCTCAACGTCATTGTAATTCCCCACCACCTGGGGATTACAATAGAACTGGCGCATCAAATCCGAACATGTGCATGCATCATATGTAATGACAGGAAGCCACCCCATATCACCAAAGGCTCCCTCTACGTTGAATACGGCTAACTCAGCCAAGTTCACCATACGACCACCCTCAACCTTCTTACGGGCATAGTCAGCATACCGTGCCTCGGCTTCATTGGAATGGAAGCGAAGGGGATCACGAACTCGGGGTACCTTAGTACGAGCCATGGTATCTGCAAAATAAGAAAGAGAAGGAAAACAAGGAGTTATAGGATAAAAATCCTCTGATTAAATAAATAGGTAAGACTTTTATGGTCCGACTTAATCTGAAATTTCTCTCCGTATAAGTAATGTCTCCATATCTTGACAGCATATACTACTGCCGCTAACTCCAAATCATGAGTGGGGTAGTTTTTCTCATGTACCTTCAATTGTCTTGAAGCATAAACAATCACTTGCTCTCCTTGCATAAGCACACATCCCAATCCCAATTCTGACGCATCAGTGTATAAGGTAAACGTCTAACCTGGAATAGGAATAGTCAAAATCGGGGCGGATATCAATCTGGACTTCAGCATTTGGAAACTCTTCTCACATTTATCAGTCTACACAAACTTTTCACCTTTCTTAGTCAAACTGGTGAGAGGTACGACAATCCAAGAATAGTCTTCTACGAATCTCCGATAATAACTAGCTAGACCCAGAAAACTTCGGATTTCCGAAACGCTCTTTGGTGCTTCCCACTTCACAATAGCCTCGATCTTGCTGGGATCCACTTTGATTCCTTCAGTGGATACTACATGGCCTAGAAAGGCGACTTTACTTAGCCAAAACTCGCACTTTGAAAATTTGGCATATAGCTTCTCTTTCCTTAAACGCTGTAGGGCTGCGTTTAGGTTCTTGATATGGGTTTCCTTGTCCTTGGAATATACCAATATATCATCAATAAATACTATTAACCGACGTATCCAACATATCGTGGAAAACTCGGTTCATAAGTTCCATGAACGTTGCCGGTGCATTAGTTAATCCGAAAGACATAACCAAAAATTCATAATGTCCATATCTGGTCCTGAAAGCTGTCTTTGGAATATCACCTTCTTTAATCTTTAACTGATGATAGCCCGATCGAAGATCGATCTTAGAAAATACTTTTGCTCCTTGTAACTGATCGAACAAGTCATCGATCCGAGGTAGTGGGTATCGATTCTTGATTGTCAGTTTATTCAACTCCCGATAGTCGATATATAATCGAACGCTACCATCCTTCTTCTTTACGAACAACACCAGTGCCCCCCATGGAGATATACTGGGTCGAATATGACCCTTGTCTAGCTGTTCTTGTAGTTGCACTTTTAATTCCTTCAGTTCTGTAGGAGCCATTCTATAAGGTGCTTTAGACACTGGTGCGGCTCTAGGTATAAGGTATATCACAAACTTCGTGGCTCGGTCGGGTGGTAATCCAGGTAGTTCCTCCGAAAATACATCAGGATAGTCCCGCACGACATCAATATCTTCCATTCGTGGCGCGTCCTTGGTTAGGCCGACCACGGATACTAGATACCCGATTGCCCCCTTCTCAAGGCACTTCTTAGCCTATAGTGTTGAAAGTATGAGCTTGCGTCTCCGGGGAAGTTTGGTTCCCGAGAAACTTAATTCTGCTCCTTCTTTGTCATTGAACGTTAGCTTCTTTTTGGTGCATAACAGATTTGTAGAATGCCGAGCTAACCAGTCCATTCCCAAGATGACATCAAAGTCTGCCATCTCAAGTTGTATCAAGATTGCATCTAAGGTCTTCTCTCCAATGAGAACTGGACATGGCCCATAACCTTTCTCTAATTCCACTTCTAACCCCATCGGTGATCGTACAAGTAATTTGTAGACTAATATTTTGATGGGTAAGTTTATCTTCTTTCCGAATGACACAGATATAAAGGAATGAGTCGGTGATCGTACAAGTAATTTGTAGTCTAATATTTTGATGGGTAAGTTTATCTTCTTTCCGAATGACACAGATATTAAGGAATGAGTAGCTCCTGAATCAAAGAGTACTCTGGCGGGTGCGCCATTTATAGGTACGATACCTATGATTTATTTTAACTTAGTCTACATGCTCACACAATGTAATTACAACTTCAAAAAGTTTCGGTCATACCTGTGACCACATCGGGCGATGCGGCCGCATCCTCAGACGTAACAGCATATACACGTCCCTGATGGAATTCCTTCTTGGGCTTAGGGCACTCCCTTGCCATATGTCCCGGCTGGTTGCAGTTAAAACACTTCAGGACTTCAGAATTTGGCTTTGGCTGAGGTTGAGCTGCCGGAGTAGTCTTGGTTGCAGCAGTAAAATTCTGAGGGCGGAAAGGCTTATATGTCTTGTTATTGCCTCCGTTGTAAGAATTTCCGGCTGGCCTTTTGATGCCTCTGTTTTGAGTAAAATAACTCTCCTTCTGGCTCGATTCTATAACTCGAGCAATCTGGACAGCTTCATTATAAATTCTCTTTTCTAAGCCCAGAACATGTTCTCTGATGTTTCCCCTCAGTCCCGTGACAAACCTACGGGTTTTGGTTTCTTCTTCTTGCATACTCAATGGTGCGAAGAAAAACAGCTCTTCATAACGCTGTTGGTACGCATCCACTGACATCTGTCCCTGATAAAGACTCAGGAACTCCTTCTCCATCGAATCTCTGAAGCTCCGTGGAGAATATTTCTCAAAGAAGGATTCTTTATATATAGCCCATGTCAGTAGGGCGTGCTTAGTCAGTAGATACGCCTTCGTGGATTTCCACCAATGATGTGCGTCGCCCTTGAGCATGAAGGTGGTGCATAGTACTTTCTCTTCCTCTGTGATAGTCATCATGAGGAAATTTCTCTCCATCTCATCTATCTAGTGTGCTGGCCACAACGGATCAGACAGTTTGCCATTGAATTCTTTGGGTTTCATCTTCAAAAATCTCTCCACTAGTCGGGAGTGATCCAACTGATTTTTGGGGTTTGCCCCAAACATATGGGGTGGATACTGGTAATTCCCTTGAGCTGCTTCCAGTATCTGCACTGGAATCTGTGCAGCCGGTTGTTGAGGTGTCTGAGGGGCTGGGTGGTTACCCACCGGTGCTGCACTGGCTTGTCCTGTGTGCATGGGTGCAGCCTGAGTGGCTTGAAACATAATTCCCATGGCAACCTGCATCTGAGCCTGTGCGTATTGCAACTTGCTGCAGCGCTTGTGCCGGATTCATCACCACGGTTGTTAGCTCTGGTGGTGGAGGTGGCAAATTTGTAGGGTTTGCCGGTTCTGGATTACCCGGTGCATAGTTATTTTCTTGACTAGTCTCCTCCACGGGTAGTGGTGGTGGGACTGCATTTCGAGTCTGTCGGGTCACCCTACGTCCAGACATAATTCTTTTCTGTGATTGGTGGTGTCTGAAAATCCTCAAAATAGGTGAGAAGTCATTTATATTTCATGTAAGCAGGCTAACCAATAATCAATTCCAATTCTAGCTCATTTTATAAAAAAAATACCGTCTTTTCTATGTAGGGTCGATGGTGTGTCCGACCCTTGGTATCCGACCCTGGGAATGACCTGTTCTTCCCGAGAGCTGAGGGTCGATGGGTATCCACCCTCAGTTCTGACCCTTAGTTTTCTGTCAGATTCCCGAGAGCCGAGGGTCGATGGGAGGGTCGATTCGAGGGTCGATTGTGCTAGTCGAATTGTCCGACCCTCGGACTAAAAATCAGATTTTTAAGATCCGATTTTGGGTCATTTCTTATTATTTCCCTCCCGTTTCGACTCGCCTCTCCTCTCTGAGTTGCAACAGTGCTACTCCACTATTGTGGGTCGATTTTAGTTCGGGTTTCGACGTCCACGTCATCCATACAGGTATGTTCTCTCATTTTTACTTGTTTTTAGGTTTCTATTTCTAGGTTTTTGTCCATTTAATTTTTATTTTTCAAATTAAACTTTTTCCAACTGTAAAAATTCGATTTTTATTGGGGGCTTGTGTTATTGGTGTCTTGAGGAATGAAAGCCCTCAAAATTTTTTGAGTTTCATTGGTTGGTTATCGAGAAACTTGAAATTTTCTCTTTTTGCCCTAATTTGTCGACATTTTCGATTTTTCTTGAATTTCTTCAAATTGGACATCGTCAGTTAAAATTTCCTACTGTATGTGGGTTGTAGGATGTATTTTAACCTACGTAAGTTCTCATGCCCACTTGTATGGTGAGAAACGGGGCTTTATGGTCAACTTACGTCGTTATTAAATCAAGTTTCGGATTTTTTTTATCCTATTAACTCTTTGTTTTCCTTCTCTTTCTTATTTTGCAGATACCATGGCTCGTACCAAGGTACCCAGAGTTCGTGATCCCCTTCGCTTCCGTTCCAATGAAGCCGAGGCACGGTATGCTGACTATGCCTGTAAAAAGGTTGAGGGTGGTCGTATGGTGAACTTGGATGAGTTAGCCGTGTTCAACGTAGAGGGAGCCTTTGGTGACATGGGGTGGCTTCCTGTCATTACATAAGATGCATGCACATGTCCAGATTTGGTGCGCCAGTTTTATTGTAATCTCCAGGTGGTGGGGAATTACAATGACGTTGAGCATGGTCAGGAGTTGCGCATCACCAGCTACGTCAAAGGGGTAGATATCTCTTTTGACTATCGGCAGCTGGCCGACTTGTTGGGCTTTCCTTATGATGGCCCCATGGTGTATTGTGCGCCTGGAGAGCCCCAGTTTGTTAAGATGGAGATGAGGGCAGAGATCGACAATCAGTTACTCCATCCTGATCATTGGCAGATGAGAGCCTGTTATTTGCGTCCAGCTCCACGGGTCTTCTACAAGATTATCCAGCATAATCTGATCCCGCAGAGTGGGCACTACGAGAGGGTTTCTCAGCTGACCCAGTTCTTGATTTACAGTATCTACACTCGCCAGCCCGTCTGCCTTCCATACATCATCATGCAGACTATGATTAGTGCCACATTGTCCGGTCATAGGGGTAATCTACCCTATGGACGCATGATTACAGTCCTACTGACCCGTCTGGGGGTTGACCTGGTGGATGAGAAGATCCAGGAGAAGACCTTCTCATCGCCTCTAGATTGGGAGGTAATCTGCAAGACGGGTATGCGGGATGCCCAGGTTAGTGATGAGGAGAGGAACGCGATGGTGCGCCCTCACACTCGTATCGAGATGGTTGATGCTGAGGCTGCTGCTGCCGTTGCTAGAGCTCATGTGGATCCCGTCGACGATGACGACCGCATGTATATGGATGTTGACGCGATACCATAGCCTTCACCTACTCATGCGGCTGGTGTTGGTACTCCTTCTGCGGCGGATCCTGTACCTGAGACTGGTCCTTCTTATGCGGCTGGTCCTTCACGCCCACCTGCTGATGACGTGCAGAGTATGTTTCATGAGATTAGAGAGGCTCAGTGCGCATCTGATCTGAGGATGGAGGAGTTGCTAGACGCTCAGCGTGCAAGAGTGGATGAGGTGCTAGCTGCCCAGCGCATATCAGATACGCGGATGGGAGAGCTCATAAAGGTTCAGCGTGCGACTGATAGGAGGGTAGCCGATCTCACAGCTAGTCTACAGACGACCCAGACTCAGATAGCCTGGTTGACTAGAGTCTATGCTGAGGACTATGATAGAGATCGTGAGGCCCCGCCTCCTCCTTTGTCTCCAGCTTCTTGATCGTACTTTATTTTCTTGTACTACAGAGTAACTGTCCGGGTTGTGGACTGTACTCTGCTTTCATTATGTATATACGTTTTGTTTCGCCCTCATTCATTGTATGTAACTTGTTTCCCTTTTTAATAGATGCATTATTCTCTTTTTTAAATTTGGCCTCAACCATCATTTGTGCTTACAGTGTGTTAATATTACTGTTTTTACTTTTATCCTATCTCTGTTCACAATTTTCTCGAGTGTATGTTAGTTCAGCGGGCAAGGCCTGAGATGCTCTGATACCAAGTTGTCACACCCCAGTTCTGCACAATTCAGAATGATGTGATGAACCGTTAATAAACCAACGGTTCAACCAGGATCTCAAATAGACTATCCCCGCGTTATCTAAACTTACACACATCCGTAATCATAATCAGAGTAAATACACAATAGCGGAAGTCTTATAATAACATGAACTGAGAAACTAAAATGATATTAATAATTTAATAGCAAATTATTCTGTTTTCAACTGAGACATAAATATTTAAGTACCAAATACATGTCTTAATAAATCCAATAAAGAAACCTATAAAATATCTAATCAAATACACACGAGTTGCACTCGCAAGAGGAGTCGTGTGTATCCACTTCAGCTTCAGCTTCCATCGCTGCCACGTTCCCGTACGCAGATGCATTCACATAGTCCTCAACGGTATAACCTGCATCATCAACTAAAAATATTTGACGTCGAGGGGTGAGCACACATCACGGCTCAGTGAGTAGCCAAAACAATGCAACAATACATATGCATGCAAATCAATTTATATCTTTGGTCTGGTATATAAGTTTGCAGTATGCAATAGAAAGGTTTAGGTAGTCAAAGGTCGCGTTTATTGACCCCGCCTCTATACACGAGTGTGTGACGTTACCCGAAGATCACGTTTATCGTCAACTCACATGCACCCAATCATGAACATTATATAACAAAGGTTACGTTTATTGCTATATAGTGCCATACCAACACGTAAGCCCCTGTTAGCGAGGACTGCAAACTGGGCTCGCAACTAACCAATCCTAATGCCAAAAAGTGTATCCAAGGCCTCACCCCAGCATCCCTCAGAATGTCCATAGAGATAGAGCTAAGGCCCCCCGATAGAGTCAGAGACTACAAGGACCGAGACCACCTCCCCTGGTACTCTACGACATAATAGATCTGCTAAAGTAATGGCGATACGATGATGCCAATGCACAAGACTTGAGTTAGAGATAGAGCTAAAGTGCTGAGACCCGCCAAAGGTTAACGTTTATTGACGTTATCATCACACCTCCCCTGATACTCGCTCGCATCAAGTACATCAACCACACACATACAAGCACATGCCTATTCCTATCATCATCATCATCATCATGTTATAAATAATAAAATAAATATGCATGAACAAGTAATAGAAATATTGGATGGCATGCTGTACGCACATTACAAACATATTCGCATAGAATCAAGCATGGCATAGGACTCAAGAAATAGAAAATAGTTTTTCTTATTAACCAATTTAGTTTGGAGTTCTGGTTCCTCACCTTAGCTTGCTAATAGATACTTTTCCAAGCTTTAGAATCACCATTACAATGTTATTATATTGCTAGAAGACCTAACAAAGTCGATAGAATTTAATTATAATTAATTCCAGATTTAAAAACCATTCTGTTAACTGAGGGTCGGAGGTAGGGTCAGAGTCCTGATCGACCCTGGGTGCGATCCTCCCCAGATTCTGAACTTCTCGAACACTGAGGGTCGATGGTCAGGAACACCTAGGGTCGGATGGTCATCGACCATCGGTGCGACCCTCTGTGCACTTTGGTCCAATTCCCTCTCTTTAATCCATTCTTCGTGTTTGGGGTCCTATGGCTTGCTTCTACATTCCATTAAACTTTCATTCCATGGTCTGGAACCTTGTATAATCCATCTAAATAGCTTTCATGCATTCTTCTAAGGTTTTCCATGGAAACCTAACCATAGATTGATGGTTTGGGTTCCTCCGAGATCACACTCTCAACAATAACTAACCTAAGGTCTGTAGAAACTCATGCAATTAGTATCCACACCTGAGAAGATTACTTTTTCTCTGAAATTCTTCTCCTTTTTGCTAAGTTCTCTTCCTTGCCTTTCTTCTTCCTCTTTTCCTTCTCTACTCTTTCTCTCAATTCAATTAGGGTTGTGAAAGGAGTGAAAGTGGCTTAGGGACGTCCTTTAAATAGAGTAGGAACATCCTAAAATAAGTCCCTTTGGGATTAGGAAGGAATCCCAATAAAAAATTAGGAAATTTCCTAATTTTATTTTCTTACGGCAACCGAGGGTCGATGGGAGGGTCGATGATCCCGTCGACCCTAGGGTCCTAAGCTGTCCGACCCTCCCTTCAAAACTGAGGGTTTGACTTTCTGTTTTGGGTGGTCTGACCCTGCTTAGTTGGGTATGCGATCCTTCCCCTATTTTAAGTGTTTTTGGGTCGATTTGATACCTGGGATCTCGATCTCCTTCACGTCCTTGGTCCATTTGACTCGACCTTGATGGGTAAACCTGGTTCAAGGTGGTAAGACCGGATTAGATTGATACGGGTCTGCATTGACATAATCTTCGACGGTAGTACCTGCATCATCAACTAAAAATATTCGACGTCGAGGGGGTGAGCACACATCATGGCTCAGTGAGCAAACAAAACAATGCAACAATACATATGCATACAGTCAATTCATATCTTTGGTCTGGTTTAAAGTTTGCAATATGCAATAGAAAGGTTTAGGTAGTCAAAGGTTAACGTTTATTGATGCCGCCTCTATACACAAGTGTGTGACGCCGCCCGAAGGTAACGTTTATCGTCGACTCACAAGCACCCAATTCATGAACATTGTACAACAAAGGTTAATGTTTATTGCTGTACAGCGCCATACCAACACGTAAGCCGCTGCTGGCAAGGGCTGCAAACTGGGCTCGCAACTAACCAATCCTAATGCCAAAAAGTATCCAAGGCCTCACCCCAGCATCCCTCAGAACGTCCATAGAGATCGAGCTAAGCCCCCCCGGTAGAGTCAGAGACTACAAGGACCGAGACCACCTCCCCTGATACTCTACGACGTAATAGTTCTGCTAAAGGAATGGCGATACGACGATGAAAGGTTTGGTGAGCAAACAAAACAATGCAACAAACGTATGCATGCATTCAATTCATATCTTTGGTCTCGTTTATAAGTTTGCAATGTGCTATAGAATGGTTTGGTGGCTGCCGCATCTCTATACACGAGTGTGTGAATCCACCCAATGGATCAAACACCATTTCCATCCCACATGCACCCATCATGGAATAGAGATAGAGTTGAAGTGTCTGGATCAAACACCGCATAACACTTCCCCTGATACCCTACCCATACCAACACGTAAGCCCCTATTGACGAGGGCTTGCAAACTGGGCTCACAACTAACCAATCCTAATGCCAAATAGTGTATCCAAGGCCTCACCCCAGCATCCCTCAATATGTCCATACAGATAAAGCTATGGCCCCTCGACAGAGTCAGAGACCACAAGGTCCGAGGCCACCTCCCCTGATGCCCTACGATGTAATAGTTCTGCTAAGGTAATGGCAATACGAAGATGTTAGTGGGCAAGACTTGAACAGAGATAGAGCTAGAGTCTAGTGACGAGGTCGAAGACCACCATGCCACGTCCTCTCCCTGATGCTCGACTCGTATCCAGCACACTAACCACATACATACATTCACATGCCTATTCCTAGCATCATCATCATCATCATGTTATTAATAAACGAAATTAAATATGCATGAACAGTAATAGCAAGAATATTGGATGACATGTGAGATGCACATTACAAGCATACAAGCATAGAATCAATCATGGCATTGGACTCAATAAAAATAAACAGTTTGTTATTAACCAATTAGTTTAGGTCTTGTTCCCTCACCTATTAGCAATTCTCGATGTCCTTCCAAGCCTTTAAATTCTCTTTGAATTGATTTAACAACATAAAATTTATATGAATTTAAGTTAGGGTTCATATGTGACATGTTACAGTAGTCAAAAATCAAAACAGAGCATTGATAGGTGCTTGATTGGTCCTATGGTCTCATGCTGTATTGACCTTACTGTCTACTGTCGATACCCTACAGTCGCATATGGTGCGACCGTAGCTGCGACCATATGATTTTTAAAATCTTTCCAAATGCCTATGGTCGATCCTCTGGTCATACTGGTCATGCTATGGTCGACCGTAGCTGCGACCTTGAGATTTTTAGTCACAGTCTACCTAAAATTCGAGTTCTTCCTGGTCAATTCTTCTGTTCTTCAATGGGGTTTATCCTAAGGTCATCCTATGGCCATCATTAGTAATTTCTTATCAACCCTAATCATCAAATTCACTCCTCATGGTTCTCCTTGGCATTTTCCCAAGGAAATCACATAGATCATAATAGGTTGATATGGCCTATCCTCCAAAGAAGTCTTATTCCTTAGAGTTTACATCTCCAGAGATTCATTTCATACCTTTGCCTATGATAGAGAGTCAATCCTTCTCAGCAAACTCTTCTCCTTAGCTTTTTATTCTTCTCCTTCTCTTCATTCTCTTCCTTCTCTTTCTCTAGGGTTTACTAATGTTCTAAAAGAGTGAAAAAGGGCTGAGGGACGTCCTTTATATAGAGAAAAACTCTCCATATAAAGTCATCTTTCAATTAGGAAAGAAATCCCTGAGTTTACGAAAGTTTCCAAAACTCGAAATCTGATCTGGGTTCTCATGGTCGATCATACGGTCGCATAAACCGTTGATCATAATGTCAAATTCATCGACTGTGGGATTCTGGATTTGAGATTTTTGGTTCCCTTCCTTATGGTCGACCATACCTACCCAGGCATGCGACCTTAGGTATGTTTTTAGTGTTTTTAACTCGATTGTCATACCTGGTTTCTGGTCTATCTTCACACGCTCGGTCCACTTGGTCTAAGAATAATGGGAAGACCTGGCACGACACGGTTAGACCAAGTTAGTGGAGTGCGGGTCATACATCAAACCAAACATATTCCACGGTAATAATCAGAGATAATAAATTAACAAGCAAAAGTTTTTATAAATAATGAACTAAGTTTTAACAGTGATTTAATAAATATTTAATCTAGTTATCTGTAAATAACCCAAGACATAAAATAAAATAATCAATTACATGTTTGGTAGTCAAAATAACTAAACTAATCAAAGACACATTGATTACACTCCATGAAGGATCATGCGCATCTTCTACAGCTTTTACGTCCATAGCTACCATGTGTCCATACGACGACACATTCGCATAATCTTCCACAGTAGTACCTGCATCATCAACTAAAAATATTCAACGTCAAATGGGTGAGCACACATCACTGCTCAATGAGCAAACAAAACAATGCACAAACATATGCATGCATTCAATTCAATATCTTTGGTCTGGTTTGTAAGTTTGCAATGTGCTATAGAAAGGTTTGGCAGCCCCAGCACCTCTATATACGAGTGTGTAAATCCATCCAATGGATCAAATGCCATTGCTGTCCCATATGCACCCACCATGGAATAGAGATAGATCTAAAGTGCCCAGATCAAACACCGCATAACACTTCCCCTGATGCCCTACCCATACCAATACGTAAACCCTTATTGGCGAGAGCTTGCAAACTAGGCTCGCAACTAACCAATCGTAATGCCAAACAGTGTATCCAATGCCTCACTCTAGCATCCTTCAATATGTCCATAGTGATAGAGTTAAGGCCCCCCCGACAGAGTCAAAGATTACATGGTTCAAGACCACCTCCCTTGATGCCATACGACATAATAGTTCTGCTAATGTAATGACAATATGAAGATGTCAGTGGGCAAGACTTGAGTAGAGATAGAGCTAGAGTCTAGTGATCAAGATGAACTACAATGTCACATCCTCCCCCTGATCCTCCACTTGCATCTAATACATTAACCACACACACACAATCACATGCCTATTCCTAGCATCATCATCATCATCATGTTATAAATAGACAGAAATAAATATACATGAGCAGTAATAACGGGAATATTTGATGACATATGAGATGCACATTACAAGCATACAATCATAGAATCAATCATGGCATTGGACTCAATAAAATAATTTATTATTATCCAATTAGTTTAGGTCTTGTTCCCTCACTTGTTAAAAATACTCGATCTCCTTCCAAGCCTTGTAACTCTCTTTGAATCAATTTAGTAACCTAGAAGTTATATGAATTTAAGTTAAGATTCATGTGTAATATGTTACAGTAGCCAGAATTTGAACAGATCATAGATATGTGTCTGATAGGTCTTATGGTCTCATGCTGTATCGACCATACCACGTACGGTCGATACCCTACGGTCACACTATATATGACCACACCTGCGACCATACGCTTTCTGGATTCTTTCCCAATAGCTATGTTCGATACTCTGGTCATCCTATGGTAGTCAGTAGTTGCGACCATACGAGTTTAATGTGATTTCTTACTTTTAATATGGATTCCTCCTTTTGGGTCATCAACGGGGTCTTCCCTAATGATTATTTTAAGGCCAACATTCTTAGTTTTATCGAGTCAATTACTCTAAGTCATTCTCCATGATCCCCCTGAGGTTTGCTCAGAAAATCCCATAGATGAATCCTTACATTGGATTTGGTATTACAATTTATGTTTGAAACTCCTACTCTTGGTGTTCTAAGGCTATAGAGAGAAAAGGTTCATACCTTATTAGAGAGTCTGTAGAACTCTTTCTCTCAGCCTTCTTTTTTGTCTTCCTAGTCTTCTCTTCTTCTCCTTCTCTTCCTTTTGGGTTTGATAATGTTCCAAAAGAGTGAAAAATGATTGAGGAACGTCCTTTATATAGAGAGAAACTCTCCATATAGAGTTCTCCAGAAAAAAGAAAGAGATCCCCCTTTTATTTGGAAAGTTTCCAAACTCGAAGTCTGATTTGGGGTCGTACGGTGGGACATACAGTAGAAAAATCCGTCGGCCATACACTTGAAAACATCAATCGTATGGTTATTGGTTAGTGGTCTTTATTTCCTGTCATATGGTCGACCATACCTACCCAGGTAGTCGACCATACACTTGGCTTTAAGTGTTTTTAAGTCTATTCTCATACCTAGTCTCTTGGTTCTTCTTCACACTATCGGTCCACTTGATCCAGCAATGATGGGAAGACCTGGCACGACACTGTTAGACCAGGTTAGTGGAGTGCGGGTCTTACATAAATAATCCATTATATGTTTTAGTACTCAAATATAACCAAACTACCCAAAAATACGTTGGTTGCACTTGCATGACGGATCATGCGCATCTTCTACAACTTCTACGTCCATAGCCGCCATGTGTCCATATGATGGTGCCTTCACGTAGTCTTCTACAGTAGGACCTGTATCATCAACTAACAAAATATTTGATGTTGAGAGGGCGAGCACACATTACGGCTCAGTGAGCAAACAAAACAATGCACAAACATATGCATACATTCAATTCATATCTTTAGTCTGATTTTTAAGTTTGCAATGTGCTATAGAAAGGATTGGCAGCCACCGCACCTCTATACACGAGTGTGTGAATCCGTCCAATGGATCAAACACCATTGCCGTCCCACATGCACCCACCACAGAATAAAGATAGAGCTAAAGTGTCTGCATCACACACCGCCAACACTTCCCCTGATGCCCTACCCATACCAACATGTAAGGCCCTACTGGCAAGGGGTTGCAAATTGGACTTGCAACTAACGAATCCTAATGCCATCCAATGTATCCAAGGCCTCACCCCAGCATCTCTCAATATGTCCATAGAGATAGAGCTAAGGCCCCCCGACAAAGTCAAAGACCACACGGTCTGAGACTACCTCCCCTGATGCCCTACGATGTAATAGTTTTGCTAAGGTAATGGTGATACGATGATATCAGTGGGTAGGACTTGAGTAGAGATAGGGCTATAGTCTGGTGACCAGACTGAACCACACTGCCACGTCCTCCCCCTGATGCCCCACTCGCATCCAACACACTAACCATATACAATCACATGTCTATTCCTAGCATCATCACCATCATGTTATAAATAGATAAAAATAAATTTGCATGAGCAGAAATAGAAGTAATATTAGATGACATGTGAGATGCACATTACAAGCATACAAGCATAGAATTAGATAAATAAAATAAAATAATTTGTCATTACCTAATTAGTTTAGGTCTTGTTTCCTCACCTTTTAACTAAATTCGATCTCCTTTCAAGCCTTGAAATTCTCTTTGAATCAATTTAGCAACCTAGGAATTAAATGAATTTAAGTTAGAATTCATGTGTAATATGTTACAGTAGTCAAAAGTTGAATCTGACCCTTAATAGGTGACTGATTGGTCCTATGGTCACATGCTTGTATTGACATACCACGTACGGTAGATCCCCTATAGTCGCACTATATGCGACCACACTTACGACCATATGTTTCCTGAATTCTTCCCGAATGGCTGTGGTCGACTCTCTGGTCACCATATGGTCAACCATAGCTATGACCATACAATTCTTGGTAAATATTACGTTCAATCCGAGTTCTTCCTGAGCCTCTTTCTTGGCTCATCACTTGGGTTCATCCTAAGGTTATTCTATGGTCATTATTTACAGTTTCTCATTAACCATTATCCCTACACCCATCCCTCATGGGTATTCCTTGAGATTTACTCAAAGATTCCATGGGTTGATGGTTTGGGTTTCTCCGAGATCACACTCTCATCAATATCTAACCTAAGGTTTGTAGAAACTCATGGAATTAGTATCCATACCTAAGAAGAATACTCCTTCTCTGCAACTCTTCTGTTTTGGCTGAATTTCCCCCTTGCTTCTGTTCTTCCTCTTTTCCTTCTCTTCTCTTTCTCTCATTTCGATTAGGGTTGTGAAAAGGAGTGAAAGAGGCTTAGGAACGTCCTTTAAATAGAGTAGGAACATCCTAAATAAGTCCCATTGAGATTAGGAAAAAATCCCAATCGAAAATTAGGAAATTTCCTAATTTTTATTTCTTATGGTAACCGAGGGTCGATGATCCCGTCGACCCTAGGGTTCAAGATGTCCGACCCTCCCTTCAAAATTGAGGGTCTGACTTTCTGCTTTGGGAGGTCCGACCCTGCTTAGCTGGGTATGCGACCCTCCCTTCAAATTAAGTGTTTTTGGGTCGATTTGATACCTGGGATCTCGATCTCCTTCACGCACTTGGTCCATTTGACTCAACCATGATGGGTAAACCTGGTTCAAGGTGGTAAGACCGGGTTAGATTGACACGGGTCTTATAACTCCCCCCTACTTGTAAAAATTTCGTCCTCGAAATTGTACGTACCTTCTGAATCAAATAAGTGAGGGTATTGCTTCCGCATAGCATTTTCTTCTTCCCATGTAATTTCTTCCATGTCTCTACTTTTCCAAATGACCTTGACATAATAGATATCTCGGTTGCGTAGACGTTGAACCTTTTGGCAGGTGATTTCAGTTGGTGTTACTTCAAATGTCAAATCATCAGTCAAATCCAGTAAATCTACTGTCAACACGTGCGTTGGATCATTGACATACTTCTTCAATAGGGAAATATGAAATACATCATGCACACTTGACATAGATGGTGGTAGTGCTAACTGATAAGCCACTTTACCACGCTTAGCTAGAATTTCATACGGCCCGACATATCTTGGACTTAGTTTCCCTTTCTGTCCGAACCTTTTTAATCCTCGCATAGGCGATACCTTCAAAAATACTTTATCACCTACAACGAACTCCAGATCTCTACGTCGAGTATCTGCATATTGCTTCTGACGGTTCTGAGCCGTTCTCACTCTTTCCTTGATAATGTCGACCACTCGACAAGTCTCTTCAACAAATTCCGGCCCAACAATACTACGTTCTCCAACTTCATTCCAAAACAAAGGAGTTTGACACTTTCTGCCATACAGTGCCTCGTAAGGTGACATCTATATAGTAGTCTGATAGCTATTGTTATAAGCAAACTCGATCAATGGTAACTTTTCATCCCATGATCCTTTGAAATCAATTACACATGCTCGTAGCATATCTTCTAGAATCTGAATTGTACGCTCTGACTGTCCGTCTGTCTGTGGGTGGAATGCAGTACTGAACTTCAATGTTGTACCCATAGCCTTTTGCAATCCTCCCAAAATTTAGAAGTAAATCGTGGATCTCTATCAGACACAATGCTTTCTGGAACACCATGTAATCGAACAATATTATCCACATACAGCTTTGCTAACCTCTCCAGTGTATACTGAGTCCGTATCGGTATGAAGCGAGCTGTTTTAGTCAGACGGTCCACAATCACCCAAACTGCGTCAACTACTCGAGGAGTCAGTGGTAGTCCCATGACGAAGTCCATAGTGATGCAGTCCCATTTCCATGCTGGTTCCGGTAATGGCTGTAACAGTCCTGCGGGTCTTTGTCGTTCAGCCTTTACTTTCTGACAATTTAGGCATTTAGACACGAACTTGGCTATATCTGCTTTCATTCCCCTCCACCAATATAATTTCTTTAGATCATGATACATTTTTGTACTTCCAGGATGTAATGGTGGTATGGGCTTCTTTCATCAGTCGGTGTCTAATGTCCATATTTTCTATTTTCGGTACACATATTCTTCCTTTATATTTCAATACTTTCTCTTCGTCCAAGGTGAACTCAGGATTGGTCCTCCCTTTCTCGATATCTTCTTGTACTGTTCTCAGATAAGGATCCGATTTGATAGCTGTCTTCACTTCATCCATTATGTCCGGTATAATCTTCAATGCAGCGAACATATTTGAAAACTGATGAATGAACCCTTGGTTGGCTGACTCATCCGTTGCGTCTACCACATATTGCTCATTGTCGTGATTGAATACCATTCCGGTAGTACACATTGCTGCAGTTGTGCTAACCTCTCTTTACGATTTTATCATTGCTTTTCGGCTTAACGCATCCGCTGCTACTTTCGCTTTTCCCGGATGATATTGTATATCACAATCATAGTCTTTCAGTAGTTCCAACCATCTTCTTTGTCTCATATATAATTCCTTCTGAGTAAATAGATAAGTAAGACTTTTATGGTTTGACTTAATCTAGAATTTCTCTCCGTATAGGTAATGTCTCCATATCTTGACAGCATGCACTACTGCCGCTAGTTCCAGATCATGAGTGGGATAAATTTTCTCATGTACCTTTAACTGTCTTGAAGCATAAGCAATCAATTGTTCTCCTTGCATAAGCACACATCCCAGTCCCAGTCCTGACGCATCAGTGTATAAAGTAAATGTCTGTTCTGGAACGAGAATAGTCAAAATTAGAGTGGATATCAATCTGGTCTTCAGCGTTTGGAAACTCTTCTCGCATTTATCGGTCCATACGAACTTTTCACCTTTCTTAGTCAAACTTGTGAGAGGTACGGTAATTCAGGAATAGTCTTCCACGAATCTCCGATAATAACCAGCTAGACCGAGAAAACTTCAAATTTCTGAAACGCTCTTTGGAGCTTCCCACTTTACAATAGCCTCGATCTTACTGGGGTCCACTTTGATTCCTTCAGCGGATACTACATGGCCTAAGAAGGCGACTTCACTTAGCCAAAACTCACACTTTGAAAATTTGGCTTATAGCTTCTCTTTCCTTAAACGCTGTAGGGCAGCATTTAGGTTCTTGATATGAGTTTCTTCGTCCTTGGAGTATACCAATATATCATCAATAAATACTATCACCGACGTATCCAACATATCATGGAAAACCCGGTTCATAAGTTCCATGAAAGTTGCTGGTGCGTTCGTTAATCCAAAAGACATAATCGAGATCTCATAATTGGCCAATCCTGATTCTAAAAGCTATCTTCGAGATATCACTGTCCAAATTCTTCAGCTGGTGATATCTTGATTGAAGATCAATCTTAGAAAATACCCTTGCTCTTTGCAACTGTTTAAACAAGTCATCGATCTGATGTGATAGATATCGATTCTTGATCATGAGCTTGTTCGATTCTCGGTAGTCTATACGCAGACAGCACGAATTGCATTGGCACTTCCCGTGATGCAATACTTAGCCTATTAGGACCTTAGTCTAATAAATCTTGTAGTTGAGTCTCAGTTTCTTCAATTCTATAAGAGCTATTCATAGGTGCCTTTGACATAAGTATCGTCCTTGGGTAACAAGTCGACGACAAACTCGTCGCCTGATCAGATGGTAACCCAGGTGAGTCTCCTGGAAACACACCTAAAATTTATGCATTACATCAATATCTTCCATCTGTGGTGCTTCTTTGGAAACGTACACCACATATACCATATATCCAACTCATTACTCTTCAAAGCATCTCTTCGCTTTTAGCATAGAGAGGATCAACTTTTTTTTTTCTTTTTTTCTTAGGCAACGTACTTCCAATAATTCCATTAATACTAATCATCTTTATCAACAAAGATCACGGAGTGTATGAATCAAAATGTTCATCCAAAAGTGATTCACTTCCTTCTGTTGCTTTAGCATAATGAAAACACTAGCTTTATCTAGTGAACCTAGGTTTAAAGAATCAGGTGTAAATCTGTGGTAATCCAACCGGCATCCAAAGGTCATTAGGTCGCACGGTGGTCCAAAAACATGAAAATAGAGGTTTTACAGTTCTTAACCTTATGATTACAGGTTCTATCGAGTATATAATGCCATTGGTCAAGGCACTATAGGAGTAAATTCGGAGAAAGTTTTCGTACATCAATAAATCCGGTATAATCTGGAGAAAGATTTTGTACATCAATAAATCAGGTATAAATCAGAAGATGTACGCTCAAGACGATGAAACATTTAACTATTCTTTCAGTTCATATCTCTGTTCATGTTGTCGATCATGAGAATGGTTCAGATTGGTATAATCAGGACTAATACTAAAGAAATAATATCTATAACTCCAATTAACAGGTTAAATCAAGAAGGTATCCTGTCAAGGCCTGCGAAATTAAAATCTGATATGTGCATCCTCTATAATCATAAGAGTAAATCAATAATGTACCGCATCCTATATAAACATGTCCAGTTATATGGCCACAATTAGATTTGTTCCTCTGCTGAAAACGTTTAAGGCTTCGTCTTCAGAAAATATTCTTCAATCCTTGGTCGGATCTTTGCAACTATCCCATACATCGGTGGCTGGTAAGGTTAACCACCTTGATATACTGCTTGTTGTGCACCAAACATCTGCACTGGGGTATGCATTACAGGGACATGCTATATGGTAGGCACTGTGTTATAGTTAACAGGTGTTGGGGTACAGTGTTGCTACCAATTGGTACCATACTTGGTTTGACTCGGAGGTGTTGATGTGGCATCAAAAACTTGGGTAGTAATTCACATAGCAACTTGCATAGTCGGTCTCATCTGTTGTTGCTCTTGTATTTTATTGGGCCAAGTTTATTACAACCATAACCAAGGTATTTGGTAGTCCAGGTAGATTGGCTGGAGTGGCCTGGTTGTTCACCTCCTCTCATTTGCTCCAATCTGATTATCATTATTTAATATGAGATTTCATTACCCATTCTCGACCCAGATAGTGGTGGGGTCAAGTTTCAACCTCTTCTTAATGCTCAGCGGGTAATGGATCAGCTTGTTGTGGATCTCACCCTGAGTTTCCATGTTACCCAGAGTATAACTTTATCTTCTTGTAGTTATTCTTATCCATAATGTATGGCCATTATTCTCTAATCTCTGTTGGATTTAGCCCAAGATTTTTCTCTTTATCTCCACAAGGATTTAGGCATTACTAGCCATTTTCCTTCTTTCCCAAATACATCGAGTTTCACATCTTGTGAGTATCAACTCGGTATTCTAATTTTTTGCTTTACAGAAGCTCCCTTCTTGCTACTGTACTATATCCTTGTATACTTGGATAACTACCCTACATATAGATAATACCCTATGTTATTGATTTATCA